>CM077794.1:10458546-11058546 GCA_039737535.1 Lagodon rhomboides | reverse complement strand
TTACACATATACATAACCCGTACTAAGAAGCCTCCAGGCACGGATTACATGTGGCACATTACACACACACGTCCTTGTGAGCGGCACGCTGCTTTGATGAGCTGTCAGATTACGGATTACCAAGGAGCACCATTAAAACTCACAGCAGCACTGTTCCACTTTCTGCTCCCCCCCATCAGCTGTTTGCAGGGAAAACCTGTCAGAGAGATGGAGAGAGTACCAAGAGTGTTGGAGGGGAGGGCAGGATGGGCTGGAAAGAGTGCGAGGAGGGATGAAGTGTTGGCGAAGTAAGAACTAGACAATTACAAGGAGGCAGGGAGAGGAAAGTGAACTGACAGTAGAGGAGAGGAGGGTGGGAGGAGGCTGATAACTGGCACGTTATCAGGCCTGATTTATAGAGTTGTGTAGGCTATTCAACAGCTTATGTTCCTAACACATTGGCTTCCTCCATCAGACAGAGTGGGAGAGCTCAGCGGTGGCACATTTCAACACTGCACTCTGCAGGCTGGAGCTGGAACATCAACTGTCAGGAGGAAAAAAGAATAAAGAGTGATGACACCGGCTGATATGAGTTGATCCTGATTAGTCATTCTGAACACTTTTCTTTTTAAAAATTCTACTATGATCAAATGAAGCTTCTGGTACAATAACTAAAGTCACTGTTAGTAAAAGTAATAAGAAGCAGCTCCTAAAGCCGCAGTGTTTTTAGGTTTCCGCTGTTTTTCTACGCGAGGACAATGCTGTCAAAATGCAACAGCAGAGCTAATCGTCGGTGGCAGCTGTCGTGCTATGTAACAGATTAGACAGTCACATCGTGGGTGACACTTGGTGTGGGGATGACACCGAGTTCATCTCACACAAACAGGAACTCACCCGGCCTGTTTGGGATCATTAACGCAGTAATTAAGAAAAATAGAAAAGGACGCGAGAGGACAGAGAAAGCTTTGAGGAGACAAAAGAGAGATTATACTCGGTTGGCTGCGTTCTGCTGTAATATTTCTTTACTACACTGGCTTTCAGACTCTCTGATGTTATTCCCAGACACCAAGGACACACATTATGAGGTGACAAATATTCATAGTGTCTCCTGACCCCAGCTATCTTAAGACTAACTGCATTAAATTTTTAAGACCTTGACCGGACGGAGGGGAACAGCTGATCAAAACACTGCTGACCGAAGCCAAACTGCTGGAATGAGAGAACTGTCCCGCATAAATTTAACTTTGGTGGGAGAAGAGAAAACGACGGCGTAGGCCTGCTTTCAAATTAAAGGTGCAGTGTGTGAGAATGTTTGGTGAAAACTTTCAAAACATGGATGTTTTGTGTAACCATCCTGCTGCAAAGCTCTCATGCTCGTCTTATTAGCACCAACACTCGGTCGGTGCTTTGAGCTCCCAGTCTGGACCGCCAGCTGCGCGGCTAACTGAGCTAACTAGCTAATGTCAGCCACATTTTTGCATCAGTTAGCGGTTACTCTGGTGATATGCCGCACCCTCGTCCTTCTGAGTATGGGGGAAAAATACATTTACCATATGTGGGAATCAAAGGTTCAGTGAATCTCCGGTTTTCGCTCCTGCATGAAGCGAGTGTCGGCTACAGCATCATGTCACAGCTGAAGGGTTTTTCCGCTCCTCGTCGCTCGGAGGCAACATCCTCCTCGGCAAGGTGGCAGCCGTTCAGCCAAAACATGAAGGGGAAGTCATAACTGTGGAACTGATGATGCCTTCTCTTGTGTTCACCTTCATCGTGAAATGTCCTTCCTTCTGTTGGCCACACATCTGTCAGCACACAGGGAATGAGACGGGGGAGTCACGCACAGGTGATGTCATGTGAACACAAACCTGCATTGTTCTCTATGAAGACTGTGTTTTGTGTGATGGAACAAAATAGATCTGTGTTATTAAGTAATATATGTGTTATTTTGTTTCATTCTGTTTCATTATCTATTTTATTCCATTAATCTGAGATATCAAAACTTTTTTGTTGTTAATTTCCTTCCTTATTTATTCATAATGCAAATTTGTGCTTTGGCAACACATATAAAATGTAATGCTTATAATGCCTGATTGATTGAACTGAATTGAATTGAATGACTGCAAGACTGTAACAGAGGAGGGAGATGCAAATTCAGCAATCTCAGGCTGAAATCAATTAAAGAAAAGCAGTCCACTGGTCGAGCATCAAGTTTCACCTGTCCTAATTCCATGCATTCGTCTTTCTGTAAGAAACATGGTGTTTTCAATACCCACAATGCAACGTTGCCACTGAGTGATATCACTGGAGGCAATTTATCAGATTACATGCAGCTTCCTCTGGAGCCACAAAAGGCTTTATTACTATTTTCACATATGCAGT
Source organism: Lagodon rhomboides (assembly GCA_039737535.1). Lineage (NCBI taxonomy): Eukaryota > Metazoa > Chordata > Actinopteri > Spariformes > Sparidae > Lagodon > Lagodon rhomboides. The sequence goes on along the minus strand of CM077794.1, from coordinate 11,056,191 downwards.
CATGTGTAAAATTGGCAGAGTTACCCTTTAAGTAACTGGAAACACCGGCCTGCTCCCAGGTAACTTTTGATCAAATCACACAAAACAAATCATAACAGTCTTCATAGAGAACAAAGCAGGTTTTGTGTTCACATGACATCACCTGTGCGTGACTCCCCCGTCTCACTCCCTGTGTGCTGACAGATGTGTGGCCAACAGAAGGAAGGACATTTCACGATGAAGGTGAACACAAGAGAAGGCATCATCAGTTCCACAGTTATGACTTCCCCTTCATGTTTTGACTGAACGGCTGCCATCTTGCCGAGGAGGACGTTGCCTCCGAGCGACGAGGAGCAGAAAGTCCATTCAGCTGTGACATGATGTTGTAGCCGACACTCGCTTCACGCAGGAGTGAAAAACCAGAGATTCACTGAACCTTTGATTCCCACAGGGGGGAGACTTGCCACTCTAATGTGAGAAAACACCCAACCTGTCTGTACAGAAGAATCAACTTCTTCACCTCTCCTGCTCTCACAGCAGACCAGAACGTGTTTTATTATTCAGGTGTTCTCTTACGGTGCTGCGATTTCTTACAGAAAAACAAGATTTTAACATTTCTTTGTCATATTTTCCTCTGAGGATTCACAACAGGCATGCCAGCAGTCTGTGAAACCGTTCATCACTCATCTCCTTAACCCAACAACAATATTCTACTGCCCCCTTGTGGACAAGTATCATAACTACAAACTCTCATTATGACGCTGTGGCTCACATGAACCTGCAGTACAATAACTTCACTGCAATTTCAACAATAATGACAAAGCTTATGAGGAATCCTTCCTATGCTTATCTATAATTTGCTTGAAATTAGCCATAAACGAATTTGCTTCCACTGGGCCCAGATATTAGTATCACTGTTTTCACATTACCACCTTTATTACTTTGCCATCAACTGCTCATTATGAAATTCATTATGATTCTCTGACGGAGCGGAGCTGCTCAGCCGCGTCCGTCATCCTCGATGCAGACAACAGCCCCGGACAGCCTGCGGATCTCACAGGCACCAGGAGGAGCTGTGTGCTGCTGTGACACTTTGGAAAGATATTTGAAAAAAGGCAACAGTGAGTGCATCTATAATTTACTGACCATTGAAAACCTTCTCATGTTCAGCAGTGCTGTACTCATGTCCACAAGGAGTAACAATTCAAATAACCTTTCAAAAGAAATGGATCCAGTCTTTGATGATTTCATCTTTCTGGCTGAACATGAGCTGCAGTTTTCTTTTTGTACAGTTGGGTTTTTTTGTACAGTCTCCAAAATTGTATGTGCATGTTTCTGTCAGTTTATTTGATCATGATACATGTATTAAACACCAGACATCAGAGGAGCAGCTGCACATTTCTTTTTACCTTCATCCCACCCCATAAAAATAATTTAATAGATCATGTTCCCATGAGTCCAGCTCCTCATTTACAGCTCCAACACTTGCACAGGATATTACAGAGAAGAAGAAAAGGAAAAGAAATCCATTTTTTTAAAGTTAAAAAGCCCAATGTGCGTGCCAACGGAAGCTACTCTCTCCCACGGAAAACACTGCTCCTCAATACGCCTCGTCAATAGTCCCGCCTTTAATTCTGTGACTTTGTGACATCACGCTACATCACCATGTCACACATTTGCAAAATTCATACCTACATTCATGTTAGAAGTGAAGCTAAGTGGAAGCTGAAAACATGACAGAGCCGACCGGCAACACAGTGAGCAGTGCTGACCAATCAGAGCAGAGGGAGGAGGAGCCTAAGAGAGAGACAGGAGCTGAGACAGAGGGAGAACACAGAGCTGCAGCACAGACAGTCTGAGACAACTGATGGGGTTTTTGAGCAGTAAAGCATGTAAACCTATTCTAGTAGTAACTCAAATACAATTATGAATAATACAAAAATAGCATAAAATGTCTCCACTGCAAAGAAAATCAATATTTTCTCAGTCATATTTAGCCTCAGATTCTCTTCACAGACAGAAATCCTGCTCAGGTCAAGGCAGCACAAGGTTTTTTCATTTTTATGTATTGATTGATGGATAAACTTACAAACACAAGCTTTATTTTCCTGCATGTCGTTTACAGAAACTGAAACGTTTTGTTCTTTTAAACAAATTTCACTTTTGTACAAAGCAGCTGTGTCCTCTGTGGTTGTGCAGAAGGATCTTTAAATACAAAATCCTGTATTATATAATAAGAATTTTCCCGAATTCTATCACACTAAAACAAAATGTGCTTATTGATCAACTGCAACCGCGTGCTGTGATTGGCTAATGACCTCCTCATGTAAAGCCTGAACGATTCTCTGAGGATTCAGGATATTAATATACTTGATATAATGACTAATTAAACAGACACAAATGTGGACGTCTGAGCTATTAAGTTATACCCATTAATATGACGAGACAGCACCAAAACAAAATGAGGCTCCAATTAAAGCTTCAAACTAAATGACAAGAGTTTGACGTGCCTTCAGAGGCTAAAAGCAACACTAATAATGAATACGTGATGTGTGTATTAAATTCTTGACGGGCTTTCCATCTTGAAAGCATTTAACTTTGATATTAAATTGATAAATATTACAAACCATGAATCGTGAGTCATATTTTCGAACATGCTGAATTAGTCTCTTGGTTTTTAATACTTTTAGTAAATGTACACACTCTCCTGATCAGTCTTGGTGTTTCAGATGGAGACGAATCTGTTGGTCAGTCGAGCGACGCGGCACCGAGAACAATACTGCCTTATACATCATTTAACTTAACCGCCAACCCTGATTCCCCCCTCCCCCCCCTTTTTTTTGTGGCAGAAGTAAGATAGATGTCTGAAATCACTCTGCGGTCACGGAGCAGTGGTTTAATCAGAGGACCCACACTCCAGACTCAAGCAGGACTTTGCATGAGTTTTAAAAAAAAAAAAAAAAAAAAAAGGCCAGCCTGCAACTTTAAATTGGCTGTGGAGAGACTTGCTGGTCAGTGTGGCGCCAGATAATGGAGGTATTAATAAGGGAAAGGAGAAATGTCTCCATTGTTCTAAATCACCTCTGACTGAGAACCAGGAGGACATAAAAGCACCGGCGGGCAAATGTGAGGTATTCATCCACATCTACGACTCATTAAAACAGCCTCATCTGAATGATTTTCTCCAACATAATGACCTTTCACCAATGCAGGTGACACATTAAGCCCCTTATTGACTGAGCTGGCTGCTAATACATAATCGTCACATGCAATAACCTTTCTGCTCTTCTCCCAATTTATCTTCATATCTTTATTAAAATGTCACTAAAGTCGATGAAGAAAGTGAGACTTAAGCTAATTTCCTGCCCACCTCACTTCCTCACTGCATGTCAGGGCACTGAGGGGCTGCATTCAGAGCAAACCAGGGATGACTTGCAGTATCTGGAGGGAATCGGCAACAAAGTGAGCGAGTGAGGGTGAGATAACACAAGTCATAAAGTAGAGCTTCACGCCGGCCCGAAGGCTGTGATGTTTCTCCACCTCAAATTCCGCCCGACGAGGTTGTTTTCTCCTCCGGCCGACACGAGTTCTTCACATCGAGAGAGCCTTCCAGACACGTCCGTCCTGGGTTGTTCTTCCATAATTCACAGTGCCTATCACCCAGCATTCAGAGGAGAGCTTCTTCAGGGAACCAACCGGCTCATATCGAGCAACATAGACTAAAAACCAAACAGTCGCTGCCATGGCAGAGCTTCTCATTCCCGCATACCAAGGGACTGTGTGGGGACTCCTAAAGGTAATCTTGCATCTGCGACATCGTCTGAGAACAATAAATCACTTTTAAGTTTTAGTTTTGTTACTCTCTGTTTTATGCTGAGGTCCTCCCCCCTGTGAGTCATGTTTTTCTTTACACTTCCTGTCTTAGTCTTTTTCCCGCCTGTTTTCTGTGCTCACCTGTGTGTCATCTGTTCACTAATCCCTGTGTATTTAATTGCCCAATTATGTGTACTTACTTTTTAACTAAATTCAATTTGTGTTAATGGTAGTTTTAAAGGTCCAGTTTGTAGGATTTTCTGGCATCTAGTGGCTGGGTTGTAGATTGCAACCAACTGAACACCCCTCTCCTCACCCTCCTCTATCAAGAGCACTGAAAAAAATAGTACTTCTGCTGTATAATATTTGCACACTTATGTGTTATTTCTTCCTTTTTTAGATACATACTCATACTGATGTAGCTGAAAGGGTTAGGTTGTGTATGCAATCACACTTACAGTAAGGGAGGCAACTGACTAAATAATGCAAAATGTGAATGTGAAATGTATTTACAAATTGAGTGCTAATAAAATTACATCTTCACCTCTTTATCTGTGTAGAGCTTGAGCCAGGAGGCAATTAGCTTAGCTTAGCATAAAGACTGGAGGCATGTGAAAGCAGCTAGCACAGCTCTCTCTAACACCTTTAAAGGTCGGTTATTATTCTGTTTGTTAGAATCACCGTTTGCACAACAAACAGAATTTAATGTTACTAAGTGAGCATTAGAGGTGGATCTTGTTGACTTTGTTACAGAAAAAAGCGAGCAGAGTTGGCAAACAGACAATAAAAAGTGGTCTAAACTTTGCCATATAACTCAAAAAGCATTTATCTCCCAAACATAAACTATTCCCCAAACCATTATTTGTTTTTAGACTTTAAATAAAAGTAAATGTTGTTCCAAATCGTACTCAAGCACAATAACAGATTGGCCTAAACTGTGTGCAAACAACAAATGTTGTGGCGTTTGTGCACTTGGCCCCAGAGTTTGTTGCTCCCTATTATATCTGAATTTATCAGACTTTGTTTGTTGTGTCAGTGCCAAAGCTTTCTGGCAGCGTGTTCCTGTTTAAAGTCCTTCGGGAGGTCACAGTAACCTTTGTGCTTTATCAAATTATTATTTTTCCATTAACTTCAGTCAACAATGCTGGAAAGTATATAACAAGACGCTTTTTAATCAAGCACATCAGCGGGATGGTTTGTGTTTGCTCGTTCATGTTGAAGCTGAATTGATTGAAAAGCTTGTAAGGTGGCATTTAGCCTCATCGGGAATCATTTGAATTACCAGGAAAAAGGTCATGGTGCAAAAATAGCCTTTATTGATAGGTAAAATCAATTATATTAAAGCAAGAGCAGTACAGGGACTGACAGGCAGACTGACCGAGCGGGAGGGAATACATAATTGGTTGCGCCCTGCAGGTTGATGTGAGCTTCTTCGTAAAAAACAAATGCATAATAATAAGCAAAGGCAACAGGAAATTAAAAAGACGGACTTCAGAAGTGATTGGCGTTGTCTTTGGCTGCATCACTGGACTTCGCATCCTCTGATTTGGAGCTCTGTAGAAACAAACATGCATAATGAAAACACAATGTTGACTCTCAGTTAGGATTAAACATGACTTAAAATGGGTCCATGATGTTAAATTGGAAGACTTTGTTGGTGTCAAAATACTCAAATAATGCACATCAGTAGATTTTGATCTTTTACATTTTAACATTACTTGGCATGTTCTAAATAAGAAGAATGTTGGAGGAGTTCAAAATGTAGGAAAATATGTGTTTTTGTTTTGTTGCCAAGAAAGAACTTAAAAGATCAAAACCATTCTCGTGTCTGTACGATAAATTTGACGCTAGATAGTTAACTTAAAGACTGGAAACAGGGGCAAAGTGTTAGCCTGGCTCTTGTCCAAACACAAAAATACGCATACATTTTTTTTTCTTACCTTTGGAAAAAAGCCATCCTGTTTCCCCCTTTCCTGTCCTCATGCTAAGCTAACTCCCTCCTAGCTGTAGCTTCATATCTATTCTCGGCGGCAAACAGTTTAGCGCATCACCCAAACATGTGACCAATCAGTACGTGAATTGCAGTACTGATTTGTGAGTGCCAGCCTGATTGTTTCTCTATGGGACAACATGAAACCAGTTGGTCTCACCTTGGACTTGAAGAGGAGGTTGATGACTCCCTTTGAGCGTCTGTCAGCTGTTCGGTCAGAGGTCCCACAGACGGACATGCTCTTACTGTCCCTCCTGGCTCTGACGGTGTCCCCCTCTTCTGCACCCCCCACCACCGCCAAGGACAGACCTGAAGACAGAATCAACGTCAGTGTTACATGAGTTTTGTGACTACTAGCACTAATCCGAAAAAATAAAATGGCATCCATCTTGTTTCCACATTACGACTTAAAAGCTCACAGACACAAGTTTGAAATTGTGCTCTTGTAACTGTTCTGCTGATGAACTGTGTGCTCAGGCTGTACAGTTTGTTGTCAGCGGGGCTAATCTACAGCAGCGTATTAACACCACAGTCAGTGCTGGCTCAGCTGGCTTGGTTCAACATGGCAGGATGCCAGAGGAACAGGAGTAAATTGTGGCCTGATGCACTATTTGGAAGTGCAGGGTTACGTAATTGTAACAGTGAAATATGAACTGGACGAGTCTGCGGGCCAGTTTGGAAAATTACAACCGACATGACTGACTGACTAATTTACCTCCTTACATCAGGGTTTGTGTTAGGTCAGGCTCTCACCTCAACACTCGCTAGCCTGCCAATTTTGTTTCGCTGTCTATACAGTTGCTCTACTACAGCCACAACAATTAGACGATTGATCGATCTGAACATTGGCTGGTTTCAGCTTCTAAGATGTTAGGGTTTGCTGCTTTTCTTTGTCATTTGGCGAAGAATCGTTTTTGTGCTGTAGGTTGGACAAAAGAAACAAAATTAAGACGTCAATTTGGGCTCTGGTAAATTGTGACAAGCATTTTTCTTACTGATTAATAGTGAAAAAGATTTGTAGATGATTTCATAATGAAAACTTGAATAGTACTCAGAACTCTGCTGATGCCTGACAGTCCCCTTTAATTCAATCAAGCCAAAACCAACATTAAATAAAACATATCTAAATCTGCCAGATCCAGATTTTTATTTGGATCCGCATCAAACTGATCTTACTCATAGATAACAGCCAAGAAAGGGAAAAAAGTGAGAGAAATTCCTGGATCTGTCTGCACCATAGACAGAATGGGGTCTGTTCTGGGCCGAGACCCAACCGACCAGACACGGACTGAAACGTGACCTCCTTTGCGGAGGTAATGACGTTAGTTGCAGCCCTACACTGCACTGCAAAAGTCATATTCCTGCAATGACCTCGTGTGTGTACAGAACAAGAACACAGTACTTCCTCTCAGGAATTTATGTTGACTTTGTTGGTTTGTAGCTGTGACTCAATTACAGGACACTACTTGTGGATTGTCAGTCACCTGTGATGGCGGGCAGGGATCTGGAGTTGGCGTTGGTCAACGGCACATTTCCTACGTTTGGCTCGGATAAGTTGGTGTCACTGCGGAACTCCTGTTTCTTGGACAGCTAGAGGGAGACAGAGATCCCAAGAAACTCAGCAACTGCAGCACCTCCATTACTTAGACACCCCATTACTCGCTTCTTTTCCTCCCTCCCCTCTCGTCCCACGCTCTCCCTCCCACCGGAGCTCACTCTCACCCGTTTGCAGTCCAACGTGCTTGTCCTTTCTCTTTCCTCCGTGATGAAGATCATGCTGCTCCTCTTCTTCTTCTTCTTGCTCTTTCTCAGTTTGACCTCCGCGTCGCCCACCGTCACCACCACCTCCTCCACTGTGCTTGTGCTCATGCTCCCGCTGGAGCGCTGAAGGGTCCAGGAGGTCGGCGACTCGGGGGGGAGCTCCCTGGGGAGGGTGTGAGTAGTCAATAATGTTGCACTTTCATATTCAGTTTGTTGCTAGGAACAGATCTTTGCAGTTTGAGATTTGATTACAACAGTGGATGTAACCTGTGGATGAGATGTGTCATTCTCGCATTATTTTTTGAGGTTCTCTCGACACTCCAAGGTCACCAGGCGGATTCATTCGCCAACACGTATGCGTGTGCTTACCTGTCTGCATGGAGCTTGGTCGGCGTCCCACATTCAGATCCCTGCAGCGAGTTGATGGAGATGATGGACTGACGGAAGGAGCGCAGCATGGAGCGAGGACGAGTGGACTTCCGCTCATCCAGGTCGGGCTGAAAACACAGAGTCGAACTGCATTATGTAAAAGACAACACTCCTGCTCAGACAGTGACAGTGAAACAAAGCAGAAGTGCATCATTAGAGAATGCAAGAGAAGCATAAACAAGTGAAGTTGCCCTTAAAAACAGCACATCATCACTCCCACTCATCATTAGTGTAATCGCTCCTGAAGGGCAGAGCCAATTTACGAGTTAATGGCCATATTTAGCCCCAGTCAGTCCGTCCAAACTTTGCTCTGGTTGTAGAGAAATTTAAGGGTACAAATCCCTCGTCAACGCTCCACTCTGAGGCTCTCATGGGCACTTTGATCTCTAAAATCCGCCAGGGTCAGCTCATTTGCGGCTTAATTAACGCAGCTGTACCGCAGCAACCGTGAATCCGGCACATGTTTCTAGACTCCAGACCACCACCGGTTCTTACCAGCTCTCTCACTCCGTACTCCTTCTCCACTTTCTTCTTCAGCTGTTTGAAACACTCCTCCATGCGCTCGTGGAAAGGGCGCAGGTCGTCCGTCACCCTCTTCCCGTGGAGAGAGATCCCCCCGCCGAGCAATGGGATCTGTTGAAAAAACAAACGGCGTCAGGAGAACGTCCGCGTAAGAGTGAGGCACCTACACGTGGTGTTTATGTGTGTGCAAGAATGTGAGTTTGCGCGTTCAATACCTGCCATGCGATGAGGTCTTTGAGGCGCAGCAGTTTATCTCTGTCCTCAGGGTGCTGCTGGTTGTACTCTTCGGTGAAGAACGCCTGACACGGACGATACATCAGAAATCCGTTTCATGACTTTTCCAGACAAATTGCACTTTCAAACCACACTAAAAATGATCCTATATCCCAACGCTGACTGGTGTTTGAAGCCGACTGCTTATGATATTTGGAGTTATGAAAACAGCAGCCTCAGGAGGTAATATCGCTTTTTGATACTACATGAATTTTAGTCAATTCATCACGAGAGATAAATCTTGCAGTAAAGCAGACCCTCAAGGGGGTCGGTCGTCATAGAAAATCGAACCTTTTAAAATTCTACAAACACACTCACAATGAATCAGAACGTGTTTAGAAGAAGAAGAAAAAAAAGCTCAAACCTAATCTCCACTGTTCCTTTACTTTTTAAAAAAACTAAACAAGAAAAACAATAAACAATGACTAGAAATAATGAGCTATAACCACGGGTGTAATTAATAATAATCAAGCTCAGTTTAACTCTCACTGGGCCTTGAAAAGTGGAGGGGGTATAAATTCAGGGCTGGTTCTTTACCTTCTCATACTTTGCAAAGCCGCCCATCACAGCCGGGTCCACGATGCCGTTGAGCAGCATGGAGAGGGGGTTGATGGGGAGGCTCCAGTCAGCCTGGTACTGGTTAATCATGGTCAGAATCTTCTCATTGGTGGACTCCATGGTCTCTATGGCGTTCTCCAGCGGAGACAGGGTGGTCTGGACACAGAGTGGTAAGGAAGAGCAGAGGGAGGGAGGAGAGAGGCATGAAACATTAAAGCAAAAACGGACAGAAGAAGAAAGGGATGGATTCCAGAATGGGATATGTGAAATGTATAATAAAAAAAACACTGAAATGCTACCCTGGAGGCAACAGTTCAAAGCAAACACGCATGTCAATCACTGAGTGAGAACACGGCCTCACAGACTTACATGTTTCATGTCAGTAGCCTCAAACCAGCGCAGGATCCCTGGCAGCTTATACACAGTGGTGAAGGTTGTGCGTTCGATCCACATGGACTAAAACACATGATGAAAGGAGGAGAAAAGACAGCAGATAGATGAGCTTCTGCCACTCGTGTATACGCATAACATGATGCCAAGTCAGACACTGACTGCTGTTGAAAAAATATCAAAGTCCTGCTCAGAAGCCTGCTTGCTTAGATACTGTCTGTCGTGGTTAAAATGTCTCGTTTCAAGTTATATCTTGTGGTACATATAACTGTTTCTCTGTTGATGGCTCCTGTTCCTGTAATACACACATTTAATGTCTTGGGACCACTGTGAGGGAAAGAGTGTTGGCAGTGTCCTTGCAGGAATATCAGCTGGTGTGAAGTTGATTGGCACATTGTTCATAGGTGGAGATGAAGTGCTGTTACAGGCGAGGCCATCAGCGACTGTCCCGTCAAACTGTGCAGGATGAATCCGCCCGCAGAGGGTTTGGTACTGTGAGTGTTTCGGTGCTTCAAAAAAGACTTGCTTTGACTCTTTGCTTTGTTGTAGTTTAATTAATTTCTTTCTGTGTTGTGATATTTTCTTTGTATTTTTAAATTTAGATCTTTAAGATTCTTCATTTGCGGTTTCCTTTCCCTTTCCAATTCCTTTGTCATTTTGCATCTGCTTTTGTCCGCCATTCAATTCCAGTTCCTTTGAACAACATTCTCCTTTCTTCTTTTCTTCTCTTCCCCTGGCCGGTGGAGACTAAATCACACCCCTATGAAAATGAAATAGTATTGGGGAAAACAAATCTTCCTTTCTTCATCTCACTCATCCTCCACAGGCCCGATTCCTTTTTCTCACTGTTTTCCCTCTTTTTGGTCTCATTATTATTTTCTTCAGACACTGTGGGCCTGCTTTATTTTGTCTCACTGGCCGTTTTTTGTACTTTCTGGTCACTGCACTATCTAAACTTGCACAATAATACCTGAACCTTATGTTGCATCGCAAGTGAAATCTTGAAACATAAACAGATGTCTTATCATATAATTGTAAAACGGACTTCTTTTAAATAAAATCCTATTTTACAGAAGAGAAACTCATCTTTTCAGACTGATAACAATGCAAGGATGCACTAGAAAGACTTTCGTGGTCCCTGTGGTCATAAATCTTTAAAAAAAAAAAAAGAAAACTCACAGCAAACTCATTGTTGGGGTCCACAGGTCCTTTCCTCACAGGCCTGGAATAGTGAAAACGCTGCACATAGTTGGACTTGTAGAAGCTGCAAATGGTGGAAGAAGAGCGAGACAGAGTTCAAAATCAAACAGAGGAAATAAAACCATCATTTACAAAGGAGTCAAACGTGACACCATCATCATCTTGCCATTTCTTCAGCGGGCATTTACAATTTTTCCCAAAGAAAATACGATGAGTTAAGATGCTGTTTGACTGACTTGATAATCTGGTCAGGGCAAGGTTTGTTCTTCAGGCGAGGAGGAATCTCGAGGACCGGCTGCACTGTGAAACACTGGATATCTGGTTCAAATCTCTCAGGAATGAAACATCAATGCGTGATGGAGGGTATCTCCACATCCCTGTGTCAGCTGAGACAGACGTGTCTGACCTCCAGCAGCTGGGTTTAAATATGCAGAGGCACACCAAAACAAAATTTAGATCCAGACAGAAAGTGTCTAGATGTCGGGGTAAGTTTTCTTGTGTTTGGAGTAAAAGGTCCCCTGATGTAATTTTTCAAAAAGTACCTGATCTCAGATTTGTTGCGACTTCTTCAGCGATCCAAAAACAATTTAATCTTACAGCCGCTGCAGAGTAAATCAATTTGTTTTTCCCTCTCAATGCATTAATCCACAAGAGTTCTTGTACAGACTGTAGACCATGTCTAGCCTTTACGTTTACACTGTCTGTTTTCTATGTACATCCGCATATATGTAAACATGTTACAGTGCCAGAAGGATACACTGAAGTGGAGAGTTCCTGATGTCATCTCCCGGTATGGTGGTGGTGTTGAGGCGCACGGCGCTGGGAAACTGGCTCATCAGCTGGTTCTGAAAGTCCTCTCTGCGTTCGTACTCCTTGCCGCGGTGAATGAACACCTTGTTCTAAAGCCATAGCGAATGAATGATGAAAAAAATTAATAAAACAGTAGTTACAGTAGATTTAAAAGATTTAACAACTTCAAAATCATAATTATGTATCATATCTAAATGACCTTGGGAAAGGCAGTGACCAACAGAAACGTTTTGAGACCTCAGGTGTGCTGAGCTGAACTGAAACCTGCCTCTTCCTTTTTGTCTCTGACAGTCAACAAACCTCTCCCAGATGATCTGAGAGCTCTGGATGGCTCGTAAACAGAGCAGCAGATCAGAGATGTATTTTGGCCCCAAACCACTCAGTGCTTTGCAAATCAGTAAGAGCATTTTCAAATCAATTATTTGCATGGATAGGAATCCAGTGCAAGGCTCTGAGAACTGGGCTGATGTGTTCAACTTTCTGAGTTTAAGCAAGGACTCGAGGAGCAGTGGCCTGATTGTTTACAGAAACCTATAAAGACACTGTGGCAATAATCAAACCTGCTAAAAACCAAACCGTGAACAAGCACGTTAAGTCTTGCTATATTTTTAGGTGGTTTTGTTAATGTGGGTTTTGTAATGAAGGTATGTGTGCAGAACTACACCAGGATTTCTGACATGGTTTGAAGTCTTCAACATTACGGCTTCAACAGTCAATCTTTCTTTTTTGGCACCGTTATTGTTTCAGTTGTTGTTTTCCAAAACGTGAGCTATAATGGGAGCTGTACATATGTAGATGTTGAATAGAGTTGTGCCAAGAATAGACCCTTGGGGAACTCAACATGTCAGTGCCGTTTGTTCAGATTTGTAACAACCAACTGACACAAAATAGTCTGTATGCTGCAGAGAGAGAGACGGAGAGTCCCACCTATCAACCACGTTGAACACAGACTGACATCCAGCTGTACTAAGACAAAGACTTTACCAATATCTGTACTTAAATACATGTTGTTTAAGTCATCGGACCTGTCTTATTGTTGTGTTGTGGTTCATATCCAAAGCACAAAAGTGGACCCGTGCCTCACCTCCACGCCCTGCGCCTGAGTCACTGACTTTTTTCATACTCCTTGGCACAGCAGATGAACAAAGCTTATCATTACAGGAGCTCGAAACAGTGGAATATTTTATTCCTGCAGTTTGCTGAAATCCACAGATCCACAATGTCCCCATACGGTTCTCAGCGTCCCATTATGTTAACTATCTTACTGGTGCGTTTAGAAACTTGTCCACTGCTGCACTTTTAAAAAGCTTAGCTTCAGTGCTGATAAAGTTTTTTGACCTTTTTGCACAAGCAGGGGAGTCGGCGTGTGTGTGCTGAGAGGTGGGAACATTACAAACACAAACCCTGAGGAAAGGAGGGTAGCCCTGTCCATAGTAGCCCACTGCAAAGTAGTCCGGCTTCGGCCGCAGGATCTTCATAATGTTCTCGTAGAACTTGGCTTGTTTTTCCTGCAGACAGGGAGACAGAGGGAGAGAAAGAGGGAGACGTGTGAGGATGTGTTCAGGGGAGAGCTTCAGATGTGCACTCTGTGTGCAGCCTTAGCAGTTTTATCAGCTTGTGCCAATGACAAAGCTACCCTCAGCAGAATGCCGGGCCTTTGAGGGTGATAGATGTAGAAAAAAAATAAAGTGCATAGCATCCAAGGGCAATGTCTGTCATTTATATAACCACATAAATTCAGCATTAGCTAAGAGAGCCACTGGTGCAGTCATTTAAAGAGAGAGAGAGAGATTCTTCCATTGTTAGGAAAAAGTGTAATTCTCTGTGGGGAGGGGAAAAGAAGAGCTGAGTGAAGGAGAGATATAGGAGAAGGTGGTGCTAAAGAACGAGTTAGGATTATTAGGAGTATGGAGAGAACCACGTCCGCTGTGGTCCTAAAGGAAGAGATGAAAGGAACAGTGGAGTGATTGAGTGGATAAAGTGAGACGGGTTAGGAGGGGTTTGAAGATGCTGAGAAATCACACTTTCTGAGGTCATGTGGTAATGATATGGAAAGCTCCAAGTTTAAGAGTTCTTCATGCAAAAGATCAGATTGAAAGGAGGATTTTGTCGAGTCAGAATTCATTCGTGTGGGCGATTGATTCTGACGAATGAGTCCAGACGATTAACTGAGTGTGGAGACTCATAGGGAACAATATGTTCTGAGGTTAAGATATTCTGTACAACTTAGCACTTACAGCCTGGCTGCTGGAAAGTTTTCCTAGATTTAGCTATCAAGGGTTAAGTAAACAACAGCTGTGCTGGAAGTGCTGTTACTGCAGTTATAAAAACCTGACATAAATGGCCCGAATTCTCTTCTCTTATTTTAAACACCCCCTTACATCCAATAACATTTATAACATCTATAAAGGGAATTCAGGGGATGAGATGATGCAGAAAGAAAATGAGATCATGGTTGTTGTGCAGAAAACAGTGTGAAGATTTGAGATTGTTGATTATTACCAGTCTCCTGCTGAGCAATTCGTAGTCAAAGATCTCGTTTTCGTACTGATCAGCGAGTTCCTTACACAGTGTGATGGCCTCTTCCCACATCTAAACACACACACACACACACAAAGGGAAAGAGAAGAGTGTCCGTCAGTACACCATCTGCTAATAAAGCGGCGGCAGCTGTCGTGGTGGGAATTCATCTCGTGAAAATCTCTTTTTCCAGGTCCCTGGTGAGAGAAAGGGAAATGTCTCTATCCCCGCTTCAAAGAACACAAAGCACTCTTGGTGAATACAAAATGACTGTGACACCAACACGGTGCTCAGAGACTGTGACTGCATGATTGCAACACTGTCTCATCCTTAAAAAGATACTGGAGGTATGAACGAGGAGGGGAACATTTTCCAAAATACGAGAGTGTGCGCTGAATTCTGATTTTGCAGGCTTCGGCTCATCCCCAAGGAAAGAGCAACATTTTGTCTGGTTCTGAGATCTCGTTTTTTTGTGGGAAATGAATGGAGAAAGTTATGTTAATTTCTAAAAATCAAAGCTTAAATACTCTCTCCAGAGTCATGATTCACTTTGGAGCTGCGAGCAACAGACATGAAGACATGAAGGTGTCTACGATGAGTTTTTACTGGTTATGAAAGTCTCAATTTATTACCGAAGCCTCTTTATGACCTACTTAAAATCATCAGCGGCTTTTTCTTTATCCTTATTCTTAACGCCTGCCACCGGGTCGCTACTTTTGCATTCCTTTCACCAACATAACTGCAGAAGTACAACTAGGCTTCATAAACTGGACGAGGGTAATATTGTTTTGCTGCTATAGCCTCGAATTAACCTGGTCTCCGTTGATTCTGAAACCTTTTACGATCACTTAAATTTCATTGGTTATCATCACGTTCGGCTGCATTTAGAAAACAACTGGAAGCAGACACCTGTCACTGCAGGTGTGCTCTGTCTTAGTGCTAAAGCTAATTGGCATTCCAGACTGAGGGTGCGAGTCAACATCCAGGGGCTGTCGTGCAGGTCAGAACTAAACAGAAAAAGGTGGGGACATTTTCATGTTGTCGGCGGCAGCATAATGAAAACAAATGTCCCTAACAACAGCCGGCAGGAAGAAAACAACATATGTCTCCTGTCAAGTGAAGTTATGTTTTATGAAGTCATGTAGTTGGAAGACTTCAGTGGACCCTTATGGACAGAAGGAATATAAATTATCGAGAAATGGGCACAATCTAGGATTTAATGAACACTTCTCTGTTTTGCTAAACTTTTGGGTTTCTGTGAAAGAATCGAACGACTGAACTGACAAAAGTTAAAACATCTATATCGTTTTGAGCCGCTTTGAAATAGCTTAAAAAGGTTGCAGCCTACTTGGTGTGTCTGACCATCTATAAACACTTAATTTTTGGTGGTAAGGTGTTACTGGAAAAAGTAAATGTTGTAAAGCAATAAAACGATGCTGACCTTGCCCTTGTCGAAGTAGTCAATGATGGTGTCGTAGAGAGTCTCTTTGAGCTGCCGCTGAGTTTGGGAGCCGTGGAACTCGAACTGGGGGCTGCACATCTCATCCAACCACTGGAATGGAGACACAGAGACAAAAGGTGAGACACAGTATGCAAAAAAAGACATTTTTAATTGCTGAAACCAAAGAAAAAATCAGACCAACTCTGTTTTGTACTGTCCCATTAATCATGATGTTAAAACAAAAGAGGGGAAGAGCTTAAGGAGCTGCTTTGTTGTAATAAATCAATATCAGCCTTACGCAGAGTGTGCACAAAAACATGAAGCGCAATGCTCATTTATTATACGTAAATGAGAGGACAGTTAATCTTCCATTACATAAATTAAATCCATTTAGAAAAACAAACAAAAAGGTACATCGTGATCTTCACAACTGACTTATGTCATTGGAACCGATCTGCTCAGGAAGGTGGGGAGGAAAAGGGATTAGAGCCGTCTGTGTATTAAAGCCCGCTCTTTGCCTTAATGTTAAGCGGGCATGACGGGACTGACACCGACGATGAATGGAGATTATAAAAAACATTATTGAGTTCAACTGCTTTGATGTAATGACACCAGACAGGACAGAGAGACAGAGAGATGCCCCTGGTCCTCTGTCCTTCTCTGTGAAACTCTAAGTGTCTAATAAAAGAGATGAAGGAACAAAAGAGGTCAAACACACTCAGACACATGCGTGAGCACACAAACCGGCGCACACACACACACACACACACACACACGCCCACACACACACACACACGCACACACACACACACACACACACACAATTTTGCTCATCAATCACCATAGTGATGAAGCCACAGTGGCCGATGCCATGCCATAAACTCACCTCGGAGCTTCATCATTCGGAGGCCAGAGACATAGCAACCATTTATCAGCTAATAAAAAACTGTCTCACTCGTGGCAGACGGACAAGTAATTAGGCAGAGCACGACACTGGCTCCAGCATTAGATGACAAAATATCTCTTTATAAGTGTGTGTGTGTGTGTGTGTCCTACCTTGAGCAGGCGGGAGTGGAGCAGCAGTGTGTATGCCGCCTCGGTGTAGTTCTCGCCCTCCAGGTGAAGGTCCCTCAACTTGTACAGGTACCTGAGCACACACACACGTGTACAAACACACACACACACACACGCACGGTGACAGAGGTCAAGTACAACGTGCAACTTGGACATCACTCCACTAGATGCCACTGTTGGGCAACTTGAGGAGCTACACATAAATAATCACGGTGTCATTCAATCCGTCTCTTTCACACACACACACACACACACACACACACAGCTATACATACCCTGAAACACACAGCTTAGAGACCTCATTCAAGAGCGCGCACACACACACACTCATACAAACGTAAACACAAAAACAAAATTCAGTGCATGTCTCTTTAATGGGCCGACAGATGTTTGGGAGCCCAATAATGTTTCCTCCTGACTTGGGGGAAAATGGGGACATTTGGCTTCTAGCGGACTCACCTTTACTGCCTCATCTTTTTAGTTTTCTGTCTCCCTCTCCCTGTAGAAAACATTTTGCCAAATGGCCAGAGGCTAGACTGAAGCAAGGAGGCTTCGGCTTCTTGATTCCTCTAAATGAACAATCCCCTGTACGCTTGGGCGGTATGGCTGCACTCTGAGGTCAATCGTTCACTCTGTCCGGCTGAATGTTGAAGTGACTTTCTTCTTCATCATCTCATCTCCTCTTATATCTTTCCACTCAATTTTAACCAACTCAATCCCAGTCCGACACACTGACTGTATGTAATGATGGAGGACACATTGTTTGCTCCAAATTAAAACCCAAAACATCACGATGGCCCCAAGATTGTTTCAGTCATTCTAGGTTGTTCTAATCACACTGGTGTATCTTCAAGCGTTCTCTTCTCTGATAAGTTTGGTTTTAATGAGCTATCTGAGGCTATTAAAAGGCGGTAAAACATCACAGCTGACAACTGAGCCCTGCTGGCTTCCCTTTCGTTCTTGAGTAAATCCGCATGTTCATGTACTTGTTTGGTTGACTAACCCTTCACTGTCACTTATTTGTCTCTTTTTCTCTCCATCCTTCTGTGACTCGTCTTGTTCCCTTCCTCCGTCTCTCTGCATGAACCACCACTGATGTGCTTGTCAAAAAGTCGAACTGGCTGAGAGGCTTTTCATTCCTCTTTGACATTTGTAGAATTCATCATCTCAGTTTAAATCGGTCTCATTTTGCCCTCTAATTAATTAAGTAAAGTGGAGTTTATATAATTACTGAATGGAAACCGTGGCCATAGCATGCTTAAAACGAAACATTGATAATGATTTTTGTCTGATGACGTAAAGAATGCTGAGTTCTTGTATCAACAGTACACTATAAAGATTAGTGTACTGGTACAGAACTGGGGACAGTACAACAGTTTTTCATCGCAGCGAATACAAATGAAACAAAACACTGCAAAAAAAAAGGACTTTACAGAAACAGAGCCGCTGATGCATATCAGAGGAACAGACTGCGCTTTGGACAATTTACTTTTTATTGTTGCAATTTACTGAATGGGCAAGTCTGAACATTACCGAATGGAGTTTCATAACGTGCTGCACGGTTAATGTTGCTGGATACTGAGGGAATTCGGAATGAGTGTGCTGTGAAAATGATGTTTTCTTAGTCGATTTTAGGCTCATTTTCATGTTTTTTAGCTGGGACACATACAAGCAACATTCGAGCTGAGGTAATGTTCAGCCGTCGTGTAAGCTTCTCAGCAATTCAGCTGCAAATGTAATGTTGCATAATTGCCTCACTGGGCTGTAACATAATTAGTGGTGGGTTTTTTTATGATCCATGTATGGCCTTTAGTAATATAACTAGATCTATGTGCAAGATAACATCCTGGTTTATAATCTAACACGTCAAACACATACGTAGAGCTTGTGCGTGTTTGCATTAAACTTTGTTTGTTTGCCAACATTAACAAGCCAAACGGCCAAATATTACCATATTCTCCACAGGATAGACGAAGGCAGCTGATCAACCACAGAGCCGAGCTCACATTCACACATACAGATAACTAATTATGTCTATAAGCCATCTCCAGATAGGCACCCTGGGACCTGACAGGATCTGTATTCCCTCTATCTCTCCTTCTGTCTCTCCACCCCCTGAAATCATCCTGTCTTCCTCCATCTCTCCACCTCTCCCTCTCTGGCTCCCGACATGTCTCTCTTTCTCTCTGCTCTCCCTCCAGTCAGACCAAGAGCTGATCCTGTGGATTTTGACATTAATTCAGCGGGACTCATATAATCCCTTGTCAGATTATGGAGGCGCACAAACACACATTCAGACACACACACACACACGCGCGGGCACATAGGACACATACGTGCACCACTTTGCAAGTATACCATGTGAGATTCAGCATGTAAATACCTGATGTACATCCCTTCACGGTTGATGTCCTTGTAAAAGTTCTGCAGAATCAAAAGGAGAAGTCGGGTTAGTGTCAGTCAATGTGTGTGTGTGTGTGTGTGTGTGTGTGTGTGTGTGACAGAGAGAGGTTTTTTCAAAAATCACTCAGATTTTGAACTGCACTGACTGTGAGTTTTTAATTTCATATTTCTGCTTCCAAACGCTCGTTCTGAATGGCTGTGTGTGTGTGTGTGCGCGCGTTGTGTCTTATACTGTAGACGTTTGATTGCCTGTGTGTATTAATGTGTGGGAGTGTGTGCACACACATTTGTTAGTTAAGCAGCACCAACTCCCAGTTTAATGAAGTTTAATGACATCTACAGAGAACAGAGGAGTGGAACGAACTGATGTAACCCCACCTCCCACCAGCAGCATGAGCCCGCAGACACAATAATACACACACACACACAGACACACACACACACAATCACAAAAAATGTGGAGGAAAAAAAAAAAGGGCTCAATTACTGTGGGATTCGCAGCGAAGCCAAAGCATACTGAATGCATATTTATATCTATTTGCTTCATTTTTGCAAAGGTCAGGCGCATCATTGCTTGCATCAATGCATTTTAACTTAAGTGAGCCAATCTCCTGCTGGAGGCTCGTCGAGCTACACGAAGGTCGGATGTTATGACTCAGAGCAGTCTCCTTTGACACATCCTCTGAGTGTACAGCGACACAATCCACAGTCGAACTACAGTATCAACTTCCGCCAGGGATCCCACACTGTCTTAGACGCGAAATTCAAAGACTTTCCAGGCTAAATTCACTCAAACTTCTGGGGCCTGACACAGCGTAGCTTGAGACACAGACCAAGATGAATTACTGTTTCACAAAACTGAGAATTTTTTTAATGAGAACTAGCTGACTTTACAAAAGCTCACAGACAATGATATGAAAGGGGCAGATGCTTGAATGTGTGAACACAATGGAACATAGTCTATTTGGTAACAGAGGCGAAAAAGAAGAAGAAGAAGCAGAAGATGCAGAAGAAGAAAAAGAAGAAGAAATGTGGCCCATTGTGCTCACAATCTTGTTATAACGCTGCTGCAGCTGGGTATAGCCTGTCAAACACGTCGTCGCAGGTGTGGATGTTTTCTCAGACTGTCAGCGGATATAATATAACAATATGATTGAAGTTTGCAATACATGTTCCACAGGAGGGAAAAAGACTAAGACAGTTTAGACAAAACAAATCTTACTAGAACGATGGAATATTACGTCGTTCCTCTTTCTTACCCTCAGGTGTGCGTAAGCTACAGTTTAGGAACTTCTTTTTGAAAACAAAGTGTGAAATTATCGGTTATCTTATTAGCATCAGCTATGAGAAGCAGGTAATTATGGGTTATCCATAAAATATCTGTAGAAAAAAATATCAATAGAATTGTGTATTTATGTCTATTTTAGATGGATTTTTTTCCCTCAAATCATCAAACTTTCAACGATATCAACGAACCGCGGGATCCCTGTTCTAGGAATCTTTCCTGACAACGCACCAGGTGGCAGCTGGTCAAACATCCCCATACTTGCATTTTATATGGAGGAAGTGAAATCTGCATTCCCAACATGCTTTGCACGCAAGCGGCGCAAAGTTATCCCGGAAAGCCTTTAGCCCAGAATTAGCAGGGGTTACTTCAGTGTATTTTGTGTTCTTTAAAAATGCATCTGCATGAGGAGGCATAGCAAATACCTATGTGATTGTGTGTGTGTGTGTGTGTGTACTTCCTAAGTGAAGTTAGCCTGAGGGGGGCCATGGATGGGAGAGTGCATTAGTGCCAGCCAACCTGCAGAAGGGATTTTTTTAGCTGGCCAAACAAATGAAAGAGAATAGCTAATGGGCAGCTGCCCCGGGCTACAAGCTAAACACCTCTGCAATGTTCCAGCAGCCTCCTCTCCACAGGGGAGACAATAACACATTTTGAGACAAAGCCTTGCATCCATTTATCATTAAATGATCCTAAACATTAGCTCTGAGAAGGGCCCTTAAAAATGAAAATTAGAGGGAAAGAATTCAAATAAAAACAAACAGAAATAAAAGAAAGAAGCCGGCGTTCAAGGGGTCAGAATTATGTGATGTAATCTGCTGTGGCGAGATCGTATGGCGGGTAGATGAGATCCGTTTCTGAATCTGAGAATACCGTGTGGGGGAATCTGATTAGGAGATCACATAAGAGAAAGGATGTGGAACAGACAGGAGCTGATGCAAGCCCCTGCAAACAGTCAGAGACCAGACACAGAGATGAATCCTTTCCTTTAGATCAATCAGCACACAAATTGAATGTGGAAAAGCAATACAAAGACCTTGGCATGTAAGACTAAACATAAAATCTGTGTTTCCTAATGAACTCTTCAGTCGGCGTGGCTCTATTGGCACAGACGAGATTATCGATCGGGGTCCGTATGGAACACACTCACTTACCACTCTCCTCTTACATTAGCTTTTCAATTAATAATGAGTTTATCGATGTGTGTATGCGTCGGTACGTGTGCAGAGCGTCTGAGTTAAGCGCCCCTCTGCTGTGAAGTTCAATCCTACTGCTACACAGTACAGTGCATGAATCACAAGGTTAGTGTCGATAAATGCAACTCCATGATGACGCATGCAGGAATCACAACATATGGGAGATTTTAAAAGAGTCGGAGCGCATCAATGAAACATGAGGAAAACACAAAATTAAATTCTTATGGAGGAAAGGCTCACAGCACCATGATGCAATTCTAGGACCCAACCTCCCCCTTAGTCCCGATCGAGCCCGCGGGAATTTTGAAGCACATGGCTCGGACGACTCAGCCGGCTAAGCTTTAAAGGAAGGCGGGACGCACCAGGAGATTGACGGTGCAGCTCATGCGGTTGTTCCGGCTGTCGTCGCTCATCACGGTGCGGTAGTCAAGGAGACGTATGAGGAGTCCCTTCACCAAGGCGACAAAGTGCTGCACCTGTGGCCTCAGCGTGGGCTTCTTTTCAGAGCAATCCAGCAGGCTGGAACACAAACATCCATAAGTTTATCATCAGAGGAGGTTGCGAATGTAGTGATGACAGATCAGTGATGCATCAAAAGGTGAACTTTCTGATTTCTGTTATATCATATTCTTGCAGTACTTTCACTTTACTGTAATTCTTATGCACTTTTTATACTGAACTCAAACATGATTGGCTGCTGTAATTGTGGTAAAGCCTAATACTCAGGCCTACATGGTCTCCAGTAGTTGCATGTATCGTTCGTCTCCTCCTCCACCCTCCACCTCGTGGTCCAACTTCAGAATGATCTCATTCTCAAACTATCGGAGAAAACAAAGAAAGTGAGAGAGAGAGGGAGAACAAAGGGAGATGAGAGAGCAAATGAGAGGAGGAACAGAAAAAGAAATCAATTATGCAAGCATAATTAAGGCGTCTCTTTTACTTTTATGTCCAGCGTCACAGGAAACCGACGGAGGAGAACAATGTGTGTGTCACAGTGTTTCAGCGCAGGTATAGATTTTGTGTGTGTGAATGTAAATCTTCAGGTGTCTTGTGTGAATATTACTGCACACATACACATAAAAATCTTCACTCATTTCTGTTATACGAACAAAAATCAATGTATAAATTCAATGCGTCACATCTTTACGTATTATTTATATATATATATGTGTGTGTGTGTGCGTTTTTACCTTGTGGAAGTTTCCAGAGTGTGAATGTTCACATGTGATCATGTCAAAGAAGATGGGAATGGTGGCCCTTCTCAACTCTTCCTCCGGGATCAAAGTCATCTCCAGGATGGGACCCACCATGCCGGGGATGAAGCAGATCTTGTGACTGCCTAAAAGACACACCCACAAAGTCGAAAAGGACAGGTAAAAATATATCTGACCCTTTTCACCCGAGCTCATCACCTGTTCGTTTGACGTTTGTCCTCGGGACTCTACAAGTCTCTATTGTCTACCAAAATATCCCAATCCAAAGAACCATTTTTCTGGAACTCTGCTTCTTATATTCAGAATAAACCACACTAGGACTGAGCAATAGAACTATCTCAAGATGGCCACGTTTTCACAGTTAAACGTTTACATAATGTTGTTGTATTTGTCATGTTACTATACTAAACTATGTGATAAAGTTTAATTAATGAACCCTATTCTCAGGATACTCTTCAACCGCCAGCATTATCATCATATCACGTGATATCAATATTGATCAACATATTTTTTTGCCATATCATCAAACTCTATCTAAGAGATACATTACATTTGAATCTGTCTGTGTGAAATGGTGCTGACATTTGAAAACATTAAAATGCTGCACTGAAAAACCAACTCTACTGGCACTTGCTTGTGTCGTGAAGTGAAGTGAAAGTGAAGAGACACCTGCAGCCACCTCCACACTCTGGTATGTCTTGATATCAGGGTAATTACAAGTTTGCATACCCAGAAGCTACCAAGACAACCTCACACGTATAAAAAAAAAAAAAACTGACTGGATTTTCTTACCTAGTTTGTACCAGATATCACGTATAGCAAAGCCAATGAGTCTTCTCATGTCCCCGTATCTGAAATAGAGAAATAAAGAAACAGAGAAAACACACAGGGACAGACACAGAAAGAGAAATCAGCCCTGCAGTTTGGAATCAATGGTCCCGATCAATACTGTTATTTTACACCTTCAGAAACTGAGCAACCCAGTGGAAAAGATAATGCTGCACTAATGTGTCCCAACATGAACCAAATTGAACGTCTGTCTAGAGGCACCGCGCGCCTTTAATAGGCAGTGGGAGTGTAAACAGTAAACGCAGACTCCAAAATAGATCACAAATCACTGAGTGTTTCATTAGAGCAGTGGTGTGTAGGTGTGGTAAATAAGGAAATTATATGGCCCCGCACTCACTTGGCCAGAATCTTGTTCCTCTTGGTTGGCGAGAAATGCTGAAGCTGAAGAGACTCCTGGGTGATAAACGCCACCGCCAAGTGGAAGTAGTTGTTCCACAACTAGACGGGAGGAGGACGGATGTAGAGAGAGACAATGGACATCCATGTTTAAACAGGGTTTCTGCAAGACTGCTGAAGACCTCTTAAAAACCATTATGAGCGCCATTTAAAGGATAAGTTCACCCAAAAATGAAAATTGAGATTCAAACTTTCCCCAAAACACAAAAGCGTGACTGAACTTACAATACGTAATGTTTACTTTATAATACAATACATTTTTAATACCTCTCAAACTGTATTCAAGACATTTTAAACAAACTACAAGTGACTTTTAACTGGTTATGTAATAATCTAAATTTAATACTGATCCCCCTCAATGACCTACATAAGAAAATGAGGCCATCAGCAAGAAGATTGGCTATTTCTGTATAATCATTATAGTTATACCTAATGCCTGTCACCGGGTCAGATTCCTACTTATCCAGGTGAAATAAGACATAAAATTAAAACAATATTTTATGACAGAGAGCTGAGGATGAATGGAGGAGTCTCACAGCCTGGTTGTATGATACGGCGCAAAAACAAAATTTACTTTGTTTAACCATCGTCATCTTTTCTTTTTAAAGGGGGCTGCCAGAATCAACAAAAGTTTCTTGTAGAAGCTTTAAGGCCTTAAAATTCAGATGACTGGATATCACACTTTTTAAGGACTTGCGGAAACGTAAAAGTAATACAGGCAGCGTTCACAAGACAAAGCCTCTTACCTGTACTTCAAAATCATCGTTATTGAGGAACTTCTGGTTCATAGTGTCTGCGTAGGTATTGATGGCCCTCAGGAACACTCTGATAGACAGAAATGCACACATTTATTGTACAAAGCCAAACAGAATACACCGATAAAGTGGAGACGTATCAAAGGGAAATGGACATCAATGCTACAAAAAAATAAACTCCCTCATGCAGCAGTTCGATTGTTGATGACAGATTTGTACATAAAAAAATAACAACTTTAAGAAAAAGTCAGTCGAAGAATATAAAGATGAGAATCTGTCACTTATCGCAAATGTAACTTATTTGTTGTTTATCAAAGAATTTCGGCTTTGACAGCTGCTCCAGCTCACAGTGCTATTTCAGACGCGGCTGTACTATTGCTTCAGATTCAAAACTTCTGTCACGGTGATAGATCATGATAGCAGCTTCGCACAGAGTGCAGGTGTATCAGTGAGTTGTGACTCCGTGCGTTTCTAAAGTTAAATAGCAAAGCTGCTCCCAGTCTTTCTGCCCCGGCACTATCTATCTATCACAGTTATTCAGAGCTGAATAACTCCCTCACCTCCCTTTTCTCAATTCTCTCTCTCTTTGTACCGACACATCTCCTCTATAACTTCAGTCTGAAAACTCTTTATCAACCTGTCTTCCTCTGTCTCACTCTCTCTTCCACCTATTTGCCTTTTCTCTTCCTCTGACACGGCAGCAGCAGCCTCCCCTCTAGCTTACATAACAAAAAAAAATAAAAAATACACCCATGGCGTTCACTCCATCAGCTCACACACAAACACATTTGTCACATCAGCCTTTTTCATCATAGCAGCTCTGATCCCAGCTTTGCTATCTGTAACTCAACCCTGTGTGGGTTTGTGTGAGTATCAACAATCCTTTGAAAGTCACATACACCGAGCCTTAATGCCCCGACAGCAGGTCGAGCCCGGGGGGCAGCTGTGTCCTGTTCAGTCAGAAAAGCAGATTTCGGGACTGTGGCGGTGTTTAGCTGTTTGTGTATGGGTGTAGCATGGTACCTGTTCTGCACCATGATCATGGCCATCCAGTCAGACGGGTACACATGTTTCCCGATCAGGTCCTTGAAAAGCAGGAAGGACTCCATCAGGAAGTCCTGCGGTGAAATAAAAGAGAAGAAGAATGTACCTACATGTTTATCACTACAGTTTGAGACAGTGCAGGTGTGTGTGTTTGTGTGTGTGTGTGTGTACTTACCACCAGATCAGAGGTTCCACTGAAGGTTTCTATGTACGTGGCGTAGTGACGGTCATCCATCTGGCTGAGGATAGCTGTCATGCACGCCACCACTCTGGACTACAGAGGTAAAAGTGTGAGAGAGAGCGAGGGGGAGAGAGAAGGAGACGCACCATTACTCTTTGGGCACTGTGCAGCTGCTCTTAAACTGAGTGCTATACATCTAAAGCCAAAGAAATCTCTTAATGGAATTTGTTTCTGCGCTATTTCTAAGGCTGCCTGAAGAGAGCTTCGGAGTTACCCTCCCTTGTTATTTGTTCATTTGAGCCACAATTTATGCAAAAGTCCAAACAGCATCAATACCGCGACATGCTGCCTACACGACCTGGAAAAAAAGGTCAGCACGCTGAGCAAGGGAAATTGTGTGTTATTTTTTAAAGACGTATCGAAGAGTCGTTCCCCCAAATGTTTTTTTTCCGCAAATTAGCATAATTATAATAAACACACGCCACCACTGCCAAGAGGACTGGCAGCCACTGCAGTCTCAGTCTGCAGTTGGCATTGTGGCCCTTTGCCAGTCTTTAAGATTCAAAAAATACACAAATAAAGAAGCTTTTCTTTCTATGAAGACAAGATAACCTTACGCATATGAGATGGCGCAAAACCAAAGACAGGGGTAATTTTGACAAACTCTAGGTGTAGGGAAGATTTTTCTAATTTCAACATTGACACGAAGCAGCAGACAAATTAAAAAGCGCGATGTTATGGAATGATAAAAAGGCAAAAAATGTCAAAACAACATACAAAGGCCCTGACTTCACAAAAAGATTCAGGTAACAGCCATAAAAAAAACACTCTTTTTTTTATTTTGGCTCTACATTTACACACTGCAGGTTTTTTTCTTTGAGTGTTGTTTTTAATGAGATATTAACTCCTCTCAGTGTGTGCAATTAAATCTGAATAAGGCCCAAGGTGAGTACACAAAAAAACACACAGAGAGACCAGCAATGGAGAGAACGAGAGATGAAAGATGAAAGTGGAGGAGAGTCGAGAGACAGGCGAGGAGGGAGAAGGGACGAGTGAAAGTGAGACAGACATGAAAAAGAGGATAGGCAAAAAAAAAAAGGGGAGAAGTTTTTAAACAAGTTTCAAGTGTGTGTGAAAGCCACTTATGCCGAGAAAAACCCTCCTTGAGCTGGATTAAAGTACAATATTCATGGTAAATTTAGCACCAAACTTTACACAAGCGTAGAGGCTGAGAGGAGGGAGACACTGAGAGGGGCAGAGGGCAACAGAGGAAAAAACAAAACAGAGAGGAAAAAGGACAAAGCTTTACTGCACCGACCAGAATAAAACAGGAACAACCGACGGCATGAATGTTAAAATATCTGCATACATTACACGCGTATGATTCTACCCCTCAGAGGGCTGAACTACTCATAGTCAGCAAAGCCAGAGTCGTCCACCGTCAGCCTCTTTGACTCCTCTCTGCTTCATGCGCTCCACCTGTTTGTTCTCTCCCTGACCTTTTGTATTTGTGGCCCGTCAATAACTTTATTGAGAACCTAACAGGAAACATGATGGGGCTTAAATTGAACATGTCTGTAGAAAATAGAGAAAATAAACACAAGGAAATTGAAAACGACAAACGACCTGCAAAACATACTGTAAACCGGCCTTGTCACTTTCGTTGTTTCTCTCTTTCAATTCTTCGTCCGTCTACCATCTCTTATTTTCATTTCTGGTCACACCAATCGAAGTGGGGATGACTTTTTTGATTCACTTCGATCAGTATTTCCCAAAGCCTCAAGATGACGTCCTTATTTTGTCCACGACAGTATATTCAGTTTACTGTCATAGAGGAGTGAAGAAACGAGAAATTATTCACATTTAACAAGCTGGAATCAGACACTTTTGACTTTCTTTCTTTTTTTTAAATGACTCAAACTGTTTAATCAAGTGGTTGACAACCAGACTAATTGTTGCAGCTCTCAGCGAGTGATTCTGAAATGTCTCTGGACACCAGGAGGAGTCTCACTCGTGAAATATGGAGCAGGATGTCTTGGCTTATCCCCTGCTTAAAGTCACTGTCTGTTTGTTCTGCTTCTACATGAACATTTTCTGATCCTTCCCTCAGCTGCGCCTAATTGCTGGAATGAAGCTCTGCAGCCTGTTTTTTTTTTTTTTTCCCAGAAACGCGGCAGATGCACAGGTACGTCTGCCAGGGTTTGGGACGAAATTATCCTCCAGAGGTGGTGGCGGAGAAAATGGAGACACGAGACAGAGATGAAGGATGATGGATGGCTAATTGAAGATGAAAGATGAATGGCAGCTCGTGCGGTGACGGCTCACATCCGATCAAAATGAGCAGCGTGTGTTTGTGCTTGCTTGCATTTTAATAGGAAAACGCATTTTTGAGACACGTGGTGCAAACATGAGCATATTCTCACTGCTTATGGTTTCAACAAATACAGAGGCGGGCGCATTTACATCCATTCATGAAGGTGTTTTCCGGACTTCATCACATAAATGTCTAACTGGGGGTGATCTATGTGTGTGTTTGAGTGTATAAACAACCCCCCGTCCTCCGCCCAACTTTCTTCTCGCGGTGCAGTGACACCAGAGACCCTGTCAGCACGCTCCCCTCTTTAATCTCTCTTCCCCTTCTTCCCCTCTTCTCTCTCTTATACTCCCTAATGATCTAATCACATGTTCCGTCCTTAAAAGTGCTGCAAGCGCCATTCAGTGTGACATTAAAGTGGTGAGTAAGCACTGCAATTAAGACTGAAACCAAGGAGCAAAGTTTGGATAGTCTCTTAGCCCAGTGGCCAGAATGAAATGATGGCATTGTATGTTTCTGCACACCACAGACATGTTCAATAAAAATGTTAAAATGTTCATACATATTAACATTTCTACAGTGCATATCATCGCGTTCAGATAACATGTATTTTACATAACTTTCTTATAAGGAGGAGGAGTGGACGGTAGTGGCATGACAGGTAGTCGTGAACTGAGAGACCACCATCCGGGACCACTTAACAGCTGTCTCTGCACAAAACCAGGTATTTTTGAGGAGACGCTAGGACATTTTTCAGCCTTGTTTGTGGCCAGAAAAACCCAGATTTCCTGGACACTAACAAGCTGTGCTGGTGCTGCAGAATTGGGTATTTTCAGCCAAAACATGATCTTTTCCTAACCTTAACCAAGTGCTTTTGTGCCTTTTTGTGAAGCAACACAAAAAGGAAATGTAAAAAAAACATGCCATGTCATGTCTTTAAGTGTCTTTTTGTCCTAAGACACCATGGAAAAAGGCTGGTGTTGACATTTTTCCTGACATAGTAACAAGAGTTTAAATTATGTAACTACAGCAAAGCAACTCTAACTCCAAATCTTTCTCCCTGCTTCTCTTTCTCTTTCGTATTTGCCTTCTTAGTGTGTAATGGTTGATCAGTAATAGGATTAGGAACACACACACACACACACACACACACACACACACACGCTCACTCACCAAAACTACGCTACAGTTCAGTACTTTCTCAAATCATCTTCACTGTGTTAGTGTGTGCCTGTGTTTGTGTGGTGAAGTGTAGGTCACGTGTCCTATTACCCTACTTCAGAGGAACTGGGTTTCTCTGTGGACTTATGCTCTCAAGCTCCCTCAACACCATCGAAAAAACAAACAACAAATGCTCAAAGGGACAAATCCGACCATCGAGTGTCCTGACACGTGATGAATGTGTTTCATCGACACATTGCACGAACATGAATACACATATGGAAAAGGCCCGTGAGCCTTGTGTGTATTGATAAAACTACTGACTGTACTGCGGGGTGTGACAGACAGAGAGCTCAGAGCTTGTTGAGGCGCAGCCCTTACGCAACAGTGAAGAGATTACTGACAAAACAGGACACAGATGCTGGCGAGGTCTGGGATTTCTCTCCTGCTCCTCCTCCTCCTCCTCCTCCTCCTCCTCCTCCTACTCCCCCCTCTCTCTCCTTCACTGTCCCTCCCTATTATCCATCCACTCTCTCACCCTGATCATTCTTGGTAATAATGCATTAAGAGCTGCAATTTGAGAGTTGCATCACAATCACAGTTTCCTAGAAATGCACCTGCGTGGAATGACATAAATCTAAGCCCTGTAAGCTGCAATGTTCATTACGCTCCACAGTACAAAAGCATCAAACTAGACTAGAGGTGTGTAGTGGTGTCTGTGTCTGCCCTGGGCCTGTATTTTCTTATTTTCTTGGTTTTATAAAAAAAGATTGGGACCAGGTTACATTGTTGTCTACATCTCTCTCTGCAGCAGCTCTGTGTGTCTGTTTGACCGAGGGTAGGGCTGAGCTACACACACTCACAGGCAGGCAGCATAGTGAGGATATTGCTGTTTGTACTATATAGTTTGTTTCCAGGGTCAGCTCCTCAGAAGTTGCAATAAAGATAATTCTCACTGCATATCATCTGCCGACTGATCTATGTGATGTGTGATGCCACCATTACTGTGGTGCCAGAATCAAATTGAATGATCCCGGTCTGCAATTGCTGCTCCCTCTGACAGTTGATATTAGCCCCTGTAAATGTGAGCGTTTGTCGGTCCCAAATTATTATTTAGAAATTCTTTGAGACAGAATTTGGGGGAAAAAAAAAATACAAATGTTTTTGTTCAACCTGAAAGGAAAATTTCTGGTATTAAGATGACATTTCTTGTCAGCCTATTATTGCAAAGTGAGAAGCTTGCTATCCGTGACCTCCCGCATTGGAATCAGATTTAATAGTTAAAGTGAATTTTCAGCTAGGAAATACATGCAGTGAGTACTAAGCCCGGCCAGCGGGAGATCAGTGGCAGACCACAGGACGACATCAGTGATTAGTGGTCCTTAGATACACATGTAGGATTTAAAGGAGATTTATTCAAGTAAAATTAATTTCAAGTAAAAGGGGCTTGTGGATTTTGCCTTTGCTGACATAAAAAAAGAAGCGTCAGAATGGCTTTTGTGTTTGGTGAACAGCTGTATATTAAAACAGGATTTCTTTGCAAATTGATTTTTATAAAATGTTTAAAGGAGACCTATTGTGCATTTTCGTTTTTTTCCTTTCATCCAGGTTCTTGTGCATGTCAAGGATGTAAAATCAAAAAGGTGAAAGCCTGCACCAACAGAAGCTCTTCTCTTCGAAAAATCTGCTCCTGAAACACCTTGTCAATAATCCCGCCTTTAATTCTGTGACTTTGTGACATCACACTGCATCACCATGTCACACATTTTGCATAATTAATGCTTAGCGGCTAGTTTGGCACGTAAAAATTGATTTGGCTGCTCTGTCGTTGTTAGGGGTGCTGGGTCAGGCGTGTGCGCGCTGACCAATCAGAGCAGACTGGGTATTCAGGAGGGGGGACCTTTAAGAACCAGGAGCTAGAACAGAGTGTTTCAGGCAGAGGGGAAATACAGAGCTGCAGCACTGGACAGTATGAGAAAACAGATTAGTAACCCAAAATAAAATTATAAACCTGAAAACAAGCATAATATGTCTTCTTTAAGTCTTTTCTTAAAGGCTCTTTAAGGATCTCCTGCACGTATTTCTTGGCATTAAAATAAAAATAAAACCTCAGCAGTAAATTGGCTGACGTGGAGGGTCCTCAGCTGATCTACTGTACTTCACCTGGGCCTCATAGCCTGTAACAGCTGGCCCCTGTGCTCACTCTGTCTCGCCCTTAGCTGACATCCACCCTGCATCACCTTCTCTTGCACTTTCAACACCTCCACAGCACATTCCACTGCTGATAATGCTGATTTCCACACCCCATCGTTCATTTGTGTTGACATTAGTTTTGATGAATCGTTCGTTTTAAGTTAATCTCTTTTTTTGTCTGGACACTCTTCTTTTCCAGTTTCTTCTTCATGCGTCACAAAAATACGCCCGTGCTGCAAGGCCACTGCTGTTGTTGAGGCCTGTTTACTTCTGTCTTAACCCTGGATTTATCGATTGGTATGCAGGGAGCATTCTCAGTGACTGTAGCACACTGGGTCCAATAACAAAACCTTACATAACTGTCGGGGCACAGCACTGATTATAGTGATAAAACCATTGAAATCTTTATCTATGACATGCAGTGTCGTGAGATAGCAATATCTTCTGTCTGAAGTTTGCTAACTTCCTGCTTAAGTCCTGGTCAAAGCAAGGCTGTAGCAGCAAATGAAAAGAGGAAAAATAAATTTATTACTGAGAGAAAGATTGTGCCTTTTCTTCTTTCAACGCTGACACAGACTCACTTCATGACGTCAAGTTCGAATTCCCTGTTCAAAGTTTATTATCCCCAAGAGATGCCCGGTGGGATAAACAGTGAAACACGATTGATGCAATTAAATATGATTAACATATAATTCATTTTAAATTAAGACAGAGCATTAAAGCATTAACTTTGACAGCCCTAATTTGAATACTTAAAGCGTTAGGGGTTTAATCTGTCAGGGAAACACAAAGAAATGTTTCTGGCATGTTCATCACAACTGCCACTCAATAATGTGGAACTGTGGAGCAAGACGTCCACCAGGTACACATGGGTGATTTTGGCATCAGCTCACATGTTCTCAGCAGTTAAATCGCCAATATCCAAGACTTGAAGCCCAAACAGAACCAAATACAGTTTCAATTTGAAGTTTAGATTGATAAAAACATCCATTCAGATAATTCAGGTTCATTTTCTGACTGTCCTCACCTCATCACCCTTTCCTTTTTTCCCCTCCTCTGTTATTTTGCGGTGGGTAATCATTGCTCAGCTCTCAACAGCGATTTTCCATCATTTTTCACAATAGAACATCTAGAAAACAGAGTCTCACTAGAACCCCCGCAGGGCTCCACACTGTTCCTTCACAGACACATGCTCACCTCTGACCATCCCGCCATTACACATAAATACAGTTGTTTTTCCGACACCTGGGGGCTCAGATGGGAAGCAGAGGTGGGTTGAAAGAGAGAGAGGTGTAATTAGAGTTCTTGTGTATGTGTGTCAGGGTGATGTGTGGCTGCGCGTTCGTCCCAGGCCGAGACGTGGGTGTCTACGTGTGCGCATGGGTGCTCGCCTCCAGTGTGTATGTGAACATTTGTTCGCTGATGAGAAAACAGATCAATGTGTCCTCAGAAACACATTTCACAGTCAAGTTCAAAGAGACACAATCAGCTGATAGAAATAAGGAAGCGAAGGGGAGGGAGGGAGGTCAAGGGGAAAAGAGGAGAGAAGAGAAGAGAAGAGAAGAGAAGAGAAGAGAAGAGAAGAGAAGAGAAGAGAAGAGAAGAGAAGAGAAGAGAAGAGAAAAAGTACGTCCTCCTCCAAAATCAAATCACTGAGACCTCTCATTTCAGCACAACTACGTCATGCTGGGCGATTAATCGAATTTTATTTCCGGTAATGATTTTTCCAAAGATTATTACAAGATCATTAAATAAAATGATTGTGCTGCATTCCATTTCGCAGATATGTTCTCTTTTATCGTGTGTTATAAATCCAACACACCCCTTTTACTTTACAACGACGCGCTTTTGGCCCCTCACTGCGAGCACAAACTCATTCTCAGCCCGGCTGTGCATGGCAAGAACCCGGTCAAACTGGGTTTTAATGCACATCTTTCCGTGCTGTTATGGTACCTGTGCTTGAAACGGCCAAAAAACAAGAGAAAGTTGCATTTCAGCAATACTTTCTGACACTTATATACCAATTAAAAACAACATTATAACACACATCACATATCAAGTATGTCTTTATATTTATCATATTATATATCACTATGAGACATGTATTTTTTACTTGTTTATTAGTTGAATTATATCTAAAAGTGCACTGTACAGTTGTAGAAAATAAAAAAATAAGAAATACTAATTACTAAATGATATAAACTCGGGAATGATCAGTAATCAATCAGTGAAGATATTTCTCCTCTCTCTTTCTCTTGAAATTGTGTCTGGAAAACCACACATTGCACCTTTAAAGTTCAAGGAAATCCGCTGTTAAAAAGCAAATGCATGATGCTTCCTAAGTCAATGAGTCATCGCGTTAAATACTTAATAAATACTAAATAAAATATTGAAAAAATTGTAGCGATTATGTTTTTTGCCTTGATCAAGCGTTCCCAGCACACGTGTATTCAGTTTAGTAGCCCCATGTGTTTCACTGCACCCTGACTGCTTATGTAATGTGCACAAACGCCTTCACACTGTCACACACACGCACACACACACACAGTTACATACACACGCACACACACCTTTGCTCGGCTCACCAGAGGTCAATTGAAACACAACGCAAGGTGAGTCAACCATTTTGCAGTGCCGCATACATCATCGGTTATTTTCAGATGGGAGAGGGGGCCAGGAGGGACACGCACATGGACGCTGCGTCGAGGGGCCACTCAGGGAACACACACACACACACTAGTAATAATTCATTGTCCACACACACACACACACACACACACACACACAGTGACAGTCATAACTCACATCACAGTTACATAAGCCACACAACAGTTTTGGTGTACGTGTGAGAACGTCTGCTTCTTTTATTTCACGTTCATTCCATCCCCGCGAACACTGACATCAACCTTAACTTCATTAAATGAAACTAAATCTACTTCAGTTTCCAGCTTAAAGGTCAAATTCTTAAACTTTGCCTGTAAAAGAAGCAAATACCTGCTAAATATTCTCATCTTCCCTGAAGCATGACGAATGAGAAAATTCATTTGCACATACACACTCCCTGCCGTGCACGAAAAGACTCATAATTAAACATAATTAGAACCTGATGTCATGTGGCGTTTAATCTCACTTTCCTTTCAATTCATCTTGTTTTTTTTGTCTTGTTTGCCTCAAGAAAAGCAGCCAAAATCCTCAGCCTGTACGAACAGAGGCAGAGGAATAAAAGAGAATGTGATAGGAGGAGGGTGGGAAAGGTGGG
This sequence comes from Lagodon rhomboides, assembly GCA_039737535.1. Lineage (NCBI taxonomy): Eukaryota > Metazoa > Chordata > Actinopteri > Spariformes > Sparidae > Lagodon > Lagodon rhomboides. The sequence continues at coordinate 11,021,181 of CM077794.1, read as the reverse complement.
ACAGTCGACCACAGAGGATGAGGTGAGAGTGTGTGAGATGAAGATAAAAGAAGAGGAAGAGAAGGATGGCAAGGGGGAGGCTAAAGTGGGGCAAAGAAGAGGGAGGACAGTGACAATACAGCTCAGAGAGGAGAGTGAGGTGAAGCTACCGGGGAGGGAAAGCGACAGAATGAGAAAGAGAGGAAGAGAGAAAGAGAAGCAATAGTAGACGCAGAAGAAGCAAAGATATAAATAAAGTGACTGATGGAAGCGAGAGTGTGTGTTTCTGCGTGCTCAAGCGAGTGTGTTTGTTTGTTTGTGTCCTGGCCCGACTCCCGGGAGCAGACACTTTTATGCTGCCAAAGTTTCACTGGGTCTACCACCATGCCAGGGTCAATGCAGGAACACACACATGCACAGACACACACACACACACACAAAAACCAGGGCATGGTATTGGATAAGCCACCAATCAAGAGGCTGAAATAGGGAAATAGAGAGAGTGAAAGAGATAAACGGTGTAGGAATTAATGACAGAGTGATGGGTAAAGCTAAAGAGAAAGAGCGAGAGTGTGAAGAGCTGCAGGTAAGGAGAAAAAAACGGGAGAGAGACAGATCAGAGAGGGATACAGAGAGAGAGAGAGAGAGAGAGAGAGAGAGAGAGAGAGAGAGAGAGAGAGAGAGAGAGGGGAGGGGAGGATCACTGGGCTCCGCGAGCATGCGAGGATCAGCAGCAACAGAATGAGACGGAGAGAGAGATAGAGAGCGGCAAAGAGTCTGAGGAGAGAGCTACTGAGGACTAAAAGACTATCAGAGACACAGAGAGAGAGAGAGAGACACCGAGAACAAGGGAGGAGAGAAGCATGCGGACCAAAGAGGAGGATAAGAAAAGGTAAGTGACTGCGAAAGGCGACGAAACACAATTGTTAGAAAAGATTGGATGTACAGTAAGTGTGCCTGTATGTCAGAGATGGCACAAACAGCCTGAAATGATTTGTCTTCTCTTGATAAAAGATGCTCTGTGATGACCCTCTGAGGCAGCCTTCCAGTCTCGTAGCCCACGGCTGGTACTTTGTTCTCAAAGCAGCTCATTCAACATTTAAGACACTGGCCAGAATTTGAATGGATGCACTTGTAATGGTGATTGTTTGGAAGCACGCGACAGTGAGACAACTGGACCGATGGACAAAATACTTGGGTTTAACCTCTGGACCGCACAAACAATGAAAAATAACGCCGACAGCACCAGAGTCTGGCTCTGGATGGACGTCTGGTTTCTTACAGAGTCTCTGTGTCCTTGACAAAAGTGTGCACGTCCGCCTGCATGTGTACATTTGTTTAAAGAAGTGCTATGAACTGTGTGTGTGAGTTTGTGTGTGTGTGTGAGTGTGTGTGTGTCAGGTGAGTAATCCCATCCATCTGTCACAGCAGGATTTGATGCATATGATTACGTCTGTGTGCGTGTGCTGTGTACAGTACATGTACGTGTGTGGTGCTTTTCGTGTGTGTTTCCTCATTCAAGATTCATTCCACTTCAACTTTTGCTTTCAAAAAGGTTTCCAAATGCTTCTGTTGACGTACGTACGCGTGCGTGTAAGTGCGTGTGTGTGTGTGTGTGTGTATCTGTTGCCCGATTGCTATTAAAAGCCTTTGAACCAATCGTCAGAACAGCTAGTGTAGCTTTAATATGGGATTATATGGCAATAACCCTTCTCTTATACACTAATGCTGCCTCGGTGCATCTGTGTGTGTGTGTGTTTTTGTTCATGCGTGTGTGTGTGTGAGTGAGTGAGAGGGAGCAAGCAAATGTGTGCAGAGATCCACGGCCGAGACACTGTGCATATATGTGACCTGTGCACTTAGCATTTATATAACCTCAGCAGCAGTGAGTTAAGAACTTGATTTAAAATGACAGTTTGAGCATATGCATGTTTGTGTGCATATGTGTGTGTGTGTGTGTGTGTGTGTGTGTGTGTGTGTGTACACAACAAACACATCAACGAAGTCCAAAACTGAATCTCAGTCTTTCTTTACTCTGTCATTAAGTTGCTGTCCCTATTTAAAAACATTTCGCTCATTATTTGTAACACATTTGAAACACTGATCACCACCCTGGTGCCCCCTTGAAATGAAAAAGTGCCCTCTTAGATGCTCTTATGGAAGATAAAACATGATAAAGTGCTGTCTCGGGTTTGTCCTTCCAGCTCCCACTTTTCATCCTGGTGCCACACCACATACAGCTGGTGCCCATTTAATCTTTTTGTGCCCTTGCCCCACAAACATCCCGAGTCTGCCACTGCATATGATGTTTGTCAATTCAAAAAGATCATTTTTCAACTCGAGAAGGTTGCAGCTTGTTATAAAAGTACATAGTCATGTACAGTCATGTAAGTTTAGCGCTGTGAGCACACCTATACATTAGCTTGCTCACCAAACTGACTCTCCTTTTTTGGTTTAAAGGCAGCAGTATTATAGAAAGACCTGAGGGGGAGTGGTTAGGGAGCAAAGCTGGAAGGGAAATAGGGAAGAATAGGAAAGAATATATTTATTCTACTTACTATATGGTGAGTAAAAAAATCTACATAATTAAATGAAAAAAGAAATATCACGAAGTTAGCGAAACTGAGTGGAAGCACATTTGTTGAATAAATGATGTCAGGGTGCTTTAATGTATGGGGATGCTGTTGTGGGACATGTGGTCATTAGTGATGCATTAGAATTTCGCTAAGTGGATTTCTCTGTTTCCATGTTTGATGCATAGCCAACAAATGCTGGCAGAAACTTTATTCAGTATTCATCAAACCTCTAAAGATTCCTTCAATTTTGTTGCGAATGCGCTTTATTAATTCAGCTATTTTTAGTGCTTTGTTTTCTTTTGCAATGCTTAGAAGCGTTGTTCACTTGTCTGAAGTCAACTGAGACAAAACAAACCAAAAGTTGAATTCTTTTGGTCAAAAACTTTGCCTTAAAGTGATAAATGCATGCAGGCGCAGATGACAGTGCTTGTACTGGAAACAACTGCAGCACAGGGAGAGAAAATTTAATGGGGTATAATGCAAATTACGGACTAGGGAAAGCAAATCAATAGGTTATAACATTATACCGCCTTGACTTTAATGATATCCCTCTTCTCCAGAGGATGACAGATGATGGAGGGAAAGAAAATAAAGGTTAAGGGAGATGGACAGCGAGACGGAGTCAAAAGAAATGAGTGTGTGCGCGCCTTCATACGCATCCATGTGTGGTTATGTGTCTGTATCACTGACACTTAAGCCGCTCTGCTAACCAGACAGACAGTGAACCAGTGATGGGAAGGAGATGAGATGGGGTGAAAAAGTAAAAAGGACTGGAAAGTCAGAAGGGCAGGAAGATGGATGAGGCAGAGGAAGGGAGGGCGGCCGGGGCAACAGGATGGAGAGAAGGGGAGGAGGAGGGATAGGTTGGGCGGGGAGGGGGGTTAATGATGGAGAGATTGGATGGGACGTGTGGACAGCATGAGTGATACGAGAGATGAGATGATAGAGGAGGGTGTAGAAAAGAGTAATCAGAGGACGGGGACAGGTGAAGAGGAGGGATAAAACGACAAGGTGACAGGAAGTAAAAGGGCTAAAAGAGAGAGCGAGAGTTCAGTTTTTAGCAAAAAAAAATTGCAAAACCCAGAGAACATCACACTCTATTAGCCACACTGATAAGATGAGCGTGTGTGGTCTAGAGCTCCTCCTCTAACTTAGACACTTTGTTTTCCCCTGTTGGCTTGCAGGATCTTGTTTCCCACGTTACCGTGTTCATCTCTGATTATCAAATATTTGTTGGAAACTATCTCATAAATATTCAGTTTTATGTTTTCTCTGCTCTGACGCTCAATGAACACACTTCCCTTCAGCCAGCAAGAGAAAACAAATGAATTAAAGCGGCAGATGGATCTGTCAATGATAAACTCTTTGTCTATATTTCAACCCCTTTTTTTGTTACAGCTACCTAACTGGTTGTAAATACGCTTTTGCTATAAAACTACACCGACTGCACTCTTAATTTCTCTGAGGGCCCTCACACTGGAACAGCATATTGATTTGAATTATGTTGTATTTATCCCCCCAGGAAAAAGTGAAAAGAGCTAAAAGGGATTGAAATTTTAAAGATTTATTTTTTTTTTCTCACTGGATTTTCAGAGGAGAAGACTCAAACAGGTTTAAACACGTCGGTATTTAATTAGTTTTTTATGTGTCGAGGTGTAAATTAACGTGAGACCACAGGCTTCCGTCCAGGCTGGTCTACCTCACTGGTCTAATGATGATTCAAGTAATCTCTGGCTAAATTAATCTTCTGCTTGTCTTATCTATGCATCAGCCCTTCCACACATTTGCACCCAAAACAAGGCAAAGTAAATTCAGTGTACTCAGAGTCTTGTGTCTGGGGTCGAGGAATCAACACCTACAACGTTAAACTCCTCATGATCTACCTCACAGTGAGGATTAACAAAAACCTTTGGACATGAGTAAGGCTCAGGATTCTGAGTAAAGTGAAATCTACAAGCATAACAAAGATGGTAAACCAGATTGGAAAGTAAATTTATCATGAACACACAGTACACAATGTTCTGCAGTGGTTCCCAAAGCTGAGCTTTGAGGATGAGCCAAGGATGATACAAGATTTATCTTATCATTGTTAATTCATCGTGTCTTTGGAACAATTTTAAAAAACTTTTTTTTTTAAAAAAAAATTCTGTGACATTTGCATTGACAGTGTCACCATATCAGACATCCACCATATACAGATTATGTGATCTGGCTCTCTCGCCCGAGGTCGGTACTATGAAGCAGGATTTGTGCTTATAGAGGTTTTCAGACCTATGATGGTGGTTTTCTTCTTACCTGGATGCATCGCCATGGTAACTTGTGCTGCTCACCTAATGTTGGAGATAACAGATAAGCATATGTAAAAGCACCACCTTCTGACCAGTCAAATTATCTGGAAATTAAATTTTCCTCCATAGAAGTTCTTGTGAAGCTCAGTGCGTGGACTGTGAGAGGTCGACATGTTGTGTAGGAGGGCCACATCATCTTCATTCATTTTTTTCCTGCTGGCTGCAAGCGATGTCAGAGCCATTTCAATGTGATTTATTTCATAATAATATCATCTTACACCGGACAATGAATGGAGAACTAAAGTCTTGTACTTGTTATAAGAAATTGAAGGACAACTTTGAATTATGTCTATATATTTGTTTTCTGTCTGCTCCAAAGTCCGCTTGACATCGCCGGGGATCGCAGCTGAAAGAATAAGCCTAAAGCTGTCATTCACGCGCCAGAAGAATACATCTACGCAACACTTTAATTTAATGGATATGTAAATGTAATTATAGTCGGATCTATTAATGCAAGATTGATGGGGCAGTGATATTATAAGCCTATTAACGTCCACATTCACACAGTCTGCGATGTTTTTGTCAGCTGTCCTTCCTGCATTTGGCAGCTACAACTGTGGTGCTTTTATGTGTTAAACTAATTTGTATTTGTGTCATTTTACAGTTTGCCCCTTGTTTATAACACATGTTGCTCTGCTGCCAGTAGATTTGTTCAAGTTTGCGATTAGTCTAAAACACCTCACCTTCTATGTGAACACACTTGTGGCTATATGTGGAAAACCTGGGTTGAGTTATCAAGATCATGTGTCACATCCCACGTTCATGTGATTGTGATTGTCAGGATTAGTGAAGACAGATAACAGAAAGATATACTGGCTATGTTGAACTTGCTACATAGTTCGGGCCTCTGGTGTGGATAAAAACAAAAGAAGAAATGACTTACTAGTGGAGTCAGACCTGCGGGTTGTGCTTCGTCTCCCAACATCTACAGCAGGCTGACATGTCCCATAAAAAGGGCTGCAACCTTTATTTATTTATTTATTTTTTCTCTTTGTCCACTTTAAATGTCAGCTGTTTTGTTATTGAAAGAACTACATCTAAAATAATAGCATATTTAATTGTATTCACTGTTTCAGTGAAATCGTCTGTAGACCTGCAGAGCCCCTGTTTGCTGTAGTCCCGACTGATTGAGAATGAGCCAATATGATTTGATAATATTGGATCTACAACTGTTAAAACTGACAGGCCTCTTTAAATATATTCATGTTATACTGGGGGTTGGGTGACTCAGCGTGAAATGACAAAACATTTCCTTTAAAGGAGCAATTCAACAGAGTGTGAAGAAACAGTGTTGATGTCACGTCAAAGATGTCTATGAGATTAACATGCATGCTAGCCCCCGACCTGTCCTGTCTTGTAACACCACTTTGCACCACAAAATACACTCAGAAAATGTCAGGACATGAAGTACTCTTACTTCTTTTTTCCTTACTACACAGAAAAATATAATTGCACACCACAATAAATCAGGTTTCTCTCCTTTACCGAACCAAGACGAGCTTAACTGCCTCGTTAACTCATCATGAAACACATTTCATTCAAATACAAACTAGGACACCAGTTCGGTGTCCAGCTGTGTCCACTCTCATGCCAGGCTGCTGAATCCAGTCGATCTGGGCCATGTCGCCCGTGGTGTGATCCGAGGTCTCGGTTTAGACAAACTGTAGGGCCACTGTCTCCACAGCTAACTGAGCCATGAGCTAATTGGCTAGCAGTAGCTAGCTACATCCAAGCATAGCGTGAAAACAGCAGCAGTTGTTAGCCACCCTGGTGTAAATGCCCCCTATGTTTTGCAGCAACCATCGAAACCGCTTCCGTTGAGCAAAGGCATTTTTTATCTATCATCTATTTTTCATAGATTTGACGGCAATTTCAGTGTGTGTGTGTGGGAAACCTTCATTAGGTTCTCAGACAGCAATTTCCATAGTTTACACTCTATTCTACTGCCTAGAAGAGTCACTTGAGTCCCTTACTATCAGTGAGGCACACACAACAGGCCCCGAACAATGCTTCAATGAGAGACACACTTGGATTATGCTGGGTTGGCTGAGACGCTTGGGTTTTGTGATATGAACATTAGCCTTTGTGGCTTTTGGCTCTCGAGTTGAAATGCTGATTAAAGTGCACTGTCCCTGAAAAATACAGTTGCACCCAATTAAAATGCACAACAGGCTGCAGCGAGCTGAGCAGGTTTCTTGTTGTTTTGACGATCATTACTGGATTCTTTCCCTCCGTCTGAGGTGCAGACAGAGGGAGGATAAATGTTACAGACTACCAGGATACTTAAGGGAATAAGAATCCAGTGACCAATTATGCAAAAACAAAACAAAAAAAATGATAAACAGTGCATTCATTCTGTATATCTGCAATGCAGCTTACAAATATTGGACACCTGGTGACATACAATATTAATTTCAGCAGAAATGGAAGCAAATACTAATATTATCTGCTCCTGCTACAAAGACTGACACACATAACAAGGCCCTTTCCTCAGCACACACATGTTCATTTCACATTACTGGTAAAACACAAGCTGGGAGCCGGGGAAGGATTCTCAGCAATTCTGCCAAATGTCTTTTTTAGTATCATGGTCGTTCAGGTGAAATTGTACTTGTAATGAGCTGATCAGTCCGACTGATCTGTCTGACAGCTCCTCTGCTAACCATATCAGCCAGTCTTTTTCAATCAATCACATTTAAACACGTCAGAGAGGAGGTCTTAATAATCTAATGCCGTGCTGTCGCACTTAGCAGATCATTGTGGCCACCTGCGCTGACATCACTTCAGCTTCTTCCCACAATTATTCATTGACAAATGTCTGTGCAAGCTGTCTGGAAAATGTTGTCTGATTCTGCGCTGTGATTAATATTCATGGAAATATGAAATATGTATTTCTACTGTGCAACACTGAAAGAACTGCTTGCATACTTATTCAGATTGATCTGGGGGGCGCCTTCAGGAGTAGAGCCTTTTCCTGCCAATTGTTGTAATAAACAGTGGCAAATTCTTTGACATAAAGTGTCCCTGGCTGAATTAAGCACCAGATTGAAATGTACAATTTCGAGAGCTTGTATAATTTGAAAAATAGTGGTTATAAAACATAGAAGTTCACCAATATATGAAAATAAAAATGCTGGAAAAGAAAAGTTTTTTTCTTGGAGCCCAGGCCGAGGGGGGGGGGCTGACTACCCTACCCAGAATGCAGTGTGTGCCCTGTCTCAAAGGGCCAATAAAGTGCAGCATTTGTGTAGTGATGGTGACCGAGAGAGGCAGTGTGATTACAGAGCAGTAAAGTGAGTCCATCTCCCTAACACACACACACACACACACACACACACACACACACACACACACACACACACGGAGGGCCAGTCAATCGGCGGCTGAAAAATAAGGCTCACCTTGAAACGACAGGGGACTCGATTCGCTGGAGCATTCAGGGCTCTGTTACCACAGCAAAGACGTGGGTGTGCACTAATTCACACACACGTTGACACACACACACACACACTTATGGCCTCGCTGAGACTGCCTTACGCTACAGACAATTCTCGAGCCGCCCAAACCCGCCAACTGGTAAATTAAACTCATTGCATGTATAAACAGATTTCATAAAAAGCTGCTCCCTGTCAAGAAACTCCCTGTAGTGTTTAATGGCTGTGCGTGTGTGTGTTGGGGGGGGGGTTTGTTTGTGAGTGTGGTGACAGATGCTCAAACACACTTGCAGTGCGTATTGATTACTGGCAAGCAGTGTGTGCAGCTTCCCGAACCTCCTTCTTCCTCTCTTTTAATGTCACGCATCTCTCTCTCCTCTGTGCTACTCTCTTTATAATGTAACAAACTCTATGAGACACTTTTGGAGATTTCAACTCCGGAAAATGGGCCTTTACATCTCATCCTCCGACACGCACACACACACACTCACGCAGCACTTTTATCTTGTATGTAAGATCCTTCTCCTTCATCTGTTCTCTCCCCCTTATCCCTCCACCACCTTTATGCACATCCCCATGTGCCACCATCTCCCCGTTCTCCTTTTTTTCCTCCGTCTCCCCTTCATCCCCCGGTCGACAACGTTGCCTCCCCCCTTCTCCTCCCTGATCATTTTGCACAGCCAGAGGTGCGATGTGGGCGCGAGACTGAGATTAAATATAGAGACAGAGGGGAAGGGAGAGAGAAACACACAGCAAAATCAAAGGCAGCATGACAGAGATGGAAAAGGGGGTGGTGAGTGGAAAAGTGTGACAACAAACACGGGTAACGATGAAAGACGAGGGGGGACAGCGGGAGAGCGCCATCCAATAAGACCTGGAGAGAGAGAGAGGCAGAAAGATGGAGAGAAGCTGATTCCTGAGGATATGGTGTCACTTTCAGCCTGACAAGCTGCAGGTCAGGGGTGAGATCTGAGACTTGAAACGTAGGCACACACACACACCACACACTCTCTCTCTCGCACACACACACAAACACATGCAGATAGAAGGAGACAGCGGGAAGAGGGAGCGAGGGAGAAAGTTTGTTGCAGCAGGTGCTCTGGTGTCTGGCGTGGCTGCTGCTGGAAAGACAAATGCTCGGAAATGAGCTGCAGTGAAATTATCTTCAATTGACTTAGACTGAATCCCAGGGCAGGCGGCTTGACAACACATATACACACTCAAACACACACACACTTTATACTAACGCACGCGCTGGTATAAACGCACGTACGTATGCGGTCAGTGCTATCTCCGCTGCACACACAAACACCGTCTCTCTCTTTCTCTCGTGTTGTGTTTCTCTCGTATCGTCGTCATCTGCAATTTCTTTTCACAAACAACACATCTCAGTCCGTTCTCGGGCGCCTGGTGGCTGCGGCCTGCTTTGCAAATAGATTTCACCCACTCACACGCACGCACACACACAGACAGAGCGAACACAACATATTCGCCAACAAAGAAGAAATACATTAAGCTAGATGGATAAGTCGACCATAGGTCAAGACCTGTGTCCTCCACTCCAGGACAATCTCTGCCGCAGTTACCATGGTAACCCATCATAAACAGTCTGTGCTGTCAATTATGTGTGACCTCCTGCTAGCTGCCAGGCACTGTAACAGTCCTTGAGCCAAACGCACTGTCAAGATATTCATATAAATAACAGCGATATGTCACTGAGGCTGAAATCCTTTGATCTACAGAGCCTTACGTTAAGACCTTACATTTCAAAGCTCCACTTATGTCAGTGCAACTCTCGAGCACAATTGCACACCAGGAAGTTTGTCATGAGCGCTAACTGCAAAGCTCTGACAGTCGTCCCGGCAAACATGTCGGAAAGTTTCACAGAACAGGGACACGGACTGAAAAACAGTCTAAATTTAAATCGTTCCAATCCTTAGCCGGGGCCCATCGGCAGGCCCACCAGCATAAGAAACTGCATCCACTCTGTTTTAATATTTAATGATCTTAAATGAAACCTGAAATTCCAACGAGTCTGACAATATTAATAACACTTGCTGTCAGGGAAAAGGGAATAAAAGGGGCTAAAATGCCAATTTTTAAAATTCTGCTCATGGTGGCAAAACAGCGTGCGACGTCAGGCTTCAAAATGAGTCGATTTAGGTCACACCGAGCGCCTCTATGAGAGAATGTGTGCATGACTACGGAGTGCAGTGGACAGGCTCATCACAGTTGGTATAAGTTAGTACCTGTCTGCTTGTAAGAACATATTAACTGCCACAGGGCTGCAGCTGAAGGCAGGGGAGATTTCAATAACTTCTGGAAAAGTATTATTTTGATGTTTGTCTGTGCTTTTGAGACAAGCGTCCTCTTGAGAATGTTTTTGTCTGATGGGTTCATAAACTAAGAGGAGAACAAGGATAGATTTCATTTATTTTGAAAATATTGTACCTTTCCAGCCTTGACCACAAGGACCTGTGCTGTGATGATAGACCAACTGGCATCAAATAGAGGGTTTTTTCTCTGTGTGTGTGTGTGTGTGTGCCAGCTGGTTTCAGATTTCATTCTGCTGACTGATGCCTTGGACTAGCCTAATTTCTTGAACAAATGCGGCCGATTTTGTAATTTGCCTAAAGAGACATCTGTTGGAAGGCACCAATATGTTCAGGAATCAACAGAAAACTTAATTCCAGAGTTGGTCTGAAGAGTCACAGTTGAACAGAGGTATAATTTATATGTAAATGGTCACAATAAAAGTTCTGAAATGTCTGGCTTAGATCTACAAGATGTCTAAAATGTACCGATGCTTGTACTGTAGAGGTGTGGAAACGTCTCTATTACAAGATGCAGACGTTAAAGATATGCATCGATGCAGAGACGGATCAGAAACAGGAGCTTGAAGACTGTGTTTATTGCTGATTTTCAGGCCTTGGCTGGACAATAAAGTTGTAAAATTGCATTGCAACTTTGGAAGTGGAAGTGCCCTGTCTTAGAGCTGCTACGTGAAAACATTTTTGTCGATTTAATCACACATGCAAAGCATGAAATTGAAAATACAAGAAATTGTTGTACCAAAGATTGCTACGAAAATGTACAGAAAACAATAGAAAAAGCAGTTACAACAAGTGGGTTCCCTTGGTCAGGGTCACACACTAGGCCCAGTTAATATATAAAGAGCATTTATACATGCCATACATGCATCAAGATACATGGAGATCGTGCATTCAATTTGTCGACAGGTGAATCATAATGGAATCGTGAGGCGAGTGAAAATTCACACTTTTATTGTATATTGTGCAGAGACTTTAAAATGACACACAGAAATTCATCAAAGGATAGTAAATTCTGTGTTAAAATATATAAATAACATATTACACTTATACTATGATATATAATATATAACACATATAGTATAATTGAATTACTAAATTGGATTCATTTGTTTAAATGACCTCCTATGAACCCCATTTACTCTCCTACGTCTTTTTCTCTTTGATGTACCAATATGTGCTGCTGCAATGGCCCAATTTTCTCCTACGGAAAAATCGAATGTAATATTATCCAGCTCCAATTTTATCAGCGACTCATAGAGTCATAGTGCAACATTAAAGCGTTCTGAGTCGATTCTCAAGTGATTTGACGTGATTAAGATCAAAAGGATAATTGTGTTCCCCTCCCAAACAATTCTGAGCGGGCATATCAATACAAAACCAGCTTTAGCATTACTAAGCTACACATTAAAATCATTTTAGCTGCCTTAAAAAAAAAGAAATCAATAAAAGTAAAAGATGCCCATTCATCCCACTGAAAGTAAGTGGGCAGAAACCATGCTGCAGAGACTGACATCATGCTGAACTCATTAGACAGATTCCCAAACTGCAATGTCAAGGCTTGATTCATCATCAGTTTACATACTGCTCTGGGAGGCAAACATAACATCATTCGAAACATGTCACACTGTGTCATTGCGTAATAAAAGCCTGCAGCGACATCTGTAGTCCGAAATTTATAAGAGTTATCGACCGAGATCCTGGGGTGAGTGTGCAACTTTCAACTTGCAACTTTCTCGGGGCGTACGTGATTACCCTTAAGATATGTTGAGGCTTTGCTGTTCCTTCAAGAAAAAACAGCTTGATGAGATATAGAGTTTTGCCTCTATAACTCCACTGCACCTGCTGGTCTAATAAAGGGTTGATGGAGTTCTATCGATCTGGTTAGTGTGTCCGTTCAGCCGAGGTCAAAGCTTTTATATGGTGCTTTACGTGCCTAATGTCTGTGTCTTCTTGCCAATCTAACCATTTATTCCCGGTTGTCCCTCCTTTCGACTGTTGTTTCTCTCATTCATTGCCTCTCTCTCTCTTTTTCTCTCTCTCTCTCTCCAGAACAAACCCGCAACGCCCAGAGAATCCATTTAGCTCATCATCTGCGAGCTGCTGGTCTGAGAGAAGCTGTGAAAGTAATGTCCAATCAGATGTAGCCACAGTAGTGAGGAGGTCATTAATGGGAGGACATTGAGAGTGTAAAGCTTTATTGGATATTGAATTCCTGTCTTCAACTTCCGCGTACAAACTCTTTCACTCCGCCTCACAAACAGACAAATTCACCGGGTATACAAAAGCTGGAACTATTCCCATTTCCCATTGGATATAATTCCGCTGACGTTGGCTGATGTCATCGCTTGCCTCCATCCCGTTCAGCTCCTCGGGGGGCTGAGCCAACGTGCAAAGGATTATGGGCAGAAGGGTGGCTGACCCAACCAATCCAGTGCCTGCGCTGGGGGTTCCCCTGGCAGGAGGGCGATGGGGCCCACTGTGCAGCGTCGGGGTGCAGACTTCTCCCGGGCTGCGGACTCTCCCCTCCATCAAACGGCACGGCAGCCAGCCAACCAACACACATCGTCCACTCGCTATGGCCACAGACAAAGCAACCACAGCGGAGACAGCTGGAGTTATCAGAAGTGACAGCAACAGTCTGCCAGTGTCCAAGGAGACATCTCAGAACGAGATCAACAGCCTGACACAGGACGACATGGGCTCTCAGGGGTCAGGCAGTGGAGTTTACTGCCAGATTAAAACAATAAGGACAAACCCTAAAGACACAAGAGCTAAAAGGACAGCTCGGTATACAAACGGCAGCGTGGTAGCCTCCGATGTGGTGGGAGGGGTTTGCACTGAGGCCGCAGAAGGCAAAGAGACGGCCCACGAGAGGAGGAGGGTGCAGTCTCTACGTATGGAGGGCCACCGCTCCGTCCTAAAGACAGGGAGTGTTTGTACGACCGTGCACGCCACCCCGCCACGGCCTTGTCGACTCATGGCGACTTCCCCGCCTCGCCTCTGTGCGACTTGTGGGAGGAGACGGTCACAGATTACGCCGTGCACAGGCGCATGTCGAAGGAAGGCCGTCAATCAAATAACAGAAAGCCAGACTTTACCTAATCCGCCACGGAAAGCTTCCGCTGCTCCCAGCCAGTCGAAGAAGGAGTGTGCTCTGGACTCTGTGTCTTACACAGCAAACACATCAGTAAAGACTACACAAATACCACAGCTGTCACACACGATACCAAAAACACACAGCTCACATTCCAACATCACATCACAAGCTCAGACGAAAACGAAAGATTCAAAACTGCAGTCGAGGCCACATTCTGCGGACTTTACTCTATACAAAGACTCAGCCACACAAACAGCAGACACACACATGCACAACAGCACAGACAGGACCGCAGCTGCCACGCATAAGCAGCAAGCACACACGCCGTCTGCAGAGGCCACAGAACCACATTCGACTGACAAACACAAGCATGACTTGGTTAAAATCAAGCCCGCCGATGAACACAAACACACATCAGTCCGTGTCAATTCTAAACCTTCAGTTTCTTCCCTCCACAGCGACTCAAAATCCACCAACACGCCACCCCTCCCACCGAAAAACTCCCCTAAACTCACTCCTTCCAAACCGGCCACAGATGTAGCGCAAACCAAAAACACCAAGGACACCACGGATATTCCCAAACAAGCATCTTCGCAGCGGATCAAACTCAAGGAGTACACAAAACAGAAGAGCAAATCATTCGACGACCACACTCTGCCTTGTAAGACTCATATGAAAGCACAATGTAACGGGGCTCCGGGAGGATTACTGGGCGGACAAGTGGGGAACGCACCCCGCGGGCTGGAGAAGCAGCTGCAAAGCGTGGAGGAGAACCTGGTGTCCAACCAGGAGAAGATCAAGGTGCTTCTGAACGTCATTCAAGACCTGGAGAAGAGCAAGGCCCTCAGCGAAGGGTGAGAGAGGGAAGCAGTTGGGGAAAAAGGAGCATGAACTATACAATGAGTCAGCAAGGCAGAGAGGAAAAAGAGAGATAAAGACAGGGATGAAATTAGAGATATGGGATGAAGAAGTAGAGGTGAAGTAGAGGTATTACCTGCTCTAGCGAATGCTTAAGTAAGAGAGTGAGCGAGTTGGTGATAAGGAGAAGAAAGAGAGGGAGAGAACAAGGCGTCGAGGGAGTGCACAAGATTACGAAAGGAGTATATTTGAGTTTTTATAGCAAAATATATACCGATGGGCTTTCAAGTCCGTGTAATGGATTTTAAATGTCAGGCAGGCCAGTGGAGAATCACTGAAGTGTGTCTATGTGTGTGCACATGTGTGTGTGCTCGAATCCTGTAGAGATATACGATATACCTGCGAGCCTGTAGTCAAGGACCGCAGATCCTTCCTCTGTCCTTTAATCTTATAGACCTTATAGGGGTTGTTCTCCCCACTGTAACAGTATCCCTAGGAGACGTCGTACTGCCTACCAAGTTAAACTAATCGGTCCGTCTTTCTTCTCCTGCCAACTCCTTTATTCATAAATCTTCCTCTCCTGCTCCATTACCTTTGTTTCTCTCTTCTTAAGGCATCCCAGTCGGCTCTCCGTACTCACTTCTTTTTAATAAGCGCCCTCCCCTTTTTTCTCCGAGGCTCCTTAACCCGCTTCCAGCTATTCATCCCCTCCTCCACCTACGCCCTCGCACCTATCTTTCCCCAATTCTTAATTAATACCTTTTATCTCTTTTCATTTTTTTTTCCCTTCTCTCCGCACCTCCTCATATAAATCATGCCTGCGACTCATAACCGTGAATCCCTCCTTTGCCCTCTCGGCATTTTCTGATCTTCCCCTTCTCCCTTCCCCCGACGACCTGTCAATCACTGTCCCCTGCTGTTATGTGCTAGCCGTCGCTCTGTTTTGTTCCCCCCCCTCCCTTTATCGCTCGCCATTCTTCGCCTCCTCATCCTCCTCCTCACCATTTCACCTCTACTGTCAGTAATTCTTCGCTTTCAGCCCCTTTCTCCCACCTCTCCCTCCTAATCTCTCACGCCCAATGGCTCTCCTTCTCCTCCCCAACCAATTTCTTACCTTTTTGCCTCATTTTCAATCAAAAAGGATCCTTCCGACCCCATCTAAACACCCCTTTTTACATGATTTTACTCCCTCCATCCCCCCAGTTTCTGTTTAACAGATGTCTCCAGCTCCAGCCTAATCCCTATCAGATTACCTTTGAGAAATGCAATTAATATTTAAGCTGCACAATAAGGCTCCTAAACTCAGTGTACATGCTGTCCTGCCCTGAGTGTGTGACTGTACAGTATAAGATTATGTATTTATATACTTCAGTGCATATGTGAGGATACTAATGTCTCGTTCTTAGAGTGCTACAAATAGGGTAAAAAAGGGCCAGACGAAATAGAGAGGGATAGACAGAAAGAGAGATCTATTAGAGAAAAAAGACATAACAAGAAAAGGAAAAGTTAGAGAACCAGCAAGTAAGAGAGCCAACATGCATCTGATGCTGTGCCTGAAATGAAAGTACTCTAAGTGGGCCACTGTGATAAAAGTGTCGGCTGAGGTAAAAGGCTGTCGCTGTGCTCAGCTCCGTGTTTTCTCGCCTCTCTCGAAGCAAATACCCGTCTGCTCTTGCTGTTGTTGTCTTTGATAAAGCCTGCTAGGGAGAGAAATGCTGATGCCAGTCACACGGTTTCTCTCCATGTAATTAAAACATCCAGTTTATCAACATAAATCAGCGGCTCCCTCGTCTGACAGTTCAGTAAAGGGGCAGCCAAAACATCTTGGCAAAATAAAGCGTTTTAATTAGGCCTGCACGATATGAGCAAAATGTGCGATGTGCGATGACACCCTTCAATATTGCGATGACGATATGACTTGCGATAAATAAGAAAATATTTAAGTTTGCATACAGTTTCTGTTCATAGCTGATGACAATTAAATCAAAAAATACATAACTTATACATACTTATAACATTAATTTACACATGTTACTGTTGCTGCAGTGATGGTCGCGTTACTTGGCTGCGGCGTGACGTTTGCGCTCTAGACTGACTGGCCTTAAATTGCTCGTGCAGCTCTTTATGGTGGTGCAGCAGGTGGTCACGGAGGTTGGTGGTGTTACCTCTGGACGTTGCTACAACTGTTCTGCAGGTCCTGCACAGTACCTGGGTCTGTAAATTGTCTTCTGGCTTGAGTCCACAGTATCTCCAAATCGCGGAGCTGCTATTTCTTTTTGCCACAAGCGTTTCGTCGGCATTTTCACCGCTCTGCTCTCCTGCCTCCGACATCCTGTTTACTCTGGCTACTAATTTTCACGCAGGAACGTGAGCAGAGCTGGGCGTCATCTGATTGGCTAAACGGTGTGCATGCATTGCCCATGTGTCAAGGGCCGCATCTGATTGGCCAAATGTCAGCACGCTGAGTGCGAAAGCATGGCGGATGTAAACAAAACTTATCGCACTTCAGACCAGCTTTTGCGATGGGTTTATCGCGCACGTTCACATCGCGATGACGATGAAAATACGATTAATCGTGCAGGCCTAAATTTTATTGTTGAATTTCTCCACATTGGTGCAGTAAACATGCTTGATATTAAGTATACTTGTAGTCTTAGATGTGTAGAAGTCAAATATACCATCCATAGCCAGGAATTATTGAGCAAAGTAATTTTACAGTAGCTCAAATCCGTCAAAATATGCCACTTGGAGGTACAAATGTGGAATTTTATTGTTGAATTTCTCCACATTGGTGCAGTAAAAATGCTCAATATCCAGTATACACGTAGTCTTAGATGTGCAGAAGTCAAATATACCACCCATAGCCAGGAATTATTGAGCAAAGTGTTTTTTACAGTAGTTTAAACATAAGAAAATATGCCACTTGGAGGTACAAATGTGGAATTTTATTGTTGAATTTCTCCACATTGGTGTAGTAAAAATGCTCAATATCCAGTATAATTGTAGTCTTAGATGTGCAGAAGTCAAATATACCATTCATAGCCAGGAATTATTGAGCAAAGTGTTTTTACAGTAGCTTAAACATAAGAAAATATGCCACTTGGAGGTACAAATGTGGAATTTTATTGTTGAATTTCTCCACATTGGTGCAGTAAAAATGCTCAATATCCAGTATAATTGTAGTCTTAGATGTGCAGAAGTCAAATATACCACCCATAGCCAGGAATTATTGAGCAAAGTGTCTTTACAGTAGCTTAAACATAAGAAAATATGCCACTTGGAGGTACAAATGTGGAATTTTATTGTTGAATTTCTCCACATTGGTGCAGTAAAAATGCTCAATATCCAGTATAATTGTAGTCTTAGATGTGCAGAAGTCAAATATACCACCCATAGCCAGGAATTATTGAGCAAAATGTCTTTACAGTAGCTTAAACATAAGAAAATATGCCACTTGGAGGTACAAATGTGGAATTTTATTGTTGAATTTCTCCACATTGGTGCAGTAAAAATGCTCAATATCCAGTACAGTTGGAGTCTTAGATGTGCAGAAGTCAAATATACCACCCATAGCCAGGAATTATTGAGCAAAGTGTTTTTACAGTAGCTTAAACATAAGAAAATATGCCACTTGGAGGATACAAATGTGGAATTTTATTGTTGAATTTCTCCACATTGGTGCAGTAAAAATGCTCAATATCCAGTACAGTTGGAGTCTTAGATGTGCAGAAGTCAAATATACCACCCATAGCCAGGAATTATTGAGCAAAGTATTTTTACATGTAGCTTAAACATAAGAAAATATGCCACTTGGAGGTACAAATGTGGAATTTTATTGTTGAATTTCTCCACATTGGTGCAGTAAACATGCTTGATATTAAGTATACTTGTAGTCTTAGATGTGTAGAAGTCAAATATACCACCCATAGCCAGGAATTATTGAGCAAAGTAATTTTACAGTAGCTTAAATCATAAGAAAATATGCCACTTGGAGGTATCAAATGTGGAATTTTATTGTTGAATTTCTCCACATTGGTGCAGTAAACATGCTTGATCTTAAGTATACTTGTAGTCTTAGATGTGCAGAAGTCAAATATACCACCCATAGCCAGGAATTATTGAGCAAAGTATTTTTACTGTAGATTAAACATAAGAAAATATGCCACTTGGAGAATCAAATGTAGAACTTTAATTGTTGAATTTCTCCACATTGGTGCAGTAAAAATGCTTGATATTAAGTATACTTGTAGTCTTAGATGTGCAGAAGTCAAATATACCACCCATAGCCAGGAATTATTGAGCAAAGTGTTTTTATAGTAGCTTAAACATAAGAAAATATGCCGCTTGGAGGTACAAATGTGGAATTTTATTGTTGAATTTCTCCACATTTGTGCAGTAAAAATGCTTGATATTAAGTATACTTGTAGTCTTAGATGTGCAGGAGTCAAATATACCACCCATAGCCAGGAATTATTGAGCAAAGTAATTTTACATTAGCTCAAATACGTGAAAATATGCCACTTGGAGGTACAAATGTGGAATTTTATTAGGCCTGCACGATATGAGCAAAATGTGCGATGTGCGATGACACCCTTCAATATTGCGATGACGATATGACTTGCGATAAATAAGAAAATATTTAAGTTTGCATACAGTTTCTGTGTCTTTCAGATTTATCTGCATTAATAGATTCCCTGCTTTGAGGTACTCTTAAACACTTCATAGCTGATGACAATTAAATCAAAAAATACATAACTTATACATACTTATAACATTAATTTACACATGTTACTGTTGCTGCAGTGATGGTCGCGTTACTTGGCTGCGGCGTGACGTTTGCGCTCTAGACTGACTGGCCTTAAATTGCTCGTGCAGCTCTTTATGGTGGTGCAGCAGGTGGTCACGGAGGTTGGTGGTGTTACCTCTGGACGTTGCTACAACTGTTCTGCAGGTCCTGCACAGTACCTGGGTCTGTAAATTGTCTTCTGGCTTGAGTCCACAGTATCTCCAAATCGCGGAGCTGCTATTTCTTTTTGCCACAAGCGTTTCGTCGGCATTTTCACCGCTCTGCTCTCCTGCCTCCGACATCCTGTTTACTCTGGCTACTAATTTTCACGCAGGAACGTGAGCAGAGCTGGGCGTCATCTGATTGGCTAAACGGTGTGCATGCATTGCCCATGTGTCAAGGGCCGCATCTGATTGGCCAAATGTCAGCACGCTGAGTGCGAAAGCATGGCGGATGTAAACAAAACTTATCGCACTTCAGACCAGCTTTTGCGATGGGTTTATCGCGCACGTTCACATCGCGATGACGATGAAAATACGATTAATCGTGCAGGCCTAGTTTTAATTACATGACAGTCAGCGTGAGCTTGCCGGATCTTTTTTTAAATCTGACTTTATTCTCCAACAGCTCTGTCGCCTTGTTCAACCTTGATAACACACTTTGCATGTGTAATCAGAATTTCTTGTGATGCACACCAATTTTCTAACGCAGCTAGTTCCTAGAATGAAAGACAATAAGATACTTGTCACTGAACAATGTGCTTGTAATATGAATGTCACGCCATGCTTGGCCACCCAGACAGTCACTGTAAACAATGTTTAGAGGTTACCTCCCCTCGCCTGCACAGCCAAACGGGCAAGTTTTACCCCACCAGGACAATTCAGGTGAAGTCCTGTCACTCCTGTTAGGGTGCATCACATGCAGTTAATACGACAAGCTTATTTGTGCCCTTTTGACAACCCCCAGAGAGCACACGCCTGATGTTAATAACAGTTGTGCCTCCAGCAGTCAAGAGGGAGAGACTCTGTCAAGACAAGCTTGACTTGTTTCTACTGCAAAATACGATTTCTTCCTCTGCTGTTGAAAATCAGTACATGATGGTTAAGGGAGAGTTCAGCCTAAAATCAAAAATACATATTTTTCTGGAGATATTGAGATGTCTGTTCATAGAGATGTCTGTCTTTTCTTGACTACTGACTACCCCCCCCCCCCAAAAAAAGATTTTGAAAAACTAAACAGCAATGTCTGATGACCCAGTTACTCAAGATAATCCACAGACTATACTGTGAGCAGTTTCCTGAAGGCTCTATTTTCTTTCTACCAAATTACATATCACTGCACAAAAAGACTTGTGAATTTAAACATTAACGGCGCCATCCACGGCTGAGCTTTCACTTTAGCTAACTTAGATAGTTTAGCTAGCTAGCCTTTTGTCACATGAGTAGATGCACAACTCCTGCGTAGTGATATTGTTGGCCGGTGTGGTTCAGTAGAAGGAAATAGTTCCAATGTGAAACTGCTCACAAGGTCTGTTGGTTATCCTGAAAAACTTGGTCATGACTTCTGGAAGGAGACATTGCTGATGAGTTTTTTTAAAAGTATTTTTTTGGTGCTTTGAGATCCATAAGCCGAGTGTCATCGAGTTCCATCTATATGTGAGATAAAATCATAGAATAGAATAGAATAGAATAGAATAGAATAGAATAGAATTACTTTATTTATCCCAGACAAAATCATTTCCCAGTCTGGGATCAATAAAGTAATTCTATTCTATTTTATTCTATTATTTTCTCTCACACATAGATGGAACTAGATGACACTCGGCTTGTGGTTCTCAAAGCACCACAAAAATACTTTTGATACTCATCAGCAATGTCTCCTTCCAGAAGTCATGACCAAGATAACCCACAGACCTTGTGAACAGTTTCACATTTTCACAAAAGCAGACATCTCTACAGCTGATACCTCTGAGATTCTGCAACTCACGCCACAACAATCTAGATGGATATATAGCGCTTCAGGTAAGAGGAAAAATATGTACTTTTGATTTTGGGTTGAACCGTCTGAAAAGCGATAACTGGAGTTGTTTCCCAGGCAGACTAAAACACACAGTATGCGTATTTGTTCAGTTAAACACTTTTATGAGTGTGTGTGAATGCTTTGCATCTGTTGTTTCTGCAGTCGCAGCTCATACAGAACTGGTCAGGACATTAACAACTGCCCCACCTGCCAAAAGACAGCCTGCATCATCTACAGGTAACATGATCAAGATAATGAGCTTACTGCATTGCATAACTCACCCATGCCAACTCATTCTTTCCCGGAGCGTAGTAAACAGCCCTGAAACTTCCCCCGGAAAAAAATCTGTTTGCCTTTGGTAGCCTTGAAAATGTTTCATTTCACATTGTTTCTACTGAGCTTTCCCAGGTTGTATCACTTATTCAGCACATCTTTCTTTTTTTGTTTCATTTTTCATCAGCTTCCCTCCTGGTACCCTGCTGTCTCTGCCCTTTTCGCCCACTCTGATAATTGTATTGCTCATAAAATATACCCCTATTATATGAAAAAAACAAGACTATGAGTGATCCTCCTCATCAATATTGAAATTAATACATGCGCTGTTCTAGGGATTAGAAGAGGCAGCGCTCTCCAGGAAAGTTATTTACACACAAAAGAGTGCTCTGTGCAAACAAGCAAATTAATTCAGCACCTAAATGATGTGTCTTTCCTGTTTCAGTCATCTCTAGTGTGTGTGACCTAAATAAGTAATTGCATTCTTAGATCCTCTGCAACTTACAGAGCTGCGCCCTCACAATCTGATGCCACATACTGTAGTTTAATCCTCCCATCACCTCCACCCCATCCTTCTTATTTTCATCCTTTCATTATTTAAATCAATCCCGTCTTTTCATCCCATGCCTGCTCGATCTCTCTGTCTTTCATCTGTAACTTTCAATCAAAGTGGTTTCCCCTGTATATCCCTGCCTCATTCCATCTGTCAATTGGCAAAGCTATAATCACCTGTGCCCCACTCCCACCAAACATCCAACCACTCTGCTCTTTCTCTGCACCGCTCACTCGAGCTGAAAATCTGGGCTCTAGCATGTGCTGTAGCTCTGCTGTGAACACAGACAAAGAACGCAAAAATAAATATTTAGTTATTGTAAAAACCTGCTTTTAGTCCAGAACCTTTTGTTTGCATGCATCATACTAAAGCCAGGCCTGGAGCTTATCCTGCTTGTTTACAATCACATATAAACCTCCCTTGCGGGCCACGAGGGATAAAGAGACATTTTACAGGGCCTTTATCTCTCGAGCTCTCCCTAATTCACAAAATCACCCGCCTCCCAGTAGCACCACATCTGCATCCCTCCAGTGTTTCTACTTTCTGCTCCTCTGTTGTTTCATCTCTCCATCTCTTCGCACACTTCTCTGACTCCCTCTCCCTCCTCATCCTATTCTTTTCTCCCCTTGATCTTAATTAACACAGCGGGATCGTTAGCCCAGTAAGTTCTAATGAACACCGAGGGGAAACGATTGCCACATGGCAACATACACATCCACCCATATATCCATATAGATATAATGTGCACAGATGTAAATAAAAATATGCAAAACTCCCCCTACTTTACACAGATTCATATGCAAGATACGCACAAAGATGAGGAAGACGAGGAGGCAGCAACTGAACACATTTGGCCAGAAACACTAGACAGTGAAATATGGCCTTAGCTGAAATTATACTTAGTCTATCAACAGAGAATTACTTGGCAACAATTGTGTTAAAAATGTTAGTCATTTTCAAAACAATAATGTAACTAATTCTCTGGTTCCAGTCTGTCAAATCTGAGGATTTACTGCTTTTCACAGTATTATACTTTTGTAAACAAAACATTTTTAGGTTTGGGACTGTTTAAATGTCTGTTTAAATGATCGCAGTAGACCAAAAGAAAAAACAATCTTGGCAGATGAATCCATCGTGGAAACTATCTTAAGTAACAACTAACAACAACCATTCACTTAGGCAGGAAAACGCGATTGCTAACAAAGCATCATTTTGGTCGTTTTTGAATGAATCTGCTCTTCCAGAAGTAAGTCCCGATACGAACTTGCTGGAGCTGATTTTTTTAAAAAGGCAACAAAACAATGAAAAAAAACTTCCACAACAGTAAATCTACTTTTGAAAGCTCTGTATGGTCATAAGTCGAGGAAATTGGACAAGAGAAAATGTGTGTTAACAGCACAAAAAGTACTTTTATCTTCTATTCACTGCTATTATTGTCTATTAGCCTACTCTGTAACAAAAAACATCTAACAACAGTAATTAAGGCATCACAATACTTCTCAGTTGAATATCTTCAGAGCATTATGGGGACTTTTTAATGTGCCTGAGGCTTCTCTGATCTCAGGAGTACGTTGTTCATCATTATCATCCCTCTTTTCTCTTTTCTCAGTTTCATAGAGTTTCATTTCCTGCTCCACTTTCCCTTTGTTTTTCTTGCACACATGCAAATACAATCATACACACGAATGCTAATTAATCCAACAATAAAGCCTTTTTCCTGCTTATGTATGTGCACACGCTAATTCATACAGAGAAACAAAGATATGAATATATTTCACGCTGCGTGATTGATGTTAATAACTTGGACAGATATGCAGAATCTGCATTTTCTTCTCACATATCAGTGCAAGTTCCGTACAAAGAAATTACACACATTAAATATGCGGCGAAACACAATTTCAGCGACCCATTGTGACAAGTACAGACAATAGAGAAAAGTACAAGAGCTCCGTTTGATTGGACAGTAACGACCTTATCAAACTCTCAGGGAGGATTCTGGGTAAGAGGGTGGCTGATAGGGAAAGGGAGACACACAAGCAGGAGGATGGATTACGCGTGGGATTGAAACATCCATCCTAATGATTTGTGGTTTAAAAAGGGGGTTCTGATGTGGGCTGACTGCCTGAAGATGTTTTGCCATTGTCAGTCCTAATTAATCTGTATGATGAGCGACAAGGGGGAGAGGAACTTATGACAGCCCCTCTGTTTTTCTCCCAAAGCTTAAACAACTCAAACACATACACAGAGACATGCAGGCATGCATACAACACCTAAAGGTATGCCTCACTTTCATCCTAAACAAGAAGAGACATTAATGACTGAATGATACAAACACCTCCGTACACGCAGAACCTAAACATTAAGCTTGTCAGCCGCAGAACGTGACTAACCTTCCCCCTCACTTCAACGCAAAAGTGAAGTTTAATAATTTAACGGCTTCTCACAAGGATAAAAGAAACAATTACACACATTCATGCACACAGTTGCGAAGATACCGGAGATGTCAGCTTGCAAAACGAACGAAGAGCGGGCGGCTTTTCCCAGCGTGCCGTAATCCTATGAACAATAACGAGAGAGAGGTAGATATGGGTAGAGAGAGGTAGTTAGAGAGGACTGAGACAGGGGGGTGTTGAAACCTAGTAAAGTGTGCGGGTAAAGAGAGACATGACAAAAGGTCCTCCACTCTAAAACATGATAGAGTATAAATTGAGTGAATATATATATATATATATATATATATATATATATGTGTGTGTGTATATTTTTGTGGAGCATTTCTGTCTGTGTGTATGTGTAGTCACAGTTCATCTCCTTTATCATTTATTCATGGCAGCCTTTCCTTCCTTTATGCCCACCAGAGCTTTTACCTCCTCGACTATTTACTCCTTTGCTCGCTCCCTCCATCCCGGCGCTCTTTCAGCGAAGACCTCTCTGCCCTCCTCTCTCCTCGCCTCTGGTGGCCCACATTCTCTCCTCCTTCACTTCCTCCCTCCTTCTTATTGTTTCTCTCCTTTTTTTTCCGCAGTGACCTCGCGGCCCTGTTTTATTAAAGCCTTCCTTTCATTTATCCATCTCTCCATCTCCCAGATGAGAGTTAGTTAGTTTCCGCTGTTCCGTCCATAAGTCGCTGTATGCACCTTTTCCCCCTCACTCGACCGTGGGCTCGTTGGGGAAGATGCACACTTTAGATGTCAGGGGAGCAGATGTCTGTTTGTACAGTATGTGCGTGTGTGTGTTGGCGTGCTGGAGGAGGGGACCACTGGGTAGTTGTGTCTGCTCCCCTTGCCTCATCATGTGGCTCATTAACTCCAGATGCCAGGCCCTGTATGCGGCTCCACCCCTCTAATCAAACCCAACGCACAAACACACATATATTCCCGCGCACATAAGAAAGGAGAGAGAAAGCCTACGACGCTATGACCTGCAGCGGTGGACACTTCAGAGACGGTGGGGAAAAGGAGAGAGATGAGAGAGGGGGGAGGGCGGGTGAGAGAGATGCATAGAAAAAAGAAAGCCGAGAGGGTCTGCTTTGAACACATCAGAAGAGAAAAAAAAAAAGTTCCTCCCTTGCTCCTTCCTTTGGCTCCTCCATTTTGCAAATGGTCCTCTCCACTCCCTTCCTTTTCCCCTCCTCTCCTTTGCTGCTCTCTTTTTCCTTCTCCTCCCACTCCTCTCATCTCGCCAGCCTGTGATCTATCGGTGCATGAAGCGCAGAAGAATACTATGGACGTGAAATGAGTGCTGAGTTGAGGCCTGTGTGAAGTATGTGTGCTGAAGGTGCATATATCCGAGTTAAGAACACGATTTTACATCCGCACATAAAATTGCATTATTCCAAAGTACAACCTCTCTTTAAGTTGTCAGCGTTTTGCGACTACATTTTCAAACTCCTGCGCTCACCTGTCTCTCAATCCCTCTTTTTCTAAGCTCTCTTTATGCTTAGCAGACCTCCACTTGTCCTCACATCCCTCTGCTCATCTCCTCTCTCTCCCTCCCTTCTGCAACCAAATCTAATCTCTTTTTGTGAAAAATGAGCTATATAAATAAATTTGACTTGATTTGACACTATCCCAACCTCTAAATCGTGCTCCCTCCTTCCTCCTTCAACCGCTCTATCTTTATCTCCTCTCCAGTGTGGAGCATGATTTCCGACAGCAGGAGGGACGCTTGCAGGGGATAATGGAGGCGCTGGAGGGCGAGTATGATGTGCCTGCAGCCGCTTTGACCAAGCCCACGCTAGCCCCTTCATCTTCCAACCGCCCCAGCACCAAGGCCCGTGTGAAGAAACTTCGCAAAAAGTGTTTCTGGTGGCTGTAAGCTTGGCGCAGCCCTACATCAAGCTTTCTGGGCATAACAAATTAGGATGATGATTATGTTTCAGGAGACCCCAGGCCCCGAAGTTTTGGAACAAAGCATCTCTCTCGTGGCCGGTCTTGTGGGTGTGTTTAAGTCTCATTAAAATCACTGGGAGCATTTTCCAAGTTGCTTTCCTGTAAATGGCACTTTTTCCACAAAGATCCATCCTCGGCTCTTAAAATATACACCAGGGGACCAGGAGGGGACCAGGTAGAGAAAGAGGAAATGCACTAAAGAAGAAAAAGAGGACCAAACAAGCTGCTGAAACTTCTTCTCATATCCGTCTAAGATGGAGATCCAGATCACCGTGACCTCCCCTCTGTGAAAACCAGACTTCCGCAGCTAATTTGTGATGAACCTTTGATTCATTGAGGATACTGGCTTCCCATAATGCTTCTGTAAGAGGGAAATAAGGCACTGATGCTTTGGATGACAGACAGGCAGACTGTTTGTCACTTGGCTTGAGTGGCTGTCTAGACAGATGGACAGACGTATGAATGGATTTATGATAAGATGGATTCAAGCCTACAGCCTGGGAATGAATCCTTACAACGAAATTTGGCTAAATTACAGCAATAAGCAGAGGAATCGGAACAATTCCAGAAAAAAATCCAAGGATTTTGACAGCTAATCTAAATTCTGTGTCTTTGGAGGGCTTGACAGCCAAAATTTGAATGTAGCAACAACTGAAGCGCTAACAGGACACAAGTGGAAAACAAGCCGATGAGCTCTCTGGAAACAAAGAGACAGCTCGCTGGGTGGAGATCAGGGTTTCGGAGAGCACAGTGGAGATTGCTTTAAGAATACATTAAGAGACAACGGGATAGGCAGCTGATCACAGACTGACAAGCCGTGTCAGATAATTAAAAATTCTGTCAACAATGACTGACAGAGTGATTGATTCTCTTCTTTATTACCATCCAAAATGGAAGTGTTTTGATGTAAGCTCAGTCTTGTTTCAAGGACTTTTACACACACACACACACACACACACACACACACACACACATACACACACGCGTGCGTATACTGTAAATACATGCACAAACGACACACACACTTACTCAAACACAGCTAACTAGGGGCAGAGCAGTTATCACTTCACAGTTAGTTATTGGCTTGTGTTCTTGTTTCAAAGATGTATCAATATTTGCAAAGTCTGAGCTATTAAGGCACCTATAAATTCTGTATGAATTTCAGTGAGTTTTTCCTAATTTCACATTGCACACATTGTGCAGAAGAATGCTCTGTTGTCATGCAACATGTGGAGAGCCCAAAACAATCGGTTTCATTTGACTGTCTTTGACTTTCACAGTACGTACTTACATACAGTAAGTAACCTACCAATATTTAACAGACAAAATCAAAACATGTCTAGAGGTTTTCCCCCAATAACAAACATCCGCTTGTTCACCTCAAATATACCACAGATAACAATTTCAATATCTATGAAGTTGTTCTATAGCATAAAGGCCACACTGCTGCTGTAATCTGGCTCATTAAGCTACAACAGAAAAAACAAAAGCAAAAAATCGATGCTATAAACACTCACTGCAGGTCTATACATCCCATCCAAATGTACAAAAAGAATCAGTCTACTTTACCAGGTCAGGGTACGTTATCTCATTTAGAAGTGACAATCTTACCGATAAACAACGGCTTTGCAAAATCATCACACGATCGGTAAAGGAATGTGGAATTTTATAACAAATATACTGGCAGACATGTATGTAATCAGAAATTTAAACTCTGTATGGGACTATCACCCATATCAATCACCCCTTGTTGGCTGGCTGGAGTAAGTCATAAATCCTGTCCCCCTCCCTGTCAGCTGATGGGACGTGGGCCAAAGTACAACCTACAAGGACACGTCAAAAAATGTCTTCCTGAACATGGTTTCTGTCATTTTAGAACGTTCTCATCACGCTGATATTTTGTTCAACGGTTCATCTTTATGATGAATTTGGTTTTAATTAGACCTTTTGTGCTTTGGAAAGGGGGTTGTGACATAATGATTGACAGCTAAGCCCTGCTTATGATTTACGGTCACCTCAATAACACGACTTAATTAAAATAATTACTGCTGCCCAGACTCTGTAACCAAATGACATCACGTGCAAGATGGCTGTGCTCATATCCAGGATATTTTGGCTTCATTTCTGTGCAGTGGAAGATGCATCCTCTATCTTTATATACAGTCTACAGTCTACTATCCCTGTTGCGAACGCACACTATTATTTTCCACAGACATAAACACACACTGTTTGCACACTGCTTAGTGCACAGCAGTTTAGAACAAAAACCACTACTCTCACACTTCAGCTGCTTCTGGGTGACAAGTTGCCACAAATTAGAACCCTGGATGACACCACTCTTACTAATTAAATATAACAGTCTGTGAGCTCCCACAATGCCCCTCTCTTCCTGATCTTCCTCTTGTATGTACAATAAAAGTGTGTATTTTAAACTAAAGTTGCCGTTGTTGACATACTTTGTGTCTCAGAATGAAATTGCACAGCAGACAAGAGTTGACACACGGTCCGACTTTCTCCGCTCCAATTAAGACAGCGGACAAAGTGAAAATAAGACGCGAGAAGGTTTTTGCCATGCTTGACTCATCGATTTACAGAAAGTAAAGCATATATGGCGCCCGAATGTACTCACGATTAGGGCATGCTCTCGACCCATTGTGATGACTGTCCGGTTGATTATCCTCAGCAGTGACACCACAATGTCTTGGATGTGTTGAAATGTTTCCCCCTGAGAAGAACAGAGAAAGAGACCAGAGTAAGATGAAGAGAATAGAAAAACAGACAAGGAAACAAGAGATTGTTAGCCTTCCTCGGGTGAAAAAACACAAGGATGCACAACCAAGATTGTCAGGTATTGTTTGTGCAGCCGGTCTCATCAACTCGCTGTGAAGACAACCAAGTTTGCACACACAGCCCAAATCTTCATTTAGGCTCTGAATGGACAGATGGTCGATCAAATGAAACAAAAAAGAGAATACAGTTTTCTGAATCTGAAAGTTTAAAGTCTGTTCACTTTTCTAAAAAATCATCCTCACCAGAACATTCAGTTAATCCACCTTTGTGTGGACATTTGAACCCACTTGGATGTGGATTTTTCTTTACAGACCTGCTTTCGTATTCCTGTCTCTCCCTTCGCTTTGAAGTCACTGTTCTGTCATGTTTTCTTTTCCTCCAGCTTCCCAGAGGGAAACGAAGTAGTATCTGACAGTCTGTCTGTATCTGCGCTCAGACCTGTCCTGAGTCAAATGACTGTTTCCTGCTTAAAGTATCTTAATTGTTTGACATCTGCACGGTTAAACCTGAAGACTGTGGCTGGACCTGCTGTCTATGCTCTGTGAGAGCATTTACATGAGAAGTGATGCATTCCGATTGTTTCACCAATTCAAAGCAAAAGGAAAATACAAACTGTGGATAATGTTTCCAACATTTGCAATCGACGAGCCTTATAAACAGCAGGCTTTATGTAACTACAATAAGTCTTTTGTAACAAGGATAAAAAAACGTAACCTGAACCGAGGAGTAGATAATATACATAAATCTTCTAGTATGTGATTGAATAGAATAAAAGTATTTTCTGGTAACTCAAAGAAAAAGAAGATGGGAGTAGCAGTGGCAATATTGACAAACTAAAATACCTATACTGTGATACATTGAATCAAATATCTCAATATCAACGTATGATAATATAACGGTGGGATCACAATTGGTGCATCGAAGCAATTTTACATGTGAATGCGATGACTCATCAAGAATGATTCGCTCCTGGTTTTGTTTCAAATACTGTAAGCTCAGAAAATGTCATGACTTATCTTGAACACATTTTTCAGATATCTTTAAGATATATCTCGATATTACAGTAGGGTAACCAAACTCAAGATGATACTAAATAATTTCATCACAAAATCAGTATTACTTAGATGAAGTGACTTGCCGTACTTCAATCTTACTATCCTTGATGTCAATTTGACATTGAACCTGCATAAACATGTCAATATATGTTGGGAAAAATAATAACTCGGTAGTAAGGCGTTATATGTTTGATGAAAGAGAGAAAAGAAATCGAATTGTGTGATGACCAATTAAACTAATGACACACACGTACAAACAGGGCAAATCCATCCTTTAAACTATGCATGCTTATGTCAAATAAGCACCTTTATGGAGTCATGGCTCCATAGACACAGGAAAACACACACACACACACACAAAGCTACAGTGAATCAGTCAATGGAAGCTGACTCAGGCTTGCCTGGGGGCAGTAACTCACGAGTGAAGCATCTGCTACATCCAAACACACCTTAGCATTAGTGCTGCAGGCTGCATCTCTCTGTGTGTGCATAACCTTGTTAGCATAATCTGACCCAAATATACTGTGTGTGTGTGTGTGTGTGTGTGCACTTTATGTGTGTATGTCCTTGTATAAGCTTAGAAGCAAAGCATTCAAAAACGGAAAGTGAAGGTCTAACAGAAGTAGGTAAAAAGGACTGAAGTTCAAAGTTTCAAACACACCACTCACACCTTTCTCTGTGAACGTGTGCGCATGTGTGTCAGCATGCTAATGCGTGTGCGTGTGCCGGCCTGATGGCAGATGATTTGAAGAGCCTGATGAGAATCGGGAAGGCAAGATTACACTGCATGAAACGCACTGACTCACAGCCACAGGACATAGAGTAGATAAACACAACTGGAAGTGTGTGAATGTCATCTGCCATTTCATTTACATTTGAGACTTCCTCAAACTCACACACACACCTATACACACACACACATAGGGAGGTTGAGGCACAGCTGTTGATCCTAAATAAGCCTAAATCTCTCTGGCTCACTGTAGGTATTTTGGTCTCCTGGAAAGAGTTTCTCAGACAGCCGGAAGATGAGAGATGAGAGACATTGTGCTCTCTCTCTCTCTCCTGCCGAAAACAAACACGTGGAAGTCGATACTCATTTATTCCAAACTGTAGCCAGACTGGTTTATCATCTCTACTGGCAACACGATATGAAAAAAGAAAAGCAGAAAACAATGTTTTGGGGCTAGGGGGAAAGAATAAAGGGAGAAAGCTCTGGCGAGCCATGTCTTCCTGTCTCTCTCTGTTAGCATCCTCCCTTTATCACACACACACAAAAGTTACACAAAGCTACTTATAAATTCAACACAAACTCTCCCACAGTCTTGAGCATCTGTCTATCTTTCTTCCATCCCTGCCTCCCTCTTCTTCTGTATCTCTCTCTCGTTTGGAGGCATCTGTGGTGTGACAACTTAATCAGGTACCACCCAGAGTGAGGAAAAGAGAGATGAGGGCCGGAAAACAAAGGAGGGAGGAAGGAGCGAATAAGAGGCGGAGGGCGAGGAGGTTAAACCGTCTCCCATCACCGCTCTTCCTCTACTTCTGTTGTTTTACCTCCATCTGTTTCGTCGCTCCCCTCTTCCAATTTCACACTGTCATCCCTCCAGCTCCCTGTAATGTTTTCCTGTAAAATCCCTCCGCCATATTGTCTATGAAACAGACATTTTCACCTCATTCTGTTTAGCCGTTAACTCTCTGCCCCGCTTTTCCATTCAATCATCCTCCCTGCACAGCCATGAGGACTTTTTTTTTTATTCATCTTCTCCGCTCTCGTTCATTTTATCCCTTACAATTTCAAAGGCTAATCCTTCATAGTTTACCTTCTTTGTGGGGACAGACTGTGTGTGTGACAAGTTTTTCATTGGCAAACAACAGTGTCTGGAAACCAGGAACCATGTGGTGGTACGGTCAAGGTTCTTGTTTAACTATGCTCGAAAAGGTCAGATACGTGTGTGTTTGTGTGTGTGTGTGTGTGTGTGTGTGTGTGTGTGTGTGTGTGTGTGTGTGTGTGTGTGTGTGTGTGTGTGCATTTTCTTTTTACTTTGCTGCAATGTTTGTACTTGAATAGGAACATGAATATTAAGAATAAAATATCAGAGCCAGCACTTACTCTAACAGCGTCTTTAATGTTTAGTTCAAGGACCACACAACATTACGGTGTGTATTTGTGTGTGTGTGTGTGTCGATTTCAGTATAGAATACTGACAGAAGAACTTTTTCACTCATAAACTATGATAGAAAACCTCTATGAGGCTGAGCATGACTAGTTTTTTAAGTCTATACATGATTGTATTTGTACCCGTCATGTCACTTTGACACTCTGCCTCCGCCTGCTTTCGTTTTTTTACACCTCAACTGACGCAAATTCATCTCATCACATTCACTCCACTCCATTCATTACGTCTCTGCCTTCTCTCACCGTCTCTCTTCTCTCGGCTCAAGCTTCATTAGTGTTATCCAAATAAATAGAGCCGGGGGAGAAATAAAAGCCATACCTTTCACTTCAAAGACTCAGCAGGCTGTCAACAACTTGAAGGAGCAATTAAACATACCTCGGCTGGATACTGGTGATGCGGTTGTTCTGCGCGTGTGTGCGTATTAAAGGCGTTTAGTTCAGGAGCTAACTGGATTTTGTTTCAACGGACCGACATGCGGCAACATGCGTGAAACAAAATCAATTAGACTCTAATTGGTCAAGGCCCGCTTCATTGCACAACTGTATGACTGCAGACCAAACGGCTCGCGGCTATTTACTGTGCTCCTCAGTAGACAAGTTTCACCGGGGTGGTGCAGAGCTCAGGGGTAGTTCAAATTCATCCAGCGATAGCTAAAAAGATAAAGGAAGTATCTTCTACTTCATGGGCTGGATAATTTGATGCAACCTTTTTCCAAACAATAATGCTTTGTAAGAAGGTGGTATTGTCTTTGAGAGCAAATTATACTTGACAGCTCAGTCTCGGCTGATTGGTCCGCCTATGCTGGAAGCAGCTAGTGTTTTGTTTTTTGGCTCTTTTTATTTTTTACAGACCTCTTCATCTTTTGAAATGCACAGATTGTGTCTAGCTATAGTCTAAAGTGGTGTTGTTGCCTCTTGTTCCTGGCATCAGGGTAAGTGGGTGCACCTCAAGTGACCACTCTGGCTTTTGTTTCCGGCTGACATTTGATTATGCAACCAGTCAGTTATACAGATACTGTGGGGAGCTTCAGATGATTGGGACTTATTTTTATATACTGGGTAAAACAACATAAAAAAAACCCTCAAAACTGTAGAGGCTGTATAGAAAGAGAGAAAGACGTGAGAGCTTGCCTCTTGGCTCAATAGAAGCAGTTTGTCATGCTACTGTATGTGCAACAACATGTATGTTAACACAAGATGAGGAGACACTACAGGCATTCAGGACCTAGGGCAGCCATTAAAAATGCATTCTAAAACCTGAGGCACCCCGAGGACAAACTTGACAGAATTGTCAATGTTCACTAAAACCTTTATTTCTCAGGCTCTGGAGCAGAGAGAAACAGGAAATAAAAAAACATTTAAGAGTTTAAAACTTGGCTTTAATTGGAAATCAAATTAACATGAACATTGGATAAAGCCAGGGTCAGAATTCTCCTTTCATTTGGTTGATTTATTAGAGTGAAAGGTTTTACAGAGGAATTTGTGATAACTGATATATACTGTAAGCAGGCTGTGAGTGATAAATGACCAAAGCCTCTGTAAAACCCAAAAATAGGTTTGGTTTGGTGTATGTACAGTAGATGCTACTGAAGTGGAGATTTCAGGCTCAGACATGAAAAAACAAAAAAACTAAAAACTGGGTGGTTAGATATGTTGTTCAAAGAAGGTTATCTAGGTCAATATGCCGATAATTTTCAGAAATTTCCAGAACAGAAATCTGAACTAAAATAAATGTGTATGTTTTCCATTATTCGTAAAGAAAAGTTTACCAGCGTGTGAAGAAATTATGTTTTCACCTGTGGTGTCTCCCCCTGGCACAGTGTTACCACATACGAATATGTGGTAAAGAATGCGGTCTAATGTGTAAACATGACAGCGTGTGTTCTTTGCTGTGTGTCTCACCACGCTGTCTCTGCTGAGGACCTCCAGGATGTTGTTGAGCAGCTCTAAACTATTTCTCCTTTCATCGTGAGGCCCGTCGGCCATACTGGCCAGTGCCCCGCTCAGCTCCCGCAGCATCATGGGTAACAACACATCACGGCACTCTGTGAAAAAAAACAAAAAAACACACAAGGTTCAAAAAGCAGAAGCTCAATAAGAAAAACACAAAGACCGTGTAGAAATATTTTTTTCTGCAAGAGAAAGTCCCCCAGTCAGTAAGAAAAATTGGATAGTGTGAGCGTGTTTTCTTTTTGGTGAAGCGGTTAAAAATAAGAGTGATTTAAGAAGTTTAAACACAACCATCAGCAGTCACATAAAGCATCAACATCAAACAAACAAGATTTGCTTTAATATGACACCTCTCTGAAAACAACCCTTCAGAACCTAAAGCCCAGACTCTTACATCAATTGGTGCAGCACCTGTGGAGACAGCTGTGCACACACAGTTTTGAGTAATGATGCTGCGGCACCCTGAAAAGAGATTCAACCCTAACGCCGGACTGCATATCAATCAAGTGTCTATTTACAGTTCCATACATGTCTGCTGCTCTGTCAGCCGCACAGTCAACACATCCATCACAGCGGCCTGGCACGATTTCGCTTTCCCATCTCTCTGATTAATCCTAATCTTTTAGTTAATTCACGTGTTAATTTGGTCACACGTGCAACGCATCATCCGTTATGACATCCATAAAAGATTACGTCAAATTGAAGGGCAGCACAGTGAGGAAACAATTTGATTCATGTTAAAGTATAGTTAAAGCTTCTGTACATGCAGGGATCTGTTATATTCTTATATTACTTACCCCCTTCTGCTCAACCGCTCTATTAATTCTTTATGGATGTTAAATGATCAGCGCTTCTTTGGGGGTTGCCCAAAGTCACTCTAGGAATCACAGGAAATCATTAAGAGGCTGAACTAGTGAAAGTACTTCAGATGGAAAAAGAAGTATGGGCACAATAAATTCAAGGATATGTATGAGGCGGGGAGTTAGGCTGGATAATTTCTTCACCCTCTCTCAAGCTTTCAGACTGATGAATGTGTTTATTTGATGTCCCACAATATCTTTAATGCACCAAGAAGGAAGACTTTTTAAGCAGCCCCAGCCTTCAGCTGCCAACAAAATAATGCTACTTCAAACTTAACATAATTTAAGTTTATCTTCAGGCCACACTAACATAAAGAGAAAGCTTTAGCTTTGCACAAGGCTGAAAACCCGCGAGGTTAAAGTTCCCATAAAAGTCAAGATTCAAGCTATTTAAGTGCTTTTTTCACATTTGTTTAACTCCACATGTCACCTCGTCGCCAGTATCAGGTTTTCGTTTTGTAGGTATTCTTTATTATATTTTAGAGTTTGCAGCTTCCTGGAAAATCATCAAATGAGTTGATGACTCATCCTGGACCCTGGGGTGTATATCAATTTTTAGTCCATTAAAAGCTTTCTTTCTTTTATGACGTTGCCATGGATGTGTATAAAGAAAAATATCTCTAGAGGAGTGTGTTGCTCGGGACCGGACCTCCCTGATTACTCTACAAAAACACAACTATATAACCTGATTCGCTGATTTGGGTGAAACTGGGTCATTTTATGGAATATTTTATTCCTGTTGTCACTCTGCTGCCCTCGGGTTGCTCTGTCTGGAGCAGTCTGGACTGATAGCAGTTACTTTAGCAACAAGTAAAGCTAACAAACACACTGATAACCAGCAGCTTCTTGATGAACAGCTCTGGACCAGGGCCATACGCAGCCCTCTGAGAACAACAGCGGAGGCCAGTGGGAGTCCCGAGGTACTGGTAGCTTTGTTTCTAAAGTGAGCGCTAGCTGCTGCTTAATGTAGATAGCTGCCATTAGCTTGGTAAGCAGTCCTTGCTGATTCAGCCCCAGGTTGCCAGGAGCCAAACCCGGATCCATGGGGACTTTAAAGCCCCTATCTGCTTAGTAAAATGGCTGATGTGTCATTTTAAATGTCTTTCTGAGCTTTTAATGAGAATTTGTTGATGCAAAAGCAGGCTTCTAATTGTTTTTTAGACAATAAAGTTGACATTTGATGAGTTATTGATGAGACAATGAGGTAATTTCACTCAGCATAGATAGTTCAAAGGATTTATAAGGAGGCCGTCTCACTAAAATTCCCCTCTGGTACTGTTTAGATCCCAGGCCCTCACAGTCCAAGGTGACAATAAATCCTCTGATTACTGATCCTTTGAATCTCTTCCACTTGTCTACGACCTCTCCCTGTCTTGTCTTCGTCTTTCTCCGTCCCCCCCCTCAGACATCCTCTCTTTTGTAGCCGCAGGTAGACGGAGCCCATTAAAAGCTCATTTGGGCTGACGCTCGTTAGTTTCATTATTAACTGAGCCAAGCCCGTACGCCTGCTGAGTGGACCCTCATCACAACACTCACTCCATCACACAAACATGCAGAGAGGGGCAAAGGCATGAGTCACCGACTGCCCTCGATGACTCAGAGAAGTGGGGGGGAGGAGACGGGAGGGGGAGGGGCCTAGACAGGTGGAGGAACTCCAATATGAGAACGGGGAGGTTTAGGTGAGACACTGGGAAAGATTGGATGACAAATATAGTATCTCAATCTATCTAGCATAATGAATAATGTATACCATCCAATAAAACTGTCCTTTTTGTGAATGAAAACAGGGAGGCTTCCCGTCTGTGCCCTTTAAAAAGATACAGGATAGTGTTGCCGATAGTGCCAGCTTTGTGTTTGAGTAGAAACCCTGCTAAATCTGTTTAATCCATCAGAGCAGAAACTCATCATCCTTTGTCCTTTCACATAGAGAAAACAATGGGTGTTTTATGGCAGTATTGTTGTGTGTGCGAGCTCGAGGAATTAATCCATCTGCCTTCCGGCGGCTGGATGTACCATTAAACCAGTGGAGAACTCCATTCCCCGGTGAAATGACCCCAAAGCCACCTGCTTCTTTATTTCTATTGATCTGAGAAACAAACCCAGCTGATATTTTTAGGTGTTACATGTTGAGGGGAGGGAAAGTGAAACAGAGAGCAGGTGGGAGGGTTGAAAGGGTATCTTGCTGTGTTACACACTGTGTTGTTTTTATGGTGTCAGGAGGCAGGCATAATGAAAAAATAACCACGATGGCAAGTTTCAAGGTGTACGCTTACCTTGACCCTATGTGTATTTGCAGGAAGATGGGAGAATACATTTACGGAAGCTCTATGCATAACATTACTGCACACTGAGTAGTTTGTCACAAAAGCTGTGTTTCCATCATTGCGAATTTAAAGCATACTTCAGAAATGCTAAATTGGGCGCCTTTCCATCAACTGGTTTGGAGCGAACAAACCAGGCTGTGCAAAGTGGAATTTCATCAGAAGTTGGCAGTTTAAGCAGTGAGTGGAATAAGTCACAAACAGGAAACAAAACCAGCTGCTCACCAATCAGCAATAAATTTTGATAAAGGAGAAGAAACATAACCAGCCGTTTTGGCAACGAAATCTACAAGAGAAAAATGGAAAGGAACGATGGAGCAAACCTGTGAGATACCAAAAGAGGAAACAGCTTCCTCTTCTCTCAGAGTGGAAAAAGCAAGTGATGTAAATGTTTGCTTTGTCAGAACTTCTACATCAACTCTTTCTCTCGTGTGACTTTTTCTAATTATGCTGATGAAAACTGATGGCTATTGAGAACATTGATATTATGCACACAAAAAGCCCTTCCTGCAAAGCATTTCACATTGGAAAATGAGGAACTGAAACTTTATTTTATTTCCTATTTTAGTGTAGTTATTTTCAAACTAATGAAAGCTTTCATCGACAGTCATGTCACGGCGTACTTTCACTCTGTTAGACCTTTCTACAGGGCTTGCAAACACTGTATAGTATATATCTTCGGCAGTTTGAATAGTGATGGAAAAACAGCCAGAGTCTCATGCTTTTCGTGTGCTCTCTCTATAACCTGCACTCTTCTCGGAGTTTTTGTTTGCAGAGTAAAACACCTTTACCTCAGTCAGCACCTGCTTTTCATCTTCAAATTCAGAAAACCTGTCCATGAACTCCTTAATAGCTTGCTCATCTTCCACATCCTGCTCTGACAGATCTATGAGGGTGTGTATTGTCTGTTTTGATTTTACTTAAGTCCCTCTTCCCTTCAAAACACCTCTGGAGCTCCTGAATATGAGCATCAAATATGATAAAGTACAGGCTGCTTTGATAATGCTCCTCTAGACTCTGTGGCTGATAGTTTTCACTCACTGATGCAGAACCTTTAACTTTGTAGGGTTTTTTCTCAGCACCTAGCTTGGCCTAGAATAACATCAGGATGTTAATATGTAAATATCTGCTGCTTCAGCCAGAATGGTGGCTTTCTCCAAGACTTCTTTGAACAGCCCTGTGGTCCTCCGGGCTTTCAGTCTTGTAAGAACAGCAGCTACACTGCTGTGCAGCTCCTGCGTCTAGGTTATCCTTTCAAAGGGCATTTGAAATGACTGCCATTTCAAGTCACTCTTGCACCTGGATGCTGCACTGGGGCTGACC
The DNA here is from genome assembly GCA_039737535.1 of Lagodon rhomboides. Taxonomy (NCBI): domain Eukaryota; kingdom Metazoa; phylum Chordata; class Actinopteri; order Spariformes; family Sparidae; genus Lagodon; species Lagodon rhomboides. The sequence goes on along the minus strand of CM077794.1, from coordinate 10,982,062 downwards.
GTACACATTCTCTGTTAAGAAATACATTGTCCCAAAAAATAAAACTTCCTTGAACACTAATGAGTAAGGTCTCTACTTCTTTATGTACAAAAGAAGCCAGCTCACAGTGGACCACCTCAATGGTCTAATCAGACACTCTGGAAGCCTCCTGGGATTTTATTTCTTGACTGAGTCAAAATAAACCTTGATAGTACTGTCAAATTGGCCAAGTAGTTTAACCAACACTACAAATTTGCCCTCATCTGAGCTTTCGTTGTTAAGTGAAAAGCAGTTGCTTGCTGACTAAAAGCAATTCATTCCCTCAGGAAGATCAGTCAGGCACTTAAATGCAAAAAAACTTGCAAATGTAGTTTTCAATCTGCTTCTGCCAGCCTCCTCTCGTTGCTCCTGGTGGCTGTCTTTCCCTCTTGAGTGTGCCTCAATTACTTCATCTGTTATTTCCATTCTCCAGTATCACTCTTCTCCATCTCAGTCTTTTGCCTGTTGCTGTCGATCTTGTTTCCCTCTCTCCGGTGACCCCTCGATGTGCCCTTTTACACCGCCACTTTTGATTCTCATGTCTGTCACGTCATCAGACTGTCCTGTCAGTCACCATTCTGCTTCTCCAACTCAGACTGATTTCACCACAAATTTTTAGAAACGCATCAGTAATCTGCTGACTATTTACCGATCAAACAAATCACAGTCTTTGTGTTGCCACAAGCTTCTGTCTTCTCAGCGAGAATAGAACAATAAAACATGTGCTATGTGTTTGCGCCTCTCAAACAGAACTTCCTTTCAGGCTGCATACAAATCCGGCATCCATTCCTAGGATTGCCAGAGTCTTACCCCAGTTTTGGCTCTAATCCTATAACCTTAAACCATTTTTGCAGGGGTCTTTCTGGTGGAGCTCCCTAGTTGCTGGTTTTGTAAGGAAGCAGCCAAAAAGAGATGCTGCCTGAAAGGCTCAACCAAAGGCTGAGGGGGGTTAGTGGCAGGGGAGATGAAGAGGCAGAGCAGTTTTGCAAAAGGCACCAGAGAAAGAGAGAGAAATACTGAAGAAAGTGAGCAACAAAATTCCTGGATTTCTCCCTTTATCTGGATCTGCAGCTACAGTTAATGGCATCCTTTGTGGGCCAGGACTCATCCTCGACTCATCCCCCATCCAAGTTTTGTAGGAATCCGCTCAGTACTTTTTTGTGTTATCCTGCTGACAAACAAACCAACTAACAAATGAACACGGGTGAAAACATAACCTTGCTAGAGGTAAAAACATTTTTTATAATAATTTGGTTTGACATCCACTTGACTAAAATTAACATTTGTGAATCAATCACCAATGGTCTCACTTCCTCTGCATACCAATGTTTACTATGTTCCATGCGCCTGTGTGATTTACAGTGGTAGCATGTTATCTATTTTAGCCTGCGGTGCAACAATGCAGTAAATCAATTCAGCCATGCTGTGGAAGAGGGATTTGCCAACAGGCACTGACAGACAAATGGAAATCGAGGTCTCAGGGCAAACATCGGGATGCATTTTAACTTTTTCTCATCTAGCTTTCACAGTGTGCGGATATACACACTTGTTCAAAGAAACAGAAATACACACAGGTGCTCACACACAACACATTCAGACCGCACACTGACTGAGCTTCAAGTACTCATCTATATTCAATTGGAAATGTCTATTTATTCATGCAGTAATCTCCCTTTGATTATTAATACCAATGTGTGTCGGTGTGCCCAAGCGTGAATTGTCCTTTTTGTGTCAGATTTTTGGTGCTTCGCCGCTTTTCGATGTGTAAAAGCTGGGATCTCTTTATGCCTGTGTCGGAGCGTGGCTATGCGTTCGGGTTACCAAGTTTGTGAGAGCAGACAGCCACCACTGCTGGCGAGCCACCACACAGCGCGCAGCTTTGATGGCTCAGCAGCCAGCTCATCCTTTTTCTGCTCCATTTTTTCATTTGACAGCCAAACACAATAAACTATGGCACATGCTAATGAGATGCAATCTCAGTTTCTAAGAGGCATGTAAATCAGAGGTGTCTGCCCCTTTTCTCTCTGTCCTTCCCTCTCTTCCCTCCGTTTGGTTGTCGTGCCTCGCTTCCGGAAGATAGAGTGATAGAAAAGATGATAATGAGGTTTGGAGGCACAACGACAAGTAAATCTTCCGAGTTGAGAGGGGGTTGGGACCACGCCAACTGTCGTCCCGCTTGGTGATGACTAAATGTCTCTCTCAGCAGGTTTTTCATCTCTCTGTGTCACCGTGGGTGTCTCCCCTCATCCACTCTTTCCCCATCCTTCATTTGTCTTCCTCCCCCCCTTCCTCACTTTTTCCCCTTAGAAATTTAAAGCCCCGCATTTCCTCTGTTCCTGTTTAGGTTGTGCTGGTCTGTCCACACTTCTCTCTCTTTCGTTCAAATTGCCGGTGCAATTTGTAGTGGTGGTAAAACATATTTTGACACATGTGATTTGTAAAAGCAAGAAAGCTGTCACAAAATGGTTTAGTGGTGTAATATTTTTTTCACAGAAACACATAAAATAGTCTTGTCTGTGTGAATGAGTACTCTCCCGAAAGTGTAGCCAGGTAACTTATAGATGATAGAGTGCACTACAGAATAATGGTGATATACAGCGGATATGATGCCTGAAAGGGCATTTTTCACTGTGATACTTTCTATGATGCTGATAAGACTCAGCACAGAACAAATACTGTCAGCAAAACGAAGTGAACACATTCACAGCAAAGGTTGCTGTCTTGAGTTTAATTGTATTTCTCCATGTTTTCTCCAAAGTATACATTCAAACACACAAAACAAAATTAGCTTAGGACTTGCTATAATAAGAAATTAAGGACAATATAGTATAATATATAAGTGTGTGACAAACCCCTGGAACAGCTTCAGTGCTGCTTTGCGGTGAAGAACACTGTTCAATTACCTACAGGACCCCTAAAATCCCCAAGAGAACCTCCTAAAAGACCAGTACAACCTCTGGAACGCTACTGGAACCTCCTCGAGGACCCCTAGAACTATCTCAACTGTATCAACACTCTTCGGGGTTGTTTATATCTGGAATTAACATGCGTCTCAGGTGATCTAATCACAAGCAGACAGCTCTAAGTTCAGAATCAGAATTCCTATATTCACACCTGGCATGCGTCTCAACATGCATTTCAAGTGAGTCTGGGGATATTGTGATTTCTGGTTAAAAGATGAAATCAGATGAAACAGGCAGTGTGTTCATAAGCATCTGCTGCTTACCTTGGCTCGTAAGAGGGCCAAAATACATAATTTACATTACAGTGAACCAAATGGAAATGAGACATTCCATTCTGCATGGTGTGGCTTCTTGTTGTTTCAACATCATGTCCTGCATTGATGACGTCCTTGTCAAGGTCAGATGCGTCCCTGACCACCTGGACCAGTGGTGTGAGTGATCAAATTACAATGAATCTTGGTGGTCGTTTACACTTGTATTAAGAACCTGCTAAAGAACCTCCAGAACATTCTCAAAGACCATGACAACCTTTGGAGCTGCCACTAAAATCTCCAAAATGACTCCTAAAACCTTCTCAGTGGCCATTCAGGGGCTAAAACATCTTAAGGCCGCCACACACCGGGTCCGACGTCTTCCTTATCCGACTTCCTTCTCCGACCACTCCGTCACTGAAACACACCGCCCCGGCTACACAGTAGCGTATACATTCTGCGCCTGCGCGAGATGCAATAAGTCTCCTAAACATCGGGTGGCGCTAGTCTCGTGCCAGTCACCCAAAACATGAAAACAGGAAATGACGGAGCGGAGTGTGGACCGCAGCTTATCAAAACAAAGCACACACAGCGTTAGCTCGGCATTACTTGCGTGATGTCGTATTACGGTGGTCTCTCTTCCACCAGGGCAGCCAGCTGCTCCTCAAAGTCCTCGGTCCACACAGCCATGGCTTTCAAAAATACGTTGGTTTATCCCCAAAATAACGAACGGTGAAGTGTTGTTTGTAACTCTGTGCCGTCTCTGTTTATGTGGTTTGTTTATCATCGGCACTTCCGCCACCCCTCCCACACGCCGCGCTGATTCGCTGGCACACCGCCAATCAGAATGTTCGCTGAACAGCTAGCTAACAACCAATCAGAGTATCCGACGGCTTCCTAACTCAGACGTCCGACTGAACATGTTCAGTCGGATCAGACGCCGTCCTCGCGCTTCCGTGCGGCTCCGACAACACTGAACACACCGAACAGAATAGCTCCCTAACTCGTCCGACTCCTTCCCAACACTTCAGACGTCCGACGTCGGACCCGGTGTGTGGGGGCCCTTAAGTATGATATGACCTGCTCTCTAGACCTAAAACATACATTGAATTCATCTGTTACAAAAAGTATCTCAAGAATCTCCTAAAGGTATTCTGGAACCTCCTCAATGATTTATTAAACCTCTAAAACAACCCATACATTTTCTTAAAAGACCCACAGAACCTTCTCTAGATTCTTAAAATAATGTATTCATATGTAAGTGAAACAAAATTAAAACCAGGTTCTTGCTTTAAGCATTCACCTTTCTGTACGTGTTGATATTTGCTCATTTGTCCAGACAGAACTGGACATGCTTCTCATATTTGCCACTAAAAACAAAGATTTGTTGGAAGGAAAACAAATACGAGATACTGCTGTTGTTACTGCTCCAGTAATCCCCTAGTGTGTTGCTTCGCGGTGTAGCTTTTATTTATTTCACCCTGTGCTTCAAACAGCGTGTAAATTATCTTTCTCTTTCTTTCCACCTGTCTTAGTCGCTGTCTGTGAGCCACCCGCTAATTGCCAGCCCTCATCTCTGCCTTCCTGCTCTGCCCCGTCTTCCATATGACCATTAAATTGATTGTCCAATTAGTGTGTTGGTAGCATTAGTCGCAACAGTGTTTTAGATCAATTTAACCGAGGCAGATCAATGGTAGATTAATGCCTCGCGGAAAACCATCTCACTGCTTTGACTGATGGGCAGGCTTATTCCCAGTGTCCTCTAATAGGAGGGTAATATGTCACGAAGCTGCCGGCTCTGGTTAAGCCTATATCTGATTTAAGTTTGTGGTATATGTTCAGATTGGATAACAGGACGAGCACGATTGAGATACATACACTCAATCTGTAAATCTTTATCCACTTATTCTTTATATTATCTCCAATTTAGTGAAGTGTTGAAATCATTTGTCATCATATCTTCAATGCCATCCGCTCCACTGTTATCGCTGCTGGTGTATAATGACCTGACGTCCCAACAGGGATCATTAAGCTCCACAGAGTCACAGAAATGTTATTTTGCCGTAACCTGACACCTCGTTCTGCAGTGGAGAGCCAGCTATTGACAGCACCAAGCTGTCTCACATCTGTACCAAATGAATTAATGGGCAGGTGTGCTGATACAATGACCGTTGTGTCCGTCTACTGTCCTTGTCTGCATTCAGTTCCCATCGAGATCAACCCACAGACACAAGCATGGATCAGAATATAAATGAGAGGGAAGGAGAGTGTGAGACAGAGGCATTTCCCAAAATGATTAAACTCCATTCACTTTGCTCCATTAGTCTCATCCATCCCTCTTTTACACCCACAACGTCCCAAACTGCAATCTCTGCAGACTCTGAATGAATGACAGAAACTACGTCTCTCTCTCTTCCTCTTTCATTAACCTTGTGGAACGAACCGGCCCGCAGCTCGACGGGGAAGCTGAGATATTTTGGGTCAGCCTGTACAACAACAGTCAAAAATAATCTGTGGCAGGATGGCTCCTCTGCTGTCAAACACCTAAACTCACATATTAACATACAGACAAATGCACACACACCATTTCCTGGACCCAATTTATATTCATAATTGTTTGACAGGTACAGCAGGCTGTTTTTGCTGGGTGTTTGTGAGCGTGATCTCAATTTCAGTTACTGTAAGGCGTGACATGAACTCTAATGTGATCTAACAGAAGCGAATGTAATGTAACATGGCATAAAATAATTATTAGAGCAAGACACAGCAGGAGGTAAGAGGAGAGAAAAGGAGAGATTAGAAGATATTTACATTTAGCAGACGCTTTTGTCCAAAGTGACTTACAGTAATTCATACATACATCCATACACTGATGGCGGTGGCTGCCATGCAAGGTGCCGACCAGCACATCAGGAGCAGTTTGGGGTTCAGTATCTTGCCCAAGGACACTTCGACATGCAGACCAGGGGAATCGAACAAGCAACCTTCCAATAACAGGATGCTGGCTCTACCCCTGAGCCACAGCCACCCCAGAGGAGAGGGAGAAGGAAAAAGAAAAAGTGGGAAAAAAAGAAGAAGTCCCTGTCCCTTAATATGTCTATATAATAGAGGGTATCATATAAGCACATAGGGGCTTAATGGACCACCGAGCAACCTGTTACCACACACTTGCACACTCACACACACTGAGCAGCAGTAAAGCTGACAGCTTTGAAATTACAGCTTAACCAGCTGCTTTGAGAATGGCCAGGAGAAATACATAACAATAAACGCATGTCCCTTATGGCACATGCAAACACTTGCTGACCCCCAGGCACACATATATCACATACCATCTTTACACTATTAAAAACATTTTCACAGGGGAGTTGGTGAGATACTCACACGGCCTAATAACAATTTAGACCATATGGAGGAAGGAAGTTCATCGGTTAATTGGCTACTTGATGATATCTTTGTCATCGAAAGCTCCCTTGGAAGTCAAACATAGAAAACCACGCTCAGTATTGTTATAACTTGGGCCCAAAGTGACCTGTCACTGATACTGATTGGTGGAGAATGTGGGGACAACCGAGATCACTCAGCACTGATTAAATCCTGACGATAATAAATGTACAGCACATCAATCATCCATATTCATAAACCACTGACATGAATCTGTTAAGTAATCACAGCAGGGGGAAATATGGACATGGGTGTGAACAACGTCAACAATGCTGTATAATGCGCTGCGGTAAAACGCAAGCAATTTAGGTAATGAGATCGCTGTTGTTCATAGGGATTTATATAAAAACTGCTTACTGCACAGGCATTCTTTCTGATTTTGGGTCTTTTTTTTTCTTACGTCATGTTATAGAGTTATAGAGCATCAAAGACCAGGAAGAGACTAAAACATCTGGGTTTCTTTTAATCTGTTTTATATACAAGACGAGTGACATGATTGCAGTCTTTTCTCCAGCTGCACAGATGGAGGAGGGGAAATGGCAGACTGGCTGAGAAAATACAGAGGGTTAGTGGATTGAATCAGGGACTTTGACCAGCTTTGGGAAATGAGTGGGCAAACAAAATGACAGACTCATCCCTCTGTCCCTCTGCCCTTTGCTCTCCCTGATCTCCCGGCGTTTTCCCCTTTATCAGTGTTGATGCTCTCAATCTGTCACAGTGATCGCCTGACAGCATTATAATTTGCCTAAATTGAGCCATAATGCGCCTTGTAAATTTAATTTTGTCTCAAAACCAGATTAACCCGTATGACAGAACACACATGTGTATCTGTGCATGACTGCCACCCCCCATATGGGCGCATTGTGTGCGTTTGTTTGTGTATACAGTATGCGCATGCCAAGATCCTTAATCCCAGGAGCGTATGCTGAATAAATCAGAGTATTTTTGAGCAAGAAAAAAAAAAAAAATCCAATCCCTTCAAAGGCTGCCCATGGATGCAACCAGTCATGAGGAAGCCAAGCACATGGACAGGAAATTGGACACACACACACTCACACACACACGCACACACACACATATATATTAATTTCAAACCAGAGTTGGAAGAAACCTCATTACAAAAATAGCAACTGCTGTCCTACTGAATAACGGCTACAACAATTAAATCTCGAAAATCGAGAAATTTAGCGACAGTGAAAGTAATTGTTAAGAAAGGAGCAGATTCAAACCTTTCTAATCCAGATTTTATTCCTCATACACCTACAAGTTCTGGTGTTTCCTGCAGAAAAGGATGCTGACCAAGCCTGTGTGCAGTAAACAATGTCCTCTTGCAATGAGGACATCACATTCCTGAGCAGTGTGTGAGGAAAAACTGTGAAGCAGACACAAATGTGCTGCTCGTAATGCACCTCCAGTAAATAAAAAAGGAGATTAAAAAACAAGGAAAGGTTCAAATATGTTCTGGTTGCATTGCACTTGGTACATTTATAATCCAATTATCACCTCGGTTTGTCTATCTGTTTTTTGTATCTAAAAGACAAATAATTCACTGGATTTTTATATACAGTAACAACTAGGGGTGTAAAAATTAACCAATAAGAATCAGAAATCAGATTTAAAGTTAAAGATATAATTACACCGATACGTGGACCTCTGGATCGATCTAAATGTACTGTCAACTGGTCAGCGGCCGATTTCAAAGTTGTGAATCGGTTGAGCGAAGCTGCTATGCTGCTACTTCCTCACAGCGTCTTTAAACTCTTGTCTCAAAACTCAAAGTCCAAAGGTCAGCGGAGACTCTCACGAGATAAAGCACAGAAACATTAGCGTAGCATTTCCAAGGAAACAAAAGCAACATGTCCGACAATGCCAGTAAGATTTACAATGCACCGCCAAATCTATCAACAAAAGGCTGGAAGAGACTTGGACTCTGTAGAACAGCGTTCAAGTACAGTGGTAGCATATATCTTAGCATTAACCTGCTGAGACGACATGGTAAAACCTGTGCAGACAACGAAGATGCTAGTAAAGCTAGCACTAGCAAGAACACACAAGACTAAGACACTTTTTCCAGCCAGGCTTATAACCTGTCTGCTTTTGAACATGTTGCTATCATTAGCTGGATTCTGTGACTGCTGGTAGCACCACACACAATTAACTGTCATTGTCTACTGAAACTATGTACTGAATTGATCCATACTGGACACTGTTTACAGTCTACTGACAGTTGCTGCACAGTGCACACTGTTAAATTAATCCAACTTTTTTTTTTTTTTTTTTAAGTATTTTTTGGCCTTTATATGGCTTTATTGATAGGATAGCTGAAGATATGACAGGAAACAGGATGAGAGAGAGGGGGAGTGACATGCAGCAAAGGGTCCCGGGCCGGGAGTCGAACCCGGGTCTGCTGCAGCAAGGACACAGCCTCTGTACATGGGACGCTGCTCTACCAGCTGAGCTAAACGGCGCCCCAAATTAATCCAACTTTTGAGTTTTCAGTGGTAAACATTTTCAGATTTTTTATCATAGGTGTGATTTAATACACTGATAATTAAAAGGAAGCAGAGGATACAGATAGTCAGGGACACCCAGTTCAGAGAGGCCCAAGGCAGACTGATCCAGCTCAGACAGACCTTGCTCAAACCAGATTAAGATAAAGATATCCATAATAGTAAGAACAATACATAGGACCCCTGGTCTTCCCTGGTCCTCTGAAATATCTATTTGAAGGTAAGCAATGCCACTTTTATAAAATTGTCTTATTCTAATTTATAATAGAAAATTAATGTCTACATGAAACAAAGAAATGTATCGGATCGTCCCCGAATCGTATCTTAGCCCATGTATCTAGATACGTATCGAATTGTCTTATAAGGGAGCAATGCATACACCTAATAAATAACGATTCCTAGGTTCATTCATTCTCACTTTCTGTCAAACATGAGCAAGTAGTTGATCTCCTCTTACACACACACACACACACACACACACACACACACACACACACACACACCAACATGTAATAAGAATGCTACACACACACACAGAGACACACACACCCTCCCCTTCCATCATCCAAGCTCTCCTACACTGTCAGTGGCTTGACATTTTTCCCTGGAGGCTAAGCTTGGCAGGCTTGCTCAGACAGACAGTCAGACAGACAGGTAGTAGTTATTAAATATGTATTGCAGTGCAGTGATAGGACACCGGGGGCCATTAGCTATTATAAATATATAATTTAACTCTGCTGCATATTTCAGCCTCCTGGGCGGATGGCACCCTAGCATACAAGCCCTCTGATTAGCATCCCAATGCTAAAATGCATCTCAATTAGACTGAGTGTCAGCCCTCATTTGGTGAGGCAGGGATCGAGATGGGATGGACCCATGTTTAAATGAACGAATAAATAAATAAGCATCGTACCAGACGATGGAGAAAAGAGAAAAGGGGGGGGCTAGGTGTTGCTGACCAACAGCATGCAGTTTTGCTGATAGATTGCGTGTGAGCAGGCCTTAAACTTTAATTACTTCTGGGCTGTTAAATAGCAAAACAAGGCCAGTCTCTACCTTACTCTCACACTCTCCCCAAGCTATTTAGTTTTCTCTCAGCATCCCCATCCACCTGTTACCTCCTCCCTTTTTATCCCTCTCAAATCCCTTGTTCCTTCTTTTTCAACCAGCCTTTGTCTCTTTCACACACCCCTGTCATCCATCTTTCCTATCCCTTTATATTTTCCATTGCCTCTGCCCCACCTCTAACAATTATCGTGTCGTGCCTCTTTCGTCTCTTCCGGGTCTCAATTCCTTCTTGTTTGGCAAAGATTCTCCCCAACTCCCCTTTCTGTCTTACTTCTTTGCAACTCTTTTCTCTTTTCCATCCTTTCCTCCTCTGTTTGTTCTTATCTCCCTTGGTGTCTCCGCAACCTCTCCCTGACTCCATCTCCATCATTTTTGCATTTGACGTGTTTTATTCCAAGACTTTGCAACATTGCAAAAATGATAAACACTCATAATGGCATAAACCTCTTGGCATGATTTCAGAACACTTAGCTACAAGCTACGAAAGGAGCTAAAAGTAATTTGAAAATTCTTGCTTTCAAAGTAGTGGCAGGACAGTCATCCATTTTTCACATATTGACTGATAATTCAGAGGTCTTTCTTTTCAAAAATTGATATATAGCTTTTTGGCGGGATGCCCTACATTCCTTTGATTTTTTCCCTCTACCTGTCGCCGCCATCGCTCGCTCTCCTGTTACTTTCATCGCTTTCCTCCCTCTCTTCTTCCTCCCCTGGTGACAGAGTGTGACTCTGAGCACGTTGACAGCCAGCCAGAGGGCCAGGCCTGTCGTCTCGCCCTCTGGGGAATCAATCATCTGAGCCGGGATCAATACCAAAGGACCGTATCCTGGACCGGCTACTGACTTGGCTGGCAGTGGTTGACTAATGAACGGACCCACTGCTACACAGGGCAAAAACAACATTCAAGCCAGTGGAAACACACACATTTAGCATGCACCACTGCACAAACACACTCACACCCAGATATAGTGTCATCAGTCGCCCTGAAATAAATACATACAAATGTGTTTGCTGGTTCTGTATGAGAATGCATTCATGCATGCATGGGGCCATGCCCATGTTGTGACTGAATCTGTCTAGCACAGCGCAGCATGAATCTCATCTCAGTGCCACTCAGACCGATTTTCTGTCTCAAACCAAATTTGGTCTACCACAATCACTCAGAGTCTACTTTCAATTCTTCGGTTTGCGCTGCAGAGGCCCGATTATGGGCCCCCTTATCGAGTCTGTATTATACAGCAGCACAACATAAGCCCACTCTATCCATCACTGTGTGTTCCTGTCCAGAGGAAACCACCACTTATCAGCCCACTACAAGCAAATTAGACAGACATAATAGAGCTGAACAGAGGTAGGGGGTGGACTGATTAGTGCAGAGTGTGTGATCATTGACGTCTAGTGCACTTTAAAAGGTACGATACAGACAAACTCAGGTGTCACTGGCAATTATGCCCAATCTAGTGAAAATCACTCAAAAGGAGAATAGGTACACAGTGACACATTAATGACGATGAAACTCCAGCGTTCTGAAAATACTTATCTTCTTCAAACATTAGGTGATATTACTTCTCCTCCTTTGGCAGAGGGCAGGTATCCTGTGACATTAATATGGATAACACTTATCTTTCTCTATATTCACCACCAACACCTACTGAGGCGTGAACGGTGTACTCATCTGGTGCTTGCTTATAAGGTTCATGGACACTTTCAGTCTGGCTGGAGGAGTAACGTCAATGCCGCAAGGACAAAAGAAAACTGCCAGCGACTAACAAATATCTGCTAAGGTCAATGTTATGTTAACCTCAAGACTGTTTAATCTCAGGAAGTGTGACTCAGAGTGACCTTTACCGTCGGTGGAGGAGTACATTTTTAGGCGCCACTTGTGCTGATTGTAATAAGATGGTATCTGACTGGGGTCCATTGAACTGATTATAATATCAGTGGAGGTGAACATAACAGTATGGGAATTGTGTGTTGCAGCATCAACATTAATTTTGTTTTGTTCATGTCAATAGAAAATAATCTTAAGGTTTCTTTTTACAACAACCAGGTAAATTGGGTAAATATTCTGATAAAAGATGTGAAGGTATAGATCAGGTTTATTCAATATAATGAAATTGACTTGACTTGGATGTGTGTGTACGTGCCAGTAATCCAAATAAAATGCATAAACACCAGTATGTCCTTTCACCATTTGGCTGATGCTTTTATCCAGAGTGCTTTACTGGATTGCTCTACAGGGACTGGAACATTACCCCTTACAGTATTAGCACCACACTTTTATCTACTGTGCCATATCAAGATAAAACCTTTAAAGCAAAGCAACTCCCTCACTGGTCATAAAGTACAGTGAAACAGCTGTCTGCTCAGTCCTGTAGCTGGCCGAGAATTACCCACTGTATAATAGACCTTTTAATGTGATCTCAACCTTTGAGTGAGAAGCAGCTAATGCTCCACTGGATTTAAGTTGTTGGTCGGCAGTTGTTGGGTACATATGCAATTGGTTCATCACACAGCCGTTAAGTCCGCTACCAGTCAGTAGCTCAGCGCTGACAAAATGACACACCTTGTCTCTGGAAGAGTTGGCTGCTGACGATTTCAGTCATGGAGGCCACCTTCTGTTTCTGGAGTTTCTCGGGGGGAATGCAGGAATAAAAGTCATGCAGCAACTGACTGGAGAGAAAACGAAATAGCAATAAGTAATCAGCAAGGTCATTATACAGGAAGAGCAACACAGTTGTTTTCTTGAAAATGAGCAGAATAAATATTCACGATTCACTTTCAGCAGATTCTTGTATGTGTTTTGAACTAAAAAATGTATTTATCTGCCTGTGTATTCCCACTAAGTAATTGATTTAAAGATTGAAAACCCAAACATATTTTTGTAAGTCAAGCTTAAAACATCTCCTCCTTCAGGACATAAAGCATGCAGCCACTAAAAGGAATGGTGTTGCAGCATAGACATGAGCAGAGCAGAGCATGCCGCATGAAAACAAATGAAGCCTAAACACATTTTAATGAAGACACAGGTTTGAGTCATCCTCCGGCCCAAATTCAATTTCAGAATAATTAAACAGGCTGGTTGCAAGCCCCGATGCCACTTAGAAAGATTGAATGCTCAGAGCATGGCAAACCCTTTGTCTCCATTTGTTTGTCTGTCTCCTTAAATTATGCCACACAGGTTGCGGAAGCACTTTCAGTAATGGTATGAAAGAATGAAATGCATCACCTCTGGTCCCAAACCCAGACACAACAAAAAAGGTTTGTATTTTTTATGCACATTAGCTGTCACGAGGACACACCGGGGCACAGAGGCTCAGCGCAGACTCATCAGGCCCACTAATCATCTGAGCTGAATTTAATTAAAACCAAAAATGTCAGCCTATTCCCACATGGACATGCAAAGGACACAAAGAGCTGACAAAAAAACACACATAACTGACGATGTATGAGCTTGTACCACACGGCTGATCACACTACAGGTGAGTTTACAAGGAATGTGACTTTACAGAAGATGAGACAAAGCTTTGATGTCCACCTCATGCACGGATTGTAATTCACACAGCTTGCGTTTGCAAACTCTGCCCGAGGCATTTCTGATCAGGAATGCAACAGGGACTTTACTTTCAAGTTAAGATCGCTAGAGTATGTTTGTGCATGTGTGTGTGTGTGTGTGTGTGTAAGAAGTGGAGAAGACGGACTTGTGTGTGAGTGGAGGGGAAGAAAGAGAAAATAAATGACAAAGTGAGAATATGTGCTCTGATTTTTAACTCTCTGCACCCCGCCACCTCTCTATACCTGTGTGTATTTGCTTGTGTGTCTGGTGTGACACCTTTGTGATGCAGTGTTGACATTAAGCCGCTCGAGCGACTGAAGCGACAGATGTGGATGATCCACAAACACACATATGTGCACACAAAAGCACACACGGGTCACAGAGAGGTGAAAAGAGAGATTATGGGGATGAGGGTGTTTGAGATTGCGCGGCAAGTCAAGAAAACATCAATTAACATCTTCTTTCGGGAAAGTAACGAGATCATTCCAAGAGAATGGATTCTGAAATTGCTAGAGGACAAATAAAGTGCCTGAAATTTCTACTCTGATCCCAGCTAGTGAAATATATACGGTGAGGTCATTTCCTGGGCTAAACAGTACATTATAAGCCTGATTCCGGGTCAAAGAGAGGTTAAACAAGCCATTTCAGGTAGTTTTGCTCCTCAGGAGGTGGAAAATAGGCCTAAGAGAAGAGGTCCAAATGTGCTTTGTTTGATGGTTTAGCTGAAATTGTCAATTCACTCAGGGGCACATGGAGGGGGTGCAAAGTGTGTTTGAGTGTGTGTCCTTGTGTATATGTCAGTTTGATGAGATTTTTATCGCCTGATGAAGAAGGGAAAGCTCGACCTGATGGGATGTGTGGGTGACAGAGGGGTAGGGGTCACTGAACAAAGCCAGGAGGAAAACTTGAGCTAAGCTGAAAGCTCTCGTATATCCTCTCTGTCAGTGTCCCTGAATGAGACCTAAGATAAGGCACTGGTGTGTGTGTTTGTGTGTCTGTGTCTTTAAAAAGCTAAGCTTACCTGAGGAGTTTGGCATCAAACACTTTCTCAACATCATGCAGGACCGTTGGCAGGTACTTCAGAGCCGCAACCTGATGACACACAGACACCACAAGTAAACACCGTAAAATTACCAACCTGAAAGCCTGCGATAGGTGGTGGTGAATAGAAGGTGACTTTGCCATCAGTCTGTCATCACAAGTGTGACAAAAGATTGGTTTTATGTTGCACGGGGCCATTTGTCTGCCACCTTAATTTTAGTGACTCAACCTGTTCGTAGGCTCGGCCCCCCGTGTAAATACAGAGAATGACAGGAAGACATTACGCAGCAGATGTGAGTAAGAATCTGACTGAGGAGAAGGAGGAAGATGATCCATAAAAAAACAAAAACAGAAAAAGAAGCAGAAAAGGGCATAAAGTGGGTGAGGATGCAGCTGAGAAGAATATGGAGAGGAGCCCTAGGTGGTAACACATGGGTGCAGGGTGCATGCGTGTGATTACCCTGAGCAGCAGAGTGGTGGTGTAGTCCGTCCTCATCAGACTGTTGATGGACTCGAAAAGCCTCCTCAGCGACTCCTCAAACTCTGCCTGCTCCTTCCCCTCGTATAGCCTAGAGGGGGGGTCAGGAGGCAATTAATGGAAATACAACTGAAAAAACAAAAAAAGTGTTGAAAAGTAAAAATGACTTGATGAGGGAAATGGGAGGGGGGGTTGTGCTGAGGAGAGAGAGAGACAAGGGGTCAAAACAAGGATAGCTGACGAGAAGCTCAAGTTGGATATAAACACAGACAGTAAGAGACAGATGAACTTTTTTCTCTGCAACAGCAATATGGAAAGATTATTCAGTGTTTGGCAAAAAAACAAGTTAGTGATACAATTCAACTCAATACAACCATGTAAAAAATTAAACTTCCATGTAAATGGAGGGACAGTTCATTCAGGGTTTAGTTCATCTGTCAACTCCATCACCTGAACCAGGTTTAAGTTCATTGCATGAGTCATATTTCCAGTCAGTCAAACATAACCCATGGTAGACTCTAACAGGTCAGGATATGTGTAGCAGTCCTTGAACCACATTTTGTGTTGACTTATTCCTATTTTCCAGCTTTTATATATTCTATTATTTCTCCACTCCACTGGGCTATAAATTATTCTGCAGTGGTTGTTTTTTGTTTGTTTTTTTTATCAGAGTTTAAAGTGATTTCCAAGCTGGTAATGATAATGTTTTCGAAATTATCCTCAACAAGCCAGCGCTGGCTCTCTTGGTGCTAACTCAGAGTAATCAAGAATCAAGTAAAACAACACCTAAATTGTTGTGTTTTTATGGAAATAGGGCATTGGCTGAAGTGGCTGCAGTGCCTCTCTTCTTCCACCAATAAAATGGTTCAAAATGCATTCAACATGGCGCTATGTTACACTTTAAATTCTAGTCGATATTGCATTTTACACATACAGCTGAAAGGCCATGACACCAAATAAGGGCTAAACTACATACTTGTAATTTAATGCATCATGTTTAATTAAAGTGACGCAGCAAAATAATGCAGTGTAACGATGACGGGGTTTAACACGGATGAGCACTGACTGCTGTGATTACAACAATCCTCTTCCAACTTTAAAAAAAAAAAAGGGTTATCTTGGTTGCTGCTATTCCCATCACATAAACAACACCCACTCATTCCTCTACCATCCCTCCAGTCGCACTTCTTCCACCCCTCGCAAACTCTTCTCTCATCCATCTCTCCTCCCCTTTCCTTCGCCTGTCTCCTCACTATCTCTGTGTGATTCACTGGAGCTGTGCAGTTGTTAATTACAATAGAAGTCATGAGTGCTGGAGGGAAGGATTAGCATGTGGCACACAGCGAATTTAGCGTGTGGGGGGAGGGATTAGGCGGTAACACACAGAGGTATTATCACAGGGCTCTTTGCAGAGTACAGTTATGATTACAGTCGCATTGTCCTGCTTAATCTGCCGGCCCTGTCTGTGCATGAATGTGTGTGTGTGAATGCGTGGGTAGGGCAGTGGTTCTCAAACTTTTTTCTGTCATGCCCCGCTTTACAGGCCAAATAAAGATCAGAGGTCACGGTAAAGGTCAGCACGAGGCCATACACGCCACGGGGAGGAGGTCCGGCCCCCATTTTTGAGAGCATCTGATGTTTTTGATTGGTTTCTTTTTTTGTAATTGCCCTGTTTTATCACTTCATTTTGCTTGTAATTAATCATACTGACTTTTCGTACTCTTACATTTTCTGTTCTGCCTTTTTGTTTTAACTCACCTCAGACTAGGCTTTGGTGTGTTTGGCCTGACTGTTGAGTGTTTATTCTGTAATATTGTCTTCCTGAGTTCCCTGCTTTTGCTCGTTTGTCAAAGCACTTTGTAAACTCTATTTTAAAGGTGATAAATAACGTTTTTTTATTATTATTATTATTATCATCATCATCATCATCATCATCATCATCATCATCATCATTATTATTATTATTATTATTATTATTATTATTATTATTATTATTATTATTATTATCATTATTATTATAACTATAGATGATGCCTAAATGTCTCGTGGTCAGTGTTGGTGTTGTCACATATAGACTGTTTTTTCCCCACTCACTAATGTGTCCCATTAGCACAGTAATGCATTTTACAGCCTGTACAGTATCACTTTAATCCAACTCAAAAGATGTATGTGGAACTAAGAATGACCACAGGCAACTTATCTAAACACACACAAACACACATAGAGGCACTTAATACCCACTCATGAGCACAACAACACAAATATGTCATAGTAGCTCAGCAAACTAATACTGGAGACAGATGGAGATGAGCGAGGGGGAGAGAGGGATGAAGGGAAGGCTATGGGAGGGAAAGGAGTGAGGGACGCTGAGGAAAGCTCTGAGGAAAGGAGGGAATGGGCGAGCAAGTGCAGAAAGAGGAGTGCTCAAGACAACAACAGGCAACAGTAAACATGTCCCTTATGAATTATGAACTCACTGTCTTGCAAATCAGTCAAAAATGTCATGTTGTTGTGAATCATAATTCCAGTTCCTCCCTGAACCAATCGAAAAAATGTCCAGTGCTGCAGTTAATCAGTGAGATGCAAGGTTCTCCTCAGGGGTGGCTAAATTGGAAATGCAGGTAATTTTGCATGACACATGGGTGAGTAAATATGTGGTGCAGTGATGAGCAATGCTGTGACGCATCAAAAATAATACAATTAAAATGTAAGTGCTCCTCCAAGACTGATAAGTGAACCTTTTAAAAATGTAAGAGTGGTGCAATGAGTCACACGATTACCTTGAGAATTGTTAAATCCTATTTTTTATTTAAGAGTTTTATTCGTGCAGACAATCAAACAAACACTGTAGACCCCTTAGGCTAATCAGAGCTATTGTGTAAAGCAGGAATTTAACATAATATTGTTTGGGCGGCAAAAGCTTGGTATTTCTGTATCTGATAGATTGAGGAGAGTAAAGCGAGTATGCACCACTGTAATCAGACGTCTCCATGTTATGAGGAGCTACTTCTCATTATTTTAAGATGTGCTTTGATTATTAATATTACAAGACATTATGTCTTCCTATCATGAGAAGTGATCTCAAAATAATGAGAAATCGTTATAATAATAAGAAGATAACAAAATTACAAAAGCCCAGATATTATAATGTCATAAGACACAGAAGTGAGTAATTAATAATTAACAATATCCTGTTCCCATCAAGAGTAAGGTTCTTCAGATTATAAAAAATCTTTATTTTAAATGTAACAAGGCGAATGAAATGTGCTTCCCTTGGAAAAGGTGTGAAAAATTTAAAAGAGAAGTAATGAAGGAACGAGACAAGGTGAAATTTAAAG
The DNA here is from genome assembly GCA_039737535.1 of Lagodon rhomboides. Lineage (NCBI taxonomy): Eukaryota > Metazoa > Chordata > Actinopteri > Spariformes > Sparidae > Lagodon > Lagodon rhomboides. Next base: position 10,963,395 of record CM077794.1, on the reverse strand, counting down.
ATGAGGGATGGAAAGAAGGAGGACAAGGGGAGGGATAACGCAAAGGAGAAATGTAGAGCATGGCAGGTGCTCAGGGGAAAGGAGAAAGAAACAGATACAACTGATGACTACAAGGAAGTAATGAAAGCTACAGGGCGTGAAGGACAGAAAGAAGGTGAAGTAAAAGAGCAAAATCTGGTGCAGCCTGCCTTACACACTTCTCAAGTAAACATCATACGCTCCTAATGCACTTTGCATGAACACAAAGCCAATTTGACAAGCTAATAAATCTTCTGTGGCGCCTGTTTAACTATTAATGACTGCTGGTCTTGATGGTGATGATGATGGAGCCTCACAGATGCACCTACAGTGCAGGTGGCTCCCTCGAATACCTGATTGTCTGTTGACGAGGCCTTATAGGGGGAGAAATCTGATGAGAAAACTTTTAGATGTGGAGCAAGTTGAAGTTGTCAGCTGCAGGTAGTTGGAGGACGACAGATAGAAGAGGAGAGAAGCAGAGTGAGATTTATCGGTTCAGAGATACCCAGGGGAGGTTGGCGACTGGAGCTCAGTCAATCCAGGAGCAGTGGAGCGATAATGTGATGCACGCACACACACACACAGACACACACACAAACTCACACTAAAAGATATATACTTAGCAGCATGCTTTAATGTTCATTTAAGGGCTTGTGTACAAGCACATGGGCAAATATGCACATAAACACACACACACACACTCCGAACACCACTTGGGAAACCACGCTAATGCATCCACTCAAATCCACACTATGAATAAATAAACAAACACACCCACCACATCGATAAACAAACACAGCAATTTCAACAATGAAAGCCTGCGATGCCCTCCAGAAGATTAAAAAGACAGACCCTCATTGACCAGCAGACATCGAATGGCAAACACAACAACACACACACACACAAACACACACAGAGAGATCCCCTTCTAACTCAAATAAACAACCACTAATGCACTGCTCCTATTAGAGGCAGATAACCCGTAACAATTCATACATAAACCATGTATTCATACGTGAACAAGCACTGTATTACAAACACAATTGTATCTTAAGCACACACAGGTATTCAAGTCACCTATAGACACAGCACCTAACACAGTTATGGATCATGTCTCTGATCTGTCAGCATCAACTTCTGCGCCGCAGTTATAAATGGTGTTTACAGTTATCGTATGGTGCAGCTCCCGCCTCAGCACAGTGGGTGTCATAAGTCTCTGCTGCAGGAACTTGGTCTGTCTAGTGTTTCTCTGGCTGCACATTCAGCAGCCCTGCCTTGTCATTAGCTCTCATTCGGACGATGCACTTCATCATCAATGCTTATTAGCAACGTTAGTGCTGCAATCAGCACTCTTTTTCTCCCCGAGCTGTCAAAAACGATTACCCTGGCAAAGCAGTGTCACTGGGCTCTGTGTGTGTGCCTTCAAGAGTCTCTATTTACATAATTGTGATTTCAAGAGGAAATTAGAGGTCTTTATTATTATGATCGGTCTATAAAAAGGTACACAAAAACTTACTGGGAGTAGAGCATGCGCGATCGGACGATGAACTTGAAGATGTACTCCAGGGCTTTGAGGGTTCGGAGGATGGGCTCACACTGTTCCCCTCGACTGGACACATCCAGATACCTCTTCAACACCGACATCAGCTTTCTGGGAGAGAAAGATATGAGAGAGAGAGAGAGAGAGAGAGAGACAGAGAGAGAGAGAGAGAAGGGAAGACACGGAAATCATGAGAGAAAAGAAAGGAAGAAAGAAATCATTGAGTCAGAATTGTCATTTCCTCCTCTGATGTTCCACAGGTTGCAAAGTTAATCACCAACTCCATTTTTCACTCCCATAGAGCAGAAAGACAGATTGCAACAGAGGGAGAGTGAAAGAGCAAGACAGAGGAAGAAGAAGACGGGGGGGGGCTAGAGATGGAAAACTGGCAAAATAGTATTTCACACCTCAACAGATGTACCTTTCACACAGCTCACAGACATTTTTATTTGCCCTCTGATGCATGATGAAAAAAAAATCCTTCTCCGACACGCGCGGCCCAAAGGCATCTTTAGACACACACATAAATATTCTGCTGTGTCAAAACAGTTGGAGAGAGGTGTGGGTGGCAGAGAGTTCAGTCTAAGTTTATGACACACCAGCATTTCTCTGCCCAGTCTCCCTCTGCATTATCTCAATGGCACTCAAAACTAGCATATTTATAACACATTAAATGATACTGGCGGCCTACAGAGGTTAAGACTTTTGGCTTTGTGATGGCTCTATTTCCATGAAATGGCAACAGGGGATCACCCACTAACTGGTTTAAAACTACAAAATCCTCTTAAACAATAAAACTCCCCTTAAAAGATGAACTCTAATCTGGCCGCACTTTCGACAGGGGGGCCTTAAAAATATTACCGACGCTATTACCATTCAGTCTTCCCTGGTTTTGTTTTGGTGCATGGCTTAAAGGCAAGCACAGGAGGATTTATCCTTTCATAAGAGTAAGAGATAGGGAGTTTAAAATGTAGTGAGAGGGAGTTAGAGAGTTTTACATAACAGCCCCCGGGCTGACAGGCGTTAAGCTGCAGTGACCCTCTTAAAGAGGGTGAACACCAACACACTGGCAAGGGAGGGATGGAGTGATTGTGGGGAGACAGATGAATAGATGAAGTGAGGAAGAGACAGCAGTTCAACAGTGGCAGGGATAATTGGGCAAAGGTAGCTGAGAGGGGGAGAAGCAGTTAGGGGAAAGCAGGAGATGATTCAGGGGGAGAAGGGGAGCAGGAGGAGTTTTCAATTTCCTTACTGAAGCTTTGGCAGTGCAAACAAATGTTTTCTCGAGCGCCCACTGAATCAAGTGAAGTGATTATCAGGGAGTAAGAGAGAGGAGTTTGGGGAGCACGCCTTAGTGCGTTAGCTGCAACTCCACAGAGAAGCAGGCTTAAAACGGCGGGTAGCTGGGCGTACAGTGAAGAAGTGTATTCTAATCCTGCTCAGTCAATTGCTCCAAAGGCCAACACAGACGCTGACCTCCAGTGGCAGCTGGATACAGTGCAGCAGTTGGTCACTTAACAACAGATCTTCAGATTGCATTTAAGGTGGCACAACAGGTTTAACACTTGTATGACTTTGGAATGGAGAATGAGATACCTGACAGCATCGTGTGATTGATTACAACTACAACCCACACTGACGATATGTGTGCATTTCTGGTACTGTATTGTATTTGAGGCTTTTCTGACCAACTTTCTAGGAGCCACAAAACAGTCTATTTGTTTGGCTTGATGACAAAGAGTTTCTGAAAGTATCTGACAGACAAATATTTCATAATTCCCCAGAGGTGGGAGAGTTGGCTTGTGACAGATCATGTAATCCTTCAATCGAATTGCAAACAGGAACATTGCAAAACTTGCTGATACCAGCACTTATACGAAGTAGAAGAATGGTATGTTTGTTGATATGGCATTAAACACTGTCCTTCCACGTCCCTAAGGTCATACCTTAATGAAGTGCTCAGCTGGCATTTTACGGAGCCCACAGTAAAATTATTTCAACTTTTAAATAGCCAGTCACGCTCAGTGAGTTTTATTGATCATAAAGTGTGGCAGGTTCAAAACGCTTTCTCAAAACATTACAGGGTTCCCACACCTTCTTAAACATCAAATCCAAGGACTTTCCAGGCCTAATTCCCCCCAATTCAAGGTTCCAACACGGCACAGTATGAGACACGGATCAAGGTTAATTACTGTTACAACACTGACGACTTTTATAATGAGAACTAGCAGGCTCTACGGAAGCTCACAGACAACAATTAAAAATAGAGAGAGGCTTGAACGTGTGGACTCTTCTCAAATGTGCAGTGATGGCAGAAGACCGCATGAGACATGTAGGCAAAGTACTACTAATAACTTTTAACTGGTTATGAAACAATCTCAGTTTAATACTGATCCCTCTTAATGACCTACATTAGAAAACTAGGCCACCAGCGAGAGGCTATTTCTGTAAAACTTGAAGTAATTCTGAAAGCCCATCAGCAGGTTGGATTTTGACTTATCCAGGTTAAACAAGACATAAAATCGAAACTAGAATCAATACAATATTACAGTTCCTTTTAGGAGCTTTAGGGGAAGAAATAAAAAGAATTTCAGTTTCTATTCTTGCACAAAATATAACACATATTTTATATCATATTTTGCTCTTATACAAGTTTTAAGTTGTTTGCCCACAATGTTTATATTTTTCTCATTGCTTCTTTCTCAGGCAAAATGTGTTAAATATAAATTAAAATGTTTAAAATGTCTGTCAAATTCACATTAAGTGTTCTGATGTCTGGAAACTTTGTTCATCCTGTATATTTATTAAAATCTTTACATGGGGATGAGAATAGAGCCTACTGTTCTTTAGGAAATTCATAGAAAACATACTGTAAGGGTCATTCAATGCCAACTCATCCCCCGATTTGGGACTTTTCAAGTTCATGTAAAAACTTCTTGAAATTCACAAGACCTTGAAAAATTCTGAAGTTTGGCCTTCAGAGTTGAAGTTCATCATTCTTCTATGTCTACTCAAAGACTTAACAATTGCCTGTTTATCACTGACTGGACCGGGTCAATATTTGTACTGATCATCTAAGAAAACCCAAATGTTAATTTGCAACAGGTGTTCAAATTCATATGTTTTACAGTAATTAGTTAGTAATTAGTTTTCACTTTCTTGCAACCACACTTTGATTGTGTGTAGTGTTCATACAGCTTTACTATATTTACATTTCTGGCTGTAAGGTTATGTTCAGTGTTTTATTTTCTTTACTTAGGTACATATTTGTACTGTGTTGTCTTCTTTGTGATACCTATTGAGCTTGTTTTTCATTGGGTTCAGGAAATTTTGAAAGTTACAGCTTATGTTTGCTTTTTCTTTTGCATATTAGATGATGCCCTCTTCTTCATCTTGTGTAAAATATCTTATCTTAGTTCCTCTCAATACACATTCTGTATATCATTTCAGTTTCAAACTTTTCTGAGTTAATTTATGGCATTTTGAGTTGACATGAAACGACAGAACGAGATAAAACTGAGCTGTGATCCATGCAGTGACCTACTTGTAGGCCAGTGTAGCGCTGAAATGCTGCTTGATGTAGGCCTCCAACACTGTGTTGAAGTGCTGAAACTTTCTGTCTGCGATCAGACCGATGATGTATATCTGGGAGACGGAATGGAGAAACAGAGACACAGTTACATGTTTGCAGAGAGGTAGACATTTACAGGGCAGATCAGAAGTTTTGTACAATCACCTGATAGACGTGTTTATTTGCAAAAAGATGGACAGGTAGACAGAAAGATGTCAGACTCGATACACACACAGACAACCTGTCAAGAAATCAGCTGCACCTGTCGACACGCACATACAGTCGCACGCACACAGCACACACTCACCAATGCATCAAACACGAGGATGTCGTAGTCGTCAGTCTGAGAGTGTTCCATCATGATGTTGAACAGGGCATCCAGGGTGTCCTGCAGAAACTACACACATACACAGAGATAAATGAGAGGCCCAGTGAGACCACACACACACACACACACACACACACAAACACGCCAGACTACTTATGCAAAGACACACTTGTGTTCACACCACTGACCTTGACCACCTCCTCTCCATCAATGATTTTCAGTTTCTCCAGGTTTTCTTTGAGGAGTTCAGGCCGAGTCCTCCACTTGAGCAGCCCCAGCAGTCCCACTGGAGAGGAGAGACATTTTCCGTTCAACTGTCTTAATCGTTCAAACACGTAGCGTCTCGCTTTAAAGTGGATGCTGATCAAAGCTTTTGTCATGGAAATGTCTTCATAGTTGACAGTGTTAATTTTCTAAATTGTAGTTTTAGCGTTGTACTGAATACATATAAACTGGTAAAGTTACCTGTCAGTGACTTGACACTTGTGAAAGATAAGAAGTTGAAGCTGACAAGTTGTTACACTGCATTAAAATTAGAGCTGAAACTATTTTTCAATTACCTGATCATTATTTTGCATCTGACATTTTCCGATATATCACTGTTAATTTGGGGTTTTGGATAAACAGATACTTCTTTAGGAAACTTAAATTTGCATGCCAAGTTCTTGTACATTTTTACAATGGAGCAATGGAAAGCATCTACACTGGTAACATCATGGGAACTTCGTCAATAAACCATCAGTGATATTGTTGAAGTAAGGTGTCAGCACAGAACCCAAAGGACACTAACACCCACCCCAGCCACATAGATCCTGAAATGATCGGCATTTCTCTCTCGATGCACAACAGTCGATTATCAGAAATTTCAATTTAAAACCAATTTCTTGACATTATGAAGCTTGTCATTAGTTCATGCAGGACACGGAAGTCATACTCCCACAGCTGTAATCAGCAGACAGCCTGTTGATTGAATCAATGTTACCAATCAGTCTCACACCAATCACAGCTATTCTCACCGTAAGGCGGACCATTTAAATATGGCTCCCTCCTCACTCACAACAGCTCCTACTCAAAAGCTGTCACACACTGCTGCTGCTGCTGCAGCAAAGCTTGCCGACACCTTTTTATTTCTGATCATTTTCTATCAAGTCTCAAGGTTAAACTGCATTCATGGTCTCCCTCAAGGCTCCCTCTTGTAAACCCTGGGGGGTTTTCTGCATCGCGCTCCCTGTTTTGGCTTGCATAGCTGCTTGGTCAATTCAGGAAGCATCTTAAGAGCGGAGCTGTCAGCGCCAAGCATAACTGTATTGAATTTTTTTTGCACTGAGCGAGATTTCTGCCACACACATTTACTAATGCAGTTTGCCATTTCCACCTGAAGCTAACTTCTGCAGCCATATAAAATAGCTGTTACGGCAAGCCCAGCCAATCAGCCAAGGTCAGAGGAGGCGCTGTCAACTTTGCCATCCAACTCTGAGAGAGGTGTGTGCAGCAGAGTCAATAGATGCCTTATCTTAAAGCTGCTATGTTAAAACAATATCAGTGTAGATTAAAACAAATGTTAACGACACTGCAGATGGATAAATGTTTTGCTTTTTTAATGTTTATGTTTTGAAAAGATGCAGCTTTTATTTTGTAGACTGCTGACTGTAGACAGTCTGATTGTTGGAAGGATTTTCTGAATAAAAGGGGAATTTAAATTATGAAAAAGTAGCCACGTGCAGTAATACAGATCATTGAGGATGCCATAAACTGATCGAATCGTGAGGCCAGTGAATATTCACAGCTCTAATAATCATAGCCCTATGATTCAGAATCAATTCACATCGTGAGGTGCCTAGACATTCCCACTATATTTAGAATCCAGTTCCTCTTTGAAGATGTCACTTTGACTCTGGGAAATTGTATTTTTTGTCATCTTGTGTACTGCGCAATTGGTGATTCATGTATAAAAGTGACTAATATTTTATGTATTTATTCTCTTGCATTAAATTCTGTTTTTTTCAATTTGGTGCTTCTCAGTCTGACTGAAAAGCACCAACAAAGAAGCAATTTGTCAAGTGATAGTTTGTCATGTGGGCAGTCCCTGGTTCTCTGGTTTGTGAGACATTCATATCCACAGTTTCTGTCATTAATTCTGCTACAGTTTGACATGGGGCAGATTTCCACGTCTCTGTAGGGCTGCCCGCTTGAAACTCACTGCTTTCCCTGTCCAATAAATTCTGACTCACCAAGCCAAGCCGCACATCTGCTGGGTGGCCCCAAACAACATTGTGTGCCTGCGTGCCTGAGAGCTTTTGTGTGTGTGTGTATGTGTGTGGTACAGGTGATTAATACTGCAGGATAATGTTCATTATAGTGATGGACTGGTTTCCTCAGTAACAGCTGTTGCACTGCACCTGTGTCTGATGCACCTTACTGTCTGGAGTCTATGTGTGTGTACGCGTTTGTAGATGTGGATGTGCACTCACGCAGCATGCATGTGTGTGTGCGCTTGCGTGGCTGCCGGCCAGAGTGTGTAGGACAAAATGACTCCGCTCGCCACTAATAAATCCTATGTGTACACACAGTTCCCTGCATCCTTTGCTTACTATCCCATGACCACACACACACGGACAAACTTGTAGTTCTGGCACGATTAACCTAATTAACATACCGTTGGCTCACCGTTAATTGGTTGGACGTCTCGTTTCCCCGAACTCTAACCTCGCCTCACCCTTCAGCTACTGTCACACTGACTCAACTTTGGGCCCTGAACCTAAAAATAACACTAACGAGGTCAGACAAATGTAACCTGCATTTCACTACCAATTTTGTTCTTTTTTTTAAGGAGAAATTTGAATTTCCAAAACATTTAGCCCAACACAAGACAGTAAGCGCACTGAACCAATGGTATTTTCATACTTAAAGGGACCTTCTAAGTAGTAGATTTGTCCTCGACCAATTTCACAGCCAAGCGATGATTCATTGTCTTGGCCTGCTGCCCTTATTACTCTGTTGAAAGAAGATGTTAATTAATGGTTTTTTTTGACGTGTCAGGTTTAATTTCAAACACCCTCACACGCCTCATAATTTGTTCCCTAACCTTTCTTCAATTTTGTGTGTATACTATCGTGAGTGAGTGCGTCACTTAATGAAAATGATTGGCCTGGCCAATTCTCCGGAGCAGCTTAACATCAACACAATGTCACAAAGGGGCTATTTGAACATTGTTTTTTGAACACCTGCCTGCCCACACATATACAAACAAACCCACACATTCACCTACCATTCTGGGTGAGCTTGGTGGAGCAGACCAGTGTGGAGATGGTGAAGCTGTCTCTGGAGCTGACCGACAGGCCTCCCCCACCTCCGGACAAACTGCTGGAGCTGCGACTCAGCGCTGCCACCTTGTGGGGGTCGCCGTGGTGGTGGCGGGTCGAGGGCAACGACAAGTAGGAGTTCACATCCTCCATGCGCTTGCTGTCACCCTGAGAGGAGAATGTACGGGAGTCATTTTAAAACCCAGCGATGTTGACACACCAACCTCGCTAATGATGGTACAGATGTTTGGTGGGTGTCGCTGAAGCATTGGGACAAGAATCATATTTTCTGCATTTAGTCAAAATGTCTTGATGCAAATGCGGGTGTAGCAGACGGCGAGGCACTGGGGTTTGCAACATCCTGCAGTGATTTATCAGGAAGGCCCAGGAGGAAAAAAATGACAAACAATGATTGAAGTCACCAGTTCCACAGCAGTAATCCTCTGATCGTTATGCCTTATCTACTTCAGTTTGGAAACTCATAACTTTGGGGCCAGGACAGGTTAGAAAAACGCCAACGAAAACAACCACAACCACAACAACTACTGTTGCAGCATTTTTTTTTGAAGTGCTTAAAAGGTTGAGGAAACACATGAGAGAAGGGAAAGATGCATGAGGATGAGATATCTTCTTTTGGCAAATTGTCTGTTTTGTTAATGTGAACATACTATACCTACTGTACAATGCTTATATAATATATATAAATGTACCGTCTTCAGGTCATAGATTCATTCGGGCCTCACAACTCAGCTCTGCTCTGCTCTATTTAATGCCAATCCAGTAAGTAATAATGAGCGAGTAGGTTGGGGAAAAGCAGGGAGTAAGAGATTGAAGCCATGAGTGGCATAGACATCAAGGGGAACGCAGGGATAACGAGAGATAATCGAGAAAGAGGGCACAGTGGGACCGTCTATTCAGTCTTTTGAGTGAATCACGAGTAATTAATCTTCATTGCATTTGGCATTTAATCAATAAGGGGATTCAATCTTAGCTTTGGCTCATTTGGCAGGAAATCTATTTGGCTTCACTCAACCTGTCTGGGTGGCAATAATCCACTGTCCAGACTCACTATACTGTATGTTTAGGTCTGCTTTGATGACGGTCACGACTGAACAGATGTCTTTAAAATGTTTTCTCTGCAACAGTTTCAACTTATCTCAGAGTCGTTTTATCTTTTTCTACCGTGCTTTAACCAAATAACCCAGCCTGCTGTGGTGACTTTCTTAAATCTACCATTTAATTTCTCACCATTATACACATGACGCTGAATGACTCCATAATTCCATCAGAAATGGCATTGAGCTTTAATACAGTTAGAATAAACTTCCCCATTCATTTTTGTGACCATGAATGATGAATCAAACGAATCCTGTAAAGTGGTCTTGTTATTAACCACCGATTGACTTGCTGCCACTTTCATTGGACATACCTCTTAAAAATATTTCTATAAGAGTTCAATCCAAAGCTGTAGGTCTGACAAAAGTAATGAGCTGGGATACTTCATCCCTCATCATAAAAGACTCACTCTGTCATTTATCCCTTTCAGATGAGCTTTGACATCTGCATAAGTCTGAAGGCTCTAAGTGCAGATCTGTTTTTATGGTTACCAAATGGTTTTATGCTGTAAATTGTGGGTCAGGGAAGTTTCCAGCGAGAGACACTCCACCTTTCATAACTTAACTTTTCTGCAAAAGTTTGGTTTATGGTTCTGACCTTGAAGACTATAAGGTCATGCAGCCCATCTTGTAGAACCGTCCCATCCTCCTTCATCAGACGCACAAAAGCCATGGCAAAGTTCTTCTCGCTCTTGTCCTTGGCTGGTGACGAGGAAGACAAACGTGTAAACAAAATATGTAGGGGAGAGGGTCTTGGGAGAAACACATCAGGGAAATAAAAAGGGAGGAGGGAGGTTGAGAATTCAGGCACTGGAGGAGGAAAAACTGCTGATTTGTTTAATCAAGTGTGTGTAATGATGCCGTGGGTCGTTTTCCAAATTGCCTCCAATCATTCGGTCCTTTCAGTGTCACATTATGCTCAGGGGATCAGGCGAGAGGAGTTAAGGAGGGTGGATGTATGCAGACAACAGACAGGCAGAGGACGAGAGGCTGATACTCACACTCTTGGGAGGAGCGGTGTCTGAACATGAAGCGTAAATGAATCCTGTGCATTTCTTCCAGAGAGACTGCCACCTGGGGGACATCTCATGTTATTATAGAATATAAAATAACAGATACCTTCAAATGTTTTCAAGGTATACCGTGACATTCTGGAGTTTATTTTCTTGAAGGGAATGGTTGAAATGAGGAATGCAAATGTGATACAGACAGCAGACACCTTGAAGGAAACTGAAAGCAGATACTGGTATCGACAGGAATAAAACTTCTACCACTAAATACTTTTATACTCTCTAAATCTACTCCAAATAGTTTACTCTGCAACTCCCTCTACAACACACACAAACACACACACACACACCTTAATTGTCTCCATCCAGCGGGGCTGTTTGATTTGGTAGTAGATGACGGATCTGTACTCACTGACCGCTTTATCCCCAGCTCCCAGACAGATGGAGTTCTGGGACAGAAGGAGGGAGAGAAAAATACTTGTGATATTGAGCTGAAGGATTTCATGTTTGTGTGTGTATGAGAATACGTGCATGGGCATCTATATGTGCCATATGATGGATTTTCATTCTGGGATAAAGCCACGTCTATGTGCCCCTGACTACGAAAGGGTGAGTAAGACCTCCATCAGTGCCTGGCTTGCTCACTGGCCCATACCACCTCAATCTCCTAAGCACTGCACGTTAGGTGTGCACACACACTTTTGCACCTGCACACCGTATCTCAACCCACACACACACAAACCAATCCCTGTTTACACGAATCCCTTTCCCATCAAATACACTGACGTGCACCGTATGACCTCATCTCCTCACGCTTCTGACCTGTATGACCTTGCCCTCCTCATCACAGACCCACATGATGACCTCAACGTTCTTCTGCGTTGTCTTGTTGTATTTGTCGAAGTCGCCGCCCTGTAAAGTGAGGTAGATGTCATTGCGAACATCTCCGGGCATAATGATCTCTGGGAAGCCAAGCTTGCGAGCCACCACGGTGCTGCGGTCCACCAGGTGAGGGTACTCCTTCCGGATCTGAACTATGTCCCCTACCAGAGCCTTCATGGTCACCCACAGACCTGGAAGAACGTGAGGAGTAGAGGAGAAGGGAAGACAATGTATTAATGTTTGGGATGTGATTTGTTTTGTTTTTTTCAGTTTTTTTCAGAATAATTCTGTTTTTCTCTTCACAATACAAATCTAAATAAGCCAGTGAGAAAGTATTGGGACTCATCACGGGACTTGACACAGTCAACTGTGAAAGGGTCATTAATGTAAAGAGTAATTATTTAATAAGTTGAGTTGAACATCTAAGATGACAGCAATTTCAATGTAGTGGTCAGTTTAAAGATTTGGGGCTTTCTTGCTTCCATTACATGTCTTCTTTCAGACTAGAAGAAGTCAACATTTTTGTTTTGGAAATGTATGTAAATGAACACATACCTAATTAGACAATGCATCATTTGCATATTTAAACACAAGATATCTTTATCATGAAAGTAATCATCTGGGGAAGTTTCCCTGTGATACTAATCATTTAAACTTTGAACATATTCACCACCCTTTTGTTTTAAAGTTGTATGATAAATGTATTTAAAGGCGGTTTTTGAGTTTTTTCTCATACTCTGAGCAAGAAATGTCTAATTCAGTGGCACTAACATACACCAAACTGTCTATATAAGGTGTTATCAGTGTTCATCATTGTATCATTTTATAGCCAGATGTTTATACCAGTCTTTTTTTTTCCGGTTAATAAAAGAATTATCCAAAATTCCCTCCGTAAAAAACTGACATTATATTATGTAAACAAATGAAATGGCTTAATCCAATGTTTAGATATTTATTCTTGAAACATGTGAATATTTAATTATATAATGTTGCAGATGCATATTTAAAGCTGCTGTAAGTTTATTTATTTTTATTACAGTAAGTGTTAAATAGCTCTATATTCCACCAGTAATCACTGCTATAGAGTGTTTGATCAGTAACCCATGTCTGTCCTCCTCACGCCGAAAAAGAGAAAATAATTTTTGGGGTATCCCTGCCCACTTTATCAAATCAGGACAGAGAACTCCAAAAAGACATTCTCTTCATTGGGGATTCAGAGAGTTTAACCTAATACTAACTTTTTGAACCAAATATTTATAAATTTACTCAAACAGGTGCCACTCCAGGCGATATTAAAGGAAGCTGGAGAGGAGTTTTCATTCCTCTCTGCAGGTAAGTAAATCCAAATTAAATCCAAAATGAATGAAAAAAGAATGCCAAGGCTCTGTAGCATTACAACTGAATTTAAAACATTTCAAGATGTCTTTAGGACCCACAGAAACCCTGAAAACATGCTTTGAATCTTTAAAGTGAGATGCACTTTGTATAAACTTTTAGTGTTTATCTAAGGGTGAACATTCTGAAAGTGTCCCAAGGTGAACCAGAGATGCGAAAATGTTGTTGTTGCAGACTAGACTATAATCAATACTATAAAATTTCTGTCTGCTGTTCATGAAAGAGGTGTAAGAGAGAGGAGAGGAGGAGGCAAAGAAAAGATGAAGGTGTTCTGATAATGGACAGTAATGTAGGCCTTTAGGAAAATAGGCTCTCACATCTTTTAAAGAAATGATGTGGGAAAACAAAGACAAAAAATTTGAACAGAAAGCGGAAATAAGGGGTGAGTTATTTTAGGGAAAAACATAGCTGGTGAAATCTAGACTATGTCACAAACCCACATCTTCAAGGCTAACGAAATACCTACAGGGAATACTTTGTATATGTGTGTCAGTGTGTATGTGTGTGTGCTGTGGCCGAAGCAACTCAGAGGGCTAGGAAGGAGAGATTAGGGGTGAATAATGTTAAGAACAGACATCTGGTGGCCTCAGGTGCTCCTTCCATATCTGCTCGTCCGGGTTTCATATCTAGGTTATGCCCAGAGCCTTCAGGAGCAAGAGGAAAGATAAAAAGCTGAGCGATATAACAGTGCAGACCAACGCACTGGGTGTCTCTCTGTGGAACAAGACAGCGTCACACACAGGGGATGTCAAAGTCAGCCATAAACATGAGGAAGTGGGCAGCGAGACTGGAGGCTGGCGAGGGAGGAATAAAGGGTAAGTAATATGAAAACATCGGCTCAAGGGCGCACGCTATCCATCAGGATAATGACCTTCATTCTCACCCACGGCGTAGAGAGATGAGGCGAGGATGCGATGAGAGAGGGCCACTTTGTCTGACCACAAATGACTGCAGCATACACAGTCCATTGGGAACCTTCAGTGCATACAGGAGCGCTAACAGCAGGATAGTCACATGGCTTACTCGCTAGGAAACAGAGAGCGAAGTACAGTACCTTGGCCACCACTGTCTCCTCGTGATGCCGTCACTTTGTTCAGCAAGGTGTGCAGAAAGTCGTTCTCAGCAACCACCCTGGAGCCAAACAGACACACGTGCACGCACTTAAAAACACATCGAAAACTGTTTCATCTCAAAATCATGCAGATGCTGAAACCTACACAAATTTGTTATATTGCTATATTAATTACAGTGAGGATCTGTGAACAGAAGTTTCTCAAGAAGAAGAGGAGTACTGGAGGAGAAAAATAGGACATACGGGAAGAAGGGGATGAAAAACTGCTTCTCCTCATCACATTCGATCTTCCCTTTGATGAGATCGCTGATGTCCATCACTGCCAAGAAAAGAAAACAAATGCGTCTGTGTTGACAAAATCAAAGGAAATGCTATACAGTAATTTCTGATGTAGACTCACATCAGTCAGCAATGACAGCCTCTGTGAATATTTTGTAGATAAAGCTCTCAATCACGCACAAAGCATAACAGGCCTCAATACACACCATAAGAGCTGTTTTTGTGAGGTTATGTGAGAATATGAGCAACTTTTTTGAGCCAGAGGGCACAACAATGGACTTATGGGAAGGAAATAGCAGTGGACAGTCAGTATCAATATTTTAGTTATGCTCCTGCAAAAGATGACTGTGTTTACACCAGGTGGCTCCCTATGGGTGATAATACCCGCAGCAGCAGCAGCAGCAGCAGCAGCAGCTGACAAGTCGGTCAAAATTACTCTGCCCTTTAGGGAACAAAAGTAAAAAATGACTGAAAGGCTACTAGAGGCCATAATTGTGGACTCGGCTGTTAAAATGGGAAAAAGAAATGAGGCAGAACAGCCTCATTCTGTCATCAAATATACTGCAGCTTTAAAGGTCCGGTGTGTAGGATTTAGTGGCATTTAGCTTCGTTGGTGGCGATTGCAAGCAACTGACCACCGCTCGTATAGTGGCCACAAAAAACAGACATGATCTGAAAAGCCTTTTTTGGAGCCAGTATTTTATTTGTCTGGTCTGGAAAACTGTAAAAACACGGTGGTGCAACATGGAGAACACCTGCTCCCTCTATAGATATAAACAGCTCATTCTTAGGTGACAAAATAACATTAATTCTAAGTTTTACGTGATTATACACCATTAAAAACATAATTATCATTATTATATTCCATTACTGGCAACATCATATTCAATGTCTGCCTCTAACCCCCCTTAAGCCTACACACTGAACTATAATTCATACTTTGCACAGTGCTTGACCACTTGGATCAGTAATCTTGTGGCACCTTCAACCAAAACACTCTTTACTGGCTGTTATTTAAGTACCTGCCACCCCAAACGGCCGTCTCAAGCCCTGAGTGCACTTCTTGATGTTAATCTCTTTCAGGTCCATTCTGCCCACTCTCACTATCTGACAGATCAGATAAATCTTTTCTCTGCTCAGGTCCTTGTTCCCCAGGTCCTGATTGACAAAAACAGGGAACGGAGAACAGAGATTAAAGAAAGCAAAAGAAAAAGTATAGGGGTAACAATAAGAGACATAGGGATGAAAAGATTGAGGAAAAAGGAGGTGGGGAACAAAAGGTTGGTGGGGAACAGAGTGGGAGAGAACATGAAAAAAACAATGCAGTTTTTAATGAGGGAACAACTTCATTCATGCCTATAAAGTGCAGGGTCTGAAGTGCTAAGAAACAGTGTGATAGTGCCCTCCTGTGGTCACTTACTGTAAAGACAACCTTCAGGTTGTTGAGCATGTCAATCTCCTTTGGGAATCCTTTGCTGCCCCAGCGAACCAAGTAGTTCTCACTGCACCAAGCATGCAAAAGAATTGAAAGACACATAAAATATCTGTTCAGCAATGCATTTTTTTTAAATACAACCACATATAGTTGGAACTGTAGTGAAGACTATCTCATCCCTCTTAACTGAAGCTCTGCAGATTCACACTACTTGAGATAATGAAATTCTGTTTAAGGGTATGACATTTCCACCTCCAGGTAGAGATGAATCAAAAAGATGGAAACGCTATCTCTGTCCAGTCCAGGAGTGAGCGAGTGCATGGTCCAGATAAAGCTGTCCGCCCGCCCCCGCGCCTTTTAGTACTCTTTGGGAGAGGATCACAGAGCAGCCTGTCTGGTGTACATGAGCACACTATATGCAGTTTACTGAAATGAATTTAAAATGTTTTTGTCAACCCGACAGGCTCGTGGATCCATGAATGTTCCCCAGCACAGCTGCATAGTTTGGATTAAGCGCTAAAAATACAACCCCTCTATTCCCAACAGCATAGACGCATGTACCGCACTCTGACATAAGGATGAATAGAAAGAGAAACAGCAAGACAGATGGGTGTCTACGGGTACAATGGGGTGAATCAAAGCCGAGACAAAAATGATATCTTCCGAAAACATCCCTGCTATAAAACCACCCATCTGCAATTTTTTTTTCAGAGAGAGAAAGACAGACGGACAGGGTGAAGGAATGGATAGTACAAAACGCAAATTTAACCAAAACAAACACACACGACAGGCGCAGATCAGACGGAAGAGAATCGGGACGACTGTCAAAAAAAGTAAGAGACGATAGAACGGTGGCTGATATAAACTGAGAAAAAGATGATCGATCCAGGTCTATCTTAATACTTTCAGCTGCAGTGGCTTAGACATAGATATGCCCACTATGACAGTGAGTGACGGGGCTTAGCATCAGCCCTGTCAGGCACCACATAGCGCTGCCAGTCACTTTCTGCTGCCCTGTAATTTGTGTTTTCTGTATTTTTATTTTTGGCATACCATTGTTCTTATTTAGTGTGGTTCGACAATGGAGGAGAGAGGAAAAATCAGGATTGAAGGGATGGAGAGATATACAGACACGAAGAAATGGAAGAGAGAGGAGGACGGTGTGTGTGGGCTGGACTGTGTGTGTGTGTGTGCACGTTTCGGACAGCTGAGGGATCGACGTGAGGTAGAGAAAATCGGAACTTGAATTTAAAGGTGTTTTCATTCATTCCATAGAGTAAATGGGTACTAAGAGGGTGTAGTGGAGCCTAAAACCACCTAATCTTAGTTTTCCCATACTTTTATTTTGAAATTCAAACTCTTAAGCAAAATATCTATATTAATATAAGCTATATAAAGGATGATACGTTTTTCAAGAAATACCAACTGCTTGTTTTCAATCTGTATGCAAATCAAAACTACACCCCAAACGGATTTCAAATGTATGAATGCAGAAATCTGCCAAACTTCAATAATAACATCAGTTTATTTCCTAACAATTAAACGTCCATATGAATCTGGGGCTACACGGACAAACCGCCTCACTGTGTGAAGTTAGGAGAGAAAGACATGAAAGTGACACCTGATGATGGTCTGCTTGATGGGGTCATAGAGGGACATGAAGAGCTCCGAGTCCTCCCCGATGCGACAGACAAAGTTCCTCACAAACACGTAGAGGCTGTGGGTGGGCGAAGACTGGATCCGTGCTGAGATCCCGCTGTGGTCTGTCTGGATGTTGGACTGCGGGAGAGGACATTAGTTCGGAGGAGGTGAACTTGGGACAGGGGTTTAACACGATAAAATGCCAGTCAAAAGCGTTTAATTTCAATGCCCATAGAAATCTGATTGGCTGGCAAAACTATTAATAAAAGTTGGTTCCTGTGATGTAACAGCTGCAGAACCCAGATTGTGGGTTTGTAAGGGGGAAGAAAGTCGCTGAATAAGAAAATCACAATAGAGTACATTCTCTTCTTACTAATGAATCAGTGTCGAAATATAAAATAGGCTGAGCTGAAGTGAAGTCAAGCCAATTTCTGAGGAAGTCAATTCTTAATTAGGCTTGGCTGGCAGACATGATTGGCAAGGAAAATGTATTATCCATTTAATTTTCATGAATATAAAGATTCATTTTACAACTTTCTATTAAAAAACTAAATGAAATGACAAAACTGTGACCCCATCCAAGTCTAGTTCACAATAACTTTTACATTTCTGATAGTATATCGCCATGACAGGGGAGAACAGTTTCCCAGGAAAAATCTCTTAGTAGACATATCTCTGTGAATCTCTTAGTAGACATATCTCTGTGAAGTCTAGTGCAGACAAACCACCACCATGCCAAATAAGATACAAAATAAATGTAGTTGTAACTGTAACATCAGCCATCCCATCCAGTCATCCTCCTGGGTTCTGTTCTAGGTACTTCCAACATCACTGCCTTCCTTTTCCTTACCTGCTCCTCTTTAATGCGTTCATTGATCTTGGCTGTGGCCTCCTCGTGGGCCCGAAACAGACTGATGACACTAGCCCGTTCTGGGTCCAAGATGTTGCCATCCTCGTCCCGAACCACCTGGTCCAGCTCCAGGATCCTGTGGTAGGAAGCAGGAGAGGTAAGGATTGTGGTGATTGATGAAAGGTAAATAAAGAACAGGGGAAAAAATGGCAACAAGTGGTTTTGTAAATGAGACGGGAGCAAATTAGCTTGTTTGATTTTGTTTTGCAGCAGACATACTTGTTGCCATAGTCAATCTTGGACGTGACTTTCTGCTTGAGCTCTTTGAATTCGTCACTAGGCAAAGTGCCAGACAGGAGCTGGGAACGCCACTCCATTAGTTCACACATCAGTCTCTGGACCTGCTTCACACGTAGCTTTTTATTGGCCTGGACAGGTAGATGTATGGTGTTAAACTCAGACACACACAAATTCACACACACACAGTGTATTTTTGCCAGTTAGCCTTTTTTACCACATAGAGCTGCTTCCATATGCTTCCCCACTCTCTCAGTGTCGTGGTCACCTCCTTCACCAAGGGCATCTCTGCAGATATCACCACCTCCTCTTCTCTGTAGTCACATACATTCAAACTTAATACATTTAACATTCGGAGACGGATGAAGACTTTCTTTGATTCCACTCACCCTCGTTTTTCAATGATGACCTCCTTAAGATGGACAAAACTGGCAGGGAACACTCCCTGAAAATGAATATGTGTGGGGGAGACGAATAAGAAAAAAAGAAAAGTAGTAGCTTTAACATTTCTATAATACAAAACTAGAAAAGATAATCCCCAAGTCGAATAAAGCAGCTTGAACGTCATAGTTTTTCACCTTTTCTGTTAAAATCAATGTGATGCTGTGTGGTCATGTATGCCTGAGTTCTTACCTGCTGGGCTTTGTTCCTTGCCAAGTAACCTCTGTACCATCCTGAAAGAAGAATGACTGTCATCTGTCTGCCATCACACCATACTGACATCTCTACATGGGAAGGCTTTTGGAGTTCAGCAGGCTACTTATATCTTGACTGTATGTGCTAAGACTGGTAAGCATACAATCTTTAACTGTATGCAATGCATTTAATATTTGTTTATAACTGTATATAGAGGTCATTAATCCTGTTATATTCTGTGAAATACTCAATAAAATATTAGTGACATACAGAGTAGATATCGACAGAGGTTAAACTGAGAAAAAGTATTATTTATCAAAATGACAGTAATTTTTTGACGAACTGTAAGTACTAGCGTAAGTACTAACTTCTGTCATTTCTCAATTGGACAATAATTTTCATTTTGTTGGGCCCAGCTGGTTTATAGGAAAAATAAGAAAAAAGTAACTAGCTCTGTTTTTGAATATGCTACACATAGCACATAACATATTGACAAATCTTAACATTTTCACATATGAACATTCAAAAATCTGTATGTTTTGGCAGATTCTTACCATCACAGGCCTCCTGGATGAAGACCATATCGCCCACTTCGAGGGAGAGCTGCTTCTCTCCTTGGCCAGTAAAATTCCACTTAACTAAAGAAAAAATATGAATTGTAACAGACTAATGAGGGATGCGTTTGTTAAACCCTTGTTTAATGGAAGCGCAACGAAAAAAGCTTCTCAAGCTCAACTCCACTCATCTCAGCAGAGACAAACCCTCTCATATTATGAATGCTAGCGCGCACATTAAGCTAGCTTGATTGGTGAAGCGCAGCAGTTCGTTGGTAACCTTGGCAACAGTTGTCGTCACGCTAGCATGTGCACGTTTGAGGCTAGCAGCTAAAGAAAGAAGAAGGTGAAATGGCTGTTAACAGAGAAAAAGCAGCGAAGGAGAGACAGTTCAGAACGACGAGTATTAAATGGCAGAAAGCAAGTCGTAGCCTTATGCTAAAAAAAAAAGAAGCTGAAAATAGTTCAGCTTATGCAGAAACGAAGGCGGTCGGCTCACCTGTCAGACCGCCAGAACAACAAATAGAGTGCCGATGTCACGCTCCTTCCGGTTTGCCCCATTGCATCCAATTACAGAAAAAACTTTGGATGGTAATGAATGGAGAGAGCCAAATATTTTTTTTATCCCGTTGGAATTGTGTCATGAAATAAGTATTTGTCTTTCTCCATTCAGTACCATACAAAGTCCGAAATAAGTTCCCATGGGGTCTACCAAAAGGGGCGTGGCTTTGGCTCTCTATGAGTGACACCAAAACCGAAATCATTTTTTCAGCTTAAAGGTAGGCTATTTAAATATGGTCGATATGATAGAGTCTTGGCAGGTCAGCTTGATTATGAAATGATTTAGAATAGGCCTAGAGCTCAAAATGATTTAGGGCATATCAATTAAAATGTTCAGTTGAAAGAAAATTACCCTGAACTTGCATTAATTAATCAGCATAAGTTTCTCAACTGTGAGTTTTTGCTGCTTGTCTTTATCTTATTTGAATTTAAAGTGCATATCCATAGCTCCAGGGTGCTGCTGTTTTGGTTGTTCCCAAGCAAGTCTGATTAAAAATTCTATACAAATATGTATTTTTTAACAACTAGGAGTATAGACATTTGCCTTTGAACAAATATTAGTCTATAAATATGTTTTCTGTACATTATCTATAAACCTTTATATCCATAACATGAAATTGATTTGTCACTTTGCTGACTTTGTCAAGCACTTTAAACATCAGCACTTTTAAACTTTATTCATAACTGCTGTGTCGACTTTCTTGTTACGTGCGCTGTGATGTAAATGAAGAAAAAGATTTCTCTGCACCTTTATTCCTGTTTAAAATCATTTGCATAATGTGTTAAGACTCTTAAATTAATGGGTGCAACTACATTATGTGTTAGTGCACCGAATTGAAAAAGTAAGGCACAAACAGTGCAACCAGCGTATGAAGTTAGTCTGGGGCCCTGATATCTTTGGGTTTTGGACGGTTGAACAAAAGGAGCAATCTGAAGATGATGTGACAATGGGCAAAACCAAATAAAATAATCTAAAAACTAATCAGCACATGAATCAATAATCGGATTGATTGTCAGTTGCAGCCGTAGACTGTGAAAGCAGCAGTGATAGCAACAGGTGTTTGCAGTAGGAGTTAGCCTCGCAGCAGCAGCAGCAGCAGCAGCAGCATAGCTATGACCTTGCAGTTGGGGCACTAAAAAAGTAGTTTCTAGATCAATGGTTTAAGAGATATCATGCTTTCTTAATGAAAACATAAGAGTGCGCACTTCATGACATGTGGTTTTTACTTTCTTCATCAGCTATTTAGCTGTACGACTTGTCAACTCAGACAAACTTCCTTCCTCCTTCCTCCACTCCCTGTGTTGTAGCCTTACACAGACCAGGAAGATATTCACTCTAGATAAACAACACTTCATTGAGTCATCATAAAAGCAATCGATTCAACATGGCTTTAATATATTAATTATAATTTTCACGGTCAATTTTAAGCTGTAAGGTATAGAAGTATTGACATAAAAAAACTTCAAATTGTCCTCACTCACTTCCTATAAGTTATAAACTGCATTCGTAACTTAGCGCAAATGACTCAAAGCATCAATTGCAAGAAGCCAGTGGACCTCTGCTATTACAATCTGGAATCTTAGAAGTCAGAAATCTGCATTTTGCCGGGTCTGTTTATGTCCTGCATATCTAACGGTAACACATGCTAATCAGCTCGGCCATATTTAACCCGCATACCGGATAAACTACAGATTTTACAGAGAAGTTGTGCTGTCACAGTCTAGGATTTGCTCCCGGTGCATAAATCAATCTTTCCAAACCTGAAATTGTCATTTTTCAGGAAAACATTCATCTTCTTGCTTTTGTATTTATGTGCTGCATAATATGTGATGCACACAGATTGCCAGCTGCTGCTCATTTCTCCATCAGCTTAGGATGAGTGCGGTTTTATTTATGATTTTGTCCCTCACACAATCCACCGCAGCTCTTATTAGCTACCTTGCCTTGAAGTTAAACGGTGAATATGATTTGAGGATTTAAGTTCTTCGGGGGGGATTTCTTCTGACCTATAACATCTTGAAGCTCTAAGAAGCTGTTAGCACCTGCTTACATCCTGTTAAGCAGGATGTGATGGACAACTACTTTTCTTATTCTTATTCTTATTCATAGCATGGATAACTTACCATCACACTTAAACGGACAGACGCTACAGTTTATGTGCATGTACACTCACACAAAGACACACACAAGTGAGTACATACTGACTTACCTACACCATACCGCTCTGAGGTGGTCCTCGCCCAAGGAGCCATGATAGCATGTAGTCGTTCACCTCCTCTCCGCTCGTCTCTCTGATTCTCCTCCTATTCGTCGCTCACTGACTGTTTTAAGGGGTGTCTGCTAAACTTCTTACTTCTGTATTTTTTTTTTTTTTACTTTAAATGAAAGCAATAAGCCCATCCCCCCTTTGCCTCTCTTCCTCTTCTGTCTCTCCTCTCTTCCTGCCCTCAGGCGGTTAAGGGGAAGTGGGTGAGTACAACAAGGTAGAGTTCTGCAGAGGCACAGGCCTGCACGGCGCGTGAAGTCGCCATTTTGTTCACTTGAGTGTTGAACATAAACACCCTTTGTTTCCTGTGACAGAAGGTTAAAAAGTGGTGGGGTGTTATGCAAATTGACCACAATGTCAAAAAAAAATTGTATACGCTACTTGTCACCGCAGAGTTCGGCCTGAACATGTCCCTTTCTACGATGTAATAGAGTGTGACAGAGAGCAAGTTACATTTGTGTTTCCATTGCTAAACCTGAACAAAATAACATACTTGATACCACAGAATGAGCTATTGAACCGTCACCTCACTCGATTGTCTGCCAGCTCCCGCTGTCGACTCTCACACTCTCTCTACTCTCACCTCTTCTCTCTATGATTTGAGTTACAAGAAGCGGCCCTACAGGTCTCAGCTGTTCATCTTCGTCTTATGTTGAGTTCATCCGTGAGACTGAAAAAATCACCATGATCAGAACTGACGGGAATGTGCCTGTTTCAGTAAAAACTGAAATTCTTATCAGAGAATGTATATTTAACATGTACCTCCTGCAGATGATGTTGACAGGAGAGCCATCAACATCCCATTCTGAGCACATCCTTAACACAATAACAATTTCCAACAGCCATCCCTAACAGTTAGGACATGTTTGCAATATTAATGCCTACTCTCCTGACATTAATTATGCATTACATTGTTCAAAGTTCAAGTGGCAAAACAGGGTCAAAACTGCAAGTGAAGGAGTAAAACTAAAAAACTAAAATCCTTCACTTCTTACAGATTGTATGTTCATGACAGCACATTTGGTGTAATACACAATCCTGCCTATTGTTTCACATTTTTCTGCTGATCCACAGGAGGCAGTAATGCACCAAGATATGGAGCCAGTAAAGTTAAGACAGGGAGGGAAAAGACTGGCTAGCTAATAAACATGGATGCAAAAAAAGCAGGATTTCTTTTAAAATTGACTTTCCGAATGTTTTATGAGAAAGGAAATATAAGAAAGTGAAAGTGAACATAACTTTTGTTTAAAGGAGGACTACACAGGGCAAGTATTTTATAAAAGTTGCCCATTTGCATCTTAAGTCCTCCATAAAGTCAGTTTCTATAAAACTTTTATGAAACCGTAACTATTAAACCTATTTTAAGTGGTGAATAATTGCAACCAGTGTCCCCCGAAGCACAAATCTGTCAGTCCATTATTAACATTTGTTTAGACAGCCAAAGTAGCATTTAGAAGAAAAGAGGCAGCTTTGCAGGTTGACTTTCATCCAACAAGGCTGTCAAGACTTGACAACAGCTTATTTACAGTTTATCAGCATCTGACTGCTAGTGTGGGTGATGTGTTTGAGTTTAATTATAATGATGATTGAAGAGATTAGCTTTCACCACGCATTAACACCAGCTGTCCTTGAAATGACGAAGAGAAAAAGTACGGTACTTAGTTGTAACTTTCTGTCATCGGTGCTGTGTTTCATCAACACCGTTATAGAGAGGACAGCTCTTCTTATTATGAGCTGTTTTCGCCTCTTTAGCACTGTTATAGACTGTGTATACAGTAGTTTGGTATATTAACTTGTACCTCCCCTTGTGACACTTGAAAATAGGGCCACAAGTCTGAACTCAAGTGACACCATTTGAAAATATGTGGGAATATTGCAAAATAACTTTTTTTGAATAATGTTTCTGACCGATGTTGTTTACGAATTAATTTGTGACCAATTTCTCAACAAGGCATTTAAAAACATTACCAAAGGGTATGTTTGTGACGGCTGATATCTGTCTTTTGTTGAACATGAATAGATCAAGTACTGTAGGTCTAATGGATCAGCTAGCTAAGCTAACAGAGTGCGACTAGCTTAAAACTTTTTCTGCTTTTTCAGTGGGCCTAAATATTATAAATTAACCAGTAGGAAATTCCTGTATCTGCTGGTAAAAATAGTCATGAGTAGCCTGTTATGAATTGGTGGAACTGTTTGTTGAGATGCCACAATCATGATTATGAAATCTATTGGAAAATATTCATATATTTAACAAAGAATCAAAAAAGATGTCATGCGTGTTCCCAAAAACTGTGGGTTTAGATTCATAAGAATTTCTACCATGACATTTGAATCCAAGAAAAATAAAATTGCAAACCACCACTCATAGCTATCTATTACAGTTAGCTCAATCAAACAGTCTATATGTTGTTTAAAACTCAGTATTGTATTTTTGGGGGGGCGAATTTTAAGTTATGTTACCGTTAGAATCCATTTCCTCGTTTGGACAAGGAGTTTATTCAGCTTTAAAATTCCATTTACCATTTTTCATTAAAAGACACATTTGGATGCAGACCGACATTTTTCCGTTCAGCCAGTCCTGTTTGCCTGCAGCTAACACTAACAAATGACTGATCTCCTTAGAAATGATGCCATTACTTTGCAAATCCAAAAGAGGGTGGTAGAGTTCTGAATCATTTTTCATTTTACTCGCTTGGCATTACCTCATCTTATCTTATCTCTAGATATGGCATATTTTAAACACGCTGTTGACCAAGACTGGGAGCTGTGGTTTAACTTCTCATCATAAAAATGTACATTACAATGCTAATGGAATTCGAGGTACCACTGCCAACTGCCTGTTTCAATACCAGTTTAAATAAATGATCCGTTTCCTTACCCTACTTTGCATGGGAACACTGTGGCCCAAAGGCGTCAGAGCCAAGGAACAATCAACTATGGTCCAAAATATATAAGACATCACATACATAGCCAATTGACTGATGAGGACTCCAGAGACTGGAGTGCTAATCAGGTATCGTCCACCAACTCACCGGGAATCTTGTTGTCATGGAAGCATGAGGGAGACATGGCTGAGCTGTCAACACACTGTAGATGTGACACTGACAGAAAAAGGTGAGGAACATTAATGAGTATGGGCATGTGAAGAGGTGACTCTTTTTGTGTGTTGTATAACGGGAAAGTGAGAGAAAGACAGGTAGTTAAATGAAGAAAAGAAGGAGAGAAGGACGGGAAAAAAAGGGGAAAAAATGATAAAGAGAGATATGTTATCACATAGCACTGTGTTGTGGAACAAAACTGGAACCTTGCTGCCGTGACTCACAAGGAGAAACGAGGGTGGAGCTTGAAGGTGTGCAGAAAGAAAAAAAAAAAAAGGCGAAAATGACAGCTATAGCAAGAGGTGGAGGTGTGAAAAAGAAATGCAGGTAGAGGGGAACAGCACAAAAGAAGACAAAGAAATGGTTAAGTTCAGCAGCAGCTACACCATGGAAACTGAGACAGAGCCAAAGACAGACAGGGAATGAGACGGGTAAGGAAATGGGAGGCAAAAACAGACAACGATTTGAAATGAGATTTGGTAATGACTCATGAATGCTAGCCTGACACCAGGGACCATGGACCAGAGCGCATGAAAAATAGATACAAAGGCTGCACCAAAAATAGAGAGATTGATTTAGAAATCTGTGTGACCTATTGGGTCATTGACATCACTCCAGTCCAACCAGTGCCAGTTCTCAGAGATTTCCCCCGGCCGCCATCCATCCACGAAGCTCTGAGGAATCCTTAAATTATTAAACTGTGCATAGTTTAGACAGCAGAAAGAAAAAAAAAAAGAAAAAACGTAAATACCAGCATCAATACCATGCCTTCCTGTGTCTCCCTCCACTACACACTGGACTTATTAACAAGCAATTGCACCAGGACTGAATGCAACAGGTTGCTTGGATTACCCAGGTAATTCAGCGCAGTCTCCAAAGGCAACGTTCTGTTGAAAGGAACCCGCTTTTATCGCAGCAGCTGGCACATGCAAGTTAGAAGGCACGATAAGAGAATGGAAGAGCTATTAGAATAATTTCAAAAGCAAATTACCCCAAAGAGATAGAGAAGAATAATAGGAGGCAACGCAGAGGGAGTGAAAGAGAGAGAGAGAGAGAGAGAGAGAGAGAGAGAGAGTCACTGGTGCTCCCTCACTTACTCTCTCTCCTCTCTTTCCCACATACACTTACACACTCTTTGCGCACACACACACACATACTTCATGAGCGAGACTGTTGCTCTCTCAGGGAGCAGAGCAGTGCAGACTAGCGGGGGCAGTCGTCACCGAAGGGGAAAAGCAGCGGAGGTGAGTTGATAAATCTCTACTTCATGCTATTGAACATGTCGTCAAACTTTGAACAAGTTGTGAGTGGAAAACACGATCCATCCAGCTGTGTTTGTGCTGTGACAGGATAATTAAGTTCCACCCAATATTTGCTGTAAGTCTGCGATGATTTGCCGCTTCCATTTCTGCAGCCAAAGGAGAACATTGCTTTAATATTTGTCAAATATTTGATAAATGCTTTATTTAATTAACAGTACAATCAATAAGACTGTAGTTTAATCTCTTTTATGACTTGTCTATATTAGATTTTGGAGCATTTCTGCCTTTTTTTTTTTTTAGAGTTACAATCTGAAGCATTTTCATGCAAAGACAAGGAGAGGAAAGTAGAAGATGTGATAGAGATGAAGTGTGTGGTTAGTGACACGCGACCTCGAACACGCTCACTAGTTCCTGCTCTGAGTGTCTGTCAGCTCAGTCGTTGGGAAACAATTGTGTTACAACGTAAGTCATTGGATTGTGGTCTTTGAGAGTTCAGCTGAGAGTGGTGTAAGCATGTGAACTCAACGACAAATATACAAAGGGGTCATTTAATCAGTACTGAAAATGAGGAAGTGAGATTACTCCGTGCATGCGTGTGTGTGTGAGCTAATCTACCTCTCACCTGTTACACTGCTGACATACTTCATGTATTTGAACTTCACCTTTCGGCCTTTCATTTGTTTCATAAAACAAATTCATAGTTCACAGTTTCATAAAACAAATGCGGTGTGTGAATTTCCACAGTAACACATCGCCAGACCCAGAGATAGACGGATCAATAGAGATCCGTAGCTCTCTTCCTTGGCTTTTATGTTGGTAACGGTTGACCTTCTGTAGCTCTTTCTTCTATATGTTCAGAAGCTGTGGCTGTCACTGTCAATGCTACACAAATCAAATCAGTTTTATTTGCATCACATTGCCCCAATGGGCTTTACAATCTGTACAGTGAACGACATCCTCTGTCGTTAAACCATCCTGTTTATGGCAAAATGGGGAACCAACCCAATCAGCAGAATAAATATAAGCTGTAATGTCAATATAAGTACAGTTCCTCAAAACCCAAAAGTTCAAACAAAGTGTTTTTTATGTTGCAACTTTACCGTTGTTCAGGTTCAGTTTCCTGTTTCTTTCTTGTCAGCACGCAGTACTAATGCCTGCTTCGGTGTAGCCACAAAAACCACTTGGTTAGGGTAAGAAAGACCTGGTTGGCTTAAAATACCTGTGCTGTTAGCCACAAAAAAGGCTGTTGATGGTCTGACCACCTGTGAAAAATAGCTGGTTTCAGTCGCCAAAAACAAAAAGCGGGAAATGGTCTAACTTCCCATGATGTATAGCTTCTTTTCATCAACACTAAAAGGTCTGGAAATGGTGCAACTTCCCATGAAAGATACTGTCCTTTGGTCGCCACTAAAATGGCTGGAAATGTTCCCACAGACTGGAATTGCAGCCGCCCATTTGGTTGCCTTGTGGCTTGTAATCACGCACCCCTCTTTCCCCCCAGCTCTCATGATGTGCCACGTCTGGTACAAATGTCAACCTCGTACACATTAATGCTAACATTCTATCCTGGTGACTGTGTTGCTCTTACAAGGAGGTTCAGAACAAATTATAAACTGATGCTAAGCTAAATCACTATAATGGCAGATGAGGGGTTTACCCGAGTCAGCAAACAAAATTGAATCTGCTATGTCTGCGTAGACTGAAAGGAGAGAGGATGTGGTCTAGTGTCATGACATGGTCACGGAACCATACACCGTGCTGAGCAGCTCAGAAGTTCCCTGTTTAAATAGCTGCAGGGAAGTGTAACAGTAAGATATGAGTGGAAACAAGTTGACTCTGGACCCGTATGAGTGTGTGTGTTGTGTATATAAACTTCTTTGAGTGCGTCTACTTACTTAGACATTTATTAAGTCGAGGCACAGCATACAGAAGCTGTAATGTTGACATAACAGAGGTGGGGCTAAGGTCAAGATTGACACTCTGGCACATGTCTGTGCCACAGTAACACACGCTGTTAGTGTCTATACATATTTTATGCACCTGATCCCCCTGTCTGTGTGACGCAGCCACCTGTCTGTCGCTCAGCGTGTTTCATTTTCACGCTTCGTCAAGATCCGCCAGCGTCTCTTGGAGTGGTCAGGACACACAACTGTTACTAAGCAACCCACCATCCCAGACCACTTTCCCTCTCTCTCAGGGTCTCTCAGTCAAGGACAAAACAAAGACAAACAGGAAGACAGGTGCAGACACACACACACACACAGAGACCCACCCATTCCACACACAAACACACACACACACACAAACTCACAGAGGCGTTGGCAGGTTCACAAAAATGCAGACAGCCATAGATTACTTTGCAAAGCAGAGGAAGTGACTGAGCCAAGTATTTGGTGCGCAATTGAATTATATGAGGATAGATGAAGCCTTCATTTGTCTGATTGAATTATGAAGCTTTTATGAACGCTGCGCGCAGGGAAAAGTTGCTTTCAACATCTGTCGGCCTCTTCAGAATAAATGTCCCCACTAATTAAATGTTTGATGACCTTGTACCAATTAAAATTCCTTGCTTTTCTTAACGTAAATCTGTCAAGCAATCTACAGCTTTCCAAATATGATAGATGCAGAATCAACAGCAGCTCCTGCCAGTTTCACATTTGCATTCGTCTAATCTTTTGGCCACTCTGCGGCTGACCTACAAATAGTATATCACTAAGACGTACATGGAGTCATTGCATGTACTTCTCCACACATTTCAGCAGCACTGTAGAGAGGAGGCGAGTGATTTGGTTCAGTGCGTCATCTTTGGACACGATCGTACCTGCTAACTGTGATTTAGTTTAAATAAGCCGAATGAATGGGTGAATGAATGAAGGCGTTAGTTATTTACTGTCTCGACCGTGTGACGACTGTGTCTGTAGCAATCGGATTAAAAAGTTAATTTCACGGCCCGCTGATAATTCAGAGCTTATCTCAATACTGCAATGATCTGTTAAAGCAGAATTTAATCCATTTCTGACTCTGTGTAAACATTTTCCAACACATTACTTCACATTTGTGACAATACACATGGTTGATCACTGGGCTAAAGAAGAGAAGATATTCCACGCCTGTGATTTTTCTAATAACACACATCTGGCTGGTGAAAAAAGTCGCACAATGAATATTTGGTATTTGGAGAATCTCAAATCAGGCAGCGAGTCCCAGCTGAGAGGTAAATAACCTCATTACTCATCTCCGGGCTCAGACCATGTCTGGTACAGAGCCACTGTTCCAAGTTTCTCTTCTGCGCGCCTTTCATCTCAATATCCAAATTGGGCTCTTTTCACCAGACCACTCACTGAGTAATGGCAGGTCTAGATGGGGGAGAATGAAGCTTTTTCCAGCTCGTTTGCCACTTTCTTTGCACTAGAAGACAGGGGACCAAGATAGGAAGCTATACTGAAAGTTAATCATGTTGTTATGTCGGTCAACTGTTGGGTGTCTCCTCAGATAGACCCGTCCTGGGATGAACCATTCGTTCGATCTCCCTCGAAACCACGAACACAGGCAACGCTTTGCTGACTCTTGAAAACATGAGACAGCAATCTCTTGCAGAAAAACCAGCCTTTACATCCTGTGGAAAACACTGCACTCAGCAGCCATTATGATCCATTACAGTCCTCAAAATCCATTACAGAGACATATGTTGTGTGCTGTGTCTTAGTGTGTGCATCAACACCTACATATGCGTGAAAGTTTGTGATTATATAAACAGATATTGTAACACTCACCATTGTATTCCATTAGGAAGAAACTAATGAGATGTTTGTGAGAGAAAACAGATGCTCAGTAACCAAGTAGCACTCTGTCTGAATGAGTGATGCTTTATTTACTATAAGGAGACATCATACGTCTCAACATTACTGACTTTATGACTTTCTACTGTAGACTGGAGAGTCTAACAGTGACTTGACATGGATACAAAATAAAATAAACGTAAGTCACTTGCATCTTTCTCGCACTAAATAAGTCTTGTGCTTACTTTGTGGCTCTTGGTAAGTGGGCAGGGTTGTATATTAATATAGTTTTATTAAAACACAAATGTTTATGCAGAAATAAACACAGGAAGCTAATATGGTTATGCTCTCACAGATGCACTGTAACATGGGAAAAGGCACTAAAGTTTTCAGCAGAGGGCAGATAACGAACATACATACCTCATTTACATTAATCCCGAGGTTAAGACAAGGTTATTGATAAACTTCAAGTAACTGTAATCCATGTCCATATGTGGACATTCCTCACAGGCCACCGTTGGATCAGAGCCAAACTTGTTCCCACTGTTTGTTTGAGCAAGTTGTATGTGTGAGACAATAAGAAACACAGTGACTGACAGTGTGAGAAGCAGATTTCAATGATGAAAACGGTTGAAATGTGTGGTCTCGGTGAGTCAGTCAGAGCAGCTGTCAGATATAAAAGGCTGAGATGTCATGTGCATTTGAGAGCTGCACTTCATACGTTAGTAGCCCCGTTATCAGTGTTTGCTCTGGATGAAGTTCAAAGCAGCGAGTCGGTGACAGAAATGTGTCCACGGAAAACAAAGAAGTGAAGATTAGGGATGGTGTTCTGGCTTCTGTAGACCCAGATTTAATTAAAACCTTTCTTTTCTGTCTTCTCTTCATTAAATAGTCCAATTTCTCTTTCTTCTCATCTTCATGTGAAGCCAGTGTGTCCGACTCTTGACGTCTCTCTCTCTCTCTCTCTCTCTCTCTCTCTCTCTCTCTCTCTCTCTCTCTCTCTCTCTCTCTCTTTGAGGTGATAAGTGAGTGGCTCTGGACCAAGTCTGGCAAATGTCCCAATACCCATTACGGTGTTGGAGAATAGACGAGCAAACATTACCCACCACCCACTGACGTAAAACACATGTACTCCACACACACACACACACACACACACATCCTTACTTATCAAGTAGTTAGCCTCATTCCACCAAGCACACATTCAAAACTCTGCCCGCATGCCATTAATGAATGAGTTCACAGAGGACAGATTACACTGTGCAACCCTCCCAACAAAGTCTAATAAACATCTAACAATATCTACAAGAGAATCACTTAAGTCAAAAATACACTGTTGGACTTTGCAATAATTTCTAGAGTTACTCACTGCAAAATGCCACAACTGTAATATGCATTGCATTCTGAGTATTGTTTATGACGTTTCATGTATTTTACAGTGACTTATTGAATATTGGGAATTTGCGGTATTCTACCATTTACATCAACAATCTGCTCACATAGCATCGTTCTTTAAGTGTGTCAGGTGTGACATGCTTTCCATCAGTGTAAATAATTCATTGAAAATCATGGAGACAAACAGGAGGGGAAAATCCTGTTATTCATTACATTAAAATGACTGCACATTTATTATATCTTGAAAATAAGTTGCAGAAAGGTAAATATACTGTAAAGAAAAGTGGGTATAAGGGTATCATACTGAAGCTTGTTAGGGGTAGGTGGGTGGAGTTTCTCAGAATGCTTTGATGCCATAAGAAGAAGAAGTAAACGATTTCTAAATGTGTTCTAAATCAACAGAAACTGTTACACAGTGGTTGGTGTTGCTGTTCATTACACCAATTCTAGATATGTTGCTGATTCTGATTACCGTTACTGTTGTGGTAAAAGAACGTGAATTAAATCATGCACATGGTTACTGACAACCTGCCTGTGTGACTACTAACATAGAAAACCTTTGAGTGTCCCATGATGAAAACAGACAACTTCCTAGAAGTCAGACTGTCACAATACGGTGAGTCACTTGTAAAGACATATTTCTGTACAAGGTCAAGAATTGTGACTCACTGGCAGTAGAGTTGCCAGTGAGTTATTGCAAAAATGTAACAATACTAACATAATTAACTTTTGCCTATTTATTAAACCAACCTTTTAATTATTAATGGGAATTTGTTGTATTTGTATTCAACTCATCTGTTCCTTATCTTTCATCAGCCAGACTGAAGCCTCTAAAACCTGACTCAAAATTTCCATTTCAGACCTAGAGGAATCAAACAGGGTATCACTTGAAGGCGTTGCCACATGATTGCATCAAAATGTGACTCATACTTAACAGTACTGAAGACAAAACTAATGGTAACATCATCTCAGCTGCAGCAGATTGCTCAGAGACAGTCAGCCTAGCTGTTTACACAGTTACACATACTGCACAAATACTGTGCATACAACAAGCACGCTCATCTGCCTTGGTTTATGGTTTCATCATAGATAGATTGGAATTCCCATTAGCTGACTGTCTGAGATGGCAGCTCTATCTTTGCCTGTTTCAACACGAAAACCGAACTGACATAAAAACAACCTGGGCTCACTAAGCCTTAGCAGCCCATATGAAGACCAGTTAGACCAGTGACCCACAAGTGGCCCTAATGACTCTGAAACTCAGAGCTCACATATGTCCTTAACTCTGTCCCTGGATGACTGAGAACCTTCATCAACATAAAAACAAATACATATACATTTAATGGGATTATGCATTTAAAAAAACAAAAAACACCATAGTTCTTTGATGATATATGTTGTGACTGGATTAATCAGTACAGTGGCCGTCTCATACTAAATTCCTTACCATCATAAATCATGCATGCGAGGCTTGAGTCAGACACACTATGTCGACTTTTCGTTTCACATCTCAGCAAGCCAGGACTAAATTTAGTTCTTGTGTGAAAGTGTGTGTGTGTGCACTCTTGTATTGCTATCTTTGTGAGGACCAATATCAGATTCAAACCATTGTAATGAGGACATATCTACATCGTGGGGGACATTTGAACCAGTTATTGCTACTTCAAAACATTGTGTGAAAGTTAAGACTTGGTTTTAATGTCAAGGCTAGAATAAAGTTAGGCTAAGGGTTGATTCATGGCATTTTGTTGTGATGGTTAAGGTTGTAAAGGCAGAGAAGAGCAAGGCTAGACATGTAGCCACAGTTTCCACCATTCAGCAAAAGTTATATCTTGTCGTCTTTAAATAATAAATATTTTAATGTCACCACAGTTCATTAGAAAGTTATCAGAGAATAAAAACAGTGTTTTAACATATTTCTTCAGAGCTTATTTGTTCTAAAGGCAGATTTTGATGAACGTTTCCTTTTCACTGTGAGTCATTCTGTCTGGGATTACTAATTTATCATTTTTATCAGCTACTTCAAACCTGGTGCCAAGTTCTAACTTTGTGTCTTAAAAACCTTATTCTTGTGTTATTTTATTTATTTGTATTATCCAGCTCATGATCATCTATTCCATCATCTAGTGTTCTATATTAATCCATAGAATGATTATCTGTGCGGACAGAAAACACACAAATAAATGAAATACTGTCTAAACAAACTGTTTTGTTTTTCGTTATTGATGTATTTTAATAGTTTTAATGTATATAAATTAATCTGATGTAATCTATCAAATTGATTGAAATAAATCAATGATTAATAATCAATAAATTACATTTAATAAGTTATGCTTATATTCAAACACTAAGTTATTGTTCTCTTTTATATAAATATGACTATGAAATATGTGAATATAGGAAATACTGTGCTGATTACTGACTGTGTTTCTCCTCTCTGTCCACTAGGTGTCACCACAGCCATAGAAGATGGTGCTGATGCCAAAGTGATGCCATGGATCACTACGAGTCTGCCACACAGACAGAAAGCTGTTCGATAGACATCACAGACATTTCAGTAGCGAAGCATAGTGCTGATTCGCAATTCTCAGGTGCAGTGTTTGTGAGGATTGCTGAATATTGTTGTGAATGGGAATGCTGATATGGTTAGGACACACAAGAGTTAAAAGCTATGGTTAGTAGGGTTCAGGCCCAGCAAGAACAGCAAACTGTCAAGTAATTCAGCAACTAAGAGAGAGGAAATACTGGCAGACAGAGGGCTCATACACAGATCTTAAGTCACATTTGACCATGGAGGCATTCAAACTTTAATACAAGGGAGCACCCAAACACTCTGAGTGTACATGTTCAAAACATTATCAATGAACCGAAGTCTTATTATAAAGAGTGGGGCCTCTTGTCTAGGTCTAAACTACAACAATATTTCACATGAAGCTCCAGCGATGATGTCATCACTTTGTCTCCAGTGAAGCACCAGCAATAATGTTGTCAAGCGTGATGCTTGGGGTCTTCCTGTCCTTCCTCATCCTCCTGACTGTCGGCGGTAATGTGCTGGTGTGCCTGGCTGTCTGCGCCTCTCGACGCCTCCGCTGCCTCACTAACTGCTTCATCGTGTCGCTGGCTGTGACAGACTTGCTGCTTGGCCTCCTGGTCCTTCCTTTCTCGGCCCTCCTCCAGCTTAACGAAGAGTGGCCGTTTGGACCCGTCTTTTGCAACTTTTACATATCAATGGATGTCATGCTGTGCACCGCCTCCATCCTCACCCTCCTAGCCATCAGCGTGGACCGCTACCTGGCTGTGACAATGCCTCTGAGATACACCTCGGTGGTGCTGCCATGGAGAGTTGCTGTAGCCATGGCCAGTGTCTGGACAGTGTCTGTGGCTGTGTCTTTCTTGCCCATCCAAATGGGTTGGAACACCGTTAATGGGACAGTCCAGAACCAGGGACCTTGGGCTCCAGAAAAGAGATGTCGTTTTGAGCTCAACAGACCCTACGTGCTGACAGACTCTCTCCTCACTTTCTACCTGCCTCTGATAGCTATGTGCTGGACTTACCTCCGAATACTTCGCATTGCACGGGCACAGGCCAAACGCATCATCAGGGCCCGACCCACTTGCATCACCACCTACAACTGCAGGAACAATCCTTCCACCAGCACCACTGTGGTTTCCAGTGTAACAGTTGTGGCATTCCGGGAGCACAAAGCCACAGTGACACTGGCAGCAGTGATAGGGGCTTTTGTTGTGTGCTGGTTGCCGTATTTCATCCTGTTCACAGTATTGGGCCTGAAGGAGCATCCAGACCCTAGCACAGTACCAGCATTTCCCTTTGTGTTGTGGCTGGGTTACGCCAACTCAGCCTTCAACCCTATACTCTATGGAGCCCTTAACAGAGACTTCAGGTCAGCTTACGGCTGTCTACTAAGATGTCGATGCCCTACTTTCAGTGGGTGGAGGAGCCGACAGCCATCTCCCGTTGTAACAGCAGGTAAAGATGTAGAAAGAGCTTTAAGTGTGCAGGGATATCTGCCAAGTTTCATGCTCTTGAGTTTCAGAATCAGTTTC
The DNA here is from genome assembly GCA_039737535.1 of Lagodon rhomboides. NCBI lineage: Eukaryota > Metazoa > Chordata > Actinopteri > Spariformes > Sparidae > Lagodon > Lagodon rhomboides. The sequence continues at coordinate 10,927,043 of CM077794.1, read as the reverse complement.
ATTTCTGAGTGAACATTTATTTCTGACCAAAGAATTGTTGCTATCAGTGTAAATACATTATTATGTTCTTATCCCCAGTTTTTATTCTTTCTTCTCCTAGTCCCCCTTTCAGCCAGAGACGAACTCACGGAGGTGACACTGCTGTGTGGTCACACCCCTCCCACCTGCAGGGCAGGTCAAACAGATCAAGACTTCATGCTTCAAGAAATGAACAGCATGACAGCCACGGCAACTGTCCAAATTGCAAATGGCACTGCTGCCATGGATGTCAATGGCAATGAAAGGTAAATTATTATTCAGCATATACTTAATACACAAAATGACACGACGCAGATGTTCATGTCAGCAATGGAGTTCTTCTTAAATGCATCAAATTTAATACAATTTTGCTAAAAGGCGTGACACTTAACACCCAAATTGGGGTGAAATTGCTACAACACACACTCATAATGAGACAAAAACTCATGAAAAACTTTCACAGAGAGAAGCCTTTGATCAGTACTTTATTTTAGCTGTATGTGACACCCCACTCTCAGTATTTATTGTAATTCAGCTCTTTTTTGGGGGAGTTTGAGAGGTCTAAAATGCCAGATTTTACCGCTGCTTTAGTGAAAAAATGTGATGCAAACACACTAATCATCTCTGATTAACTATATATTTTAATGCACACAGTATTTAAACATTTTCTTTGAGTTTTTTATTTCTTAACGATTTTCTTCATCACAGACACACAAACACACGCACACACACGTACACTCCTATATTGACAACAGTGGACCCTCATTGTACCCTGAAATTCCCAAATGTGGACCTCTATTTCTGGTCGTCTTGTAAAAACAAAGACAGAACAGAATACTTAGTGTTGAATAAAAGGGGGACTTGCATCCATGAGCAAAGTCTACCTATAAAAGAGGGGACCTCTATACACTGCAGTTGAGTTATCTGCACACATTCTTTCACCTAAGGAGTGTTTGTTTATAAAAAAGAAAAAGTTCTTTAAAAATTTAACATTTGAGCTTAAACACAGCAAATTAAATTTTTAAATATTTCTTTGTAATATACAAATAGCACAAAACGAATCACGGCCACATACACACGCACAGACACACACACATGTACACACAGTTTATCATGCAAACAGACAAGCCTCCTCTTATCACCTTGTAAGTTAGACTACATTAACATTACCATTATCCATGTATATTTAATCAAACTTACTTTGATTCTGTCAGTGCTTGCAATAAATCTGGATGTAACAGCCTCCGTCATCGTGAATTGTCTCGTCTGTTGTCCTCGCATATCATCCATTCTCTGGGTGTGTTCGGGGGAGGATAGATGTTTGTCAATTGATGACTGTCATTTATGTTCCACCACAATGTCGCACATAGAGCAAAACAGTTTATCCCCACTTTGATGCAGAATATCAAGGACTTGCATTGCATGGTCTTCAGCAGTAATTTCTGTTGGTAAATGTAAGCTGTTAGTCTCAACCAGACACAAGACAGTGAGTTTGTTGACACACATTTATGAGCCAATGCTTTGCACAGGGAACTGCACTGATGCGTGAATCTCGTGAGAAAACTAAATGATTGGTCAAATTATTGTCAGAAAAGTTGTGGTGGTTGGGAAAAATTGCAAGGTTATGCAGAATTCACATTTGGGATTGGTTGTATGTGCTTTGATTGTAACTTCCTAAAGAGACTGGTAGTTGCACGAGATCATATATTATGTCGCTCTTTTATTTTAAAACACACAAACACTCGTGTGTAGTACTTCTCTCATCTTTCACTCCTCTCTATGGGCCCAGGTCATGCTGAGCCTGTGCCGGTGAGGTGGATGTTGCATTCGCTAAATCCATCAGCCCAAGAAAACAGAGCAGCAGACAGACAAAAACACAGACAGAGATTTGCAGCCCCTCTATTTGGAAGCCTTCAGTGCCACCGTAGAAGACCCCGTAACACGCCATGTAAGTAGATATACATGACATCCCTATAGCCCCCACAGACCGTGTCAGGCCCAGAACAAATGAACTGTGACACACAGACCCTAGCAGTGTCGTCCGCAGTGCATCAGGCCATATGGCAATATGCTTATTAGGCCAAGAAATTTGTTTTTAGCACAGAGGAGACACATTATCTAGTTTCACATCCTGCTCTCATTTCTTTGTTTGCACTTTGTGAACAGAGAAAACTAACCTTATCTATCTATCTATTTATCTATCTTGCTGGAAAGTAATGTTTCTAAAAAAAGTAAAAGTATTTATCACAGCAGTTACTGAGCGATATACATCATTTTAGTGTGCGTACAATGTTCTTTACTGTATCTGATTGTTGTTTGAGCAAACTGACTAATCTCAAGATACAGAGCAGGAGCCACAGTGGTTACGAGAATGATTTTCTTTCCTGCCTGCATATTATACACCCAAAGTGATTGAGCAGAGAGCCAAGCTTTGATTGTCTTCATTTGTGTGTCTCTTAGCAATCACTCCATATATAATCTAACAAACAAAAATGGAAGAACATCGGACCACAGCAACTCTCCACCTCATCAGCAAGAACTGCTCTACGCACACAGCCAGCCTCCATCCCAGGTCAGAACAAATGGTGAGGCTTCTACATGGATGGAGCCAAAAGTCTAGTTGTCTGACGGCCAACCATCAAACAGGGCAACATGTAGATATGCTCTTGAGCTACCTGTTGATAGTATTGATGCACTGGAGGACTAAATGAGACCAGCCTATTAACTTGTTGGTCATCAATTTCATGAATTACATTTTTTTATGGTGACTCAAGAGTGCGCCCCAGTGGAAACACAAAGGATCACAACTTCAACCTGGACAAATAAAATGGAAATGGATGTTTCACAAAAAAGAGAGAGAAATGGACTTTTATTACACTTATCTATTCATGTGGACTGTGATAAAATGTGTGACAATTGAACGTGTGTAATGCAACCTTACTGTATGTAATGTGTCTATTTTGAAAAATGCACAATTTGTCTTTGCAGTTACTCATTCTATGGCATAAAGCTGGAAAATGCATGTATTGTATCACACTGTAAAAATAACAAAGGACTGAAAAGGGCATGTGTTCCTCCAAAAAGAGAAAATTACAACCATACTGTTCCAATAAAGAGCAGCTTAAATAAATAATATAATATAGACTACCTTTTCAGGGGCAATACGGATGGTCTGTTGTTAAGTATGGATAGGGATTATCATGTGGGATGATACAGAAAACACTGTGTGAGTGTAAAGGAATACATGTACAATGGAAACAATTCATCACAGCTGTCAGCACACATCGCCTCAAACTATTGCCACATTAACACTTAACCTTCTCCATACTCCGAGCTATTTCCTCTGAGGACTGACACAGAAGGGTACGTAATATCTATCTGCATGCCAGGAACCAGCTGAAAACAAGTGTTGGGGGGGTTTTACAATCCATTCAACCACATGGAAATACTTACGTGGTATTTATAACAACTAGGGTATTCATTCCTTATATTCAGTTTTTTTTTTTTTACTTGTATTTATCCAGGGTGGTTAGGCTGAGGATGGAGCCTCCATTATAGGAACTTCCTGCTCTACGCTCATTTATATCAACAGCCATAAATATTGACCAATGAGTAACTCCCCTGGAGCAGTTTGAGGTCCAACGATAGGTTCAGATTTTGCTGAAAGATTTATCTTAATAAATACCCTTATTTAATATGTAGTCTGTAACCATCCCTCCTGTCTGCTAGGAAGTAGGGATGTCACGGAAAGGACATTTTCTCACCTGTTAACAAACTTGTGACAACACCAGTGTAAACGATAACGCTGATAACACATTCCTTTATGCTCAATATCTATATAGCACCTACTTTAATCTTTAATGGTATTTACAATTTGCCAGGTCTATCACACATCCCCCACACTGACCCGTACATGTAGCTTACATCCACAGATGAGTTGTAAAGTAACACTAACGTTAAAGTTCCCATGAAAGAGAAGAGTACTTTGGCACACTTACCCGCTTCCTGTCAGATCAGGCAGCAAGGAAGGGACTTGACACAGATATTGATTGCCGTTTACGGAACCCAATAACGCTGAATGTGTGTTATGCCCCCACCATGGAGCTGGTGGTCTGCCTACCAGGTATGCTACATTAAAATCTGGACACAGTGTTGGAGGTGGAGCCCCATCCATTCCCGTAAAAGCTGTTCAGTGAAGCCAAAATGTCTTGACTTTCCAGCTACAAAATTGCCCAGATCTTCCGCGTTGTTGGGCCCATAGAGCGTGCGCACTCAAGAACTCCGCCAACCGAGCTGGCTAACTTGTGGTTTAGCGCCCGGTTAACTTGAATAGAAATAAAATTATTTAATCTTGCGGCTCTTCTAGACTTTCCCAATTTTATTGGACCAATTGGCTTAACTTATGATAGTCAATGTAAAAAGTATTTTTGGGCCCTGGTGCGTTTGTTGGCTTCAAAGCCTCGTGTTCTTCTTGGGGGCTTGCCACCTACTCTGCAGCTACCAGTGCACAGAGCGGGAACGGAACAGAACAACACAGTCTCAGAGAAGAATGGGGCAAGTTTGACTACAGGGAATAGAGAGCTGATGATGGTTTTTTTGCTGGGTTTGGCTCCTGGCACCCCAGGGCTGTTTTTAAGGTAAGTTTGAAATCTGACTCCTACTACGCTGTGCTGCTGCCGCTGTACCGTGTCAGACACTTTTATAACTGTCACTTGAGTTGTTTGGCTTAGTTCATAACATGGTATTTTACACCCTGACCCCAACAACTATAGCTGTTTCCTACAGACGAATTGTAAAGTAATGCAAACATTAATTACACTTATGCTTGTTGTAAGCTGCAGTACGCTCACAACCAGTTCCCTCAGTGGGTTTGTAGTGCTTCGTTAAATGCGTGTTATGAGGTCTGTGGTTAACAAAAGTTTGTGAGATTTTCACGTTTTGTTTTATGACATAAAGTACGTCAGCTAATACCCCACACATGATAAATGAGGCATTTACGTGTCTTAAACAAGCCAGTTGCTAGCAAGTGGCTAAATGACACTACAGAAGTTGTCAGGGACATCATGCCCAACACAGAGACTCTCTTACTCACTAGTCTGTCTTTACAGGCAGACTGTAATTCTAACTTAACTTGTTGATTTATCAATTGATAGCGAAGTGTATATGCTATAGTGTGGTAGCCCAAAATGCTCTGAGGTGGTGACGTTGAAGTTATGCGTTTAGCTTTAGTTTTTTACTTCTGGTGACTGCATTTGTGTTTCAAAAATCCTCAAAGTGGCGCTGATTTGTGAAGATCCTTTCAGAAAAAAAGGTGAGGGTAACACAAACTTGTGTTTGTCATGGAGCTCATTTTCTGCCATAATTCGAAATCAAATTGAAAAATCCAATATGCATTTTGTCAAGGGAACCAGGGCGATGCTAACTTCTGTGTGAGCCTATGAAAATACGTCACCCCTTCAGCACTCCATTCCATTGTGTTTTATCACCATATACAGTATATTTACATGATACATACTTTTCATTGTCATATTGTAAGATGACAAATTGCAGCTTTTCTCTCAACCACTGTCACAGCTGAGGATTGCTTTGATTGATTGCTTTGATTTATTCATTACCTCCATCAGTAACATGACATAATGTCTTATTTTCGGGCTGCCATGTTTTTAGCTTTTTACAGACACGCACCATGACATCATCACCTAATCCTAACCAAGTAGTTCTGGTTCCTAAACCTGACCGTTTCAAGGGTGTATCATATATTGGACATGCCCTGTAGCTATGAGTCCACAAGTGACACTGCTTCTCACTTGATGAATTACCTCGGTAAACTGTTTCCTAACGACTTTATGGCCTCAATCGCTAGCTTATATTCTTATTCAATACAGGATGACGTTTGTTTTGTAAATTATAGTCCTATTTAGGCTAAAATAGATTAAGCAGTGCATGCCTTAGTCACGATATCCTCCCCAGCTCCATCCTCTGGTCCAAATATGGTCGCTTCTGGCTCCAAAAAATAATAAATAAAACAAGATCACAATGTTGTGTCGTGCTGCACAGGAGATTAACATGGAGGGTAATGCTGTTTGTAAGATACATGGAAATTACGGGGGGACAGGGACGTCTACACCCTCGTTCCTGGGAAAAACAGAAAATTGTACCCCTCAATAGCCTATATCATTGTAAATATATCATTTTAAAATATATACTTATAAGCGCTAAAAACACTAATTATCAACGGAAAACATATTTTTTTATAATTGGGGCCCAGAACTAATTTTACCTCTACCACTGAACACAATAAAACACATTCACAGTTATAACCAGACTATAATTGATTTTGTTTACTACTTCTTGGTTGAATCTTGTGCGTCAACGTGACCACACTGCTATATTAGCAAGCTACTTGGAAGTTGTGTCTTTCAACATACAACCCTTAAGTTATTGACTTTTTTATCATCCAATATAGTTAAATTGGTGTCATCAGCGTTTCCGCTATATACTTTTAATACAACAGTACTTATGGCAGCAACCTTTGGTGTCCTCTTCAGGGACTGCTCTTGAGAAATGTTTCTGTTTATTGTTGAAATATCCACCCTTTGTTTGTAGCTTTATTGCCACTGTTCTGAAAATGCAGATATGCAACTACGAGGGCATTTTCATCCAGCGTGGATCGGCAAGGAATCACAAAAAAGGAATTTCTTGCCAGAGAGACTGTAACTTTGAAGATTCCCACTTCACTCGACATTTCTGCACAGAATCACATGCCATACGTGTATGTAGCATGACAGGATATTATTACCAAACAATAACAAATGCAAATGTAAAAACGTAAGTGCCTTTTAAAAGCATGAAGAAAAATTACGTTCAGACGCATCCAATATCTCATTTAGGGTTTTCACAGCTGAAAAACCAGAGTGGTTAATAACTCGGTCGTGTCTGTACTCTGTCCTCTCTAACTGAAAGACATTTATTAGGCTTTCATCTCACTAAGTCCCACAGTTCCTGCATAAACATCATGTGTCCCTTGGCAATTCTGGTCACTTGCTACTTCTCCGTCTTTCTCTCCTCGTCTCTCTTTTTTCAGAGTGACCATTGACAGCTCAAACTACATGAAAACCATTCATCATTGCTTCTTTAACATCAGATTAATGTGGGGGAAAAACAGAACATATAGACTCTCTTTCTCTCTTTCTGTCACTCTAATACGCACACACACACACACACACACACACACACACACACACAAATACAGTACACACACACCACCAGCTCTGTTTAAGCTATCAATCATAGATATTGTCATTATTCAACTGTGTCATCGACAAGCCCCTCTCCTCCTCTCTCTCTCTGCAGTCTCTGTCTTTGTCTCTTTCTCCCTTTTTTCCTTCCCTCTGTTCTCTCTCTCCGTCACACACACACACAGAAGAGAGAATCATGAATCATAAATCTTATGAATGCCATCTAAAGACTGCTCAGCGCTATGAGAAAAGAGAGATGATTGATAGATGTGAGTGACTGTGGCGAAAGCAAAGAAGATGGACAGAAGGTTGTAACCACTAATACCGAGGTCAGAAACTGCAGTTCAAGGGTCAAATGTATCGGAGGAGGCACAATATGGCCAAGAAGGAAGGAGTAAATGGGGGGGAGGAGGAGGAGGAGGATAGGAGGAGGAGGAGGAGGGGAGGAAGGAGGGGAAGGAGTAAATGGTTGAAGGGGAAGGGAGAGAGGAGGGAGGGTGGGGGAGGGTGTGGGGGGGCGCTGCCACAGTGAGGCTAAAGCCATAACTCATCTTTTATTAAAAATAATGAAAAAAACTTAATGAGTTAATAATATCACGGAGAAAGAGATAGGGAGTGAGACGGAGATGGAGGAAGGGACAGGAGGACGGAGGAAAGGAAGGAAGAGAAGAAAGGAGACGAGGGTGAGAACGGCGGCGATAGGAAGCAGAACAGGGTCAACGTGTGTCTCCCCTCACCCTTTGGTCATTTATTCCAGTTTTCAAAGTTCACACAAGATCCATTACAGCGGCAGGGACAATCAGAGCGATCCCCCCTCTTTCTGCCGACCTAAATCCCAAAGCCTGCCTGGTAATTAAAGGCACTTAACAACCAATTAACAGTGATGAGCTAAATTAGCAGGATATTGTCTCCTTTGACTAGGCTACTGCATTATCAGTGTATTGAAACGGCGATGAACAAACCTCAGTGGCCCGTGTTTGCATGTAGGCAAATGACGGATTAATTACTATTAAAACATCAGCATCTTAATGAGCTTGGAAACAATTAGAGAGGTCGTTAGCTTGTGGAAAACGGCTGAGAACAGGGGAAGGGGGGGAGCGAGCGCAAAACAAGAGAGAAATCTTCATTGGGAAGCAATACTGATTAAATGGACGTTCGGTCGCACTCATCGCCCAATATCCACGGACCTATTAAATACATGACATCACCATTTGTCTTTTCCACCATCAAGTTTCTCCTGCCATTATCTTTCCCCCCTTCTTCCCCGGCTTCCCCAACTCTCTGCCTCTCGTTTTCGCCCGCTCATAAAAAGCCTTTTTCTTGCTCTTCCATTCCTTTCTCCACTTTCTGCTTTTTCACTCCCATTTCTTCCTTCCCTCCTTCATGCTTGGGGGGCACAGTCCTGTGAAGGAATTTAATATGCAACTTTTATATGAGAAACCAATCGCATACGTCTGGGTCTATTGGGCTCGCAATCTATCGGCCCGGACGGCTAATGCAATAGAGAGAGCCGGGGCTATTTATCACACGGGGAGCTATCTTTTCCTCTCTCTCTCTCTCTCCCACTCTGCCCTCGCTCTCTCTGTCTTTATTCAAGCCCAGATTCCTGGCTGCCACTAAATCAGGCCAACTATGAGCTATGGCTGCCCAGAGGGCATCTCCTCTTTTATAGGGGGATTTGGATTTTGTATCTACTGGTTCCTCAGTGGTCGTTGAAGCTGTGCTAACGGAAGCTATAAACATTCAACAAACAAAGGCAACAACTTAAATGTCCCTCCGTCCCCACTGTAATGATCATGAACGTGTAGAGATATATGGGAGTAGGAGGATGCATAAACCTGATGAATAAGATATATCACGGCGTTCGCAGTGATGCTGCAAAGATTTGTTTGCGTGCGTGTCTTCAGACAGAGAGGCACAAGCACGGCTCATTCCACAGACGTGTGTACACATACTCTACAGTTATAGTAATATGCTACCGTATAATTCACTCTGTAGTCACACACAGCGGCAGCACAACTTCAAAAGTTTCCTGCTGAAAAACAAAAGCGACAGCGAACAGCGGACGCTGCCCACCTGCAGCAATTAAAATGCCTCAGAAAACCAAATTCATTTCAACAAATTAGCCACATTACTGGCCACTGTGTAATCGCTGATGGCAATTAATAAGAAATTAGTCACAATCAGCCCTATATTAACATCTCACCCAGGGGCCGCGGCTGGAAATTAATAACCGGAGATTCATCTCTCTTACTGTCTTTCTGGCGCTCTCCCCCTCTCACACACACACACACACACACACACTCAGTCACACTCACACACACACCTATGCCCACCTACAGTATATTGTTCATGAGTCTCCTCTAAGACACTCATTTTTTCTGTGTGGATCGTCTCATATGATCCGCAATCTGCTCATGTCAGCTAGCCAGCTTCCTCTTTACCGGGGTGTGAAAACCCCCTGAAAGACATCAGTGTGTGCGTGTGTGTGTGTGTGCCTGTGTATGTCAGTGCGTGGGCCTGTGTGTGTGTGTGTGTGTGTGTGTGAGTTTTCTCACCAGCGCACGCACAGTCAACACATGTGTTTTGAACAGTCTGTGGACATGTGGACATGTACAGTATATAGAGATATACAATCCACTGTATATCTGTGTGTATTATATGTGTGTGTGCGTGTGTGAGAGAGGTGCTACACAAATGGGGAGGGGGCATCGGTGGAGACTGGGCCCGCCTCTAGGGGTCCTCACACCAATCAGCAAAGCGCACCAAGAATCAATTAACACCAGTGGGAGGGGGCAGAGGGTAAGGCACCACACACACTTAGACACACACGCTGTCCGCACGCACACTGCCCACACACATGGTACTGTCTGAGGAGATATCCATCACATCACACATTGTGCAATATGCCAATGTGTGTGTGTGAAGCGCGTATGTGTGTGTGTGTGTCTCTGAGCGTGTGTGTCCCCGTCCCGGTGTGCCCCGGTCTCTCATGGTGTGAGGTTGGGGAACAGATTGGGGGTCAGCAGGGGGGTCAGGCCAGGGTCACCCCCGTCTGAGCCGTGTGTGTGTGTGTGTGTGTGTCGTCCCTACACGTGTGTGTGTGTGTAGTAAAGCCTGACCACTTCCAGGGCTCTCTGGCAGGCAGAAGTAAATAAGATGGATGGTGTTGATTCATACTACGAATTCATTGCTCCCCCTGAATCCATGGAGAATAAATACATCCACAGAAATTATGAAGCAAGGGACCAAAATGAGCATCTCACATTTTATATTCCTCTTTCACTTGTTTCTCTCGCTCCCTCTCTTCTTTGTCTCTCTCAGGTGTGGGGGCCAGCTGCTGGCTACATGAAAACCATTCATCATTGCATCTTTACCATAAAATTATTGACAGCAGGGAGGGCGAGGAGCTTTATTGGCTACATTTTACAAGGTTGGACAAAAGAGAAAAGTCACGCGTCAGTGGAAAAAACTTGAATTGAGAAATAACACAAAAAAAAAAGGCGGCCATGTTTTTCCGGGACGGCGTCGGTGCTCAGCTGAAGAGGGGAGTGAGACGAGACGTTTCCGCCGCAACAGACAAAACACAAAGGCCAGATAAAGTGATCACAGAGCGTCTGCCATTTGCCCGTGAACGTTCCACTGCGAAAACCCCACCTCTTCCCTCTTCCCTCTCTCTCTACACATTGCCGTCTCCATCTGTTAGCCCCGTTGCACTCGTCCGTCCACTATCCCCTCCTCCTCCTCCTCCTCCGCCTCCTCCTCCCTCGTTTCCTCTCCTCCTCTGCTCCTCTCTGGCCTTCCTACCCTCGGGGAGGTAAGGTGATCTCCCTGTGCTGGTGTAAGTGACTGGTATTAGTCTCCTTCTCTGTCTGTCTGTTTGATCCCGGCACTAATGACTCCACAGGGACTCGGGTCTGATAATGGGAAATCAATATAGAGAATAGCAGTGTGGAGTGGCCTCACTTAGCTCTCGCTCTTTCACGCCTCAAAGCAAAGTGCCTCTGTGTGTTTCTGTGCGAGTGTGTGTGCGTGAGGAGGGGCGTAGTGTAACGTAGTGTGTGTGTGTGTGTGTGTGTGTGTGTGTGTGCGAGCATGTGCATCGAGGAAATCTGGAAGTGTGCGTGGAGCCGAATTTGAATATTTTTAAGCTTTTTCCGATTTGGTTGTTTTTGAATCCAAATGAGGGATTACTTGGACTTCCATGAGCGCGCAGGCCAAAATCAAAGTTAGAAGAAGAGTTTTTTGGGGTCGTCCGGTAGTAATGTGCATGCGTGGCTGTGGAAATCTGAGTGTGTCTAATCGGTCACACTCCTTGCGCCCGGGGCCAGACAGGTGGGGCTGGTGGCATGAGACTGGTGGCCCCCCCTCCACCCTGAGGGGCCAGAAGGCCCAGCGAAGCAGGGGGCTGGAGTAGCTCCCTCTGCCAGCCACCAGAGCACTATGGCTGGTGGCAGCTGGTCCTCTGTCCCTCCCTCCCCTCCTCCCCTGCATGAGCGCCCCGCGGGCAGGCAACAGGAGGGGTGAGGAGGTCAAGAGGCAGGAGAGAATGGGTGGAACGGCGGCGACACGCAGGATAATCGGCTTTTATGAAGCGGAGAGGACACAGACAGAGAGGGAGACGGGAAACACAGCTCTGACACAATGCAACCGAGTACAAGCAGTAATGAATTAACACATTAGCGCCACCGGCCAGGGGCGTTCAGGAGTGCTCAGCTGCTCTTAAGCACAAACCCGCGGTGGAAAAAGGCTATCCAAACATGCACATAAATCAGCCATAAGTCACGAGAGCAACAGCAAACGCACGCACTTATTAATTGCATCAGTCATTTTGTCGATGGCGGATCCCTCTGGAAGCCGCCGAGCGTGATCAGAGGTTAAAAAACGTCTCCGCCAAAAACAGCAGAGAAAGTTTAGCACTCAGAAGAGATAAGACGGAGACGGACGAGACAATGCTGTGGGAATCCTCCCGTCCAAACTCAAGCCATGTGTTCAATTATCATCAGCCCCAAACGATCCCCCGATTAATGCTTTAACTCTTTCTCTCACATCTCCGTCTCATCCATCCATCCCGGGTTTTTTTCTTTTTCTTTTTTGTCTTTTGCTCTCTGCTCTCCGTCCATCCCTGTAATTCTCCGTCTGTGCGGTTTACTTACTTCCATCTCTCTCCCCTCTTCCTCTCCATCCTCCTCTCCCTCCCTCCCTCCCTCCACGACTTTTAACCAGCGTGAAGAGGCAGCCATGCATTCAACCATCAGACTTACAGGCTTACATGGTCGACCCCTCACGCACGCACACACAGAGAGTCGAAAGCATATTGGTTCCTCCAGTGTACCAAAAATGTGATGTTCACTGAGACAGATATCCACCATGTCAGGAGGAGGAGGAGGAGGGGGCCGGGGCATCTTTATGTGGTTAAATGTGCATCCTGATGCTTGCAGAAGAAAAGCTCACATGACTGATTTGTGGACAGGAAAATCACTCTGGAAGAATATAATCCACCGCAACATTTATTTCTTTTTTTAAAATCAGCTTATGATCCACATTTTGACTCCGATAAGGAGACTCTCTCAGGGTGACAGCCTCCCTGTTTGCTAATTAAAATCCTTCACCATCCACCAAGCCACACATCTGACATTTTACAGTGACATTTTTAAGCAGTTTATCTGCTTTTTTTTGTTAAGTGTCTGGCAGATGAATTGGGGGTCCACACGCTGCACAGAGCAGTGGTCCGGTGACAGCCCGGGGATGATGATGATGGCCCTGACCGGGTCCCTGATGGGGGATCCCATTCCTCTCTTCTCATCCAACAATCCCACTGAGCATGTCAATATGAAACACTATCAGCCCCCCTCCCCTCCTCCCCTCCTCCCCTCCCCTCCTCCTCGCTGGGGCCACGCTAGGCTATCCGTCCCATTATAGACAAGACAGGCTCAATATTGATAGGACGAGCCTGTGCGTGTAAACTGCGTGAAAAGATGCATGGAGCAAAGGGCACTAAATTAGACCAAATCAAGTCTCCCAACAGTGTAACACGTTTTTGTTTTTTGTTTTTTTCCAAGCTTTTGCGTTGAGCTCAATGTGGAGCGTGATTTACTGCGCGGCTCCGGTTGTATGTGGGCTGAGGGGGGAGCGGGCCGTAAAGCTTTGTTTACCCTAACTTTAAAAAATCCACAGCCTTGTAAATGTTGTCAGATGGCCCATGCCAGTGTCTTTCAGCTTAATACTACCTATATTAAATAGTTTAAATATTTCATAAGGGCGGTTTTTTAGAGCGAGGGAGGGGAAATCGTTAGCTGCGGTAAAGTTTCATTAACTGGTCCCCATTTCGCTGCGAGGCAAACTCATCTCCTCTTATTGTAATAAAACAATCTCTCTCTCTCTCTCTCTCTCTCTCTCTCTCTCTCTCTCTCTCTCTCTTCTCTCCCTCCCTCTCTCTCTCACTGGGTGCCGCTCTCCACTCGTCTCCCTCTCTCCACCGCCTCTCTCCTTTCTCTTTTACATCATAATAATACACTACATCCCCTTTAAATGCACTATTACTTACCGCTGCCTTTTCATATTGTAACATCACGGGCACTTTAGCGACAATATAAAAGCGTGTCATTCATTATTCAGAAGCAGCCGGCCTCGTCCCCCTTTTAAAAAGTCAGGCGCGCTGCTGAAATTGATAACGGCGAGGAGACGCGCAATAAAAACGCAGCCCCCGGGTACCCGAGCTGCAGCCCAGACCCCCGATTATGCAGATCAAGTGGTAATTTCTCAAACAAATCGCACTCTTTCACTCTTTTGTTGTCGTTTCTTTTTGGACTTTTGGAATCGGGGTGTCAGCATTTATATTGCCTGTGGAAAAAAAACGAGGATTGATGCGCGTCTTAATTGTCGGCGCGCGGCTGCGGGGCTGCACAGAAGCCACCGCTATCTAAATATTTTGGCCTTAAACGAGATCACCTCAAGGCTGCCTTTTTAAAAGGAGATGGTGTGTGTGTGTGTTTCTAAGTGGACTCTTGGTGTCAATTATTTCATTATTTCTTTTTTTTTTTTTTTTTTTTTTGTAATCACGCAGCAATGAAACGATCCGACACCGTCTCCAACACCCAGGCCTTCAATAAATTGAGGGAGGCGGGCAGGAGGCGGGCTGGGGCTTCTTCCTGGCGCGTTTTGGATAACCGGTGTCACGGTGCTATCCCGGTAGGTCAGAGCTAATGTGTCATAATCACTCATAATCATTGGATTACACCGGATTACCAACACCCAACATCTGCAACCAGTGGGGCCCCGTCTGCTCCGGACAGGCTTGGAGGGACTGTCGGGATAAACAATAATTATTAACTTTTTTTTTTAAAGAGATGCGTCATTCTCGGCCATGCGTCATCCTTAATGTGCAGATGCCTCACAGATATTCAAATATGCACATTCGATTCCAATATTCTTCCTGTTGGCGAATTGTTTTATTTTATTTTATTTATTTATTTATTTATTTATTTTTTTGCAAATGTCATCAAGAGAAACATAAAAATGTCCACAAAGATGACAGCTATAACAGCCCAATTCTCCCCCATCAAAAGCCACCGGTGAGCTCACATATGGCGGGGTGGACCAGCCAACACCCAGAGTCTGTCCATATTGCCAAACAAACACCTCGGGCCTTGTCCAATCTCATATTGCTTCATAAGACTTTATTGTGAAGGGCGAGAAGCGGATGCTTTTTTAAAAATATATATATATATATTTATTTATATATATATATATATCAGACTTCACACGACAGTATCTTTGCATTTGTGCTTGATTCTGTCGCGTTTAATCTCCCAAATTTAACCGGTCACATTTCATTTTATTGTAAGATTTTTTTATATTATTTAATACAGTCAATATAATTTCTGCATTTTCTTTAAATAATGGATCGTGGTCGCAGAAACACTGAGACTGGCAATAACCTGCGTAAAAATCCGGCCATGAAAGCAGCAGCCCAAATACTAAAATTTAATTATTCACGTACTTCAGACATTCAGACAAAAACGATGATTAATGAACAGGTTGGGCAGATCTTTTAAAAGCCTACAAATATAACCCCCGTCGTCACTAAATGAATATGCTCGTCATTAGTTGGTTTACTGTAACGTGATAGCCTAAAAAGCCACCTGCCGCATCCGAACCCGATGCGCATTTGTCTGTCCCTGAGACAAGTTAGTGGAAATGTGATTATCCGGTCACTTTGGGCGCCTGTTACATTGAATCTGAGCGGTTAGCAGCTTCCAGAGCCCGGACACTTTATCTGAGGTAGCCCATGGCCTTGCCTTGTCAGGCCATTTAATGTGGCACTGCCTACCAGGAACAAACAAGGCCACTGAAAAGCTTTGCCATGCTCAGTGGGTGCTGGGGAGCCAGTGCCAGTGTTCAAGGAGGGCTGCTGTCCTTTTATTTTAAAGAGAGACGTGAGCTTTCATTTGCGTAATTACGCACCGGTGAAATGATTTCCATTCTCTTTGGAAAAAACACATCTAACTAAAGCTTTTGGTGCTTTTTTATATTCAGTGATGTTTTACATTATTTCTTCTCTGTGGGTGTGAACAGTTAAAGCTTTAAATCTGACGCATTATAAATACCGGGAGAGAGAGAGAAAAAAAAACATCTCCTCAGTTTTGGTTCCTAACATTTTTAAACAGTTGGATATTAAACGCCACAGTGCAGCCGGATGTCAAAAGAAATACATAAGAATAACTCCCCGCATTGGATTACAAGGCGTGGACGGCGAGGAAGATCTAAATTAAAAGGAATATAAATTGAGGGAGACGTTTCATCCTTTTGTTCTCTGCTTTATAACACATCCGTGATAAATAGTCTCCGGGTCATAAAGCGCTGCCTAATAGCTTTCAAGCAGTTTTCATGTGAACTTATTATTCCCGCACATTCCACATGTGTCAAATGATCCAGGCTGGAGACAAGCGAGAGGACAAATGATGCGCACTTTGTGTCTCCAGCCTGAAAAAGTGGAAGTGGGCAGAAGCATCAATTCATCAGAGCCTAAGGTGTGTGAAAAGTTTTTTCTTTTTCTTTTTTTTTTTCTTCTTCGCATCTGATGTCATTTGTCTGCGAAACTTATGAAGCCAGTCAGAGTGAACACATTCACGGGGGCGAGCGGAACACTGACGGATGACTGACAGAACACCGTTTGCTTGAGACGATAAAATATCAGATGTTCGTCACCAAAGAAGCTCAAAGGAACATTGATCTTCTGCGATCCCCGCTGCGATCCTTTTACACGCGCCACATAAATTTCCATGAAGTTGTCTCTCTCTTCACTCTCCTCCATTACTGTGATAAAGGCACGACAACATCGCGCACTGACTCGCGCACGACGCATTAAAACGCCATAATCTTACCATATGTGTATGTAACAATCTGACGCCCGTGGTGGTTATGGGAAATCGTGGTTATTGTGCCAAATCGTGGGCCTACCCCCATTAACATTCAATCAGTCATTCTGATGCCAGCCAATGAAAGGTGGAGAGGGATGGAGGAGGACGGAGCTGCTAGACGGAGCGTTTTGACGCGCTGAGAGGAGGACAGAGCGTCACATCTCTCCAAACGCCCATCAAACTTTCACCACAGCCTGTAGAGAGGACCCAGTCCTCTGAAAGAGGCCTGTCAGAGACACCGAGGACACGCTGGATTCTGGACAGCGATGGAGACACTACCGGCGATGACTTTTGGTTCAGTTTGACCCTGCTCTGAATTTTCCCTGAAAGAAAAAAAGAAAAAAACAACAACCTCTTGTTCAGATCATTTCGTCCCCTTTTTTTTTGCGACACAGCGACGGGGATGGAGCAAGCACCCAGCGCGCCGAGCCCTCCTCCCAAACCGGCCCATCACGAGCCCATCAGCTTCGGCATCGACCAGATCCTGGGAGCCGGCACGGAGCCGGAGAGCGGGCGCACGGCTGGAAGGCAAAGTGGATCCGATTTAAGCAGCGGGGACGGTTATTACAGTTTAGGAAGCCCGACCGGAGCCAGCGCGCCCTCATACACCGCGCTGTCGATCTCCCTCTCCGGGATAATGCCTCCGGTGGAGGCTTCAGGTTCATACGGGGAGAGCAGGAGTCTGGGCAGCCGGGGAGTGATCCGAGTCCCGGCTCACAGACCGATGACAGCCCCGGGACCGCCGGCCCCCGTGCAGGGCGCCGTCCCCGGGTTCGGAGGGCTGTGCTTCCCCTGGATAGGAAACAGGTTCGCCAAGGACAGAATATCAGGTAGGCCAGCTGTGAGACCCGATGGCTTCCCCTCATTAATATTTTACAATGTTTAAAACGTTAGTTACTGCCGCCGAACACTTAAACCGCACGAACACCTGGGCCACATATTTGCAAAGGGCTCACAGCCAGCGGAAGTGATTCTCTCGAATTATTCAAACGGCTTAAAACAGAAAGAAACGGGAAACAAGTTCAGTGTTTTATTTTTAAATAACAGAGAAAACTACATTTATGGATTATTATTAAAAGACTTGTGTTACTGATTTGGGAATATATCTCATGTGTACATCATGTAGAGAAGCAAAACAAATGAAGTAACGCACAATAACACAGCTGCTTTTATCAAATAAAACCCAAAACAGCACCAACATGGTCTGTCATAATTTATCATGCAGTGAAAATGGACTTAAATGTTATTTCTTATCATAAATAATGTTATTAAAAGGCTCAATTCGAGATAAATTAGAATAAAACGAGGCTGTCACGTGATTATACTCCTTAAATTATAAAGAAAAAGTGAGAGAAAATACTTTTCAAAATGATAAACGCTGGAGTATTTTATCTGCATTTAAAGGAAAATGTAAAGAAGGTCAGATTGTGGATGAGGCGGATTAAAGTTGGTTTAAAGCAGCCCGTTTTTATTGGAGATTAACAGGAGCCTTTTATTAGCAGAGGCCTGTAACACAGTCAGTGAAGGGGAGATGAATGGGCCCTGCTGCCCTCTCTGTAATTACCAACACAGGCGTGATGTGCGAAAACAACCTGAAGACGAGCTTTTATTTATTTTTTAATAATTGCACTGATCCCAATACCTCGTCCAGACTCATCTTTCATTATGAATTCCACCTCACATTCTTCACGCCAGGCTTACACAGTCTAAATAGGGAATTGTTGTCAAACAGGGCAGATATCTGTGATGTATGGCCTCGAATTTCCATACAGAGTGGGGAGTGAATTAGTCTGTTTGGTGCTGTGGCTATAAAATCTCATCTTCTTTCCTCTCACCGATGCGTCTCTCTCTCTCTCTCTCTCACCTTGTCTCCGCAGCGGCTCTGGTGCCGTTCGCCGTCACCCGGCGGATAGGACACCCGTACCAGAACCGGACGCCTCCCAAGCGGAAAAAGCCCCGCACGTCCTTCTCCAGAGTTCAGATCTGCGAGCTGGAGAAGCGCTTCCACCGGCAGAAGTACCTGGCGAGCGCCGAGCGGGCCGCCCTGGCCAAGAGTCTGAAGATGACGGACGCGCAGGTCAAAACCTGGTTCCAGAACCGCAGGACCAAGTGGAGGTCGGTATGACGTTTCACGCTCAAGTCCAACTTCTCTTGAATTCTGTCTCATCACACCGCACATGTACTTATCAGGACACTTGAGTCTTCTTCCACGAAGACGTCCAGTTAGAAAAATCAAACTTTCCTCCTTTGGATGACCTCACACGCAATTTCCTGTGAGCTGACCTCTTCGACACGGAAGAATTAAATTCAACTATATGTGGAACATAAACAGCAAAAAAACTAACAATGTCACCTTCAGTATTTTAATTTTAATGCCATTTTTTAAATTTCTTGTTCTTGATCTTCTTCTACAATTTATACAATCCTAAGAAGCCTTAAATATTTTTTGGAAAAATCTCCAAATGTAGAATAATTACACACTATAACAGAACGTCAAAGACATATTCTTTATTTCTTATTTCTCATGCGTTTCTGGACGATCCTTTTATTTTTATTCTCAGCACTCACCACTTCCGTTTTATGCAGCTGTAGTGATTTTTCCCGCCTCTGATCTGAACTCTCTAGATTCTCTTAGAACTCTCATTAAATCATACACAACACCACTTTTTTAAAATGTATCTATTTATTCATTTATCAAATGTTTTTTAAATGTTTTTTCCCATCAGGAGACAGACAGCCGAGGAGAGGGAGGCGGAGCGTCAGCAGGCCAATCGCCTCATCCTGCAGCTGCAGCAGTCCGCCCTCCAGAAGTCCCTCAGCGAATCAGCGGTGTCGGATCCACTGTGCGCCCATAACTCCTCCCTGTACGCCCTGCAGAACCTCCAACCCTGGGCCGAGGAGAGGGAATAGAGACCAGGCACCCTGCTCCAATCAATAGACATCATCTATGATCCCCTGGGAGGATATAGGTGAAATCAATTAGACCTACATGAGGACAGTGGGACGCACCTTTGATCCATGAAATGGAGAAAAAAAAAAAAATTTGTTTGGACCAGAAAAACTGGAGAGCTGGGCTCAGCAGCCGGTTGAGTGGATGGTTGTGAACTTGGACCTGAACTGATGGTGAGTGAAGCAGAAACTTTCTTGGAATAAATCTTAGGGACTCTGTGCTCGGGGGAACTGAGAGACTTTTTTTTTGTTTTTCCAAATCCAAAAAGGAAACAGAACTTTCTCGTAAAAAAAAATTCTTGTCACAATGTGATTGTGCTGTTATGCTTGTACTTATTCTTTTTATTAGAATAAGACGCAGAAAGACATTTTTTTGCCCTGTAGACCTGAAAGAGGCGACAGTGAAACACAACATGAGTGGTCCTTTTGTTGAAGACTTCTTCCCCTCGAGGCAAACCCTTTCCTTAATCTGACACAAAGTTTGCTCCGCTTTGTAAAAAAAAAAAAAAGGCCAAATAAAGGCCTTTTCCTGAGAGTATTTGCATAAAATCATGTCTGAGTTTTAAATAAATCTCCTGCTGTTTCATTAAAAATACTCAAACAAAACTGTCTTCCCAAAAATGCAACAAAAAAAAATCCCCCTCTTTACATAAATCACATTTATAAATGCCAGCTGCAGTCACCTGTACATACACAGGTGTGGTGCAGGAAAATGATGCCCAAAAAGTTTAAATTATGGAGAAAAATGCTCTCTGCGAGCGGTAATAAAAGGGGGAAATAGATGTCAGGATTAGAGGGGAGAGAAGTGAAGAAAATATGAAAGAGGCTGTAAGTTGGGTAATAAAGGGAGTGATGCATGTTCAGTGATGGTGGTGACGTTTTTTTTTCATATGCACATTATCTTTTGCTTTATTTGTGGGCCGTGTCCTCCGGAGTGGAGGCGCGAATGTACAACTCTCTTTTTTTTTGTACTTTTCATTGTATATGTGTAAATAACAGTATAAACCATTCCTGTGACCCCCTTTTTTTCTTTTTTCGCTCGTGCTCTTTAAAAAAAAAATCATGCTGAGGTTTTAATGCACAATGCTTACGAGCTCACGGAGCGTCGACGGTGAGGGAAAGAAAGAACAGCAGACAGTGGATTTCATTTCGTTTCTTGAAAAGTTTATTGATAAATATTATGATTTTATACAATTTTTCAATACACACATGGGTTCCTCCTTCGCCGACAGTTTCAGGCTGTCTATCTGTTTGTCTTCCTGTCTGTCTCGTCGGTCTTATCTGGAAGTCTGTCTGGGGCACGTCTGAGAGGAGCCGCGGCACATCTCGGCGAGGGTTTTTTTTTAATTTTTTATTACACTACTGGTAGCACAGTGAGTGGGCATGACAGTAAATCATTTATAACTCTGTATATATTTTTATTCTTTTTTGTCCTGCTCGATCTGCAAAGCGATGGCTCTTGTTCGAAAACATGGCTTCCGTTCCTTCAGAGTCAGTGAAAAGGTCTCTCTCTCTCGTCTCCCGCCTCGCTCTCTCTCCCGCCTGTCCCTTCCCTCCCTCACAGTGAAAGGTTTGGTCGACATTTTTTTTTCTTTTTCTTTCTCAACGGACAGAACTGATGACAAAACTCTCCTCCCTAGCAGAATCACTTTGAGCGGGACCGGTTGTCCACGGGATGAAAGCTACGTGCTTTTTGAAAGATGACGCTAAATCTGAATCAGGCAAACGGAAACTTCACATCGGGACACCACACACACACACACACACACACAGACAAACACATGCACGTCCCTGCGCCACTCTGCGTCTGTGTGCCAGTTAAAACCTCTCGACGGACTCTTTGTTTTTTATTCAAGGTAGAATCATTACAGTTATATCCAAATTTGACAGAAAGATAAGACAGATAGTCAGGATCGGAAACACGCAGACGAGACAGGACAGCGAGAAGAAGAAGAAGAAAAGCCACAGACACGACGGTTAGATTATCTACAGTTGAGTCGGCACGACATCGACGACACTGGCTGACACCACTGGAACACACACAGTAGGAGTACAGAGGGGCTCCCGAAGGAGCCTTTCACGAGACGTTAAGACTGCTGCAAGCTCAGATTCAGCGCTGCAGACCCTCACAGGCCTGCGTCTGAACGCGGTGGTCGCCTGTAAACAGATGATGTGACTCTGTGACTCAGCGAAAAAAGAGAACAATGCCAGTTTCTTGTGGCACATATACGTTAGGATACGCCGCAGGGCCCCTCGTCTTGCATGCTTCACAAATATTGCTCACATTTGTTGTATCGGACACAGAGAGATTCATGATTGAAAGCAGCCATTTTTTTTTTTTAAAGCCTCTAATGCACAAGGTTTGCATCTGTTTGATCTCGTCGCTAATCCGCTTTTTTTTTAGCGATTCCAGTCCTGCATGACGATGCGGTTCAGTTTACATATTTCAGGAAGAGTACAGGGCCAAATGTGAGAGAATCGGTATGTACACAATGTCCAAAGACGACAGCAAGAAACGAGGGAGACGGAGACGAGGTACATGGTCACAGAGAGGTGAAATGAAGGGGCTGAAGTTCTTACAGACATTTACCAAAAACCAGTGAAGGTCTCGGCGCCTTTTTGATTTTGTTACAGCAAGACGCCCTCCATGAAGTCCTGTGGCAGCCGTCCCACGCAGAGAGACAAGGTCCTTCATTCAACCGCAAGCCGGGCCGTTCCTTTTCCTCTTTCGCGTGCATCCCTCCTTCCTCCTCTTTGTCACCTTCTCCCGTCCTGTGCTTTCATCTCCCTTCTTCTCTGCTGTCTAGATGACATTTTCAAAGAGCTGTAGAGACCGCATGATGTTCTCATCCTGTGCAGAGAAGATGGAAAAAATTTACGAAACTGAGGAGCGAGGAGACGGGTCAACCGACAACCACCTTTTAATTCAGTTTACTGGCCACTAGGGGGCAGTGAGCGCCTGTAAAATGAGATCTCGGCAGATAAACACGCTGATATGAAAAGGTAGCAAAGACCATAATTAATAGCCGGTAATAAAAACGAGGGATTTGTAAAAAGTAAGCAAAACTGATTACGACAGATCTTTTCCACAGCAGACATTCTGTCACGCTCAGCAGGGAACGCACAGGTGTTATTAATAACATTAATTACAGTTCTATAAATGGAAGTCAGTTCAGCCATTTCATTTGTCATTTACACCTGTGCTTTTCCAACTGTGACATGTCCAGTTGTCCTTGGTGAAGAAGGTCTGTTGTGAGATGCAGGGGTCGTCGGGATTACGTAAGAGAGAAGAGAACAAAAGTACCTCTTGACAAGAGAGGATGAACTCATCGAGAGTGACCACGCCGTCTCTGTTCTTGTCCATTTTCTGTGGAGAGCAAAACAAATGCTGTAAAGCTTTTTGTCCAAGGTAAGATATCAAGATGTAGAACAAAAGATAAACACGCAGCTTAGAAACAAATACGACTGTTTTATTATTACAGTTTTTTATACCCTTGCAGTCCTTTTCCTAAAACCATGTATCGCCACATTGGTGATTTTGATTTTTTCTTTCTGTTCCTCTCTGGGTTGGAAAAAATCTTCCTACTTAAGTTAAACAACTATTTTAAAACCTTTTTGGATCAGCTTCCGTCAAAAAGCTGAAAGCAGGACTGTTTTTCTGAGCTCATGAGAAGTTGGCCTTAGAGAGATACCAACACATGATGATTTATGTAGAATATGATGCATCGCTGTAGATGAAACTTCCCAGCAGCACTCAGTTAGTTAAAATGAGCACAACCTTAAATGTCCCGTATCGTAGAAAAGGAACATTTCCATGTTTTGATTAAAAAGCACGTCTAGATGTTTTATAAATACTGTGAAATTATAAGACGGGAAACACACACAGCCTGTATCCCGAAGCTGTGCATTTTTAAACAAGCTGTCAGGACGTCCACGAGGTCGTAACGTTATATATGTGTTAATATGAGACCTTTTAAACACCAGGCTGCAGCAGTAATATTAATCCTAAAATGTCATTTATATCACAGTAAAACACTGACAGGGACTATTCTTCTTCATGAGTATTTTTTACTCAAGTATTCTGATAAGTGAGGAACTTTTAGTTGCAGTATTTTCACGGTGTGGTATTAATACTCTTCAATAAAGGACGTGAATACGTCTCCCATCATCGTCAAATCACAGCTTTTGTGTCACTTTCTCCGTCACTCAGCCCTCTTTGCTGTGGTGAGTCAGCCACAATCGTCTTTTTTCGTGTTTGTTTTAACTCTTTTATTCGCTCTTGAGTCACTGTGAATTTCGCTGGGCACACTTACGACCCAGTCTGTCTCCTCTGCTGTTGGAAATATAACTCACGTGTTTGTGTGATGCCTCCCTACTTTCTCACTCATCAATTTCTTTTCTTAGATTATTATAAGACTTGAATAAAAGGACTCAGGTGTTGCTACCTGAAAGAAGGCATCCACATGCTGCTTGGGTGCGTCATTTTTCAGGACGGGGTAGGTGTACTTCCCCATCATGTCGTATATCGCTCTGACGATGTCCGTCATCTCCTGCGAAACAGAGGAACGCACGTACAAATGAGACGTGAACATAACAACACAATACACAATGTGCATAAAACCACAGTATAATGAGGGTTGGGCACAAACACTCACCTCTTTGTTGATGTACCCGTCTCTGTTGATGTCGTAAAGGTTGAAGGTCCACTGTAGCTTCTCGGTGACGGTGCCCCTCAGCAGGATGGACAGAGCTGTCACGAAGTCCTGACGGAGAGAAAAGGGACACGAAGAAAAGCAATTAAAGGAGTTTTTATTGATAAATGATATCTCCTTTAAAACCCCAGTATTTATGTGCAAAAACATATCAAGTCAAGCAAACCTCAAACTTTATGGAGCCGGTATGTGCCGAGTCAAACGCGTTGAACAGGAAGTGTGCGTAGGTGCTGGCGTCTGCAGGAGAAGAGGACGAAAAAGCCTTCAGCACACTGGATAGAAACCACACAAAGACGAGCAAAACAAACACTCTGCCTTTACCTCCATGTGGGAAGAACTGGGAGTATATTTGCTTGAAAGTTTCCTCATTTACGACACCACTGGGACACTCCTACAGAGACGGGGGGACAGAAAAAGAGGGTGGTGAGGAGGAGGAGGGGGAGATAGAAATTACAGACACTGACCCGAGGGATGCGTCAAATAGAGAGACTGATGGAGTGAGATGGAACGAGTTAAAGGATCACAAGTCGATTAGACACTGGGTATCAGTCAAATCTCTTTTTATGGTAAAATATATATTTATCAGGTTTTATAAAGCTTTATTGTCTCTTATCACAAAGAGCACATCAGCCTGCAGTTGCACATTCTGCCTCCGGGTGTCACTGTTGAGTCTCGTTCTCACGTCGAGCTTTAATTGAGCTGTAAGCTGGAAAAACAAGCACCAAAATCCACCTTTCACTGGATGATACCTGGTTGTATTCTAATACTTTTGCATTAATTACAACTACAAAGCACATTTATATTGTTCTCTTACAGTTACAGTAATGAAAAATAAAACATTAATTCAATTTGGTGGTAAGCAAATAGCCAAAGTGTCAACCAACATCATTTGGTCTCCCAGTGAAATCTGAATATTTGTATAATATTTAATAAATCTACTGTAGCTACAGTATAACAGTATAAATATACATGAGGTCATTTACACTGTGAAAAGCTCCTGCTGCTGAAATAAAGTCTAATTGGCTCGCCAGGAGAAAACCGGTGACCGTTCAGTTACTATTCAATAAAATCAGATGTGATCACTTCCAACTTCGTGTTGGATAAATCACCATTTAACTTGATTATGATTTTTTTTTTTTGCAAGGTTATATATTTTTATAGAAGCATTAGTTTAATTGCAAAAAGTCATTATTTTTACGCACCAATCATTTGTTCAGTTAAGAGACCGAGGTGACAGATTTGAGCGGGATGCAACGTGAATCCATCAAACAGATCGTGTTCGATCCCTCCACGTCTCTGTGGACTTTAAAAGGAGGAGTTCACCCAAAAATGAAAATTCAGACTTCTACTTCAGTTGTTTGGGAGGATGCCACAGCGCAGTTTTGCGGTGAAGCTCCAGAAATGTTTAGTGGACTACGAAACTTCACCTGACGTTTCCATCGGCGCGCGAGCGACTGAATTTAAACACTTACAGTATCTTGGGGCTGCTGTAGATCTTTGCTTGGTTTTACTGCACAAGCCCGGACAAGACCAGAGGATTCAAGTTCTTTTAGTAAGCCTTTTTGATTCACAAACGCATTTTATAAATTCAAACATAATTCAGAATTATTTGCTGAAGTATTCTTCAATCCTTTTAAAGCTTTTATGTCTTGAATTGATGGCGTGCGAATCTCCTGAGCACATATTAGGGGCGAAAAAGCGATGAATCTGCTGATGGAGACATGGACATCTCTCTCTCTCTCTCATCTCCTTTGTCTCTTCCCATGAAATGTGCATGATCGCTTACATTCTTAAAGCCCCTGTAGAGCACTTGAAGCTCCCGTTTGCTGAAGTTCGTCTGAGCTTCTAGCTGGTCGAGGCCCTCCGGTCGATGGCACACCATGGTCATCTCCAAGTCATCGTCAGCTTTGTCTGGAAAGAACACACAGAAACACAACTCGTACTCAGTGTACAACAAAAGAGTGAGAACGGAAGGTTTGGATAATAATGAATATATATCCAGGAGGGAGGACACAGAGCTGCAGTGAAATAATCTGCACATAAGGTTTGAATTTTCTTACAATTATTCTATTGGGCAGAAATTAAAAGGGGAGAGGAGAGGAGAGGATGAGAGGTAGAGGTCAGTCCAACAGCTCCATGTTCCTCCTCTCACCGGCCCTTTGATTAACAACTCATTACTCTCCTCGCTGGAGGGGAGGGGAACGAGGACAAACCACTGACTCCGAGACCGCACACACACACACACACACGCACACACACACACACAGTGCCTATAGGTGAACATGTGACACCCCTCCTCTCCGTCTCAGACTCTCATCTACACGTTTGCACAAGTGCGCAGAAAAACTCCCTGCGGCAATCTACAATCTAATAATTATGCACACTGTTATAACTGTGCATAATTTAATAGAAATCGTAATAAAAATTCAGAATATGATAAAGTGGTCATAATGTGCGGTAGTAAAACACCGGACCAGGAGAAAGTACTGGTGGTTAAGTAATAAGATGGTGTGTTTTATGAAGACCATTCCGGGATAATGTCTGTCTGACTGACCAGTCTGTCCAGCTGGGTTTCTCTTACAGAGGACAGGTGCAATGTTCTAATACATCCTTATAATATGAATGCCTCCCATCCAGAGCACTGCATGGCGATTAAGTACAATTTCCTCTGTCTTCTTGGCATTTACATGTGAAGTATGCGGTCATCACACCAGTCCGCAGAACTGTCACTGTCTGAGTTACGGATACGGTGGGTGAGCTGAAGCGCTTCTAAGGGCTCCTGCTCTGCTTTTAATGAAGTGTCACAGAGTGCAACGTTCACACCGTCCTTGGCGATCCAGATACTGAAACATCAACAGTTTTGAAATAGAAACATTTTCGTCTGCGAGGCCCGGCCATTTAGTGCTTTGTGAAGCTTCATTACACCGACACCTCTTCAGTCCAACTCTCTCAGTGAATCATCGACGCCGGGATGGCGTTTTTATTGTGCCAGGCAGAGACAACTTCATCTCACTGCTAAATTAAACCACAGTCAACAGCCCAGCCTTTTTAGATTCTGTATATCTAGTGTTCCCATTTGATACATCTGTGGGCCTTTTCATGCAATGAACTGCACAGACTTGCTGTCATCATGGTTCAAGAGCTAAAAGAGGGCTTGGATTTAAATGTCAGCTGTGACTGTACATCCTTTTGAACCACTCAATTGAAATTTGTCCCTTTAAATGCCTGTAGACCTGTAGATACTCCAACATGACAGACAAAACCAAATCAGCCCCATTGCCAGATTAAAATGCCACATTCATCACATATACACATTCAGATCTGTACAAACGTACCGTCAAATCAATTGTATTAATATGGCCCAAAATCACACTCACATTGCCCCCAGTGGACTTCTAAATCTGTACATTGAGCGACACCCTCAGTCATTAGACCCTCGATTCAAGAGAGGAAAAACTTGCCATACATACAAACAGGGAAAAAAGATGGAAGGAACCTCAGGAGGAGCCACATCCCTCTCTTAGGACAGACATGCAATAGATGTCACATGTACAGAACAGAACAACATCACTGTTCACAAATTACATTGCTAGAATGTCAGATGCAGGTAAATTCTATAAAATATATATAAAGAGTGTGGAGCCAGGAGGACGTTTAATTACTATATCAGCATTTCTAGAATATCTATATCATAATCAAATTGTATTGTGCATATATGAGCTGACTTTCATTTCAGTAGGGACAGGGGATGGTGGAGTGGACTGTCAGTGTGAAACCACTGGACATTTGTAGGAAGAAGTGGGAACATTTTCTGGCCACGTTTGACGCAAGAAAACGGAATATTTTCGAGAGACGTCGGGACAGTTTCCAGTCGTGTTTGTGGCGATAGATAAGACAAAACACGATCTTTTCCTAACCCTAACCAAGTGTTTTTGAAAACTGAACCAAAAGGAACGGAATGTTTCAACATATCCGTGGTCTGCAGGAAGCTGCGTTGCGAACATTTATTCTGGTGACTGGGTTGAACACAATGCAACTAAATTGAAACAGTAAAAGGCAACATAAAGTACAATAATGTTATCCAGCAGGAGCTCAGTACACTGTGGCCACCAATCTTCTACATCATGGGTTCAATATTACGTTATGATTTTGTGTAACTTCTGTTGAGTTGTGAAACACACACACACACACACACACACACACACACATGCTCACACTGCCCCTGAAGGCCATTCGTTTCATCACTCAGGCGGTTCAGTCTTTCACATCAGGGTGGAGGTTCACACTCATGCCCAAGGTGAGATGATTCACACCTTATTCCCAGCAGGCTTCAGGTATAACCTACTGCATACAGCATAATGACACACACACACACACACGCGCACAAACACACAGATAACATATGTGAGGCACGTGCACATATTCTCATGAATGCATTCAAAGCACAAATCCAATGCGAGTTCACTGTACACATGAATAAACATCACAACCGAACCTTCTGTATCTCAGCGGTTTGGTCTCACTGTGGTTCTGTCACTCATACACCTATAGAGTTGAGAGTATACGGACTCATCTGAACGGCTTCACTGCGTCTCTACTGTCCATGTTCAAACCTTGAACCTTGATATCACCTGTACAGTCACCGTCACACTCCGAGCTTAATCTATGAATGACCGCAACGCAGGACGTCCCATCTCACAGTACAGCGTGTAGTTATGCCTCTTAAAAAAAGGAAAGAAATAGACAAACCACTCATCACTTGGATGTGTTGTCAATTAGCACATATTAGCATAAAACAATGATATTATACTGCAGTTGCTCTTCATGCTTAGGATCCTCTAATGACCCACAACATATCATCAGTATGTTGTTGGTCTGAGGAGAGAGGAGGCTGAATGTTGGTACTTGCGATTTCTTGTGATCTAAACAAAACTGACTTGACTTAATTAACATGCAGGTGTTAGAGTCAGTATCAGTTAGTATTCAGGTTTAAATGTGTTTTCTAAATCTTCTCCAACAGGAAACACTGAACTCATGACCACAGGGATGTGATCATGAGTTCACAGCTGTTTTTGTGGACAGAAAGCCATTATCGTCCCATTTCTCTCTTTTATCCAAATTATTGTAGAACAAAAACAAACAATGTCAATAGGACAAAAAAAAAAGAAGAATCAGCATGTACAAAGATAAGATTTACTGTGTATGCATGCAGTTAAAAAGCCAAATATGTGACATGATGCACTAGGAGCAACAGTATATGAAGAAAAATGAAAAAGGCTCATGTAAATACAGTCAATTAGATTCACTGATTGGAAACTTAACATACAAGCTGTGGAGTTCATCATCAACGTCATCAATCAAAACAACTCATAATGGTTTAAAGTAAAGTCATGTGAAGAAGCAGAATTAACATAATGAGGTTTTTCAAACATAAATCTTGGCTCACAGTTGGTTGTAGCTGCTTTTTTGTGTACTGGATTTGGCATCAGATATTGTAGTAATAGCATTATTTATTGAGTACTGCAGCAGAATCCTCATCAGCAGGAAAAAAAACAGTGATTTTAAAATATTAAAAGCAGCAGAGAAAAGAAATACACAAGGCTTCCACACTGTGCGTCGTTAACGGCAGTAGTCTGGTATCTAACACTACAGTACATGTGTCTGAGAGTCAACAACTCGTCAGCCTTCGATTTTCTGGGACGGCAGCAGCATATCAAACATTCCCACGCCAAGGTTTCTTTTTCTAATAACTCGCTCGCAGACAGACAGGAGTGAAAACACCAACTCCGGCTCTGCTGATTGGGTAAGTGCTGTGATCGCACTGATGGTAGACGGAGCGCCGACTCACCCTCCACAGAGATGACTCCCAGCAGGTGCAGCATTTTGACGGCCCCGCAGCACAGCAGGACGATGGCTATGGTCTGCAGGCTGTTGTCCCTCTGCTGCTCTCCTTCCATTTCTGATCACCTCTTTCTTTCTTTCTTTCTTTCTTTCTCTAGGAGCCAACTCCCCTCTTATTAATCTACTCAATCCAGTTCAAGCTCGGACTTGTATCTTAAACTTTTAAACTTGTTTTCTCTCTATTCTCTCCGCCTATAAACTTTCCCCACATCCTGCTTCCTCCTACAGTGAGATCAGCACTCACCTGCCTCTCTCCGTCTCTGTCTTTTTATCCCCCTGTCTCTCCACTCCCCGGGGCATCTCTCTCTCTTTATCCTGACCTTCGCTCCATCCCACTAACTCTCACTCTCCCCCCCCTCCTCTCTGTTACAGTCACTGTGTCCTTCACTCTTTGGGAGCCGGGCTTCATCTCGAGGGTCTGCCCCGTAACAATGATAAACTCACCTTCTACTGTACGAGCGTATGGGCCTTGTTGTTGTGGTCTACATGTGTGTGTGCGTGAGGAGATCAGCACTTGATTAATTGGCCCCATTAAGACACACAGTCATCCCCCCCCGAACAGCAGAAGGCTTCATTTACTACAAAGTGACTCTTCTAACTAAACATGCCTGAGTCGTGTCATACGACTCACTCTACGATGTAAACAACGCTTTATTTCAAATCAGTAATTATGCATCACATCAACATCCATTCTGTATAGACTTAATATGGTAATGTACTGTATGTGTAATAATGTATGAATAGAACCTGCTATGTCCCCAGTGGACCAGCAGGGGGCAGCAGAAACCAACACAGAGGACACCAGAGTGTGTCACAGCTCCTAATGAAGATGTGCTGTGTGTTTTCATCACATGTGTTACTTCAGATTTACTCAGATGGTGATAGCGCTCAGGAAATCATCTTAAAAAGTGCCATATTCTCAAAGTGTAAAGCACGTCTGGGAAGGTCAAACAGGCTTTTACAAAAAAAAAAAAAAAATCACAATGAAATAAACATGAATCGCTCTCCTCGGCACCCCTGTTCTGCGACCAGCTGGCACTCATTCATAGTCTTAATGTGAAGGCTAAAAAAAGGAGCTGTGATTGCCTGACGAGCTCGAGTGTCGCCGCTCGCCTGGCGGACTGCAGGGGGCTCTGCCGTATCAAGAGGCCTCCCACAGAGTTGTCAGCTGAAGGTTTGCTTTATTTACCGTTCTGTTTACTGTTCACCCAGCAGTGCCGGCTGAGATTAAATTTAGCGGCGAGAGTAGCATTTAATTTAATTTGCCAGGCATTTAAAAGATGCTCGGCGGTGTAAACATCACTCGGTAAGCATGATTGAGTGTACATTGTGTTCAATGGCCTCTCGCTGCGACCGATCAACAATATTCCCGTCATCTCTGTCAAAGCTTCCTCTTTTCCGCGGATATTTTACACGTTATGTAGGACACTAAACCAAATTATTGACGGGGCTCTATGCAACAATCTGTTGCAGTTTACATGTTTTAATCCCTTTTTTATTGGCCCTATGTGCACTTAGATTTTTGTTTAAGTCGTCTAAAGCTGCTCGACTGTGGATTTCTCTGTGAAGGACTCTGGTTTGATTTTCCTTGGCAGTCCAAACGATGTGACTTCATGCTTTGCCTCAGTGCTTCTCTCCGCTCCGCTAACAGAGAGCAGCAACAGCAGCTAACGTTGTGCTAACGGCCGGCTTCTACAAAGTTCCTCCGAGCCCCTTTAAAGGTCCTATTTGTAAGAAAAATAGATTTCTGTGTCTCACTCCCGCGCTTTGGGGCGGCGGCCGACCCATCCTGTCTCCCAAAGTGTTGAGTTGTGTGAGTTTTTGACAAGTTGGGAAAGAGACTCAAAAATCCACCTTTTTTTAACCTTTAAAAGAATCCCTGAAATATTTTTTTTTACCAATGCATTGAAAGTGAAAAAAGCATTGTCCACTCTCCATTTTTATATCTTCCATCTGAAGAAATCTACAGGTGAAATGTTTGAATTTGATGCCGTCATTAATTGTCTGTATTCGGCGTATGTAAAACAAAATTCATCAGGCAATTTAGAACGAGAGAAAGAGCTGATATTCACATTAACGTGGCCCTATTCTAGAAACTTTTTTATATCGAAAAGAAATTATAGCACAAAACAAAGTGGAAGTTTTTATGCCTGGGGAAAAAGTGTAACTTGCATAAAATTACCAATGAGAGGCGTTTGTAAATGAACAAATTGTTCTCTGTTTTCTTTTAGAAATAAAAAACAGAAAATGAAGAAGTTATTCATCACACCCGGAGGACACCCTGGACATTAAACACCATTACATAACTATAGAACAGAATAACAACAAAAAGGCTAATTGCACTTTTTATCTGTCTAATTGCACTGAGCCCGGCGGGAACTGAAGTTTAAGAGAAGCTTCTCGTTACCAGGTCTTAATCCAACTCAACACATGTTATAATTTCTTAAAACAGGTCCTCAAAGGAGATTCAATTACTGTAACGTGGCCTAAGTAAGTGTCGATAACTGCATGTGCGGGCGAAAAGGCCTTGTGTTTTTATAGCATGCACAACACATCTCACATTTCAGATAAGTTCTGTTATTTTACTGCAGAAATAGAAACATTAAAAACAAAGCAGACGGGCTTTGTGGAGAGAACATCTGAAATGTGATTAATTTACACACAGTGGATTCAGATCCACACTTTACAAGTGAATCTTACATTTCACATGTGAAACACCGACAGAAGAGAATGTGAAACACGTTACAAGTGTCATGAATTCACATATGGTGAAAGGTAGGTACAAATACTTTGTTTCTGACTGTTAACGAACTTACTTTGACTACTTTGCCTTAATTCTAACACAAATATCTGGACTTTCTTCTCCTTACAGTTTCAAAACAGACTCGTTACTTTAGTTTTGAGGCATTTGAGGGGAATTATCTGTTATTTTCATTTTGCGTCAATGCACGGCGCATTCCCAACATCACAAGACTGATTCCATCAGAGCACGTCACGCACAGCAGCCGCAGCAAGACGAAACGATGTAAAAGACGTAACGAGAGAGAAACAGATGCAGAGGGAGACAGGAACAAGGAGAAAAGGCGTGTTGGTGTCTCTTATCTGCAGAAACTCTGCAGCCCTCTGCCTGGATTTTCTTATTTTCTTAATTTTCTGCTGCTCGGGATGTTTAACCAACCCAAAACGTCAGCATGTGATGTCCTGGGAATGAGACCAAACGATCGACTGTATTTCTCTCGCGTTTACGAACAGCTCAGACACATCCTGCTGGTTTAAGTTTAATAGTCTTTGATTTACATCATTATGACGTGAGCTTTGCACAGAAATGGCCGGAGGGATACGCTTTACTTTTAAACTTTGAGTACATTTCAGAGTCTGTACTTTCTTAGTTTTACCAGAGTATTTTTCTGCACTGCGTCAGTGAAGAACGTGTGTACTTTTGCCGCCTCTGCAAATTGTACATGCACATGTGAATTTCAGAGCTTTCGATGAAACACATTTCTTTTTTTCCCCTCCCTAATTGACGCTGTAGTGGCGGATGCTTAATATTGCAGGGATCGAGTTACTCATACATTCCCGATATCACACACTTCAAAGTGAGGCTCCCTCGGACCCACTGGGCCTCCTGTGCTGCAGGCCTGTTCAATAATCCATACATTAATATTGAGGAGTGAATGACGCACTTCTGCTGTACCCCTCCAGTCCCAGTGAACAGGAAGCACTTTGTTTGTCTCATTTTTTGAAAACATTAATAATTTGGATCCGACTGTGGATTTAGAGACACGAACTCCAGCAAGCAAAAGCGTGAAGACAAGATTCTGATCCAGGAAACATCTTTAAAAAGTTTTATATTAACACGTTTGAGTTCCTTTGGGGTGTACTGATGACCTTTTTTTAGCAGGTGAGTTCTAGAAACCTGCATGAAACTGAATCTGCAACATAAGCAGGTTAGAAAAAACCCAGAATAAAACACAACCTAGAAAGCCACCACGAGAGCTTCGCTTCCATCTGTTACACAAGCTATTATGAGCTGTGGAGTTCGACAGTGACTAAACGCCTGGACCCCTTTTCTTTCAGAGCTTGTTTGGAGAATTTACCGGTGGCCTGAACTGTCAGCGAGGAAAAAACTGCCTGTCACTCTCCCCAGCCAGCAACCTATCACAAAAAAAACACCTCTTGCGTCGACACACGTGCAATTCCATCCAGCCCAGAAACAGGATTTAGCTCCTCGTTTCCCCTCTAATTACTGCTGCTTGTATTTAACGCTCACTCTCATTTTCCCCTCCGTCCTCCATCTCTTCCTTTCTTCTGTTGCCCGCCCAATCCTCCTTTCTCCTCCGTTGCTTATCTCTTTCTCGCTCTAGCCAAAACTCTCCGCCCATGCTCTCTCCCTTTCCTTCTCGCACCGTGGGCCTGTAATCCTTGCCAGGGAGTGTGTCATTTGCATAATCTGAATTAGCCTAATCTGCCGTCCGGGCGGCGACGGAGAGGGGGCTCGCGCTCACCGGCCTCTTTAGTGGTGGCTCTCCAAGAAAGAGTGTCCACGGCGCTCCCCGGAGGTATGGACGGAGCATCGTAAAAATAGCTTTTACGGGCTGCAACGGTCCTATTAATTCCACGCCAGAGCCGCACGACATAATCGTGTTCCGCGGCGTGAATTCGAGCCCTGAGACGCGTTGTTTTTTTGCAAAGTCAACATCCGAGCCAGTGGACACGGGGTCCAGTCCGACTCCGATGTCCACACACACTTCGCTACACGCATCCAGAGGCGCAAACGAGACGAACATGAGCACATTAATTTCAAGGGTCACAGATAAAGAAGTGAGCACTCATGTGTGCATAAAACAATACACACTCCCATGCTCGCGTGCCCACACACACACACACACACACACACACATATCTGTTTGCTTACTAATCCTCCGCCTGTGAAGGAGAGCTGAAGTGCTGGAGGGTGTTTGCAGTGTGCGTGAGGCGCAGACACACACACACACAGAAATCCACCTAGTGTCACTTCCTCACATATTTAGCGTGCCACTGTTGGTTATGTTTGGAAAGAGTGACTCATAGAGCTCATTTACACACACGTAGCAGCATGCCAATATTGATTTTTTTTGAGTAAATACACGTCTAGACTCTAGAATCTGGAGAAAATACACAAACAAAAGGCACACACATGCACACGCGCGCGCACACACACACACACTGCTGGATGCCAGGAGAGGAGAATGACGAGATGACTTAATAAGCACTCACACCAGCTAATGGGAGCGTGGGTGATGGAGGAAAAAAAGGGAGCAAATGAGAGAAGGAATGGAGGCAGAACAGCGAGAGGGGAGGCAGTGAAAGGGAGGTATATGGAGATGACGGTGCCAGGAGCAGATTGTGGTGGTGGTGGTGGCGGTGGCGGTGGCATGAGAGAGTGTGGCGGGGGGAAATTAGAAGTGAGATGAAGAGAAACAAGCGTGGGAGGGAGAAGAGGTGGGGGGGGGACAACAGGGAGAGGAGAACGCAGCGGGGTAAAATGGAAGAGAGAAAGATGTGAAAACCAGAAGACGAGGTTGGAGGGTGAGGAGGGAGGCGGCAGGAGTCAAAAAAGAGGGAAAGATGAGAGGAGAGTGACAGAGAAGCGGGAAGATTGAGACAACACCGCTGCGGGGAAGGCAAAGATATGTGGGACTGAGAAGAAGTGAGAAATTCACCAGGGAGAGGGGAGGAAAAATGGTGGGAGATTTTCTTTTTTTTTTCGTTAGAGAGGTGAGTTGTCAGAGGGCAGCGCGACAGGTGAGGAAGAAGACAGATGGCAGACGACACCACAAGCAGGAGGAACCGGAGAGAGTCCGTCAGGAAGAAGAGACGGGAAAAAGTCGACAGAAAACAAAGAAAGTTGAGAGAGCAAACACGCAGCCTTGATGAAAACAGACACATCGAGGCGTTTCTTGTCTTTTTTTTTTTTGTCAGAAGCCGGTGATGAGCCAGTGCTCAGAGGATCAATCAAGTAGGAATCTAATCACGCAGCATTACAGCCTCCTCCTCTCAGTGTTGCTTCGGTGTCACGAACCCTGATAAGAAGTTATCTGCCGCGCCACAGAGCACATACAAGCCCCGACGCACTAATCCTGCATACGGAGAACATGTCAGAGCGGAGACGGGGTCGGAAGGGGGGGGGGATGCTCAAGTACCAACAACACCAGAATCACAAACACCCCCCTCTCTCCTCCAAATGACTCCACATCCCATCGGGGAGTGGAAAAAAAAAGCTTGTTTTCATTCCACAACGCGAGTGCGTCTATGACCACCTCATTATTCAAAATAGCAAACAAATTTACGCCTCCCCTTTTCTTTATCGCCCACGGGAGAAGGTGTTTGTTTGAGCTTGTGGCGAAAGAGAAAAAAAAAAAGTGAGAGGATGAAACGAACCATACGCACTCACTCGGAAAATGTCCTGTACGGTCTCATTTGCGCTGCGAAAAAAACAAAAAAAAAACGGTAATAGCCTGCCTCTACAAATAAGTTTAAATGGCTGCACACTATTAATAGGGGATATTTTCGCTCTGGCGCTGAGCCGCCGCTCAGCGTGCCCGTTCACTGGAGCAGCCGGTGTGGATTTGTTAGATTTGTATAAATGAGGTTTACATGCTTTTATTAGGGATGAGTAACGAGGAGGGCGAAGCGTTTCTCTCAGGCAACAGGTCGTCATCCTCGTCTCGCCCCCTCATCTGCATATCTCCCTCCGTCTCTCTCACACGGCCTTGACTTACTTTGGAATACCCCAATCTCATCAACGCCACCAGCCCCCCCCTCCCCACCCCACCCATCGCTCCGCCAAACCCCCCCACCCCAAAACTGACATCTTTTGTTGCCATGGCTACCGTGCTTCCAAGGTAACAGCGAGACGGGAGAGGCAGTGTGTGAGCGGAGTGACAAATACCTCCGACATGTGTGTGTTTACCAGCGTCTGTCGGTGCACACGCGGCCCAGACAGACAGAGCGACACACACACACACACAAACGCCTGCACACACACACACACACACAGACTCAAAACACAGTCAAAGGAGACGTCTCCTACTCTCCTCCCTCGGTTTGCTCTGTCAAAAAAGATAAGCTTAACAACAGTCACATAGGTGCGCACACACACACACACACACACACACACTGTCGCACCGCAACTTTGTTGTAGAATAAAAAGATACTCTATTTCCTCTGGGAACACCTGTTGGTCTCTCTCTCACTCTCCTTTTCTAATGCACGCACACACAAACACACACACACATGCGCACACACACACACACACACACTCTACAACCCATATGCCCTCTTTCTTTCACTGCATCTTAACTGAAACACCAGCAGTTATTAATCTTTGGTCTGCAGCTGGTGTACGTGCGCTGTATATTTGTACTGGAGTGAGCATGTGTGTGAGTGTGTGTGTGTGTGTGTGTGTAAGATGCAAGAAAAACACCCTGTTAAAAGTTTCATTCTCCACATCCGTGCATGCACGTGCTTATTCAAATGGGGAAAAAAAGGCATTTTGCATTTATGTATATTTTGTGTGTGTGTGTGTTTATGTTTGTGTGTGTGTTCCCTCACCGATGGACGGCCTCCTCTGCTTGGTCTGCATGGTCAGCGTGCCCACCACAGCCCCCATGTTTGCCGCCGTGGAAACGAGCGCGTCGGTGTGCTGAAGTCTGTGTCTCTTTGTCACGTGTTTGGACGGTTACAACGCACACACACACTCCCTCGCCCTCATCGCCCTCTCTCTCTCTCCCACTCTCCTCCTCCGCTTTTGGCAGAAACCCTCCTTCGACCATCCCTCCTTTCATGCCTTCTCCTCTTCCCTCTCATGTCGCTCCTCCTCCCTCTCTCTTCCTCTCGCTCTCTCTCTCCCCTTTTTCTTCTCTCCCACACTCCATCTCCCTCCCTCCCTCCCTCCCTCTCGATATCCTTGTTTTTCATTAGGGGGTTGTAGCCTCCCTCCCTTTGCTCCCTCCCACCTTTGCCCGCGAGCCAAGAGCCCGAGCGGAGCATCAGTGATTCAGGATGAAATCGCCAGGATGTTGATTCACTAAATTATGAATTAATGTGAGTGTGCCCATTGATTTGTAAATGATAACACTCTGTGAGTCACTCTGGAAGAAAAACAACAAGCATGCCCTGTTGCATTTCACACCTAAACGCATCTGTTTTCCTCCGATGGAGGACAAATATGCAGATAGATACAGGCTGAGATAATTGACTGGAGAGGTAAATGCTAATTACGGAGTGACGGAAAAAACACGTGAATGTGACAAAAAAACAGGGGAGCCATATTCTTTTTCCTCAGCGTCACGGCTTGTTCATGAAAAGGCCACTTCAATCCATCAACGCCTCCGTTCACTCCATCCATCATTCCTGTTCATCCATCCATAATACGCCTGCATACATGCCGACAGGGGATGGATAAAGGGACGGAGAGGGTGTGCGTGTGCATGTGTGTGTGTGTGTGGTGGCAGACTGTCTCCCAGGGCAGGAGGAAAGGTTGGAAGAGAGACGGGTATGAAGGCAGAAAGAGAGCAGAGAGGAGGAGAGGAGGCTTAAAGTCAAGGATGTGAGAAGGGAGAGAGATTAAAAGCAGGAAAAGCCAAGGGGTGTGAGGAATGAGATATTTAACAGCGGAGAAGTAGAGGGATCAAGACAAGTGGCAGATAATACTGCAGGAGTGTGTGCTCTCGCCTGCGAGAGCTGCACACACACACACACACACACACACAGATGAAGTCACATTTTAATTAAAGCCGGATCAATACAAACGAGGTATACGCTCTCACATGATGAAAGCACAAAGAGACAAGTTGGAAGACGGGTGCCGATGATAAACAACATGTGCTGCGCTGCGATACAGTGCACTTCAAGGATGTAGTGGGGGAAGAAGTGCTCAGATGTTTTACTTTTAACTTAGTGCGAGTCTATGACGCAGAGAAAAAAAAGGAACAAACATCGTCAAACGAAGCGCAAATCCACAAAAGCAAAAAAGCAAATTTTACACGCCCCTCAATATATTACCACTGTTTTCTTTTGGCTGATGGCTGGTGTTAGTTTAGTTGCCTGACCGCGACCACAGATTAATGCATTCACACAAACACACAATCTCACAAACACACGACTGGTTTGGTAATGTTCCGTGAATCCACACAGAAGTTATGCACCTTTTTGTTCAAGGTCCCCTTTTAGCCTGTTGGCATGTCTACATAAAAACACACCTTCACACACGCAGTTCAGCGTCGCGTAGGGCAAAAACTGTGGTCACTAAAGGATGTGGACCTTTTTGTGGACGGGCCGACAGAGCAGTGTTATGTAGTCCTGTACACCACCGTTAAACACACGTTATGGTACTCAGGGTCCCTCAACCGAAAGAAAAACAAAAGATGGAGGGATCATTGGAGCTGTGTTACAATTACGGTTAACAAGATGAAGACCCAAATGCAGACAACACACGGGAGGCAGGATTGGGGAACAAAAAAAGCTGAATGATACAAATCCAGAAAAAAAAAAAATGAGTCTCAAGGAAAAAAGACAAAGTAGCAACGAAAAAGGGCTTCAAGAAAGTGCAAAACAAAATCAAAGTACAAATCAAATGAAAAGTCAAGGAACAAAAAAACAGAAACATACCACAGGGAGACACCAGGAGACACTGGAGATGACGTGGGTGGGAAACACAGGGTGGCATCACAGGAGAACACGGACGAACACGGAACGAACTGACAAAGACATGAGGAAGAAAAAAGACTATATACAGACACACGGGCGGGAAAAGGACAGGTGAGGGAAAGGAACGTAAAAACACAGGAAGGAGGGAACACCACAGATAGGGAGGAACTGAAAAGCGACATGTGACACACAAGGGTACAATAAAACTGGAAACACAAGAACAACAAGAACCAGGATCATGACATGCCGTCTTCATTGCTAAACAACTGCCGTCGCTAATGGAATCCTGACTTGTCGCCATCTCAGTCCACTCAGTCTCACTCCCCGATGGTAGTGCCCCCCGAAACAAGACAATGAGCCCTGCCAGACTGCAAAGACGGCTCAGAAATGGCCCGCGACCAAGAGCTCAAGGTGTTGACCTGGCCTCCAGGTTTCCCAGATTCCAATCCTTTGATTGATTCGAGCGTCGCTGGGACATGCAGGAAGAAGCCAGATCCGTGGACGCCCCATCATGGATTGGAATTGACTCTGATCCAGTGAAGCATGGACACAGGTCCTTCCGGGGTTGTCCTAGGATATCTGGCACCAGAATGTTGGCAGCCAATCCTTTGAGTCCGGTGGGTCACAAGATGGGCCTTGATGGATCGGACTTATTCTGGCACGTCCTACGGATGCGTGATCAGATTAGGATCTGGGGAATTTAGAGGCCAGGTCGACCCGTGAGCTCTTTAACACATTGCTCGGGCCATTCCTGAGCAGTTTTGGCACTGTGATCGGGGAGCGATTTGATGGGTGGTGTGTGTCAAGTGGTTTCCCAGCACAGCATTGTATCAAGATGATCAGTGTTATTCACTTCACCTGTCAGTCCTTTTAATGTTGTGGCTGATGGGTGTGTGTTTGTGTGTAAAATCTGAATCTACAAAGAACCTGTCACAGAAATGAAGAGAAGTGAGCAATGTCAGTGTCAGATATTAAAACCACTAACACGAACAGCAACTTGCTGAATGCTCTGCTCTCATCCACTCATCACTGGCTTGGCTGATTTCCCGAGCTTCCAAACATTAAAGCTCCTAGCCCGAGGACAGGACATAAAAAAATGTCATTGTCAGCTCAGATTAAAGCTACAGTTTGATTCGAGAAGATGAAAACATTTCAGCCCTTCTTTTTGCCAATACGGGCAAAACATAATGTCGAATAGAGTTTGCGGTTGCCTTCGCAAATGAGGCGTATGTCAGCTTTTACAGCCAAGTTTTCCGTCGTCGATTTGGAGAATAGACACGCTGTCTTTTCATATCAAGCCTGCCATCCGTAGTCAAGCCTCTGAAAATGTTGCAACAGCTCAGAATATGGGGCACTTTTTATCTGCTGATGGTGAATAATGAACGAGGCGCGATTGTCAGGAAGCCATATGGGGAGATTTATCTGGAAAGACTCAGTTTGGTGACTAAAAAATCTGCAATCTGCTTCTGCGAAAATGTGCTCGGATGTGTGACTGTGTTTTTTTTTTTCCCTTCCTTTCACGGCAGCGAGAGAGACAGAATGGACAGCAGTGGGGAGTAAGGCTTTCACAACACACACACACACACACACACACACACACACACACACATATGCATACATTTCGCACATGAACCGACCGTGTGCACAAAGACTGGCTCACCATAGGATGAGGTCTCTGTGGACTCTAGTGACATCCAAACAGCATGCAGCACCATGGAGCTTGAACACTTCCTGCTACACACACACACACACACACACACACTGGGCTGGCTATGCTATATAACACTCTTGTATTGTGCCTATAGGAATTTACAGGCTATCAAAGTGATTTCTCCCTATCTCCGCTTCACCCTACTTCATCTTTAGCCTTAAACCATATCTATCCATCTCTCTCTCCGCTCTTATCTACGAATTTGTCTCTCCTGGCGTTCGGCCTTCGCCAGTACACCTTTATCAGGCCATCTCGCGTTATAAATCTCGGCGAGCGCACCGGCCTAGTGTTCCTGTCGTTTCAAACACTGTTCCTGGCTTGTTCCAATCTCAAATCTCCTCCCCCCCTCCACACTATCTCCCTCCGGTCGCTGACAGCCCTGTTTCCACAAACTGACAGAAATGTTTTCTCCTTCAAGTCATCATTTCAAAGTCTGTCTGTGGCAGAGAGAAAACACAAGAGTGTGGAAAATAGTATGTGTGTGTGCAAGCGCGTTTGTTTTTGTGCGTATAATATTAGCCGGGTGCTTCCCTGCAGGCATGTGAGGTATCGGCTGAAGACTGTTTATACAAGACCCCTGTCACACTTTTAGGAAAAGAAAGATAAGAGAGAGGAGATAACAGCGAGAGTAGGAAAAAAGGTAGGACAGCAGCGCATATGGGGGAAGGAAAAAAGCGGCGAGGGCGCAGATGGAAACATATTTGTCGATGAAAGATGAAGAAGAAGCGGGAGAAGAAGAAGATGGAGGAGGAGGAGGAGGAGGAAACACACCAGGAAAGCTTCCAAGCCGGAGATTAGAGTGCGATCCAGAGAGCGAAAAGAAAGAGAAAGAAGTGGGTAACAAGAGCCAGGAGAGTGGGCGAGTGGCAATCGAGAGGAAGAAAAGGCAGAGGAGAGAGCAAGTGGGACACGCAAAACACTGAAATTTCCAGAGAAGAGGATGGAGGAACAAAGAGAATGAGAGGAAAAAGATGTGGGAGAAAAATGAAAACTCGGAAGATCTTGATTAAAATTAAACTGCCGGGGTGGAAGCTCGAGAGAATCAGCTCTTCAAAGCAGCACATTCAGACCAACCTCGGCGCTAACTAAGCTGCAGGCCTGGAACATGAAAACTAACCATTTTCCTCCTAAAAGGCTCCAGTTTGATTAAACTCCATCGTGTCGCCGCGTGACGCCGTCTTGTCGGCGCACGAGGCTTTAGCAATAGCTCATCAGGGGCGGCGTGGTTTTCTACAGGGAAGAACATGTCTATTAGGAGAATCAATACTAATATCAACCGCTGTCCACACAGACGCTCCTCTGTATCTTCATTAGCGGAGGCACGCTCAGCCTCCTGCCGACTCCCATCACATTATGAAAAAGGGAATAATTAAAGGAGCTTCTGCTATTGATCTGTCATCATCTGGAGGAGAGCAGGAGAGGAGGGGAAAGAGGGACGGAGGGGGGGTAAATGGGGACGGAGATGAATGGACGGGGTGAGAAGCGGTGATTGAGGGAAGGTGGAGAGGAGAAAGAGAAGAGAAGAACAAGGAAGGCAGGGGATGAAGTTCGAACGGGAGGATGGAGGGTGATTAAAGAGGGGATCGATGAGAAGAGCTAAAGAGAAAGTGAGCAAGGCGAATGGAGTCGTCTTCCTGCGCCATTATTCTCGAGGCTAACTAGTTCGGCGAGGGACGTGACGCCTGAGGATGCACACACACGCTGGCAGAGGGGACGGAGCAGCAGGGAAATACTCATCGGGGTTCTGGTGGTTGTTTAAAGAGCCGTCAGCCTGCAGGACTGGGAGAGCAACAGAAAGAACTCAGAGTGACAGACAGGATATTAGATGTGGAGCTCCTGATAGGGCCGAGTTCCAACCGCGTTCAGGAGATTCAGTCCACAAAGTTAGAGCAGAGTTCAGTCCTTAAGCTGATCGGCCGAATACGAATCGTGTTTTGATAATTGCCTTGTTTTAAAAAGTAGCATTTCCAAAGGGTATTGTTGGCACCGCAGCTGGATCCACTCTCTGTTTTTTCTCAGAATAGCTATCACCAGCAACACAGGACAAAACATGTGTTCATTCATTCATGTTGCCAGGCTTCCAACTTGGCTAGATCACCAGTCGGCCTTCATCGTCCCAGGAGATTTTGTGCCCGGCGCAGACAAAAATCGCATAATGAGGGCGAGATTTAAAGGGAACGAATCTAAACATTGACAGAGTGATTAGGATGTTGCAAATTTGCAATCAGTGTTTACTTCCTAATGATACGTTTGAGCAAAAAACTTGCCTATTGCCAATTTAAGCCCAAAAAATTCACATCCAGCGTCTCGTATGTGAGCATTTATGAGATATATGATCATAATTATTTCAGAGT
Organism: Lagodon rhomboides; assembly: GCA_039737535.1. Classification (NCBI taxonomy): domain Eukaryota; kingdom Metazoa; phylum Chordata; class Actinopteri; order Spariformes; family Sparidae; genus Lagodon; species Lagodon rhomboides. The sequence goes on along the minus strand of CM077794.1, from coordinate 10,883,048 downwards.
TAGTGGTTTTAATATACCACCATGGCCACTACGAAATTATGGGTTTTTTCGACTCTGCTCACTGGCACTAATCACAAATACAACACCAAGATGTGCAAGATTAAATAAATTACAAAATCAAACGATGAGCAACCCTTTAACGGTCACACATCTAGTGTAAGACACGTCTGGAAAATGAATGACATAAAACAATCGTCCAGTTAATCAGTAATTAAATGATCATTAGCTGCAGCTCAGCAGTGCATCGAAAGTAAATAGAAATATGTGTTAAATTCCCCAAAAAGGTTATCGTCTGTTATCTGCTATCATTTCTTGGCTTGCTTTGTAATACACGTGTAGATACGGAGATATCTGTGTGTGACACAACTGGGAACCGCGAGTCACTGACCTGACACTTATGAGGGCACGAGGATACGTCATGCATTATTTACAGCAAAACCGGGAGCCCACGCACACACACACACACAACACACACACACACACATCCTCCGAGTCAGATTACATACTCTTTACAACAGTTGAACGGTCAGCGCGCAGTGTAAAACAGAGAAACTTCTGCACGCTGCTGCCAGACAGTAAAAGCAATGATTAATGTCTCCCGTTTCTTATTTTTCTAACAGATTCACTTGAGTTTTTCTTTACGCAGTGAATAACTGCAGCTGTTCTTCTTCCCCTTGTCCTTCCCTTCCACACTTAAACATATTTTTTACTTCTCAGGGGTGAAGATTTACTTGCTGATGCACGGCCCCCTCATTAATAGCTTGTTTGTTAGTAATTAAGAAAAAGGAAATACAAAAATACTGGTCTGAGTGACAATAGTGGGTTAATTTTTTATTTTTTTTTTACTTTGCTGCCACATCTAAAAGTAAAAATATAGTTTCTTTTAATCAGGCGTGAAACTATCCTCTAGGGCTTAATACGTGTAAGGAATATGTAAATAGAGCTACTAATTTGTTTTGTTTGCATAACCTCCACCCACTCACGCTTCTATTACACAGATACTGTACACACTGGGATAGGAACGCAAGCTCAATACAACTACAGTTAATATAACGTTCAGGCAAAACTGTTCCAACTTTTCCAATATAAAGAAAAAGTGTTACGTTTTCCAATCAAAAAGGACCCAAATACAAGACACTGGAGCAGGCTTTAATAAACTATAGCTGGGTTCCAAATAAAAAAGGGCAGGCAACAAAAAGCAAGAGGGAAACTACACAGAGACAAAACCAAGATGAACATTGCGAGCAACACAGATGAAACACAAGGAGGAAGGCAAAAAAAAGGGCAGATTGACAAAACGAAACACAGGTGAGCAGGAAAAAAAAGGCAGGAAAAAGACAAAGACAGGAAGTGTAAACAAAACGTGAATCATGAGGATAGAGCTTTCAAAATAAAACCATGACAAACCTATGAACGAGTGTTTCATGGTGTATTTTTGTTTAATAGCATGTTTTACCAAAACTATACCAACCATATGCTCCATATCCACACGTACTCTTTACGTAACGTGGTGTAAAATGCTACACTGACAGCTACAGTTCACACGTGTCTCATTTCAGCTGTCACGTTAATTTAGGTCACCTGATGTGCGTCACTGCTGTCGGTCCTTACACCATACACTCGGAGCTAAGTATCTATCTATATTCATCATCTGCATTTCTCCCATTCGCTCCGGTATTACAAAGGCCTGCAGGCGAGCGCAGAGGCTGAGCTGTCTGCGGAGATAAATTGCACGGAAAATGTTGTTTATCTTTGAAGAACCGAGCAAAAAAGCATTTGCGTGCAAACATTATGCAAATAAAGAATCTTTATTTGAACAGCACATTGATTTTTTTTTTCTTATCTAATAAAATGCTCGAACGTGGGTTTAATTTACAACACTGAGAGATCAAACGCTGACAGAGGATCTTAAACGAAAATAGAAATGAAGCTTCCCGCGATAATCAGAGTATAGAATTCAGTGTATGGAAATATGAGATGTTTATGAGGTTGTAATATCGCAGTTTCATCATTACGCACTCACACACAAATTCACATGCTTCGGGCATGGGATTAGCAGAAACACAATTTCATGTTGCCACGTGCTTAATAAAGCTCTTTTGCCGTCCTAATTGGTCCTTTTGGTGCACTTCTTTTGATGTACAGGGATGAGAGAGAGGGGTGGAAACTGTAAAGCCTATTAAAGAAATAGGGCTCCTCGTGCCTCAGCCATGTAGCCCCGCAGCAGATGGAAACATTGAGCCAAACGCACGCTTGTTCTCCAGAAGAACCGCACACTCTCTTCTATTTACATATTCTGCCGACCCCAAACTAAAAAAACTCCACATGAAAGCTTCAAGCAGTCGGAGTGATCTTTAAGCACAGAACAAGGCTATCTTCTGTGCAAAACTCACAAAGAGATGTGAGGGCTGGTGAGAGCAGAAGAGACAGACGGAAAAAAAACCCCGAGATAAACAGCAAAGGCAGACGAGTAGCCATAGATCAAGAAAAAGAGCGGCTCGGGGAGTTTCGAGAAGACAAACTTGAAGGGAGAAGCACATAAAAGACAAAATGAGAAGGTGAAATGAGGTGAGGGCAAGCAAGACAAAGGCAGGGAGAGGGAAAATTCACTTGACAGAGCGAGAGCGTACAGAGAAATGGAGGTGGAGGCGAAAACAAATGGAGCGAACGGACAGGGAGATGAATGTGTCGGCATGATGCAGGTTTTGTACTTTATAACACACCCGCTGGGAAATATTTCATCGGACCGGAGTAGTTTGTGCACGGTGACAGTGGATAAATGTAGTTTTTGGCCCCCAGGTGATGACAGACTTTAAGATAAATCCGTTAACGGCAACCTATGACCGCGTGCGGCTGGTCGGGACGCTGGCTAATATCTCTGCTTTCTGGAGGGGTTGACGAAGGCCACGGCATGAAAAACACAAACACCTGCGTCGGATTGTACTGCGTCTCTCTACCGTTTGACTGAGGCAATTCATCACTGTAAAAATGTGCCTCTCATTCAGTATGCACGGAGAGCAACTGGGGTTTAGTGTCTTGCTTAAGGATACTCTGAGACGTACACGGGAGGTGGCAGCCGGGGATCAAACTACCAACCCTGCTACTGATACCTGACCTGCTCTACCTCCGGAGCAACAAGGGGGTTAAATCATACGTTGCGTGCCATCCTTCTTTAGCAGATTTTAAAGCACTGTCTACTTGTGACCTTTCTTACTAGCATTAATATAATGTTAATCAACCAGTAAGTGATTTTCCCTTCTCAATTATTTTGTGAATTTGAGTAATCTTTAGAAGGCTAACGATAAATAACTATTCACTACTTTACAAGAAAAGCGCTGATTACGTAGCTCCCCGCTCTCTCCTTCCGTGTCTCCTGCCTGCCTCTACTATTAATAAAGGCTAAAACAGACAAACATAAATCTAAATCAATTTTACTCCGTGTAGTAAAATCTGTTTGCGATCCTCTTCTATCCCATTAATCATTTTATGGACCTCAGATTTATCTTGAGACCCATTTTTTTCCCCACGTTGGGGGGAAAGCTCCTGCTTCTTTTTTGTAAGTGTTACTGGTTTGCTGTTATCAGTTCATCTTGCGCAAGTAGAAAACACTCTCCTACAGATCCGAAGCTCCACAATAGTCCGGAGAGAAAGTCGGCTCTACGTCAGGCTACGAATGAAAAGATCCAATGAGCTCTGCGATGAATAGTTCCATCATTATGGTTTTAATTACTGCACTCCGTTACATGCAGGCAGAGGGGCTTGTTTTTTTGTTCAGTTAATGATTTCCAAACCTAAAATGCGCTTCTCTAAAAACCACCCTGTCATTGTTTTGCACGTGACAAGTCTCGAACCTTCGGTGCCTTCGCACATGCAGTGCTCGAGCTTGTACGTGTGAACACAAATGTCCGGGCATTAAAGAACTCAACCCTGCCAACTCTCCGGCACAAAGTCTCCGTAGTGTCCAATTAATCCCGTGTGAATAGAGCATGTCATTTTCTGGAGAATTCACAGCAATCGAGAGGAGTGCACTTCTCCTTTGTACTATTTTATCCACTCTTTCATTCATATTGCAGACATGTCCAAATACGTGTAGCACTGATATCAATGCAAAACAGTCACACCTACGGATGAGTCCTCCTCCTCCTGCTGCAGGCTCGACTCGGGCGCCACCCCTCGCCTAAACCAAGTGGAGCTTTTTCGGCGGGTGACGATTCTAATCACACGGAGAATCTTCCTGTTGCGTGCTGCATGTGTGAAAGGGCGCCTCTGATCAACGTACGGATCTGATCCTCCGGGGGTTCAGACGGTACGTGAAGCTGTCAAGTCTTAACTTTTTTTGTTCTGTTTTGAGTCCTAATCGAGTCAATAGTATATTTAATCAGCTGGTCAGAACTGCTTAACATATCTTGGTCAACACATATTGACTGGCTGCACCTTTTTTAACGTATGTTTTTTCATCTTGGGAGGATATCGAGTCACCCTATATCAGGAATGGAAGTCACAACTTATAGCTGAGTTTGATATTGTCCATCTAAACAGGTTTTTAGAGGTCAGGTCCAGGCTCATCATGACAGGAGGGTAAATAGTGCTTTTTTATACGTGGAATGCTTTTATGATATGAAGATTTTGACTGATAAGAAACATATTAAGGACAGGGATTGAAGTTTTTCAAGCCTGTTTTTTTATTTCAATCTCTTTTTGGACCTTTGTAGTTTATTATAGATGATCTATCAGTGAACTGTGTTATCGTCTGTCCTGTGTTCTCACTTCAACGTGTTGTCCCTTGGATTCCTTGTTCTACATCAATAGACAGTCACAGCCTGTCAATAGTCCACACACTTGGCCTTGCAGACAGTCGAATTGCATCCAAGAAGACATTTTTTATCCCAAAAAGTTCTGCCAGTTAACTTTGGGTCCATCCCAGCTGGTCGTTGCCTCACGTTGGGCTGCCATCAAGGATGAGCCAACCTTCCATGCAAAATGTATCCTGCCCTGCTTTCATTAGGCCACTTTTTATAACACTGCAGCAGATGGTGAAACGCACACACACACACACACACACACTGATACTCACACTGCAGCCCCCTGAGGAGCAACCTCGCCTTCTCTCTCAACTTTTCTCAATTTTTCTCCCCCCCCCCCCCCACTTTTTACTCGTCTATCGCCCCCTTCCTCTCACCACAACAGTGCGAACTTCAAAGTGGCTGTTATTTAGAGGTGACTCTAACTAGAGGCGAGCGTTGACTATAAATACATCGTAGTTGCTTCGTAAGCGCCGTTGCCTCCTGGTAAATGGGTTGCGCTCAAAACAAAACAAACGAGACGTGTGTTTCTTCTCTGTCGTCTCCGTAATCTCACCGTAGATTTCGTATTTTAGGCGACAGAAAACATCCACCCTGAAAATGTGCCTCAAGTATCTGTTCAGCACGGATCTGAGGTCTCAGCTGAGAGCTGTTGCCATGCAATGAAATGAGGCGCAGGTCGGGAATTAAAATAAACAACCCACGCAGGATGCTATGCATGCTTGTATTTCAGCAAAACCATTTGTAGGGTCTCTAAAGTGTTTCCACAGCCATTTCCAATACTCTGTGTGGTCTGATTGTGGCGTTTGACAGGACAGGAAGCACAGACAGCTGACAGGCATTCTCCCGAGGGGGACTCGCAGCACATAATTTACATCACTTGCATCGCCTCCACAGTGTTTGTCACGGAGTATGTTAACACACAGCCTGTTTTACATTGAGACTTAATGGTCCAGTGAGGAAATCCCTGCATGTGACAGTGTTGAAACGCGACCCGGCTCCTGTTTTCTGTCTCCGCGGTCTGTGCGATGCAGCCCCGCGTCTGCTGCCGATAACCATCAGGTTTGAGGTCAACAGACGCAGGACAGACCGCGGCCAGAGGCTGACGGATTACACCACACTGATTTACAGCACGGCGCACACACACAGCTGCCACACCACACACACACAGAATGCACGCTCTTCCCCCCCTCTTACACCCTGCTGCTACATATTTAGGGGTGAAATACATGAATAAACACTTTCGTGGACATTTGTGTCACATTTGGATGCATGCGTCAAGTGTCAGTGCCAGTTTCCTCCTGTCAAACAGAGGCAGGGCAGACAGGGAGCAGGGTGGTTTGGGGAGCAGACAGGGGTAAATACCATCACCTTTTATAGACATCCCCGATGGCACGGCTGCGCACACACACACATATACATATACATATATATATATATACAAACACATACATGCACACATTTCCTCTTTGTCTTCCTAAATCAAGGACAGATGGTCTGGAGATTGCATCATGAACCAGTGATGAATTAGATTCCTATTTTTTGGCCAACTTTACATCGTTACTCCGTATACGTTTGAGCTCATTCCCATAATGCACTTCCTGTGCAATATTCATGACTCTGAGAGCAAACGTACATGACTCCATCACCAAGGCACAAACACACAACATGACAGGTGCCTCTCTCGTATGCACAGACAGACACATGCAACAACAAACACACACACACACTCACACACACAAAGTGTGCTTGAGGTAAAAAATGTCTAAATCATAAGAAACAAAAATAATCCATTCTTACCTTTGTGGTAGGACACCTGCTTGGTTTGCATCGAAAAGGTTCCCATCACAAGACCCATGTTGACTTCTGGCCGCGGACCGGTTGCGTGTGTGCTCTGGTGTGTGTGTGTCTGCCCTGTCTCTAATCAAGGTGTGCTGGTGAGTGTGTACAGTAGGTGTGTGTGTGTGTGTGTGATGTAATTAAGTTAGTCCATCAGCCAGCTGTATGTGTGGAAGTACAGATATCACTTCTCATGCTGCCTCACACCCACAGAGCTCTGCCGCTTCTGCTCGAGGGTGTGTGTGAGTGAGTGAGTGAGTGAGAGAGAGAGAGAGAGAGAGAGAGAGGGGATGTGTGCGTGTGTGTGAGTGAGCGAGAGAGTGTGAATGAATAGAGGGCGCACATGCACTCTGAAGCTACCTTTGTCTACGCTGTCACTGGAGCTGCCTATTTTACATCCCATCTATCTCCCACACACACTCCCCCGCCCTCCTCGCTCTGTGTTTCCTGCCCCTCTCTCTCTCTCTCTCTGTCTCTCCCTCTCTCTGTCAGCGTGTCCCCTGCCACCAGACTGTCATTCCATCAATTCCTCTGTGCCTCTTTTACGTATCTGCCTCTCTCCGTCTCTGCTCCCTCTTTTCTCCTCCTATTCGTCTCAGTCGCTCTTTTTCGCTTTGTCTGTCTGGTGGGGAAAGAGGGATTGCACACTGTTGCACGGGAAAAAAGACAGAGAGGGAGAGGGGTGTGGGGGAGAGGGGAGGACAAAGCCCAAGGGAGGGCGAGGGAGACGGGGAAGGGTAAGGGGGGGGGAGATGAGAAAATGACGGGAAGAGAGAGAGAAGGGACGGAGACAAATTAGGAGGATTCACGGACGGCAGGGGAGGCGAGGAGATAGAGAGAGAAGAAGAGTGCAAGAGGTGAGGGGAGATAAGGGAGGGCTGGACTGATCGGCAGCCCCTTTGCTATTCAGGAGGCAAACGCTCCGACCGTGCAGGGCGCGTTTGCCGCTTTATCTCTACACGCACGGATCTGACAGGTGGCGTGTGTCTGCGTCCGTGTGCGCGCGTGCAATTACTCCGCTGGCGGGTGGGTCACGGACAAAGCTCTGAACATCTGACACCACTACGTTTGCAGGAACGCCGCCTCGCATATGTCAGCGCCGGCGTCAACACGGTGTACTCGGACATGTTTTCCGCTCTCGGGTCTGGCTACGCTCACACGACAGAGAGACAGAGTCCACCTCATACATGGGCTCCGCTTGTCAGTCACGCTTAACCCCTCGCCGCCCTCCATGTAGCGCCGGCGCCGCCGAGATTGGCAGGCTGCACGCACGCCATCGACCGCAACCCCCCCTTATTGAAATTCCTCACGTGGCTTTATTTAAGAAAACAATTTACAGCCGAGCCGTCGCTGTGGCTGAGCTCAGGCCATCAGGGCCAATGATAAAGCCATTAGGCCATGGCATTCATTAAAAGCTACTGGCTGCAGAAGTCTGGGAGATCGATGCCGAGCAAAAACAAGAGAGGGAAGGAGGAGGAGGTGTGTGTGTGTGTGTGTGCCGTGAGGTGGACGAGAGGAAGAAAATGAAGAAGAGGAAGAGAAGAGAGAGGAAGACAGACAAAGAAAGTGAGAGAAAGCAGCACTGCGGGGAAGGTGTGCGTTTGTGTGTGTAAAGGTGAGGGACATTTTTTTGGGTATGCAAGAGCTTACCCTAACACACACACACACTCACACACACACACACACCCCTCCTCTCACTCCCTTTTCTGGCTCTGCAGACAGATCTAACAGCAGCCTCTAATCAAAATCCAACAAACACACTCCACACACACACACGCGCACAAACGCACACACAAGTAAGAGTGGCAATGTATCGGCAGACAAAAACAGGTTTTTCGAAAACACACTCCAGCAGCCAGCGACACACAAGACATGCTGATTAAACTCTGAGAGCTCGGCTGAATAGACGAGATAAGAGAGCGTGATTTGCTGTAGCGCCGATGTTTAACTTCGGTGGAGAGGTTACATACACAACTATCAGCGGAGGGAGAAAGCCTTTGGTTGATCAAACACTGAATAAACCGAGAGAAAAAACCCACAGTGGAGGAGCTGAGGAAACAGGCAGTGTTTTGATCAGCCTCGGGAAAGCTGACATTTTCTAAATACCAAGGTTTCAAACAGCATTGAATGGATTCGTATGAAGGGAGCAGAAATCAATCAGTGACTAAGTACTATAGAATAGAATATAATGACATTGATAACAGTGGTTCAGAACAGCTGCTAAACTGGAATAACTCTATTTCTTTTTCATCCAATATCGATAAGAAGTCCTTCAAAAAAAGGAAACATCGACAACTACGTGACAAACACAATCTTCTACGGGGAGGAAAGCTCCACAACAGCTCCTAGCTGAGCCTTGTGCTGAGAACTAGAATAAAACAGATTGTAGGTTGTTTGGAGTCATGCAATTGTGATAATGTGTGAAATTCAGACAGAGGGCGGACGTGAAAAGCAGACTGGACGAGATGGAGGACAGTCGGGTTGTTATCGTTCCTACATATTGTTCAGTTACAACGAATCATTTCCTGCCTCCCATCTGCAGTTTGCGTCATCGCCTCAGAATGACGTGACATCGTATGCAACCAAGGTTAGACCCAATCAAAATGTTTGTTTACACTCGCAGGTAGAAAACCCACATATCACACACTAGCTTACACAATTGAATTGTCTTTAGTGATGAACGTTATGTTGGGGATCTAGTTTATGTGTTGGGCCAACCAGCTTGAGTTTACCTGAAACTAGCAGTTAGTCTGAGATGTCGCTGTAGAAATCAAAGACGCTAGCAACACTGTACATAAATATAGCACAGAAGAAACATCTGACGCGTTGGACCACCGTGTTTAACTGTACATCTTTGAAGGTCCAATTTGTAAAAAAGCCTATTTTGGAGTCTCATTCCCAACTTGTCAAAAACCGACGATTGGGGTTTCCCATCTCATCAAATAGTGACACTTTGGGATTGTTAGTCGGGTCGGCTCTCATCCTAAGGTGACAGTTTCTGACGAGTTGGGACGTCTTGCAAATTGGACGTTCAAAGGACACAGCTGGAAATGAACAAGATTGCCGATTTCTTGTAACTCAGCAATGCAAATCACCAGTTGTCCACCCCCAATTGACTGTTGCTGTCAGTGGAATGGCACAGTGATTCAATTTATAGAACAGAATAGAATAGAACTCTATTAAAGTTACTCAAAAACACTGAATCCCAGAACCCAGCAGGCACTCGAAGAAAACTCTTGCAACGCTGAGTGGTTCTTGAGCTTAACTGCAAGATATCATTCATAATTTATTTAATTTCAGGATAAACAGATTGTTGGATCCTTAGTTAAGTCCCTGTTTCTTAGATTCAAATTAATAATTTATTCATTCTTAAATGTGGGAACTCTGACTACTGGAACTTCAGTCAGTGATAGTAAGTGGCATCTCTGCCTAGATCCTAAAGATAGGACAGCCCTTGAGAAGAAGCACTTGGCTGGTAGCATCACTTGCAATAACGTCTGTTGAGACCACTTCAATGAAATGGGAAAGACCCAGGGTAACAGAGTGAAAGATGACATCAGCTGTCTGTGAACATCAGACCAAATGAGGTCACAGCATCAATCAGGGAAGGGCTCAAAGTTATCGACCAGGAGTCAGTGGACGGGTGGAGAGAAGGGATCAAGGAGGTAATTCACATTCAGGGTCAGGGACCGTGGTTTAACACAGACGGTGCTCACAATCTGCCACCACATCACTGAAATTCCTTACTTAAGCCACACGTTCCGTATGCTGAAGAACGAGAATGACACGTTAATGTTTTCTGACCCTGTAGCACCACTTTCCGAAACAGTCACAAATCACAATGGCAAAAAAAACTGTTATTGGATCATGGTTTGTATCAAAATGATGACTCTTTCTAGGTTAGGGGACCATCATGGAGAAAATAACTACCAGTTGATTAAGGTTATGGAATGAGCCACATCAACAACACTGATCAGTCAACACTGACCGTCTGTGGAGGAGATGTCTAACAGTTTTCTCATGTGTCCCGTCCAACCACCCTGATCTCCTCCGTCTGTGGACTTCACAACATCATGTAATTTCCTCTTTTGCTCCCCGACACTATAGAGTCATGGCTCTGGCCCTTTAACAGTAACAAAAGTTGTTTTGGGGAATTTTCTAAGACAACTGATGACATATTTCTTGGAAGAACATTGTGATTACACAGAAAAGACGCTCAGCGCTCTGAGACGGCTTTTTCAGTTAGTTCCAGTAGTTGTGATGACTTGATTGTTGATTTCAGGAGGGGTTTCCTTGAAAGGACTGTTCTGTTAACCCAGGTAAATATTTAACGAACACAAATGTTTCATTCTTAGATTACAGAACTTGTTTATTCTTCTTTTCTTTTCTCTTCTCGCTCTGTTAATTGTGACCGTTATGCACCAAATTCCTTTGCATGTAAAAAACCTGCTTTGAACCAAAGACTCAAGGTTATGCTAGCTTAGGATTTGGAATTAATTGAAAGTGCACTGACTGATCACTCTCTGCTTCACTTTTAATTAAAACCAAATTACATGCTTCTCTCCTGGAAACTTATTAGCCATTTTTATGGATCGGTAGAATTAAGCAATGGCGGAGGAAAGCGAGGGAGTGAACGTTGAGTTTGGGACATTTCATCACACGTATCCACGTCTGCTGTAAAAACATCACCGACATCTACGGTCATCTCTTTAAGGGATGTGATTCGTAAGTCTTTGAGCCATCCAGCCGACAAACACAAACAGACAAAGTAATTGAAGCATTAACGTCTCTGCGGTTTGGACGGAGGAGGAAACCAAAATAGCATTGCAGGCCTGCGCTCACGCTGCAATAACACTAAGCAGCAACAGGTTCATCACATTAGGCCGAGCGCCAAACTCTTCCAAGACATTAAGCCTGACATCATCTGTGGTGCTACTCATTCCTGTCCGGGGTGCTGTGGATCATTCTGAGTGCCAGCCTACCTCGCTCTCATCATTTATTAACCATTACACAACGGACCTTTTACTAGATTGAGGTGGCGGCCTGGGTGAATGGATGGAGGGGTATGGAAAGAAAAAAAGGATGGGGTTAGACGACTGTGCGGTTGTAAAAACTTGACAGCAGAGAGAGAAGGTGTTGACAAGCGCAGTACATGTGGCGAGAAGAACGGTGAATAATAAATCGGCTGGTTAGCTGCCTCTCGCTCTTATCAGGCGGAAACTGTCATAGTGATGACCATGCAGAGGAGATGAGGGCGATGTGAGGAGAGAACTGGGAGGCAAGCATGGAGGGAGTGAAGGAAATGAGGCACGGGGGCAATAACTGCTGGAAGGGAAGAGAACAGATGAGAGTGGAGAATTTGGAGGGTGAGATAGACGGGGGGAGGTGAGGGAGAATCGAATGAGAGCAGAGAATTGGGAGGAGAGAGTAGATGGAGGGGACACAGGTGACGAGGGAGGGGGTAGATGGAAGGAGGGAGCGAGGGAGTAAAAAAAAAAGACAGAAACAAGATGGCGGGACAGAAAAAAGGGAGGGAGGGAGGCACAAGACTGCACCTGGCCATTAACTGGCTCAAACGGCTCAGTGTCGTCTGAGTCATCAGAGCTAACAGTTTTATTTAATGGAGTGAGGAGTGGAGGAGACGAGCTCGACGATCCGGACAGACGTGGGAATGAGGTGTAACGCTGCCGAGATCAGCCGATCCCCGCCGCGGAAAAAAAAAGGCAATCACATGTCGGTTTTCGTCTCGGAACAGCCAAACATGTGTCAGCTGCTCCCCCGTAAGCCACAAGACACAGTCCAGGCTGTGCAACAAGGCCTGACTGCAGTCAGTATGCAGCCAGTGAGGAAACACCAACAAAATCATCTCGCCTCTAGAATGGTTCGATGCAACAAACGCTGATTCATATCATCCCCACTTGAAGGATCATTTCACTCGATTATGAAAAAAAATAAATGGCATCTTTTAGTATCACCATGCAGATTGTCTGGGATAGTTTTGCTCGTGGTGCTAAAACAACGAGAAACAAAATAATACAGTGGGACTATTTTTTCAGTATATACGCAACTGTGTCTGCATCGTACTTTCTGCAAACCACTGGTACAGTGATTTTTTACATTTCATTTCAAGTTTCATATCAACATATCTAATATACATGCCATACAACGTTCAGTTACATGTATGTGAGCTGATTTTTCATGCGAGGAGGAGTTAGCCGTCAGGATGCAACTCTACGGGTCATAAAGAGAGGTCAAAAACAAATGTTTGTTTTTCTGTCCAGTTAAGTACATTGTTCTGTTTTAAGCCTGTTTTTTTGCAAGCCAGAATTAGCATTGAAATTAATTTCACAGTTAACGTGAATTACGGATGCACCGTGCCAACCAAGCTAGTAGCTAGCCTTAGTGTCCGCAGCTCCTCCCCAGCTCCACCTTCCTATGGTCACTTCTGGCTGCAGAAAAACTGAAATGGCAACGGCCAAAATGCCAAACTCAAGGCTTCAAAATGATGAACAGTTGAGGACTACGTCTACTTCTTTTATAAAGTCAGTTGTAAGATCATAACGCACTTCAAGTAATTGAGCTTTGTCAGTATGAGGATCAGGGAAGTTAGGTAACCAAGAGACAGCCAGACTAACGGCTAGATTCCACCAGATACGTGTCCGGTCCGGCTCCGCTCTGTCACAGCTCCGGCAGCCCAGAGCCCTCCGGAGCACGACTCAGCAATTCAGCACAGCGCAGACAGGAAGTCACACACCGAAACAACAACATAACATCCGGTGAATTTTCCAAATAAAGCATTCCGTGTTGACGCCAGCACAAAAAAAGAGACAAATACAAGCACTCTAAACCTTAGGTTGGTAACACTACAACTGCGGTCGCGCATGATTATGTATTTATCGCGGGAACTCCTTGATCTCGCAACTCCAGCTGTCTGGCCGGACTCAAAACTCAGCCGGTGGGGGTTGCCGGACAGATGACGGAGCAAAACCATACCGGAGCCGGAACGCAACGGACATGCATCCAGAGGAATCTAAGAGGAGACTAAGATGAACATGCTTCGCGGTAGAGCTCAAGGTGGGAAGACAAAGAACATCTGCCGGATGTGTAGGCAGGCAACTGTTAGCTAACACGTTCCTCTAGCTATAAAGCATGGGTTTTCTAATCTTCAGTGAGAATTTAAAGTGAGATTAGTCGTATGCTAGCTAACGATAGCCTCAAGGGCTAAAATGTTTACCTCTGGGACGCCTCTCATTGGTTGTTGTGGTCCGGCTCAGACAGTGAGGATGTAATCATCCATCCAACATGTTTGTTATTATTGGGGCAGCCCTGATGACACTGTGAGCAGTTCAGGAAGGTTAAGACTGGATCTGCAAACCTCTTATTATACCAGATAATCTGTGCCGGAGAGCAGCATTGGTATTACAATTGGACAGCCTACAGACACAGCACCACTGGACCTCAAGTGATGTAAGTCTGTCAACCTATAACGCTGATAACATCACTGACTGAATACTTCTGCTAATTACATCCACGCTCCGCTTCATAACCGCCGCTGTCAGGTCAATGCGAGTGACTAATGCGCCTGATATGAACTTTGTGAACTTGGTTCACTTCAACTTTACAGACGTTTTCTAAAGGTCAAATATACAACATTCACTGCTGCTGGCAGTGGCTGGCTATTAGTCTAATGTAATGCTGAATGGTTGGATGAATAATAATGCATCATATGTTATATTTCAGTCAGGAACACTCTCGTCAAAGGTTTACAGTTATGCTTGGCGCTGATGGCTCTAAGGACGCTCCCTGAATTGACTAAGCAGCTTTCTGAGACAAAACAGGGATTCAAATTCAGAAAAAAAACAACCCCAGGGTGTACAAGAGACGGCCCAAAGGTAGACAATTAATACCGTTTTATAACCTTGAGCCCTGATAGGACTTTACTGAATAAAAAAAAGATGGAGGCAGCGAGCTTTCTAACAGCAGTGGTGTTGGGCGGTTTTTGAGCAGGAGTGACGAGGGAGCCGTGTTTAAATGGATGCCTTGTGGTGAGAATAGCTGTGATTGGTGTGAGGCTGACTTGAATCATCGTTACCAAACGGCAGGCTGTCAGCTGGTTACAGACATGACAGGGTTGTGTTCCAAGTGTGGGGGGAGAGAAAAGCCCTTAACTTGGGCTGATTATTGTTAAACATTTGTCATGACAAAATGATTAACAGCGGCTCCTCTTCAGCGAAGGCCGCCTTGTTACACCGCCGTGTTTCTACGGTAGCCCAGTAAGGACAAACAAAACTCTAGGGGCCTTTCTTTTCATTCATGTTTTTAGAAGCCATCGCACAGGAGGGTGAGGCGAGAGGTATTCAGTTGGTTGTTAAATGCAATAAGTGCCACGAACTGAATTCCCTCCTCATGAATCACAGTTCACAGATATATCAAAACCTGGATGAATGAAACCACAGCTTTGTGTCTGGCTCCATTAAAAGAGAGCGGAACAAGATGACTGGTGAGTTTCTTCTGTTGCCGCTCAGGTCTAACAGACTGATCAGTGCTAACAGTGTTACACTGAGAAGAACAGCGGCGTGTCTTGGCGACGCTGCGCTGTCTCGAGCTCTCTCTCCATAACAGCAGTCTATTTCTCTCTCTTCAAGGCCACGGCTGCTGAGTTTCCGTCCCGCAGGCAATCTCTCATAAAGATTCACCGTTGTACGCCATCCACATACTTTATATCACCTGTCAAGATGTGAAAAGCCCCGGTTTGCAGCCCGCTCCCTGCGGTCGACGCACGGATGACACGTTTGGCGGCGGAGCTCTTTTTTAAAACCAGCTCGCAACAGGACATGAACCGGTGAGAAACGCGCTAACACAAGGCTTTTTATCCATTTATCTTTTCAGCCTGGTTGAAATATTTACTGTTTTTGTTTTTTTTCTCCACATAAATGTTTTACGGGCGGCATCACCTTGCCTGTGGGTGCGACTGTACTTGGGCTCTCTCGCTCCCTCATTTTACTATTCCTGGAAACAGAAATGAAGCACACGACACACCAGGGTGGTTCTTCAAAAGCGCAGGCGGAAATTAAATTTACATTTCTGTTAACTGCAGCAAAAGTCTTATTTCTATACCTTAAGTACCCTGGTGGGTTTTTCTGTGAGCTGAATACAAACACCTCTATTGACTCTCTCGCTCCGAGTCTCTTGTTTCCTCCCCTCCGCCGCAGATGAGACTGATGGAAGTGTTAATTGTATGCAGCTCGGGGATTGATTACAGCGTCGGTGGGGGAAGAAACGGTGTCCCCTCCCCTGAGAGCCTTTTTCCATATGAATTATTATGCATTATGTTTTGTATTAAACATGCACTGTGGCCCCCGTGGCGCATTAAAAGTGAAATGACAGCATTTTGGAAGCTAAGCGGCAGTAGGTGTGGAAGGAAAGCACACACACACACACACACACTAATATCCACATCAAAAGCTTGTGTGCACAGAGATACCACATGTGTGTGAAGCCAGGCACACACACACACACACACACACACACACACACACACCAATCCTCTCATTTTTCTTTCCTCCCCGCTCTGTGTTCTCATCTACTCATCCATCCTACTCTCTCTCCTACGCTGAATACAAAAGTGCAGTCAAGTCCCCCCGACTCAAAGAGGGGCGACCTGAAGAGAATATCTGATGGAGGGAGAAAAGAAAAGGAGCTGCTGAATATTTCATCACGCGCTCATGACCAAACAGTGTGTGCACGTGACTCCTCGCGGCCGACGCCGGCAAAACCCCTCAGTCTGAAAAAAAAAAACACACCTCATCACTCATCAAACATCAGAGGAAGAGCTGCTTCATCAGCAGGCACTTTGATTCGGTGAATATTTAATGGTTCGTTTGGTTAAGACTCAACTTCACTTTTTTGTTCTGAGGCGCCCTGACAATGTGGGATCACGGCGAGGAGGAGGAATCTGACGCCCTCTGCTGGGCCGCCAGAGGAAACTCACAACCGGAAAGAAAAGAAGCAGGAATGACTGAGTTTTGGTTAAATATTTTGAATTCTAACAAGTCCTGTTAAAAATCACAGAAGTTAATACTCACACATTGTGAGCCTCATTAAATGTGAATGCTTTCAGCTGTTGTCAATGAATAACAGCTTTTGGAAAACTCTTCCCCTTGAGCCGGCACACAGACAGGAAGGAGGAGATGGGTGATTAAGATTGCATGTTCCTCCTATTCCCAGCAGAAGAGCGCTTTGAAGACTGACAGGAGTCAGCACTTTAAGTTTCTTGTTTTGTTCGTTTCCTCTGAAGGGAGTTTGTTCTTTGATTGCTAAAGAAACCTCCACGGGCCAACTCAGGAAAGTGTAAAGATCCCCTCCACACATGTATTAAGGAATGTTTTTTGTAGAAAAAAGTTATAATAATCTGGTTAAAATCCTAAAAATGGAAAATTTACACTGTCAGTAATAAAAAAACTGCCTTCTAGTCTCAAACCTACACAGTGAACTCAAGCATCCAACTGTAGGAGCAAGAAGAAAAACATTTTAAAGATTTGAAGTCATTTAAAAAAAAAAAGGGTGAGGTGGTAAAACAGACAAACAACCCAGGTGATGAGTTTGGAGAAGAAGGGCTTCACTGGTAGCCACCAGCCAAAGAGTGTTTTGTGTGTTGATAGCTGCCATCAGGTGCCATCACCTGTGCCCAGACCACCACAGAGCGCACAGCTCTGCATCCAGGCAGGTTGAATTTGTATGCCAGCGGGGAGGCACCCGAGGGCAGGCTGCATGGATGGGATAAGTGAAATCATGCAGGCTGTTTAGAGCCTGGCACCGCTTGACAGGATGTTTACAGGGTTTTTTCAGAGATGACGGGAGGCTGAGGGAAGTTTTAGGAGCGAAAGGCAGCGCAGAAAAGTGACAGACAGTCAGAGAGGAACTAAGAGGGAAACCAAAGCGATGAAAGGGATTTGGTTTAATCAGTCTGCAGAGGGGAGAAGCGAGCAGGGCTTAAAAAGAGGGATGGAAACTCCAGCCGGAGATTTCTGTGAACTAAAAGAAAACAAGCATCAGAAATTCAGCCAGTGTGCGTGTTATTCACTGAGGCTGACATTTTTCTTTCACACATAGTCGGTATAGATAAACAGGGAACACGGAGGATTAAATGCTCCGACTACAATGAAACAGGAAGCATCGCAGTTACATTTGAACGTCTCTAGGCAGAACAACCTATTGAGATTCCTTCAACTGAGATGTATTTCAGTCTGTAAGTCACTACACAAATAATTTGGGATAAAAGAAAACAAAAACAGTCAACAAATATGACAGTTATGCATCGTTTCCACATGTCTCTATGTGCCAGTCCATTCATTCTTGTGGAAATCTCTGTGATCCTCGATGTGTTCGCCTCAAGAACACTGACATTTTTGTAGCTTTAGCGACGATTAACAGTCTATTTGCACGCCACACCACAGAGGGTTCGCATAAATGATCTAACTAACTGATCCATGAATGTACAGCTCTGTTTATATACTCTTCTAAGTGAGAAGCTGCGCATAAAACACAGAGAAAATGAGCTTCTCTCTCACGTTCGCTGAGGCGTTTCTATCGATCTGTGGAGAAATGCATTTCCGTGCGTTAAAAAACACCACAGGCACGTCCATAATTATAGACACAAAGCATTACTCCCAACACTAAAAAACACTGTGACACAGCTTTATGATTTATATGCTGGAGAGTGACGTCACAGTCCCTCTGTGTGTGTGTGTGTGTGTGTGTGTGTGAGTGTTGCTAGTGCTGGTGAGTCCCTCTCCTACATCCTGCATCTGTCCTCCACGTGGCGGCCTGGTAAAACACCTTTTGGTTACTCTCAGGCAAGCATTTGTTTCTGACATAAATACATGATTTGTTGAGTTTAAGATAGTTCAATAAAGAGTTTTGTTTACAGTTCTATAGGTTTGGCTCATAACTAATTAAATATAATAGAATATAATCACAAATATAGCTCATGCAGTTCATCCCTCACATTTTGTACTGTGAAACTATCCCAAGCTATTTTTGTTTGCTTCCAGTGAATATTTGTATTTATAATGGTAGCATTTGATTCTATATTTCTATTATTCTATTATGTATTGGATCTTTGCTTTGCTTTTATCTTGATCCAATGTTCTTATCTTTCTGTGAGCTGCTATAACACGTGGATTTTCCCAGTGAGGGATTAATAAAGTCTTATCTTATCTATCTTATCTTTATGGCTATGATCATTTAGTTTTTTAAAACTGGTTGAGTGGTTACACGTAGCAGCGGTCTGACTGAGGCAAATAGTGGATCATTTCCACATCAGCCTGGATTCTGCTGAGCTGCCTGTAATGTTGAGATGTGAAGATCAGATGTGACGAAAAGATTCACTTTGATCTTCGTCCTCTGCGTTTTCTTCTTTCAAACTTCACAGCTGTCTTTCTTGCAAGTTTCTGAGCAGATTAGAAAACACAACATATGTGCATCCTTGACTTTTTGTTAACTTTACTTCAAAAGCTTGACAGATACCTGACACCTCATCAGGTTTGCAGTATGTGTTATTTTGTCTGTTAATTTGCATTTTCTCAGCTCTACCAGCAGAGGTCAATGCTGCTCTGGTAGTCGCTCTACACGGAGCTGAATCTGTTGATTGTACCTGTGTTTGTGTTGCCTTTCAGCACACCGAACACACACACTCCTTCTGTGCTCATGCAGGGACTGATGTGAGGCTCCTGTTGCTACTGAGAGGAGGAGGAGGAAAACTGTTCTTTCACCGTAATTTATCACCGTAGCTCTTAAACTGTCCTAAAACTCTGATTGTTAAAGGTCATCTGAAAAAAAAGAAGCTGTCAGTAACTTACAGTGAAGTGTGAAAAAGGCAGCCGAGCCCGTCGGCTACAGAGAGAAGTGGCCCTGTTTGCCCTTTAATGTCAGCCTCTTACTGCAGAAAAGGATTTGGTGGCTGCGCTATTGAACGGACAGATGGATGGATGTTTAGATGGAAGCATTCGCTGACATGTTTTACTTCAAATTAATAGCACATGAACTCTGAGGGGAAGGTTCATATTTCACATTTGGAGTGAAACTATTGTACTTTGGCCTTTGCAGAAGTTGATTCATCATGTTGTGACCTTTGTGTTTTTGCCTACAGCTCCTCAAGAGAGTCACATCTGTCCTATTTCAATAGTAAATACAAGACAATCTTTGAATTTTTGTAGGAGAGTAATGGTGGCAGAGGTGTCCCAGCAAACACGGGTCACACATCGTTGTGTCCCCGGCCAAAGTGGTCCCATCTGAGGCCAATATCTCAGTGTGGTTACGAGGTGAAACGTCAGATGGTGACGCTGTTTCTACCTTTAATAATGGTGCAGTTACACCCTCTCTCTTACAAACCAGGACATATTGATCATGTCATTGCCATGGAAAAAAGCAAATGCATGTCTTTGATTTTTAAAAATATTTCACTGACATTGATTTGATGTGAAATGGTTTTGATCAGACGGCCACACTGTGACGTCCACGTCTCTTAAGAAGATGATGTCACATTAGCTAACTTCCTGTCTGTTTTGCAGTCATCGATCCCCTCCCTCTTCTCTACGTCACCACACTCGCATAGCTCTCTTTGCCTCTTATTACCGCCTCTGTTCTGATTGGAAAAAGTGGGCAGGGAAACCAGAAAATGTCTTTTCTCTTTTACAACATGAGCAGGAGGAGGGGGAGAGACATGGGTTACTGACCAAACACTCTAACAGTGACTACAGTTGGAATATAGAGGTATTTAACACTTACTTAATCAGACAATAATGCTCACAGCAAATATAAAAAAAAAAACACATTTATGTATATCTGCAAATCATACTCCTGCTCTCATCATTTTAAGCTTGTTGTGGTGTGAGACTCTTTACTCAAGCTGTCAGACTTTCGGGCTTTATGCTAAAAAGTCAGGCAATGTGGTATAAATAGCGACACAGTTCACGTTTTAAGGAAGCTGTGATGGGCTCTGACGTTTGTGTTTCTGTGAGTCAACGCTGACTTATTATTTGCAGTTTTTTGGACGCATAGAGCTTCTGAAAGCACACTGTGTGCACGCACTTTAGCAGAACAGCTGAGTAAGTGTTTGTAGCAACGGCATCGTTTGACATTGCCAGGACATCAGAGAAGGATGTCCAGCTGAAGGCCGTGACACAGCTTTCATTTGAACCCTAATGGGACGTCACGATTGAACGTTGAAACAACCGTCGCTAAACGTCTGGATGTTTGCTGGTATAGCAGCAGTCGTTTTTTGTCGTACTAGTTGTGTTTCAAAGAGGATTGAGGTTAAAGAAACACACCAATTTTCCCTATGAGGATCAATTTATCCTTGACTTCAATTTATACAACCTGTTGCTTGAAAGATACGGGTGTTTAAGAAGGTGCTAACAAGTTGCGTGATGGGAAGTGATCTTGTGTTTCTGGGATGTGACTCCTACTGGAAGCTAAAAGTCAGGATATCTTGGCCTCCTCTGCTTCGATTTTGACTGTTACAGTTTGAATCTGTCTCTTTCAAACTTTACTGAGAGACCTGTTAAGTCCTTTAAAAGCTCCTGCACACTTTTAATAAACACTTAAGTGATGCAAACTTATCCTAAGAACTAAATATTCAGATATTAGAGACAATAACACCGACAGAAAGCCAACCGTTTACTATTATCCAGTTTTAAGTGCAGACGGTATCTGAAAGTAAGCAAACACGTACCAGAACACCCAGTAAAAGTACAGGAAAAGTACAATTTCAGCAAAAAAGTGCTCCCAATTACACTATTTGCTTTTAAATCACAGCAGCAGAACCGTATGTAATTAGTTGTTCTCACCCTTCTTGTTTCATTGATTCGAACAAAGTGGGCACGGGGCAGCTCCTCTTCATTAAAACTCCAACGCCCCAAATTAAAAAGCGCTGGGTAGTAAACCCAATCCATAGAGCTACAATATTGTAATGGCCCTTTAAGGAGCTGGAATATGTGTGTGTGTGTGTGTGTGTGTGTGTGTGTGTGTGTGTGTGTGTGTGTGTGTGTGTGTGTGTGTGTCTTGCCCATTTGCCTTTATGGCCGTTGTCTAATCTGATGTTGTTGCAGATGCAGCTCTCGCTCCCACCGGAGCTCTGAAAAAAAAAAAAACAGATCTGGACCTGTGTGCGCATGTACGTGCAAGTGTGTGTGTTTATTTGTGTGTCTGAATGTGTGTGTTTATTTATGTGTGGGTCTAGGTGTGTGTGTTTGTCTGTGTGTCTGGGTTTCTGATATTTTGCAGACCAACATGTCTCGTTCCCGCAGCTCATTTCCTCATTGACTTTGTCGGTGTTTTTAATGGCCGTGTATCGGTGGCATCTGTGTGTGTGTGTGTGTGTGTTTCTTTTGTGTGTGTGCTGCTTCCTTTTTTGACTTTATGATGTTTTTTTCTTCTAAGGAGTAATTTGTTACGCAACCAGACCTCAGCAGCAGCTCCTTCATGACGTTCTGTGTGTGTTCGTTTGTGTGTGTGTGTGTGTGTGTGTGTGTGTGTGTGTGTGTGTGTGTGTGTGTGTGTGTGTGTGTGTGAGAGAGAGAGAGAGAGCGAGACCTTGAGGGCAATTCTACCCACTGCGGCTGAATGCTTGAGCCATCCACAAACGTGTGTGTGTGTGTGTGTGTGTGTTTGCATTTGAGTATGTCTTTATTCATCTACTGTATGTGTGTGACTGACTTCTTTGATGTGTCTCATCCCTGCAGACATGATGTCAATTGGCTAACTGAGCATTATACTATAAGTGTGTGTGTGTGTGTGTGTGTGTGTGTGTGTGTGTGTGTGTGCGTGCGTGCGCCTCCAGGCTGCTGCTGTGCTGCATACAGTTTCTGAAGCAAGGCTTTTTGTGTGTACTTCCTGCGCTGCTTTTCCTACTTCAACAATAAAAATGAGATTGATAAAACAGCGCTTTAACATTAAACACACACACGCAAACACACGAGACCTAACATATGACCATGGTTGCACACACACACACACATACCAAATAACAACTAATGAATCACTATAGTGAAACCCTCCTCTTCCTCTCACGGCGAGCGTCTAGTGTACGGCTCCTCTTCCCCCGTTGCCACACCGACACGTTTTATTACTCACATTCATCACGAGCGTGTGCACACACACACACACACACACACACACACTGACACACAAACGCACACCCTCTGCGCTCTATATCAACTTTATCTCTCCTCTCTATTAGCTGCTTACTCCCTTCATCTCTGTCTCCTTCACTCCTCCCTCTGGAGAACAGATCGAGGTCAACTGCAGACAAGACCGGAGTAAAGAAAAGAGTTTGTACGAGCCGAGGGTGAAAGATAAGCTGGACTTTCTGCTTTCTGTGTCTCTTATGTTCGTTTGTGGCCTTGTCTGCTTCCGTATAACAGCGGATGCACACACTTACTTCCATTGACATGTACGGGAACTCAAACAGATAAAAAAAAACACACAAATTTGCACTTGCACGAATACAATAGAGACGCATTCAAGCTCTTACCTTTACTGAGAGTCCCCGTGACCAGTTTGTGCAGGGACAGAGCAAACTTGACCAGTCCCTGTTTGCAGCGTTTGGCGCACCCCGTCATCCTGACTGTGACCTGGGACACAGCGGGGCTGAGCAGGGCCAGAACAGGACGAGGGCTTCCAGGTCCAAACCGGCAGCCGCAGCACTCTCAGATCGAAGTGGCAATCAATACAACTTCTCCTTCTTCTTCTTCTTCTTCTTCTTCCTCCTCTCCTTCTTCACCTGGAGGGTATGAATCCAACAGAGGCGAGTGCGCTCCTCTTTCCGTGTCGCCTTCCGTCCTGCCGAGCTGAAGGGAGAGAAAAAAAAAGAAACGGTGATCTCCCCCTGCCTTCCCTCCCCCACTCCTCCTCCTCCTCCTCTGCCTTCTCCATCCTACCTCTGAATGAGTCCAAATTAGTTACTGCTCGAGAGCGAGGTGAAAGAGAGAGAGAGAGAGGGAGAGGAAGTGTGTTAAAGAAATAAACACACTACTGTCCGAGCGAGACAGCGACAGCTTGTTAGAGGTGCTCTCACAATCCAAGTTTTCCAAGAAACTTCCTTTTCAATCAGCCAGTCAGTCTTTGGGATTTCACGGTAATGAACCAATCTCGTGAGCTCCTCTTGGTCTCCTCTCTCTTCTTCTTCATCTTCTCCTTTTCTTCCCTCCTGCTTATCAAATTCAACCCCCCCTACCACCCCCACCCACCCCCCCTTTTAAGTGGGGAAGGCAGTAATCCACTTTCAGCACCAGTGACAATGGACAGCTCCCCACAAAGCAGAGCAAACACACTGAGCTCGATCGGGTTCTCTCTCTAGGCAAACACACACACACACCACACACACACACACGCAGACACACTATCTCTGCCGCCGACCCCTCCCACAGCCCTCTCAACACACAAACACACTTCCATCAGTTTATGAGATGTGCGTCTTTTTATGACTGTTCCTTCTCTGCATCCAATTCAACAACGCCTTCTTTTTAAAATTACAACTATAATTTTTACAACTATTTTTTTTTACACAGATACCTGAAATAGAGGCGTCTGAGCTCACATTACCATCAGCGAGTGTGATGAATGTGATGATAATGGTGGTAACGTTTTGTAAATGTATCCTTTCCATAGCTTCTCTCTTCATTTATGCTCCTTTTTGTCCTTTTCCTGAGCTGAGTTTTCTTTCCTAAACGTCACATTTTACCGTATTCATTTTGAGAGAACAACCAGGAACTCGGATCCTTTACTTAAATAAACAAGGGAATAACAAAATGTGAAAATAGAGTCCTCGACTCAAAAGTAAATCTGCAGAGGTATTGTGAGATTCAAACAATATAATTGAAATATACTTACAGTATCTAGTAGTAAGAGGAGTACTCATCAGGCAGAATTGCACCTTCCCGGGTGTTGTGTTTCCGCAGATATCATACTATTGGATTATTGTTGCATTAACCCCCCCAGAGCTCAACCGTGAATACACCGAGCACGTTTTATTTATAGACACGTAAGTTCATTCATAGATCACGTGGAGACAAACTTAGATATTCCAGCTCAACATCTGGTTTAAATGAAACATTTTGAATTATTCATATTTTCAGTGATTTACAGGGTTACAGGCACTCTCAATGTAAAACGGCTTGAAACAGATGTGAGATGTAAATACACTGTCATTTTTATTTTAAATCTCGGGATTTGTACATTTTAATAGCGGCCTGTATTTTGGACCCTGGCAGCTTCATACTTTAAATTATCATTTTGTCAGTTTAATAGACTTAAAGCTGAGTTTGTGCTGAAAAAAACCTAAAACATTACCATAACAGTTTAAGACCTGGGTCTTTAACAACCACAACCACTGCAAACACCTGCCTACCTTGAGCAGGCTTCTGGGGTCTTGAATTTGAGGACTGTGTTTCCTGCAAACTGGTGACATTTAAAGTATAAAGATAACAAAATAATGAGTAAAATTCAACAGCATTTTTATGTCAAATGACCTCATTTTACGTTTAATCCTCAGAGAATAATGCAGAATATTTAACCCTCAGCATAAAACATATTTATCACTTTTTTATTCATTCATTTTTTTGCCCCTGTCCCTCAGAAAGTCTCCGCTCCACTGGCCCGTAATCTCTTAGCCTACAAAGTAGCAGTATGTGAGAATCTGCCACCTGTCGATCTCCAAACAAATAGAAAAGTCTGTCACCAAAGTAGCTAACTGCTGCTAACTGTATTCTGTTTATGACTGTAGCTACAGTTAGCTTGTTAGCTCAGTTAGCCATGCAGCTACCAAAGAGCTGGCGTTTACATTGCTAGCAAAGGATAATTTAACCACCGGTAGAAAGCGGCTTTCAGGACCAGGGCTAGCTGGTTAGCATGCTAACTTTGGTAGATATCACAACAACACAGTACATAGACGTCTCTGACACAATGTCTTCTCATTCTGTTGATGATTGTAGGTCATTTAATAACGTTTTAAACTAAAACTCTTGGTAAATCCTTTTCCCCCCGACTGTTCTGAAGGGACGTTTTCAGCAACACAGACGAATGATGAAGAAATATTATAAGAATACTTTACGTTGCGTCTCTACGGTCCCCTCACCCTTCCATGACTACACGCTGCTACCTTCACTTTGATCATGTAGATGACACTACTTTACAGAGTAAATAGGCGACAGTATACTGCAGGATTAAGCTTTTATAGTATATAGTTTAGATAATATTTCAGATCCAGGACAAAAATCTGACAGATTAAGAATAAGAGACATGATTACAAATCCATCTGCTCCTTCAGTAACATGGATTTATTTGTACACAGCAAAGTCGGGCTGCTGATATATCACAGCCCTGGTTGGGTACAGGTAACTCAAAACTGTTCCATATTTGGGGAAATGTACTCAATTACTCTCTCACTACTGCACTAAACGTTAATATATTTAATGATTATCTCAAGATTGTCTACTCTACTGATTCCTTTGACCCCAATCTCGACTCATCGATACACCTTTCAACCAGAGAGCGAGACTGCCAATACCTTGATCAAGTTGTATTTGACTGATCATGTTATGGATCACGTGCAGGTTGACCCTAACGCGGCCTCCTTGACTCATCCTGACCAGCTGCTTTACCAAAAGAGGCAGGAGAAGATGGGTAAAACAAGAGGAGCACAGGAGAGAGAGAGGATGCAGGGACATAATCTCATAATGTCCTCCTGGGCTATATTTAGTCCTGGATCACGTATGGTTACCGGACTGACGGGCTGAAAAACGCAAAGCACAGGAAGAAAACGGCAACAACGGCAAAGTTTAGAGGGGGAGAAATGAGGAAATAAATATAAACGGACGCTATGGGGGCAAGAGGGAGAGAACGGGAGAGATAGAGAGGAGAGCAATACAACAATAAAAATGCAAATGAACGGCATAAAAACAGACGGAATAGAGAGTATTGATGGAGGAGAAGGGGAATGAGCAGTGGAAGTCTGCCAAGAGGAGGAGGTGGGGTGTTAAAACTCCCGGAGTCCCACACAGTCTCGGGGGTTGTTTGCCATCAAACTGGAAAAAAAAAAAGGTTCGACAGGGGCTTTCCGGACGGATCAATACTTCTCCCTCAGACTGTGAACACTTGAGGGAAAGCAGGAGGAAGGCGGGAACAAAAGAAAACACAACGTGAGAGAGTGAGAAAGACGAGAAAGAAAGAAAAGAGGAGCGGAGTGGAACGGTTGAGCGGGAGAAAGAAGAAGGGGGAGGATTGTTTTTCCGAGGCGCCACCAGTGTTTTGGCTATTAAGCATGGAGGAGATTACTGTGTGGGGGAATTTGCATAAACATGCTTCTCTATTACCGCCCCCATTGTTCATGATTAATGAGATTAAGGCTGCCTTTTGCGCACGGATTCGAGGATGTAATAGCAGATAATTGCTTGTCTCTTCCCAAATTAGAAGTTGCGTTGTTTGATGTTTGTTTCAACGCCGATTTGTTCAAAGTGACGCGAGCCCTGGTAGGACAGGACAGAGCGTACCTGATAGGCGCCGTGGACGATAAAGACGTGGTGAAAATTGATGGGGAGGAGAGGAGAGGGGGCTGGCGGAGAGATAGATAGGGTTTCGTGACGCACAACGGCAATAAAGCACCTCGGATTGAACTGAAAAGGAGGCAAAGCAAAAAGAGAGAAGAAGGACAAAATCAACCCGGGGGAGAAAATGGTGATGATGAAAGGAGAGTTCAGGTAGATTAAGGTGTGTGAAGAGGCAATACAAACAAATGAGAATGAGGAGAAGAAAAAAACAACTGGAAGAAAAAAAAAAGAGGAAAGGAAAAAGATGCAAGGAGTGAGGAGGAGAGAAAAAGAGAGGTCGGCGAGGGAGGTGAGAGAAAATCAGAGAGGGGGTGGAGGCAGGCAGAGAAATGAGCGAGACAAAAAGAGAGGAGATTGCTTTGAAAGCTGTAGATCTGTCAGAATTGAATCACAGGCGGCCGGCTGTACGCTCTGATAGTGCTTCGCCTCTAAATATAACAGACTGCGAGATGGACTGATACGGGCCACAACAACAGGCGCGAGGAGGGCGAGAATAAAAGGAGGCATCACAACACTCGAGGAGAGAAGAAAAGAGTGGGGGGGTGCAGGGTGCCAGATCTGTGGAAGCATAAGAGCTTCAGCAGTTGGTAATTTTCATGTGATGACATTTTTAGCATGTGTGTGTGTTTGCATAATGCGCCAATATCCATGCACACACACACACACACATCAAACCACAACAACCTCCCAGCATTAAGACCCGTCTGCTCAGACACAGCAGCTGGAGGAAACCCACTTTTAGAGCTCGTCTCTGGGTGTGCGAGCGGCGAGCCGGTTGCCCCGGAGGTCTGGAAGTCGAATCCAGACAGCCACCCTCCTCCTCCTCGTGGCCCCGGGACGCTCAGGGTGTCAGCGGCAGTGATGGAGTGACAAACGTCCCCTCTGGCTGAAATTAAAAACCCCAACACACAATCCCTCCTCTCCTCTTTCTCATCTGACTCTTACTTTCCCAGCAGCGGCCCCCAACTCCCTCGAGGCGCCCTGCTGATGACAACCGTCTGCACACACACACACACACACACACACACACACACTCCCCTGCAGTGATGGTACACTCTCAGCCACATGTGCAGAACACACACATGCAAAGAAAAGCTCCAGAAGTGTCATTAAACGACACAACGGAATATTCTTGAGCCCAGCTGTCCTCGTCGTTGACACCCTTGTGACACTTCACACACACACACACACACTTCCTTTTCTCACTCTCTTGACTCCTACGTTGGCCTACATGTAAGGAGCCGGGCGTCATTAACATCCAGCACGGAAACTTAATTAAGACCGAGGTCATTAACTCATGTAAACAAGACGTCAGCGCACACACAGCATTTCGCCGAGGCATGTGCGCGTCATATGCGTGATGAGAGTGTGTGTTAATAATGGAGGTGAGTCTCCCTGCGGAGTGTAACGGGAGTCCTGTGGGTCCAGCTGAGCTTCTTCTTCACGCTGATTCGGTTGCGTCGAGCGACTGCACTGCAGACTTTATTGGAGCACCTTCAGCTGGTGCAGTGCAGGTCCAACATGCAGTGCAGTGAAGAAATGCACCAGATTGATGAGTGAATGATGTCATGTTTGATGTATGCAATCTAGTAAAGGCCTTGTATACAGTCAAAATTTAGAGTTGTTGCTTACGAAGGGTTTTGGGTTTATATCTCTCACCTTTACTTATCCACATTACATTTACCCAGGGTGGAGTCAACATAGTCAGGCAACACTGACTTACCTTTTAATCAGTTCTCAGTATCACTGTATACACCAGGGTTTCTCAATCCCAGTCCTCGCATGTTTTAGATGTGTCCCTCCTCCACCACACCTGATTCAAATCAGTGGCTCGTTATCAGGCCACTGCAGAGCTTGATGACGAGCTGATCATTTGAATCAGGTGTGGTGGAGGAGGGACACATCTAAAACATGCAGGGCAGTGGCCCTCGAGGACTGGGATTGAGAAACCCTGGTATACACTAACTTTTCTATGTCAGTTTTTATTGTTATTAATAATTAACCTATTTCCCAAAATGTATCCTGTTCTGTTTTATTGTGATTCTATTTGGCTTTCCTCCTTTTACATTTTTTTTATTAGTCCATTGTGTTTTTGTATTGTATTCCTGTTGCTGTGATTTTGAGCATTATCTGGCACAGGATTAATAAGTTAATAAGTTCTATCCTATCTTATCTTAAATGATCTCATCTTATCTTATCTTATCTCATCTTACTGGGTTATCTTGACCCAGTTTTTAGATTTCTTTTGGGCATGTGGATCATAACAACCCATTCTACCCACTGGGTAAAATTAACCCAGTTTTTTTGCATCAGTGCCTATATTGATCACATTCTTGGGTCAACTTTAACCCTGTTTTTTTAAGTGAGTCTGCAGCATGAAATTGATTTGTTTTGTTCATAAATGCTGTGTACAACACCATAACTGCAATATAAAAAGCAGCAGCAGCTACGGTGAAGATTTCAGCTTAAAAAAAAGGTTGTTATTATTGTCTTTTAAAATCAGTTTGGCCTCTCTGGGCTTCTGTAGGCTTGGTCACAGTGGTCGAGCTGTATGGAGCCATGTTTTTCTTTTCTTTTTTCAGTTGTTTTTTATATTTTAAAATAAGTCCCCATCTACTCCAGCTGTTCAGGAGAATGCTGCATGCTGTGAGGAACCAGAAATGTTTTGTCGACTACAAAACTTCACCCGACTTCCCATCAGTATGAGGGTGAGTAGATAATGACTGAATTTTTAATTTTTAGGGTGAACTTTTCCTTTAAGTAGTGCATTTAAAATAACACTCAAGTAAAAGTGTGTAAGTAGTACGATCAAAAAGTACTTTTATTTTTGAGCAGAAGTAATCATGAAAAACAACTTAAGAGCTTAACTTTTGGTGCTGTGCTGGTTAAAGGGACGGATTCATTTTCGAAATGTTCATTTATTTTCTCAGGCAATAATGATAATGAATGATAATGAATAATTCATGGATGGAATTGATTTTGGATTGGGTTTGATTGAATTAAAGGTGACTGTTTGGCAGAGGTATGCGCCCGACTGAGTGCCATTTGAGTCACATGCTAACTTTGGTTGTAGTTGGTCAAAGTAGATCTGAGTCAGTGGACTGAATTGAAAGTAAATTACTTACACCTTTCTAACTTTTTTTTATATACTGTAAGGCAGTTTAATCTATTTGAGCATCATATTTTCCATTTTCATCATAGTTTGTATGTTAAATCTTAATTTGTAAAAGTGAAGCTGTCAAAAAAAGTCAAGTCTAAGTGAAATGTGCAATATTTTCCTCTAAATAACAGTAGAAGTATGAAGTAACAGTGTAAGTAAGCGGAAATACTTGAGTAAATGTACGTGCAGAGAGAGGAGCAGAGGATGAGGAGCAGGAGAAAACATTAAAGGCAGAGAAATTAAAAAGGTTTTTATGAGTGCTCACAGTTCAGGTGTCCTCTCATAAACTCATACACAAAGCCTAATACACAAACACACACACACACTCACACACAGACACACACTCTCTTCCTCCTCCACCTGGTATTCTTTCTGCTGAGCTCGAGCGATGGCGTCCTCAGAGGAGCTCCAGAAGCTGCTGAGCACTGCAGGTGATTATTAAGCTCCTTTTTTAAAAAGCTGCTGATGCTCGTTCTTCTCCTCTTACTTCAGTTTTTTGGTGCTGTGCCTGGTTTGTATTGAATGGGAGAGCAGACACTTGATAAGATAAAGATATAAAAAAACCTCTTTGTTTGCACGTCAGCATCATCCACTCCATCTAAATCTCTGATGAAAGCTTATGTCAGATAGAGTCACACAGTACTACCCGTAGAGATGTCCATGAACGGCTGCCATCTGGTGTTCATTAATGGAAAGTGTTTTAGCCCAGTAGAGCTAAGAGGAGTTTCATAAACTACACTTAATTAGACAAACTGATCATGTGATGTATCTCCAAAGCATCAACCTTTCTGTGACGATGCCTTTTACAAATAATTAAATGTGTTTTAAGTGATTTATTTTGGCTTAGCTGGAGAAAGAAACACTTAAAGATCACTAAGATTTGGAGATTTTTTTTCTCTGGACAAAAATGTATTATCCACGTTGCCAAATCTAAATTCAAGATCAATTCTAACCAGAATGTTTTTAACCCAAACCAGTTCAAATACACAGACAGACACTGAGGTGACCGTTAATATTATATAAACATTTAATCTCTGTACAGTCAGAAGGGATCAATGGGAAATCAATATTCTCAATTACTGATAGAAAAATACCTTTGCTGCACCATGATCACTCCACACCCACACATACATACTGTAAGTAGCAAAAGAACATCATCGTGTGTGTCGTGAACGTCGTACAAAAACAAAAAAACAATGTGAGCGTGCAAACGTAACATCTGTCAGGTGTGAAAAACAAGTGTGTCACTCACACATAAAGACGTACAGTGTGTGGTAGATTGGCATATTTTCTATAATATTCTCTACAAAAAAATATCAGTGATAATCTCTTTTTTTTCTATTTCATCTTTTAGATAGTGTGCAAATATCAGAACTTAAAGAACACCTGGCTTCTGTGTGTTGAGTAACATTGTGGACCTGTGAGGAGAAGGAAACGTAAGTCTTTGGAGTGAATCTTCATTTTTTTTTTTTCTCATATTTGGCTTCATGTGTAAAAATCAAGTAAGACGACCTCAGGGTGCAATGTTGCGTCGGCACATTATACAGTTTTCCTACAGTGAATATCCAGCTGTTCGTGTCACAGAGTCCACAGAGGCATATGAAGCTGTATGACACGCGACCTCTCAGCGTTTAACACAGTGTTTACATGTGCAGCAGATGCAGACGTCCCTCCAACATGCTCCGTCAGTAAATGTTGGTGTCACAGGCAGCTTTTGACATAGCGATTGATCTTGGCTTCATATAGTTTGTAGTGAAGTAACACTTTACATCAGTTTGTCAGGATTTGTTCGATTGGCAATCACTCCGGCCTCTCACTCAGGTAACACGACATCCATTCAAGAGGTGAATCCAGGAACAGGAAGTTCTTCCGACGCGAGTCACGCTGATCTTCACCTGCCCAGAAATCTGACACAGCGTTTTGTTTGACATCTTCAGTGAATCGTTTTTGAGGTTAAGCTGCCGGGCCACGGGTCACTACATGTTCATAGGCTGGTAACGACAACGTGGGATGAGTTTCTCTGATCAGTTGATCTGAGCCTGAGGGTGTTCCCAGCAGTGTGACGGTGCGTCGCCCTCGCTGTCTGCCGAGGTGGAGGTGAGGACGATCCCTCAGAGGGCTGCAGCTATAGATGGCTGTGCACTGAAGGGCGGACAAACAGGACGAAGGGAAAAATAGATTGTCACACGGAAGTTTCTTTTAGCTCTCTTTTAGAGTTTACTTTAATGTCATATTTTTCTGTATATAAATATAATTTAATTTAATATAATTCAATTTGCGTGACAAAGCAAACGCATACATGACACGAATATCCAGCCATACTTTTTGTATACTGATACTGTAAACAAGGACACAAAGACACACACAACCTGCCAACTGGCAGTGAAGGTCTTTACTGAAAATAGGCGTAATCCTACAGAGACACTGATGAAATAATACAACTTTTAACTAGTTAGAAGTAAAGATGAAGGTAATAGGTGTGTCACATTACTTTACTTACTTGTTGACGTATGCCACCATCATGTTTGCCGGAGTCAGTGCTGAGTCCTGAACATTGTGTGGACACTGTCTGAACTGAGACCGTTAGAGCCCAGCGTTTGGACACTGATGTGGACGGGGACACTCAGGTCCACATTCTCCAGAATACACTGTAAGAATAAAAAACAAAAATTCAGAGAGGGATTGCTGTTATTAAGTGTAACAGGATAAATTAAAGCACAGCTGTTCAGCATCGGGGGAGAGAATGATACCTTGGTGCACGCTGAGCTCATGACAGATTTGTGGAAGTCCTCATCAACAAACACCTGTGGGGTGACAAGAAATAAAATAATAAGCACAAGACGCTTTTTAGACAAATTAATCTTCCGTGTGTCAGTTTGCGCTGCTCACCCTGTATCCGTACACAAATGTGCCGTTGCTGCAGCCCAGCTCGTCCAGCGGCGGCCTCTCCCAGCCAATCATGAGGCTGCTCCGGCCCACTGTTTTGATGACCTCCAAACAGCGAACCTCGGCCGGAGCTTCTGGAGGTGATCGGACAAAGATAAATCAAGCACAGCACCCCACCAACACATGGTACATTACAGCCGAAATGTACACTTAATCTATTCATGTGACTGGCTTTACCTATATATTTAACTTTTAACATAAAACAATCTAAACCATAACAGGACTCGCTGCAAACTTATGAATGGATCCTATGGGGGCAATAAAGAGGACAACATCAAACTGCCAGAATTTGTGGTGAAGCTTTATGTAACATAATTTCCATTACAACACACAGAAACAGAGAATAGTCTGTATCTGTGCTGGTATAATCACATTGCAGCAGAAAACAACCAAAAAGTAATATCCTGCAATCTTTATCTGCAATATTTCACCAAAGTTTGAGCTACTGCTCTTCTTGTCAAATAAATAAAGGCATTTCAAGTTCTTTATGAAAACAAGAGTTTATTCTCCCAACAACTGTGCTCTACTTTTTTGTAAGTAATCTCAAATGTTTGCTTTACCTGGTTTGGGTCTTGCTGTCTTGGGTTTTTCCAGCGCAGCAGTGGACTTTATGGCAGACTTGTTGGACCTCTCAGGAGAGCAAAGAGCAGACAGAGTGCGGGATGCAGCGTAAACAAGCCCGTCGGGTACAGGGGCAGCACCATCGGTTTCAGAAGGCATGCTGAAATGATGAGCCTCGGGGGCAGTCGGTGTGCTCGGGGCAGTTGTGTCTGAGGCAGTGGTTTTTGGATTTGTGACATCAGAGTCAAAGTTAGTGGTGCTCAGAGTTAAAGGAGTGGAAGTGTTATGTTTACCATCAGATTGTTTCTTTGTCAGCTGTGGGGATGTTGTGTGACTGCTCGATTTGGCTTTGCTCGGTGCCACAGTGGGAACAGGAAAGTTTGAGGAGTGAGAAGGAGCAGACGTAGTTTTAGAGTCGGCTTTAATGTGATGGTTTGTAAACATGTTGGTACTGAATGTGACATTAGCGGATCTTGAGGCGACTGCATTAAAAAGTGCTGTTGACTTGTGAGTGGAGGCAGATGTGGTTGTAACTGCAGGAGTGTGTTTAACTGGGCTCGAAGCTGTGGTGACTGGGAGCGAGTTGGTAGGTGGTATATTGAAACTTTGCTTCTCTGTCTGAGAGGCTGTTCTCAGGTCTGCAGGAGCTGAAAAAGAGAGACTTTTCCTGGGTTGCTGTCCTCTTCCTCTGCTCACTGGAGCCTTAAAATGAGGAGAATTAAGAGGAAATGTTATTTTCATTAACCTGCAGCTGTGCGATGCCAAACGTGTTAAAAGGTTTCAGTGTTCGTCACCTGATAGCTGCTCATTAGAGTCTTCTGCAGCTGCTCGTGGAGGCTGATGATCTTCTCGGGACTGCTCAGCCTCCTGCTCAGACTGACAGGGGTGCCGGAGGACGAAGGAGAGGGACTCAGGGAGGATCGAGTCGAAGTGGTCGGAGCTGGGGAGGACTTTGCTTTCACACCTGGATGATGAAATCCGAATTTCTCAGGTCCACTGTTTACTTGGACTGATCCACTGGTGGAGGGAGAGAGCTGCGGGGGGATTGAGAAAGACTGTAATTCTTCTCCCAATTTAATTTTATAACTTAAAAGTGCAAACAGCTAAAAGTTTAAAATACTGATATATTAATTTCGTGCTAAATGTGAGAACTTTTTAAAATTAGTGTTAACAAATGACTCTATGGCTGAAACAACAGGTATATTAATCAAAGGATACGCTCACAAGGGGAATGATAACGGCAAGCAAAACATGTTTCACTGTTCATATGAGCGTCTGCCGACTTGAAAAATGTTAAAGTATCCCTTCATTTTAGTGCTCTGATTAAGACCAGGATCTTTGCTTCTCTGGTCAAAGGTTTTTGCTCTACTGAAAATAATAAAGTTGTTGAAAATGAAACATAACATCTGAATTATCTAACCTGTGCTGTAGTGGGGATCGAGCTCTCGTTCAGGGCTGAGACATCTGGTGGTGGTGAGGACTGCACACTGGCAGACTCTAGCACCTGTAAGGCTGGCACAGGTGAGTTGGCTTTTCTCTTTAGTGTCCCTGCCGGTCCAGGTGAGACTTCACTGCTGCTGCTTGAGGATTCAGTGGAGACTAAAAATGCATGTTTTTCACTTTTGAGTGCTTTATATTTCACTCCAGGTTCGGGTGTGAATACATTTTGGTTGTGCTGATTTATGAGTGGGGGCGTAGTGGAGCAGGTCTGATCAGGTGTGAATCCGTTGGTGTAGTCTTGAAAGTTTGAAATAAATCCTGGTGTAAACTCAGCGCTGTAGTCCCGGGGCTTTACGTGGCTGACTGGTGTGAATGCCGCAGTGTAGTCCTGCAGAGCAGCATCACTGAGCAGCTGCTCAACCTGCTGCGTGAGTGTGACGTCCACACAGCCTCGCCTGTGCATGGCCTTCATCATCTGAACCAACAAGCTGTTCCTCTCCTGACACTTCACCACCAGGCAGGACAGCTTGGCCTGATGTTGGACGAAACACCTGTCAGTCAAAGTCAACTGCTACTGACACGTGACAAGAGTTGCCTGACAGACGAAAAGAAAAAAAAAGGTGCAGCATGGAGGAGAATGAAAAGTGTCTTTCCTCACCTTTAAAGGAGCCATATCCAGATCAGTCTGGCTCCTCTTCTTCAGGAGTGCATCATACTGCAGCACAAACAGAATAATATTAAACACAAGGAAATCGGCTCATAACATGCAGCTGCTCCGACAGGTTACCCACCTTAGCTCTGATGTCATTGTAACGTGTCCTGAGTGAGACGAGAACAGTGCTCGGATCGTCTTTGCTGCCCTGCCCTCGCTTTAGAGCAATATACTCTGAGTTCAGCTCGTCCAGAGCCACAGTCTGTGAGGATTTACACACACATCAACACACACAGAAACAGATCTACGATAGAAACTGCCTCATGGTGTTGCTGCTTCTTTTTTTTATATTTAAATTTATATAAGTATTTATAAGTATATTTTTGGTGCATAACAAACGAAAAACAAAAAATATTCTGCCACTCTTACCTTAGCTTTGAGCTGAGCTGTGAGGATGTTGTGTTGCTCCTCTATTTGTGCCTTTAGTGACAGAGCATCACTCTTCTCTCTGACCAGGCCTGTCAGTTTGCTCTGCAGCTCCTTCACCTGCAGCAGACACAGATAACAGATAAACCAATTGGGTTAGGCAACGTATGCTGAGGTTTTCTGAATTTACATATAGTTAAAGGAAAGACCAAATGGCAATGGTGGAGCAGACAACATGAGATAATGGCACAACATTGAAGTTTAAATACCTGGGTCATGAGGCTGTCATTTTCCTTTCTGGTTTCTTCCATCTGATTGGCTACATCGGTCAGCCTCATCACCTTTCTCTCCGCCTCCTCCCTCCTGGCTTCTGATTGGAACAATTCACTGTGCAACCTCTCGGCCTGAAAGTACCACAAACATAAACATGAACACATGAAGATAGTGAAATCTAAGGATTTAGGATGAATTATAATAAAATAAAACAAAAATAATGATACTGTTGTCCACAACCATTCTTATACAGTCAGTTAGTGAAACACAGAACCTTGGTGATCACCTAAAGCTAGTAGGTGGTCCTTCATTTCAGATTAATCAATAGAACGTCTGAAGATAATCTGAAAAACAAACTGTCCTCAAATGTTAATGAAGAAAGTTGTGTAAACTCACATCTACGTGGCTCTTTTCCAGTTCATCTCGCGACTTCTTTAGTTCTGCTCCCAAAGCTTCAATCTCCCTCATCAGATCACTTTGCTCCTGATTTTTCATCAAAAAAACATGTTAATCAACATAATGACACACTGAGCTATAATGCTTACAGGATATTTACTTCTTGATACCTGTAGATGGTTTCCTCTGTCGTCACCAGTCTGACATCTTTGTGTAGCACCAACAATAATCTCAGCCTTCTTTGTTGTAACGGCACCGTTTGGATTCAGGAGATGCTGCTTCTGATTGCGCCCATCTGTCTGTGTTTGGCTGGATAGAGCAGCTTTGTGGCCGTTTCTTTCCTCTTTTAGGCCCTGAAGTTGTAGCTTTATCTGCTCTTCCTCCCGTCGCAAACAACTGATCGAAAGTTCAATACTTTCCTTTTCTTCTCTCAGACTGCCAACTGATTTTATCAGCTTGTCGGAGTCTTCTTTTAAAGTATAAGATGATTGTTCCTTGTCTCTTTGTTCCTTCAGACATTTAAGGGAATTGGTTAGTTCGTCTCTCTCCTGTTTCAGATAAAGCACTGCCGGGATTAACTGGTCACTCTCTGTCTGTAAACTCTGTAGTGACTGCAGGATCTGATCTTTCTCTTCTTTTCCACTTGAGAGAGAGTCTGACAGTTTTCCATTTTCTCTCTCGAGACCAGATAAAGATTTAGTGAGCTGCTCTTTCTCCTCTTTCAGGCTGCTCACAGACCTTATAAGCTGGTCTCTCTCATCTTTAAGCCCACAGACTGTCCTGGTAAGCTGCTCTCTCTCTTGTTTGAGGCCGGTCAGATATCGAGAGATGCCGTCTTTCTCCTCCTTAAGTCCCCAAACTGAGCGGGTTAACTGCTGCTTCACTTCTGTCTGCGTTTGGACTGACAGAGATACTTCTCTCTGCTGCTCGCGGAGAGATTCTATGTTGCCTGACAGATCCTCTTGTTCCGTTTTGAGGCTCTGAATCAACTTGGTCAGCTGGCCCACTTGATCAGTGAGTGAATTCACATGTAGGCTCTTCTGCAACGGATCATAGTGGCTTCCATGTTTAGAAACAGGCGCTGAAGCTGCAGCCGAATCGACCTGGTGATGACAGGATATCAGTTGTGGTTCTTCAGCTTGCAGCACACTTTCCACCAAACTGTCCACACATTCTTCCAGGTTGTTCTGCTGAAAACGTCCTGATCCACACAGTTCTTTATCAACCCGTGCTTCTTCCATATGCTGTTCAGCCTCCGCCAACTTTTGCTGCAGCTCCATGATGGTATTGAGATCATCCTCAGTCTTCTTGGTGAGCTCTGTAATCAGACACCCATGTTCCTGATTCTCATGATTCAGCCTGTCTCCATCCACCTCTAACTTGGAGATATGCTCCCTCAGCTGTGTTTCCTCCCTCTTCATCTCCTCTTCTCTAAGCTCAATGTGAGCCAGAAGCTCCTGGATCCGGTCGGCCAAGGCCCGGTTCTCCTGATTCAGGGCCAAGACAAGATTATCCTGGTCGAGAGCGAGAATGGTGTTATCTTCAGCTCCATTCCAGGTGGTTAGTGTGTCAACCTGAGTACACAAAGTGGCCAGTTTGATCAAAGATATACTGTAAAGGTTTGTTATTGAGATTTGGATATAACGTCAGCCGTATAAAAAATAAATATAAACCCCTGTGACATACCTTTCCTCTTGCAGACCCCGGCTCCTCCTCCACCTCTTTCCTGAGCTGTAGTGTCAGTCGAGTATTCTCTTGAGCCATCATCTGCAGCTGCTCCTGCGTGTGCTGCAGGGCGACCTCCAGGCGGTCACAATGTTCTTGAAGTGCTTCAAGATCCTCCCCCAACCCCAGGCTCCTGTAGGCATCCCTCAGGGCATCAGATTCCTCACTGGGGCTCTGCTCCAGGTTTAGCATCCCTCTGGAGCACCAGGTCCCCGGTTTAAACTCATCTAACGTCTCTGTGGCGAAAGGAAGTGACTGGTGGATGGGGTTGGAGCCAGGGTGGTGAAAGAGGCTCAGAGGGCCATTTTTGGGTGGAGATTCTGATTTGGCAGATGAGGAGTGATCCTCTTTGGTGATCTGTTTGCTCTCTGCTGTAGCCTGGTGGTGAACAGGCAGAACTGCAGATGCATGAGGCCGGTCCGTTGCCTCATCTGAGGTTAGACGGACCTACAGAGAGATCACATAGAGGTCAAAGCTGTAAATCATTTATGTTAACAAGAAAATGACAACGCACTAAATGATATAACGCAGCCCAAATTCATGTTGCAGTTGATATGTAGATACACTTGGATAATCGTTCACAAGCAGAGATTTGGTTATGTAACTAAATCCTCGCAACAAAGCTCTCCCTCTTTTGTGCTGTAATACCTTCTCACGAAAAAGCAAGAAGGAATTTACAGCATTAAGCCGATGATTACACCGGATAGAATATTTATTGATCCTTTAGTTATTTTTACCAACCACTTTGGGGCTGTCTGCAGCGAAGAAGTGGTGGAAATGAATCACAGAAAACAACTGATTACATTCAAAATGATAATTTGTCAGATAAACAGTTGATCTTAACTATGTTGACATCAACTAAAAATCCTCAAATGCTCCTTATCATATATGATTTATTCTCAAAAACCTAGAATTCCTGGAAACCATGTAACTGTAATCAAATTGAAGTAGTTATACATCTCTGGTGAGATGTTGTAGCAGTCTGGCACAGTTTTTGTACATTGTTATAGAGCATGTCTTTCTTTTGAGAACAGGAACACCATTGGGCAATCGGCCTCATGTCTGTACTTGACTCATGCTTGTGCAATATCCTGTACTCTCAGACTGCTCGTTCCACCTTTAAAGAAAAAAGGTCACCCAAAAATGAAAATTCAGTCCTTATCTACTAACCCCTACGCCCTTGAAAAGTCAGCTTCAAGCAAAGAAATTTCTAGAAATTTTAAGCGGACTACATAACCTGACCCGACTCTTTATCAAATGTTTTGCATGAGAGTGCCTGAATTAAAAACATTTGGGTGAACTTGTCCTTTAAAACAACCTGATGCAGTTTACTTCCGTGCCCAATGTTTAATCAATGATGAAGATAAATACTGCAATCAAATGAACTACAAAGGACATTAAAACTTGAACGTCTCATCACTTTGGATGAATTTACACTTTGTTTTTGTACTTATTAGAGATGTCTGTGAGTGTTTCTGCTGTCTGTATGAGGTTTTCGTCTTATCTCATCCTATCTATTAAATAACGTTTAAATTAATATGATGATGTATTCCGCACCTCTCCAGAGCTCCCCGCTGAAGAAGGATCCGTGGCATTATAAGAGAGAGTATTGGAGGGCACAGGACAAACAGCAGGACTGCAGCTGGGCGAGATGGTCCCAGGGGCCAGGCATGTGGGTGACCGACTGTGTGTTTGGTTAGCTGCATCTGTAAGCATCTGCTGGAGTTTGTGGTTCTCCTCTCTCAGCTCTTCAACCTCCTCCATTAATGAGCTCTCAGACAGCTTCAGCTGTTGCACCTCGGCTTTCATATCCTCCACCTTGCAGTCCAGGAAGTGGCTGTTCTCCTGGGCTGCCTGGAGCTGCTCCATCAGCCCCCTCCGCTCGGTCATGCCATCCTCCTCTCTCTCCAGCAGCACCCTGAGATCCTCCTGCAGGCTCAAGATGAAGCCTTGCAGCCTGGCTTCATTTGACTTCTGTCCTGTGTCTTCGACTCTTCCCCCTTGTATGTCTTTCTCCGTCTTTCCCTCATCGTCTTTCCCTCCTTCCCTGTCAGCCCCCGCACTTGGCTGCCATTGCTTCCTCCTTTCCTCCTTCCTTGCCTCTTCCCCTTCACCCTCTCCTCTCATGGAAGGTAGCCTCTCTTGTTCTTCCCAGTGTGTTACAGTCCCAGCAGTGATTCTGACTGCACCGATCGTTGCCATGCCAGTAGCAGCACTCACAGTCATGTCCAGTAGCTGCTTTTCTAACGTGTAGATCCGGTTCTTGAGGCTCTGCTCTCTGTCCCGGGCCAGGCTAAGCTTGTGTTGGAGTTGGGTTTTAAAGTTCTCGAAGTACTGGGACTGGCGACTCATCTCATCCTCTTTGGCCTTCAGCTGCCTCTGACAGCGCTGCAGTCGATCCCTCCAAACCCGCTCCCCTTGCTCCTTCTCCTGGGTCTGAGCAGGAAAGAGAACGGAGAGAGAGATGGAGATAAAATATAAATATATATACACATACATTTAGATGCTTTGATTTGGTTGACATTCTGCATCTATTGAAATGTTACTGTTTTTCTATATTGTCCAAATACTTGGTAAATTTGTACTTTAATGCTTTGGCAAATTGTTTTGTTTGTTGAAACTTTCACGCCTAGAGCCAGTCAAATAAAAAGGAAATGAAAATGGAACTAAGATACAACATTGCAGTCAGGAAAACCAACTACTGAGTTATCCTCTTGATCCCAGCGCCATTTCACAAAACATGTTTGAAATTGGTCCCCTGAGCGACACCACTGCCCTCCGAGGACTAACATGTTTGAGTTTCTGTATTAGCATTAATATCGTCGTGGTAGTAGTCTTAACTGTAGATGTTATCTGCTGTGACCTGTGTCTGACATGTCTCTTTTGTTTTCTGTTATCACAAGTTTAAATGATTAAATATAAAGAGTCAAGGTCTTTTTCTATTATCTTGTGTCTCACTTGTGCACTGAAGAGGCATTTTAGTTCGGACCTATGGGTAGTAAAACCTGTGTGACTGAAGTCAACCTGCAGGGCTCACACATCCAATACAGCGTTCATGTTTTACAGTTTGTACATCCATTCATGCATTCAGAGATCACAAGCACTCACCATGGTCCTGACCTCCGCCCTGAGCATGTGGAGCCTCTGGTCCAGCCTGTGGGAGTGCTGCATGCTGTGGTGGTCGGAGGCAGAGGCTAGCTGTAGCAGCAGGCTCCTCTCTGACCTCTCTAACTCCCTGATCCTAAAACAGACATGCTCACGTTACACATCTTACAGTAATAAGATGATGTAACGTTACACAAATGTGCACGTTAACATAAAGCTAGAATATTCTTCTTCTGCTCATTTGATGGATTCAATTTTAACCTCCTGATGTGAGAAAAGGTGAAAACGTGGTAATCCAGGGGAGATGTTAGCAGCAGCGTGATCGCATGCAAGTGTGCAGTGCAGTCAGGTGTGTGTGATATGTGATATCACCTTGGCAAAAAGTGAGTATATAGTAGCATGTGTGTGTGTGTGTGTGTGTGTGTGTGTGTGTGTGTGTGTGTGTCACAGGATCCCTTCTCCCACAGTCTCTCACCTGTTCCTCAGGTAGCTGTCTGACTGCAGGTCCGAACCTTCTTTCTGCTCCAGGACCCTCACTCTGTTACACAGAACCCGCAGGTCCAAGTCCAGGTCAGCTCCCATTGAGTCTGTTACCTTGGCAACAGAACTGCATGCGGTCGTCTCTGATGAGGCCATGTGATCCTCCACGGGATAGCCTGCGCCCACTCGGCCAGTGTTACCTGTGGCACAGGAACTGATGGTGTCAGAATTACTTCAGGAAGAAAAGAAAAAAAAATGTTACACATCTTCTCTACACTTTCTTTTTCATGTCAACACGTCCACCATAAACACACAGATATTTTCCAAGATAAACAGATACACAAGCACAAATTAGTCATCCATTATTCACCATGTCAACAGCTTGGTAGCAAGTTGTCTGGCACAGGTGTCTCTCAGGTTACCCCACCTCCTAATCATCCCGTCTCATCCTGCACCTCGAACCACATTTCACAAATCCTTTAGTCCAAAAGACTTTAAAGGAAAGGTTCACTTTTTTACATCTAAGTCTGTCTTAAAACAATACTCACATGCCCGTCGGTGCACTGAAATAGTTTTTGGTCGCTGTAATAATTCCCCCTGTTCATACTGGTTGTTTTTAAGACAGAGACGAAAAATGTGCACCTGTCCTGTGTGCTAAGCAATAAGTAAGCTAGCAATCAAGTTTGGCTAATACATAACTAAATACAGGCAAGAAAACACGAGTCAATTGATAACCAGTACACATAAGTATAGTCAGAAAATCATTAATTTGCAGATTTTAAGTTTTTTTGCATTCTATGAAAAGTTAAACTAACATGACCTTGAGTAAATTCTCGAAGGTAAACTTAAACAACAACCTGTTATTTTCGCTCCACCGATTTTAGTTTCATCTTCTCGATACATCGATGAGCTTCCAGTGAGTTTAGCTTCTGCTCTGTGAACTTAGTTGCACTGTTGCTTCCTTGGAAACGCCACAAACGTTGGACTTTGCCAAAATCCTCCGTATCCAGCTGGCATTCAGATTGTTTCACCCCCTCGCTCGGCCCTGTACTTCCACTCTTCTTCTCCTCCCTCCTTTTCCATTGTCCGACTGGGCATTCCTTCAGCTGAGACTCCTTTCCCGTTAATAAATCCTCTGATTCAGAGTTTTCTCTCAGTAAATCCGAGTGTTTGTTTCTCACAAAGGAGTTAAAGTTTTATGTTCCAGGTCCAAGAAACCTTATAGTAAATTTGTATTTATAAATAAATCTCACTTTAACCTCACGTATATCTGGTTATTTAGTACATTTTCAAATATGTTTGCATTCCAGGTTAGAGTCTTCTGCAAAAGTGCACATTTATCAAAAAGGCCATTGGGTTTTCGTAGGCTGTCTAAAAATGCATAAAAAACAAGTAGATTTTGTTTCGTCCTCGCTTGCCTCCACAGCACCTTAACACCTGAGAAAAAAGAAAAATGTTTTAATGACATCATTACTGCTACTTTCAACACTATAACTGTATAAACTATATGTGATACACTGATATGATACAGTGAATAAAGGTGCTACCTGATGTGGGTCCTCGGTCACTTTCATTAAGGCCAAAGAATAAATGCTAAAGAGAAAAACAAAAAGAGGAACAAAAACTAAAAGAACACAAAGTATTTAATGAACAGGTGGAAAAAAGGGAGAGGAGAAAAAGAACGTCAAGAAGTTAATAAAGTACAGCAGATGTAAACTCCTTTATAATCCCTTATTGGTAATCTTTGCCTAGTCAAGTTACAGTTCTCACTTCCTCTACCAGCCATGACTGAACCTTTCTTAGAAAGAAACATAAAAAAATACAATTTAAATGTGTACCTTTTCCTCTATTTCCTTTATTTGTCTCTTTTGCAAGTCAATCCTGTCCTCCAGCTCCCTAATTCTCTGCAAGGCAAAGACAGACGTGGTTAGGTGGTCAAAATATGTTCAAATCTAAAAATTAAGACCATCTGGTCGGCTCTCAAACAAAAAGAAAGAGTTGTTAAAGAGTTAATAAAACTGCCATCCAGCTATTCCTGTATTTACTCCAAATTCTCTGCCTCCTTCCCATCATGCCCTCTGTCTCCATGGTAGCTGTGTGTTGGGTAAGAATGAGCTGCCATGGCAACCAAAGAGCAGATTTAACAGTGAACAGCTGAAGTTACTCCATCTTTGAGACTTTAAACCAGAGCAGCTTATTCACTTGACTGTGACACTAACGCCTTAGTGTTCCTGCGTGCAAAAGTCTTTAACCCAGCTGGAGTATCTTTAAGTGTATTCAGGGTCATAAAAAGGACAAAGCCTAATCATTTAGGTCATA
Source organism: Lagodon rhomboides (assembly GCA_039737535.1). Lineage (NCBI taxonomy): Eukaryota > Metazoa > Chordata > Actinopteri > Spariformes > Sparidae > Lagodon > Lagodon rhomboides. The sequence goes on along the minus strand of CM077794.1, from coordinate 10,838,318 downwards.
AAAAGAAGCTGTTCAGTTCTTAATTACTAGACTGTTGAGTCAGCCAGTGGACTGAGAAGAAACTAAAACCAAACTGTTGGGAAGAGGAAACAGTTTAACTGCTCTTTTGAGTGAGAAGAGGTGCAGAATTTTTAGCTTTTAATTATAGATTAAACGGACGAGGCATTACAAATTGTTTATTGTTTGTGTATTGCATAAACACATTTAATTAGTATATGTTATTAGCAGCATTAAAATGAGTTTTTAATGACTAAGTGTGGTTAGAGATTAGAAAAAACAATGTTGGTAAGTAACAGTACAAATGAAGTTGAAGGTGCCGTGGTTGTTGATGTACTCAATGAATAACATATACTGTACGAGCCATGGGTGTTAAACTACCGTGAGGGCTGCGGAGTGGAGGGATACTGAAGGAGTGGGGGGGTATTCAGATCACAATGATACACACACTCACACACAGCCGCAAAGTCATTCTGCCTCATCTTTTCACTCTTTCACTGCTACATGTGCACTTACAGGTAGAGTTAGAGGTTGCACACACAGGGATACTGCATCTTTTTCATAGTACCAGAGGTCTGGTGGGGTCAGACGGTTCAGACAGGGACCAGGGCTCAGATTGAGGGAGGGCAGGACTCAGTAACCTGACTCGATTTGTTTTAAGCCTTACCTGCTGGGCCTGCTGTAGGAGCTCCATGCGCTCCTGTAAGATCTGACTGTCAAACTGCCGGCTCTGCCGGAGAATCTGACGCCGCAGCTTGTCCACGGCTAGCCTCAGCTCCTCCCTCTGCCTGTCTGTCAGCGACTCGGCCACCGCCTGGCATGCCGGCTGCTCCTGCTGCAGAGCGCTATACAGCGTGGCCTCCAGCTCCTCGATCCTCTGCACAGTCAGCCACATACACACATACAGGTACACAAACACACATACACAGACACACACACACACACACACGGACGGACGTGCACATGCACATGCAGAAACACATACAGGCATGCACAAGCACACACATGGAGGCACACACACAAACAGATAAACATATACACACAAACACACACATACACACACTACTGTGACCATGGCAGATATGGGGAACACTGTCCCACTTCACACTGGGGTGATTTAGGCTTGACTTTGTCATGGTAACTTTAATTAACAACACAAAACGTGTTTTTATTCTCAGTCTTATACAGATGAATTCCAGCAAAATTACCATGTAAAAACCAAGCGCTCACCAACACAATATAAAGTGGGACCATAAACACAAACCAACACCAAAACTGACCAAATAAAATGGCTATAATTATATGAAGAGTGACCTAAGTGTTAACCTCTGTCTTCTGGGTACAGCCTATTAAAGTCAGTGAGGGGGGAGAATGTTTTCATTTCATTCTTATCATCCACAGTCTAACATTAAAATCTTATTCAACTCATTCTGTCTAGAATTATTCCTCAACTTTGCTATTTGTTCATTTGGAACAAGTAACACAGGGTATTCATACAGGCATTCTATCTTTATACTTTCTACAATTTAAAGTAAATCAGTGATTGACCTTCTCAGAATATAAAAGTACATTGGGCCAATAAACATGAAGCCAAACACCTCGGCCAATTCAGTGGCTCAGATTGTTCACAGAATTTAGACTTGAGTGGTAAAAGATGCAGTATCCCGACACAATGTGACAGATTTTACCTTCATGGAGCATGTCGTATTCATGATGTTTAATGGGGTTCCAAATGTTTATGTGTCATGCTGGAATGAGAATGTTGCACCGCTGCATTCCTGAATCACTTTATGCCTTGTACACAACCTTAGTTAGTGTTGTAGTTAATATAAATGGGTGGATTTTGTCTATTTGACAGGCCAACTTTTGTATAAAGGGACAGGTCATAGTGCTCCAGGCTCCGTACCATGTAGGCCTGGTCCAAGGCCTGCTTCCTGTAGTCCAGCTCTTCCTCGAGGAACCCCTTCTGCTTACTGAACAGCTCCTGCAACAAGATGTGATAATATATAGATACAGGGCACAGTATCACGACTGACTGGTTGGTTATATTCCATAGAATCAGGAAAACCACATTTAGCATCTTTTTCACATTACAACAGCAGAAAAGGTGATAAATAGCTTGATTTGTGTATGAAGCAATGAAAAGTCAAGTATATTTGCATGATACCACTTTAGCATACAGTCAAAATATCTGAAGATGCTGTTCGCTAATGGTAAATGGATGTTTCACCTTGTCATTTTCCAGGTCAATCATCTTCTGTGTGAGGGCCGCCTCTGTGCTATCTATCTGTTTCAACCACTGTACAGGGAGGATTGGGACGAAACAGGGAACATGAGGGATCAGTGCTTTCTCAGAAGTTAAATAACTGTATTCTTGTCATCCACATTCATTTACAGGTGCAATATGTATGAATTTTAGTTGAAAACATTCAAAAATGAACAAAAATTTCTAACAGAATGTGAAGAAATAAAAGGTTTGACGTTAGGTCGAAGATGTCTACATGCATGTATTGTAAAAATTCCCCCAGCTGTCCAGCTAGCTGCACGGCTAACAAGGTAACAGTAGCTACAATCATGTATGCAGTTAGCAGTTACTCTGGTGAGTATTTGCCTGTATTTGTTCCGACTATGAACTAAACAGATGACCAATTCTTACATATTGCAAATGTGGTGCCTGCATTGGGAATCAATGAAGTGTTATGGCCACAAGTGTCCACAGTGTGTCAGTAAAAACCCAACCTCTCTGAGAAGCGTTACCCACCTTTTCACACAGGGAGATCACCGTCCCTGCCTGGATCACAGCGACCTGCTCCTCATTTCTGAGATTCTACAGAAAATACAAAAAGAGCCATTAGAAATTAGAACTCCTAAAAATAGACACTGTAGCTTATTTTAATCCAACAGTGCGTTTTAACTCACCCCATTATCCCCCAGGATGTCCAGTTTCTTCATCAGCTCAGGAATAATTACATCCTGCACAGAGGTCAAAACCATCAGACATCATATTGACTGTGTGTACTCTTAAGGGACAATACTATGGGCTGGTGTAAGTGTGTTAGCACCTTAACTCCCTCCTGATGGCAGTAGCTCTGCAGGGCACTGCTGCTGTTCTCAGGGAACGCAGACATGTGCAGATTGAGGGCAGGAGATCTGCGCTCCCTCTCCTACAGTGAGAACACACCGTGTTAATATTCACATACACATCACAAGGTCAGACAAACTAATCAAGTCCTACCGTTGTGTAATAGTTCATCATAACATTGGCGGTGGTGCAATGTGAGACACAGAATGTAAATGAGAAAGAAAAGGGAGTGAATGAGGGATTTACTTACATAACACTGAAAACATGGTCGGGATCTGCCAAATGAGGGAAGTGGGAACCCATAGATTTAAATGGGAAACCAAACCAAACCAAGAAGGAGTTTGAAAACACATGCTGGAACTCAAAACGGACAGCAGATCTCAAACAGATGCTAACCCACAACTGTTAATAAAAAGATAACTGGATGCAGAAGCAACTGAAAGAAGTGATGGGTGATAAACTTTATATTCTCAATGATACACGCCTTTGAAACCTCTAGGTTAATGACCTAACATCTCTAGATTTCTAACTTTAATACAAAATACCTTGCAGATAAACAATAAAAATCATTTAGATCAATTAGACTACAGTGTAAATACTTCCTTGTTTATCCATGGACATGAGCTTTTATCATATGGAATATGTAAACAGAACACAGGACATACGTGCACAAATGAGAGACAAAATGAACAAAGATGGGGTTGAATGGTGAACTTAAATACATTTTTATTCAACATATATTCATCTCAACACAACATTCTTTCATTTAAAAAAAATATTCCAGTTCAGACAAGAGGCTATGCACACAGCTGCCATGCAGAACACAGATGCTATAGAGGAGGACTCAAGTGTGTATATGTGAACAGTATGTGTGTTTGTTTGTATGTCTGTCTGGGGAGTCACTGTATGTAGGTCTTGCGTCTGGAACTGAGATTGTTGTTGTCACCTCCTGGCGACATTTTGACGTTGTTACAGTCTCTTACTTCCAGTTCCAGCACCCTGAATTCCAGCAGCTCATTCTGATCCCGAGCGTCCTGAACTTCAGCCTGTAGCCGCGACTCATTCTGCTGCAGCACACACATCTACAGACAAACACACACCTTTGTTAAGTAATATGGTCGGGCACGTTTTTGAATGCATTATGAATACTTTCTAGTATAGAATGACTTTCTCTTGTAGTTGTCATTCTAATCTCAGATAGCTAAATTTCCCAAATAAACTATATCATAATAGTTTTAAATCTACTCAAATGTACAAATAATGACTAACTCATATTATTGGTTGTGATTGGATCACTATACTTTAAAGATATGGAAAAAAACTTCTAGAAGATTTAAAACCAGCCCCAACTTTGTTCAAATCACTCAATGTAGTGATATTTATCCATCCAGTTTGTTTTAGTGTGAGTTGCAGAGTTTTGGAGATATCGGCCGAAGAGATGTCTGCCTTCTCTGGAATAAAATGGAACTAGATGGCACTCAGCAAAAAATACTTTCGAAAAACTCAAGTGATGTGTCTTCACAGAAATCTTGACCCAGATACTCAAGATAATCCACAGACCTTGTTGTGAGTAGTTTCCTGTAAGGAACTGTTGTCTTGCCACTGATTCACACCCCCCAACCTTATCACCATACAGAAGGAAACGTGAATCTGCTCAAGGACGAGAGGCTCATGCTCCTTACAGTGCAGCCGTGTTCCTTGGCTGAGCTGTAAAGTTAGTCAGCTCAAAACAATCTAGATGGATAAAAAGTACTACAGGTAGACGGAAAATACATTAGCATGCTAGATTTTGACGTGAACTGTCCCTTTTAATCCATGTTTATATTTTTGTTTTATTACATATTCTTAATTTCTGACATTTTAATTGGCATTTTAATGTTGTGTGCAGGTTAACAGCGTGTAAAGCACTTTGAATCTGTCTTCGGATTAAGAGCACAATTTTCTCGTTTCAGATTGTATCTTATTTAAGCAAAGTTCTTGACAAGTGTTTAATGTTTGGTTCTTTTGTTAAATGACAAAAAATAAAAAGCTGGCCATTAAAAAAAGGGTTGTTTGGTATCTACAATACTATGATATCACATCAACAAGAGCTTTGAAAAATCTTAAACATTACCAAGCTCTACTTGGCATTCAATCTGCAATTATATAGTGTCTTGATACAGTTACTATGTTTCTGATCAAGTGATGCATTTAAAGTGACTATAGGCTGATTCAATGTACCTTCTCGTGAAGTTCCTGGTTGGTCCTGAGCAAGTACTGCTTCTCCTCCACCCACTTTGAATCCTGCCATAACAACCAAACACAACATCAGCAAGAAATGACACTGCCAGGAACAGTAAAGGATCCCTGACAACAGGGTGTGATAAACAAAGCTGTCAGAAACACAAATAGGCCAACTCAAAACATAACATGCAGTGACAACCTACTGTATTTCCAAATGAAGCATGCAAATGTACCACAGACACAAACAGACAGGCACACAGTGGCAGTAGTAGTTTATTGATCCAGAGAAATAAAGACCAACCCTGAGATGACAGGCAAGGAGCTGCATTCACAACCATCATGAGTTCACATTAACAGGAGGAACAGAGCAGGAAATCAGCAGAGCAGGAAATCAAAATAACAAAGAAGGATCACGCCACAGTGGAACAGGCAATATGCAGAAAACATGCAGTGACAAAGGAAAAACTTAACAACAAATTAAGAAAATAAGATTAGTGATATTTATCCATCATAATTATTTCAGTGTTCAAGGTGCTTCATGTCAGCATTTCTTTAGGTCTCCTTAGTTTTGACAAATAACCGACTCAGTTCTCATAACGAAATGATTTAAGATGACTTCCGTACATATTAAATAAGATTAAATGAACGTAAACATATTTTCAGACTCAGGTGAGAAATTACTGGATTAGGTTCTTGTATATCAATCTATTCACAGCTGTGCTTGACAGCACTATAAGGCCTAATAAGAAACAAACCCGACAACAGGGAGGATAGAGGGTGAGGCAGAGCATGCAGGCACAGAGCTGTGACATCACACATGCAGGAAGTGACATCACAGGATTCTGCGGCAGACCTGGTCGGCATAGCGCCAGCCCAGGAGCAGAGCGGCCAGACAGACATGCAGGAGGGCCAGTGAGAGCAGGACCAGTGAGCTCCTGTCACCATTCCTCGTCTTTGTTACCTGCCCCCTCTCGGCCAGGGCCTTCTCCAGGTCCATGATCTTGGCCTGGCAGCCGTTAAGCTCCGCCTGCAGCTGTTCACGTGTCTGTGGGAGCAAAGATTAGCCATGAGAAAAACTTCGCAAAACATAAACAAAATCTTAACTTTACATGAATTGTAAGAAATGTTTGAGAGCTGCTGGACGACAGGTAAAGAGGGGAAGAGGTAGAAAGTGATACAAACCCTGGCTTCCCTCTCAGCATCCATAGAGCCCCCCGTCTGCTCTTGGAGAAGGGCATAGGCACGCTGGAGAGCCTGGTACTCTCTGGTCAACTGACGGAAACGAAGCTCTGACTCTTCACGGGTAACACTCTTTATTCCAAAAAATGTAAATGAAAGATATTAAAGATTTACTAAAGAGTGACAGGGTCCAACGCACACCTTTACCTGAAGTTATGTGTTAGCCTGTTATTTGTTCTGTCAATCATTTTTAACATCCTTTTTTTCCTGTCAGTCATTTCAATATTTATGCAGCACATCTTTCAGGTGTTAAAACTATAAAATACATTATAGTTTAAATTATTTCTTCCAATACGGACAAAGGATTTCCTTACCTCTTCCAAATCCTCCTCTGGAGTTGCAGGCGTGCGGTCAGTGAGGTCAGTGTTATAGGAGGTCAGAGAGGAGGTCTCAGAGTCTATCGACTCCTCATCAAATCCAAAATATGTCTCCACAACATGCCTCTGCAAACAGGGAGAAGAAAAGAGGATATGCACAATTTAAATAAAACCCAAACCACAACATATAGAAAGCTAATGTATATAGAAAGCCTAACAATCCAACATCCATCCACAAGCTCTTTTGAATAAAGCTCTTAAATTCACCTCACGTCTGCTTGTGTTTCTTTAAAAAAAAATGCATCCTTTCTTTAACTCACCAACATTCATTCATTATGTTTTATCTCCGGAAAAGTAAATCAGATCAAGTCTCTGCATGTTAGTTTACGTCTTTCTTGCTATTAACTTTTCCATACCCCACGGAGTCCTTACCGTCATGTTTATAAGTCATCTCTTGGCAACCAGAAAAGTAGAGGCAGACTAGGGCGCAGAGGCAAATGAAGGCAGAGAAGTAGAGGATGAGGAGGAGGTACTCCGTCATGTTGCTACCAAAACAAAAACACCAACACTAAACTATAAAAACTATATACATCTATCATCTCATATGCCACACTAGCTGATGTATGCAGTGTTCTGCAAGCCTTCAGTACTCCCACGCAAAGTGGAAAAGCAGACAACAAGGCTTCTGGTTACAATCAAACTACTCCTACAGAAAATCCAAAAAGCCTGCCTTTGTGTTTTTTGTCTCCAAGTTCATGTATTTAGCTTCTGCCTTAAATTCAAAAAAAGAGAAAAAAAATTGTCGGGTGAGCATCAAAGAGCCGAGCCGCCGTGCCCAAACCTGAATCCACCACTCCAAGGTGACAAACTGGTTCCAGCAGAGGAGGTGGGATCTGATATGCATCCAAAAGCTCCTCCTCCTAGCAACATCAAATATCCCCTGATGAATGAGCCCAAACATGCACACTCAAAAGCACACGTAGCTCAGCAATTACCTATCGTCATCCCTTCACCTCTTTACTCACACACAAGGGAATACAGAAAAACAAAGACACAAGTAAATCAAGCTCGAAATGTACTCATGGTCCTGCAATAACACTAAATACACAAAATAAGTAAAACAACAATGGCAGAAAACAAAAGAATTCCACTAGCACTTTTACATAAGAGCTGCAAGATGCTCCCAGCTGTGAGGGATACTGTCATTGTTGTCTCCTGAGCCCAATTAACAGAAAGACACACATCCAAATGAAAAACTGTGCTCAAGGATCAGTCAACCAAAGCTTGGGTAGCTGCTTAGTTACACATCCCTGGATTAACAGCGTTTTTAAATCACTCATGGACACTTACTTTAGACAGCTTGAGAGGTTTCCTCCTCTTTTTGCTCATCACCAATCGGTCACGTTCCTAGAGACAAACACACAGCAGTTCAGTATCTCAAACCTCTGGCACGACCAGCCTCACATCTGATTTAGACATGATTCTTTTAGCTGCACAGGATCACACAGTTCAGCCGAAACACTAACCGTCATCAGAATATAATGTTTCATGCAGCAGAAGTGTTCGATTTTGTCTGTTTCTACAAAATTCGAGGTCAATAAGAACTCAAGAAAATGAAAACCAAAGTGCAGTGATGATCAAGATGAAGTGGTAACGATGGACAGAAAACAAAATAATTACAGGAATAAAGCGCGTGGGGTGAGGCTCTATATAATGAGGAAATTTGCTGCGGATGATTGATGAGTCGGACTGTGATGGAAACGTACAGAAAATAGGGTGGGAGGGAAAAGACGAGTGAAGATGAATAAGTCAGACGCTCTCTGCTTCGGTTCTTAAACCAAAAATGCATTTCAAGCAACAACAACCACTTCACCATCTGAAAAAATATAACTTATTCCATTAATAAAAACTGTTTATGTAATTTTATATATATCCAGAATATATCATAAAACCATACTGATATATATTGTGATATATAAAACAATTACCATAGACAGGGATATCTTAGTCTATCCAGTGAATTAAATATCTGAAAAATCAAATTACATCTTCATATTAAAACAAAATCATGTGTCAAATTCGTAAAATGTCAAAAGAAAATGAAAAAAAATAAAAAACAAAAAAAGGGTTAAATGTTACTTTCCAGACAGTGTGGGATGCCAGCGCTAATTAAAGAAACACTTCTCACTCATATGTTATAAAAACACTTCTGTAAATTTAAACTTATTAGAGGAGACTGGTGGGTTGATTAAAATCCTGACCTGCGTGAGCTCATCAATGATGCCACGTTGCTCAGAAATCTGCAGCTTGAGGAACTCCACTTCCTGTTCTTCGTGGGCGTGGCTCAGGTCCGTCAGGGAGATTGGACGCTTCAGCTGGGACTGAATGGGTTGCTGTGGTAAGGGGGGCCGAGAGGAGGAGGCTTTCTCCTTCTGAGGGAGGAAGACAAAGAGAGAGAGAGAGAGAATCTCATTTATTGTTGTATGGAGAATATCATGCTTTTTCTCAAACGGCCTGTAGAGGTCCTGTTTCCTTTTTAATTAAATTATCAGCAATGCTTTTTTTCTCAACACATCTACTAAATACCTACTATTTTCAAGTATTTGAACTTTCTAAATAATCTTTATCTTGAGAACAGAGAGAAACAAAAGAGCAGAGGTAAAACATCTCACCATCTCAGCGTTCTCTCGGCTCAGGTTCTTTAGTTTCTCCTCCATTCGTTGCAGCGTTTGCAGGAGGTCATCATTTTTCTTGGACAGCCGCTTGTTCTTCTCAAATATGGGCTTCATTTGGCTCTCTGCCTCTCGCACCCGCTTCAACTGGACAGAGGAAGGAAACAGGGAGGGGAAACACTATTCTTAAGTCTTGACTTCTAGTGACACAGAATTTCCAAACTGAGCAACAGGGAAAGGATCAAAGCTAGAGGTCTTATTTTAACACACCTCTCATAAGCATGTATGATTCTTTATGTGTGTATACATGTTCTCGCAAGCATAACGATATGCGTTTCTGTCTTTGCATGCCTATAATTGTTGCATGTATATACTTCTGCATGTGTGTTCCTCACTAGTTCATTCCTCTCATCAGCCAGCAGTGCATTTCTGTCCTCCAGTTTCCTGATGACCGAGTGGAGCTCTGCAATCTTCAACTGGAACCTCCTCATGTCCCGCTCCTCCAACTCCTGTGGAGTAGTGGGGAGAGGAGAGGAGGAAAACAAACTCTAAATAAAAAGGGAGTACATGCAGGCAGGCGGGCGGGCAGGTAGGTAATGGAGGTGGATGGAAAAGAGGAAGTGGAGGGATGAAGGTTGAGATGCCATTTCACAACTGTGAACCTGGATGTACAGTATAAACAGTCTATCAACATGCTTCTTATGAAAGTATGAGATGTAGGTGTGGCTGTAGTGATCTACAATATGAAAGTTTTTTGTTAAAACCATGTTAATCCTGTTACAATCTTAATGTCTGTATTTTGGATCCATGCTCATGAGCAGATGCATGCGTCTACATCTGTTTCTGTATCGGTGTGTACCTGGTTGCTGAGCAGGTCTGAGTTGTCCCCGAGCCCAGGCACCACCTCTCTCTTGGGGCTGCCGTGGTTGTGTCTCTCAGCCTCTCGTACGTGGCCCAGCTGCTCATCCAGAGCTTCCTTCTGAAGCTGAAGCTTCTGGGTGTAGCCCGCCTGCAGCCCCAGCTCCCTCTCCAGGGCGCCCACCACCCGGTCCTTCGCCTTCAACTCATCCATCTATAAGAGGGACGGAGAGGACAGTTTTCCATTTCCAATAGATGATATAAGAATTTGTGCAATCATGTTGTAGAAAAGAAAATGTTTATGACATGCAGCAAAAATAGAGCTTGATCTGTTTCTTTCACTCAATTTTTACAACCCACATGTGAGTATTTGGTTACATGAAGTATGCTGTTCATCTTTTGTAGGATAGTGTTATACAACTTTTAACTTTCAACCTAACACTGTCAGCACCTTCAGTCTAACAAGCTGTTCGCTCTGGTGCCCGAAAACGACAGCGTTTTAGCTTTAAAATACTGTTTCGGCTGTGATTAATTTATGAAGCTTTCTTCTTACTCTGCATGCACACAATCGTCTTCTCACAGATGTTCCCACTTCTACTTCCCTTCCGTATTTTGTCATGAATATCATAAAGTCTCCCTGTACAAACATTCCTTTGCAGACAATAATGCCTGCTATTGTAACCCTACTGTATGTAATCGAGTCAATGAGTAACTTCAGCAGAAAAACAGACTTTTATTTTTGCAGATAAGCACCACATGGTGAGATAGGCCGAGACAGACAGTGGAGCAATTAGCCTGTAACCTCCATACAACAGTGAGATAAACCCTGAGCTGGAACTTCAGAAGCAGAAAAACAGATGTCATGTGTGAGGGACTCTTGGTGATATCTAAATGCGGTTTGAACAAGGGCTATAAAAGTAACAGCTGTTGGGTTTGCAAAGCTAACCGATCACTGGAATAATAATATATATCTGTCTTTTTATTGCACATATTACAGCTCCATGTTTTGCAATTCAGTTAGGGTTATCTCATTGTTATGGACAAGACAGAACACTTTTTTAGTGATCGTACATGGTATTGAATTTTAAAGACCTATTTTATTTTATATCAGACAGTCTGGGTGATTTGATAAAGTAAATGCATTGCTTTAACTAGAGCTCCATGTCAAACAAAGGTTAAATGAGTTAAATAAGTTCATCTGGGAAACATTGGGGTCACCAGCAATTTTGCCTTCAACATTATTAGCCTTTATCGAGAGACGCAGCTAGTGGCCATGTCATTTTTGATAAGACATACAGTATGTAGTGTCTGTGGTGTATTTCTTTCCAGCAGCATGTGGTCTCACCAGTCGGCGGATGTCTCGCTCACAGTCCCGTTTAATTCGATGCACCTCATCCTGGTGCTGCTGGTACGCTGTGCGGAGATCTGCCGCTTTGGCTTTATCTGCCTGCTGGGCATTTGCAAGCGCCTCCTCAGCCTGCTTCCTGGCCGTCTTCTGCTCCTGGATCTAAAGGACCACACACACATACACTACAATATCAATCCACACAAACCTAAAACAACAAGGAGAGTGACACTCATATGTAAACACATGTCCTATCCCATTAGACTGTTGTAATGATAGATGGCCTGTTTGTCTGGAAAGACTGCAATGGAACAATAGCTTGGCAACAGGCTTTTCCACCCTGCTTCCTGTTTTTCAACAGCAAATTTACACAGCCCCACATCAACACTCGGCATTGAGTAGCACACATGCACATGTGCACTCATTTAATGGTTTCAGAACGCCAATTTTCCACAATAAAACTGTTTGTCTTCATCTAAGAAGATACATTTCCGTCAGAAAATATTAAATCTGCAACACTCATTGCACAATTTTTTGTCACCAAGATAGTCACCAACATTTCCAGATGAAGCCAACGTATGCTTTAAATATGGTTTGGGGCATACAGTGAGTTTGCTGCATTGAGAAGTAGCACAATTTTGCAACACATAAGTCTGAGCTCTACTTTGTTGAGATTATTTTTTCACAATATATGCTGGAAACAAGAATTAATACTGCATGAATGGCACCTGTATACATGCTACAACCTACCTCCTGCTGCAGCTTTAGCCTCTCCCCATCAAAAACTCTCCTGGCCTCCTCCCGAGCCTCTCCGAGAAGAGCATTTTTTAGCTTGTCAGCAGCTCCATCTCTCAGTGCGTTTACAAGCCCCTGGAGCCTCTGCACCTCAGCATCCCGGATTTTGATGGTCCGGGCCAGCTCGACATCATGCTGCCGTGCCAAGCCCTCTCGGACTGCCGCTATCTCGCGTAGCTTTTCTTCATGGAGTTTGGCACGCAGGTCAGTAAGTGCTACAGCGTGCTTGTGCTGCTCGAGCTCCCGAGCCTGCCGCTGCTCCTGGAGCCGCTCGCGGAGCTTACATACCTGGGAGAGCGACACAGTTTGCCATTAGAGTTGCATAAGAACCCAAACATCCAGTCGCTGTCACACATATCACAGACCGCCAGTGTATCTGAGTGCCACACAGTGATGACTTCATTTGTAAGTTTATGCTCTAAGTGCTGGCAGTCTAAAACAAAATGGATGAACAGCTATCAAGTGGTGCTTTATTTCCCAACAGGGAGCAGTAGACACTCAAATGGAGAACAATTATGGTGTCTGTCCTAGCTTGAACATGTTCAACCCAAAATATTTTTCCTTGCATGTAATTCCATATATGTCTGCCCTGCTGAATAATGTTATCATGAATTTCAAATGACAGAAAAAAAGACAAATTTGTTTTGATGTATATGTATAATTGTCTCACAATAAATTACCAATGTTATACTTGCACTGTGGATACTATGAACTGCTGTTCTTATTCTTAGGCCACATGATACATTGCAGACGCTTTCAGCGCAATGGCTTGTTCCAGTTAGAAATGCTCAATCATAATTTTGGACATAGAGTATATTCCACATCTGTTCTTCTACATAGAGTGGGTGTATCTGACTCTGCTTAGTTTGCTGCTGAAAATGGATGAAACAGGTCTCAACGTGGGGCGAGACTTTCCTCTTTTTAAACATTTGCCCCCTGTCTCACTTGCTCGTCCTCTTGCCACTACTCTGCAGACTGTAGTCCTGCATCATTTAACCTTCCTCTTCTGTTTTTTGAAGGTCTACCTGGCAGTGATGTATCCTCAACACACACACTCTCACACAATGTTTGCACTTAAAGATATCTTTTATGATAAAACTTTGATGTTGACTTTTGATCGCTTTTTTCGAACAGTTTTAACAGTTCGTTTTATTTATTTAGCTATTAGTGAGGTATTCATTTAAATGAAAAGTCTTTTAGTGTCACATCCTTGTTTTTGTTCTATTAAGCTGTGGTGTAGGGTGTGGACATCCTGGAACTCTTGTGGCTCACCTGGTCTCTCTCCTAGTCTCCTCCTCCACTTATCATTTCCATGGTGGAAAAGCTGGTTCCCTAAAATTGTGATCAGAAAGGCTCACCACTCTCTCTCTGATTTGCCAAAGATCCCAGAGGGGAGGAATCTTCACTTCAATCTTCAGTTGACCCACTCACCTTTTCCTCAAAATTATTTATTAAGCACTTTATGTCTACGGCATCTGTCTGAGCCTCGTATTTTAATGTGAGTTTTGTCTCTGCTTCAGCTTAACTGCAGCAAGAAAGCAAAAATAAGCATATAATATGTAAATAATTCTCTAAAGGAGGACTTTCTCTCTACTGTCATCATCTTTAGGTTTCTACACAAGGCATCTACTTCTTCTTCTTGCTCCCCCTCACCTTGCCACGCTCCTGCTGCAGCTCAATCTGGACGTCCATGAGTTTGCTCCTCAGCTCCTCATTGGTGGCCGGAGCCGATTCTGTCATCACTTCCGACTTTTCCGGCTTCCTTCCCTTCTTAAAGGGCGGGGCCGCAGGAGGTGTGTTTGATGACATAGCACTCTGGCCGCCCCAATCAGGAGAGACACAGAGTGGCGAAAAGGAGGAGAGAGTCAGTCGCTGCTCCTCCTCCCTGCGAGCATCATCATCATGTCGTTGGCAGGTCTACATCATTGCTGGAGGTTTCTGAGAGTTTCTAAACAAAAAAGAAAAGATGGGAAAAAGGGTGAGTCAGTGTTATAAACTGGGTTACGTGACACGTACAATACGCACAATACTCTGGGCCCAAGCCACATGACGTGCCACAGCCTGGGGAAAACAGACTATTTTTGGGTCTAACATTTACACTCTCCTCTGTCTCCCTCTCCTCTCTAACACATACACCTGGGCAATTTATCTTCATCCTATTCTAGTCCCTGGGCTGTATTTAGAAGCTCCACAGTGCATGAGAATGTGTCTGACCACCACAGTTATGGTCCCTTGCCTCTCACATCTCCTTCAAACATTTCTCTCTAGCTCTATACTGCACAGAATATAGAGCAGTCCTGGCATCACCCTGCTAGATACCAGTTTCATCACAATTTGATATAATATCGATTGTTAGGACGATACGATACTATATCACGAAGTCTGCCACAATACGATTTAGGTTCAACTCAGGGGCCTGTGATCAATATGAGACAATACTGTATGCCCACAATCAGTTCCAGAAGAGGCTACCTCCCTTTTCTTTAAGTGCAGTAATTTTACTTTAATAAAACTGCTCTTAACTTAACCTTAAAATTGACCCCACTAACACACATAAGACATGGCTTAACAAGAACATTTCCCTGGTACTGTATCAAACAAGTACTGTATCAAATTTGGCTCGATAATAATTGTCAAGGAGACAAACCATTTGTTTTTTGCTGATTACCATTATTAGCTTCAGACACTTGTATCTTATATTGCATAAATAAGCCAAGCATTCGTCACCTACTCATACTGTGGTATTCCACTTAAAGCAACAAAAGTTAGCTTTCGGAAGAAAGATCAATTGTGGAGTCTCACCCACAGGTCGTCAAATACTGATTCTTTGGGTTGGTGTAAAACCTGAGCTGCCAACACACAGCGTCAGTATCTGACGATCTGGGGATGAGACTCAATAAACTAATCATTACATATCATTATACCTTTATCACTTTACTGCAAATGTCCCTGAACACTGAGAGTCTGTGCTAATGACATTTAAGAGAAGTCTCCTTGGAAAATTAGATCTAGAAATCTTTGCTTCATTCAGTTTTCTCCCTATCCTTTCTATTGCCTGCTTTTTCTCTTTAAGCCTACTCAACATGAAATAAATAAGTGTTTCAAACAGATATCTCATTGATTTTGTCTTGACTCTTCAGACAAGGTGAATGTAGACAGCAGCTGCCTCGATTACTGTCATTTGATCCTTCCACTTTATCCATCAGTGCAGTACAATTGCAAGATGTGTCTCCACTTTTCTTTCTTGGCACTTCACACCAAAAAGAGGCTTTGCTTTTTGTCTGGTTCTAAGAGCCATGACACAGAACAGAGAAAAGCAGCAAATCGTCACAATTTGATCATCTGATATGAGAGAATCCTTGGTATTTTTTGCTTATAAATTTACTTAAACGATTATCCAATTATCAAAATAGTTTATATAAATTCCTGTCAATCAACAAATATAGATTACTGAACTTATAGTTTCAGCTTCAGTGTAAACGCATGAGAGGTATTATTGATATGCATCAGCTGAGCTGGGAAAAAAGGTGGCATCCAATTGAACCAGAGAAACCAAGGCATGTACAAAATGGTTATAATCTATCATTTGTTTACTCCTCCTCCTTTTTGGCATTTAATGCAGGCTACACTTGTGTATTTTCAGGATATTTTGTTGTATATGTTTTGCTACAGTGACACACATTCACTGAGCTGAAAATGGACTCCTTTAATCCCTTCCTGGAAATGAATTGTAACCCAGTAACCTTACAGTCGTTCTGCTAACTATTAAATAAATAATGCAACGCTGAGGGAGCTGAAGCATTAAGACCACAGAGGCTCCATCTTTTTTCTGCACATACTACCAAACATTCATACAACATACACAGATGGCTGCAATAGTTACCAAGGCAACCCTTGCTCTCAAAAACTCAATTCCTCTCATAGCAAAGGATGAAGAGAAGGAGGAGTCTCACGGTAGACAGACATGGAGCACACACACACAGTTGCATGGTATAGAGGTTACACGTTAGAAAAAACAACACGTACATGCACAGGATTCTTTATCTGCTCCAATCTCTGAGCCGAGGTTGACTGAGAGACAGAAATGCACTGATGCTGGAGGGCAAAGAGGTTTTCTTCCACATGGATTTCTAAACAGCAGCACGCACAGTCAAACGTTGGGAACCGATGGGGACGGGAGAGGAAAAAGAAAGAGAGAAATGATGGAGCGGGAATAGGCCTAAGAGAGAGGCAGAGAAGGGATTGTAGCACGGATCAAAGTGGAGAAAAAACACCATGCAGAGCTCTGCGAGACCTTAAACCATCTCTCTTCCTCTCCTCTTACATTCTCTAACCTCTCTCATAACTCCAACCCCCACTTGCTGGCATGAGCAGAGGCAATCAGAGATCTCACTCTCATTCACACAGACAGGAAAAGAGAGAGGGAAAGGGGAATCATTCACACACAGAAAGCACTGACACAAGCACACACTCTCTGAGTCTTAAACAGAACAACTAGAGACAGATACAGCTGTCATCTATTCACACAGGCACCAAAAGCTCTCTGCACTTATTCACTCTGGTAACAAACATGTATTTAGTTAGAGTAGATCAATAGACTTGTCTTATATATGTACACTAACGCATTTGTGCATCTGTGCACTTTCCATTCCTGTCACTGTTAAGCATGTTTATGCACGCCTGTGTCATTATCAGGGACCAGGTGTACCTGAGCTGAAATGGCTGAGAGGCGTGATGGATGGTTTCACTGGTTTTGTTCATAGGGCAAAGAGGTGTGGATTCTCATCCTACCAACATCTGGATGTAATGCTTGTCCACAGTAGATATGTGACTTGAAGTGGTCTGATATATCAATCATTTTCATACATATTTGTTTTAAATTCTGGATCAGAGCTGGTCTAAAGATAAAATTTGCTTGCGTGAAATCAAAAATCTTAGTAAATAAGGTTTAGTAAATCTTTCACTTGACATGTCTCCAGATGTTCCCTGAGAAAAACATGTGTACAGGCACAAACATGTGTGTGCCATCAACTACACCCAGTTCCCACAAAGCCTCCCAGAGCCACGTGCTCCCAAGCTGGAAGCCAGAATTTAATACAGTGAGTTTATGGGGAAACTGGAACATTTTATGGGTGCACCAAGGAGCTAACGAGCACCTTTAATGTTCTCAGAAGCAAACAAAAGCTAGCACAGGTCAGAGACCTTAAAAATACCCCATCCACTCAGAGTCTAAACAGTTACCCAGCTTATATTGCACTAGAGAGCTTTAGTCTTTTAAACACAACCTTTCAAAAGACAAAAGGGGTGGCCACCATCGACTCTGCTATCACCCACCTATAGCTAATATAATCCTATTCTATTCACAAGACTTATATAAATTGAAAAAATGCACTTTCAAGGGCCGATTTAAATCCACTGAATGTAGAACTGAGACAAAAGGCTTAAAGAAACAATGGAGCTAAATCACCTGATGGTGACGGCAAGAAAGAAGTGATGAAGAAACTCTGCAGCTGCTGGGGAGTTTCACAATTAAGATTAAGCTAATAGCTGTTTGAGAAACCGACTCAAAAGTCAGCAACAAAACGTGTCCATCAGCATCAATACAACACAAGAATATTAGTTGAAGCATAGCATAATCAAGGCTGTAGGCCGGTACCTGGCTACCACTGGCTCATGTTGAAACCTTGATCCTTTCTAAACTAGCTTAACAAAGTGTGACAAACATATACATAGTCTCATAACGGCCTCAGGAAATCCTCCTTCTTTCTGTGAAATGGCAGGCCTGACGGGTTACACGAGTACACTGGTTGGTGGGTGTTCCTGGGTTTTGTCTTTAAGTTGAAGAATGTTTGTTTGCTTTTTTCTTTGTGATAGTTTTGTAATAAATGAGCAGTAAGGAAGTACATTCTTAAAACAGGTGCCTAAACTGACCTACTTTCACAGCTGGACACTGTTTTGATCATTTGAAACAAGAAGCCCTTGAAAAAGAAAGGTCCACCTACGAATTGGCAATAACACCATTAAGATTTCTGTTGCCATTTCAGGTACATGTGGTTGCAGTTTCCTGAACTATTTCTGTTTGTTTGCAGTAACAGTAACACAGCCGCACAATCAAATGTAAATAAATAAATAAAACCAAGTCTTTTTGCACTTGGTCTTATTAGGACAAGGACTGCAACTATAAAACATCAGAAAATAGTGAAAAAACTTTAAGCCAGACCAACAGTTGATTTCTATGGCCAAGTGAAAACAATATTTGATATCTACCTCCGTCGGGAATTTAATCATTATAAATTGCCCTAAGCATCTTTTTCTGGCGTATAATCTTTAAAAAAAAAGGTTTCATATCGCAGCATTCTGGACAGGATATGCCGATACAATATATCTGTGACAGGCCATTATCAGTTGGGCTCTAGAAAAACATACTTATCATACTTGTAGATAAGATAATGAGTTTAATGACAAGACAAGATGTCTAAACCAAAAGAAGAAATAGTTGCAAACTGTCACATGAAGAAGCTGCAATCATAATTTTTTTGCACCTTTAAACCTGTCCTTAATGGACATCTGAGAAAATTAAGCCTTGTATTCACTGACAGTGATGCTGAGGGATGTCACCATCATATTTACCTTGTACTGTGAATTTCGTCTACACAGAGAATAATGATGTGTGATAAAAGCGTCCCTAGCTAGCTAGAAAAACAGAAAAAAAGTATTTTTATTGTGATTATTGATGCACTTTAAAGGCTAGCTTTGTCTTTTAGCAAAGGAACCAATGTAGGTTTGGAAAAAGACGTAGGAATGTAAACAAATGCCTATTTAATGGTCACAAGCTTATAACAGACTTACAGATGGACCTCCTCAAAGCTAGTCTGACCACACACACACACACACACACACACACACACACACACACTCACATCGTGTCAAACATTAACTAGACTTCAATGAGACATGCAGGCCCAATAAATACATAAAAGAGCTGGGAAATGGGAGCTCAAACAAAGACTCCTCAATTATCTGTCTAGGTTAAAATATCAACAGTTTATACTGCACGTTTGTTCAATGCCTCACAGGCTTATATACGGACACAACACACAAACATTGTAGTCGTATCAGCATCAGCAGAGTGCAGACTGTCAGAACCGGTCTGGCCAAACTCCAGACATCCCTTCACACACACACCCGCACATGCACACTCAGCAGTCTGGTGATACTCCAAAGACACTGTAGAGAAGATCCCATTGAAAGCCTGAGTAACCTAGCCTAGCGCCACACTTGTGAAGCATATGACCTAAAAACGACTATGCCAACAGAATGACTGCGAGTTACTGACCCCAATGACTAGTCAACCCAAACAGAACAAGACTCTCTCTCTTTCTGTCTCTCTGTCACACACACGCACACAATCTACTCAGTGATGCTACTGCTAGTTTTATCACCCAGGATTTAGATCTATGGTACCCACAAATGTGTCAATTTGTTATTCTTTGCTGGAGGCACTGTGTGTATTTGACCTGTGCATGTATCTTTATGGGTGTGCTTTCTGCATGCATGGGTGCATCTGTGTGTATGTTGGCAGTGACAGCCCCTCCTCCCTCGGAAAGACATGATAGTGCAATCAGTAATGTGATTAACCTTGCCTCTCTCTCTGACTACACAGCACATTGGTCCATACTGGCTGGTTGCTATTTAACCCCTGGCATAAACCGATGCAGTACAGATGAGGGGTGAAACCCTTGTACAGATGTTTAATCACCCGTCCAACTCTTTGCATTAAGAATATATAGGATGAACTATCCTCACATGTCTTCACGGAAGGGTTGTAATGAATGCACTGAGAGCGGCATGCACATGTGAGTATAGTCAGAGGGATTATCCAGGTATCACCCTGCTACTCAAAGCATTACGCTGAGGAAGGCAGAGGCATGGAGGAAGAGATAGGATTATGAATGAGGAATAAGTGGCATGAATTAAGTTAAAGGAAAGGTCGGTGAGTAAAGGCACAGTGAGGGGGAAAAGAAGGGGGAAACTGTGACGTAGAGCGGAGTCCCAATGAATAGCATTCATTAACATTACACCCAACAGAGTAGAATGAGGGCCTCAAAACAAGAGGGTTCTGGGTTCAAGCAAAACAGCAAGCTGGGGATCTTTCTGTGTCCAGTTTGTAGGTTCCCTCTATGTCTGCCTGGGATTCCTCTGGGTGCTCCAGTTTCCTTCAGAAGTCCAAAGACATGCAGTTTAGGTTCACCCAAAAATGAAAATGTGGGCATTATTCATTCACCCCAAAGCCAATGGAAAATCTGGTAAAGTCCGGTAGTCTGCTTCACAGCAAAACAGTGCGTCAGCATTCTCCTTCACCAAGTAAAACGGGTCTATACAGTTCAAGATCCTATATTCATTTGAATAGACGATATTTACACCCTATTTAAAGCCAAACTCTTCACTGTAGCTGCTAAACTAAAAGTGTTCGCACGCACCCCTTCTGAAGTGGGTGCACAAGTCTGAAAATCTTTTTCAGTTTCATTTGTTGAGGAGAATGCTGCAACCCTGTTGTACTGTGAAGCTCCAGAAATGTTTAGTGGGCTATGAAACCTCGCCCGACTTTCCATCAACATGGGGGTGAGAAGATAATGACCAAATTTTGATATTTGGGTGAACTTTGTGTTAGCCCTGTGATAAACTGGCTCGCCACTCACCCTCCCACTTCCCACAAGTATGAGCGATTACAGACATTGAATGATGGAAAGATTGACAGGAAGAGGTCAGGATGAAAAAATAACATTACAATAATAAATAGACAGTGACTGTCTTCCTGTCACAATAATGATTGTACCCTTGATTCAGTACTTGCATGAGAGCTATGCCTTTGTTAGGATGAGTGAGATAAAAAAAAAAAAAAAAATTGCATGCCATGCATCAGAGTTTTTGCAGCATGGCCTGTGCAGGGCTGATCAAACAGAAGTGAGTGTGAAACATATGTTGGGTGTCCACAGGGGCAGATTTACGAGCCTCTGGGGCCCCTGCTACAGCAGCAGAGCTGTTATGACAGACAGACCCCTCCGCCGCCAATAAACACTCACAGCACACCGGACAGAGAACATGCATGACAGACAAGAGGACTGGTTTAGTAAAGGGATACTGTTCGTGGGGATGGCTTAATGCGATGTGGCCAGCTCTCTAATGAGCTGTCAAATGGGAGATTATAGGGTAGAGTGCTGCTGGAGGGAGCTGCTGACAGGCTGCCTGCCTGAATGCCTGTCCGGTTTGCCAACCACACCCCACGGCGACATGCAATTGGGCTGCTGCAGCATCCTCCAGCCACAGAGGTCGGATGTCCTTGCACTCAAGGCTGTAGAGAATAACGTGTTGATGCCAAGAAGCTTTTCTACCGAGATGTTCTGGTGTGACCACAGACTAACCACCGGTGGCCTCCATCACACCGGGGAGGAAACATCGTGAAGGCTAAGATAACACACCAGGAGGACAGTTGAATATCAATCACTCGTGTCGGGCTATCATCACGGTCCATACTTCCTCTTTAGCTAGCTGGCACTGTCTGCCCAAACAGCTTCACGATACGGCCAAAAATCAACATCCCCGTATTGGTCTGGCGGTTTCTTTAACTGTTAGCTAGCAAAAAAGGAAAACTCACATCAACCGCCAGAAATGATGAAACCAGGTCGGCGCCCGTCACAGCGGCGCATGAAACACGGACGTGTGTGGCAGCTAACCGTCCGCCACAAGAGTCCACACAAATCATTTCCCAGAAGTTGTCTCGTCATTACACGCCGAACAAACTTACCTGAAATGGAGGTGCACTCACAAGTGTCCTGATGTTGGAAAAACGTCGCCGCCTGATTTGCTTCACATCCAGGAAGGGAGCGCGCGGGGGGGACGGGTGGAGCGGTCTGAACTCACCTCCAGCAGCTCCTAACAAGATGTCGACCAGCGACCATTCACAACTTTATCCTCCAGATATTACACACATTTTCCAGCAACCGAAGTTGTGTATTCTCCTCTAGCTACGGTCTGGACTCAGCTCCAGGGCTTCTCCTCCTCCTCCTCCTCCTCTCGCGCCGCACGTTGACACTTCACTCCACGCCCACACACACACACATACACACGCTTGAGTGCACGCGCGACGTCATCCAGTCTACATTTCGCGCACATGAGTAGAAATATAAATAAATAAATAAATAAAAAGCGTTTCACCGTGAACGTGGGAAAAAAATAAAAAAAAGGAAGCCGGGTCGGGCGTCGCCGGTAGCGTGATAGAAGCGCGACACCTGACTGCGTGTTCAAGAATGACACCGCGCGCTCTGAGTGCGTGAACACGCAGCCGGTGCGGGAGAAACGTGCGTCGTCAGAGCGGCGTGCGGTGGGAGACACATATACCTGACACTGTGCCTCAGACTGCTGCATGTATCGATGTGTGGCATGGATGGATGATTTTGCTCTAAAAGGGCACTATGCAGATTAAAAGAGATTAAAACTCAGAATTTTAATATAAACAATATTAATGAGGTAATAAAACTCAGAAATATTTATTTTACCCGTAAGTGAATAAACAAGCTGTTCTC
The DNA here is from genome assembly GCA_039737535.1 of Lagodon rhomboides. Classification (NCBI taxonomy): domain Eukaryota; kingdom Metazoa; phylum Chordata; class Actinopteri; order Spariformes; family Sparidae; genus Lagodon; species Lagodon rhomboides. The sequence goes on along the minus strand of CM077794.1, from coordinate 10,815,207 downwards.
AGAGGAAAACACTGTTCGAAGCTAGAAAGGTGGCAGGGTCCGCCAAATATAAACAAAGTAAAACAGTATGAAATTGTGTTTTCAGTTTGTTTGTTCAGTTTATTCAGCCATGAACACAACAAGTTTGTTTATTTTAGTTTGTTTAGGCATTACAAAAAATCAGTCAATGAAGATCTTTCTTTTCTGAGTAAAAATTCCTCCCAAAAACTACATAGTGCAACTTTAATGTATAAATATGTTCTGATCCAGGTCCTGTGTTGTTGTTGTAAGCACCAACACTCAAGCTAGCTGCACGGCTAACCGAGCTAAGAAGCTAATAGTAGCTACAGTCATAAACAGAAGACAGTTAGCAGCAGTAAGCTACTCTGGTGATACACTGCCACTATTTGCTGGGAGTGTGAGATCAATAGTTGGCCAATTCTTACATACTGCACCTTTAAATGCTTTCTAAGACACACACAAAAAAGACTCTGCTGCAGCTTATTATCTGCAAAGTAACTATACCAAAGTCAGTTAAATGTAGTGAGTTAAGAGTACAATATTTACATCCAAAATGCAGTGGAGTGGAAGTAGAAAATAACAGAAAATGGAAATACTCAAGTTGTGTACAAGTAACTCAAATTTCTGCTTGACTAAATATACGTAGTTACATTCCACCACAGATATTGTACATTAGATGATGATGATAATGATGATAATTTATTTATTTTATAGAGCCATGCGCCTCATACCAGGCGTCATTGTAACAAATAATTTATTCTTTCTTCTTTCAACAACAACTCAAAAACATGCCTACAGATTTCCGACTGTATGTATCCTCTTCATTTACAGGTACTGCAGTCCGTCTAATTCAGTACATCTATCTGGGACAATATGACTCTGCGAATCATTAAACTAGGTGAAATAATCTGACAATATGAAAGTGGTGTGAGTGTGACCCAGATTCTGGAGGATGCATTACTTACGCACAGCTGCCTGTCCCTGCCTCTCCACACTGTGCCTGCCTGTCTGCCATTCACAAGCAGCACCACACAAATCATCACAGCATATGCAGCCCATTGCTGCAGGGCAACGTAGGCCATAGGAAGTGCAGGAAGGAGAGCACAGCACACAGTCAGGGAGGAGTTTCAATTGTCCACATCACGGTCCCAGTGGGCATTTCGTCCAGGTTGTGCAGGCTCTTTATATCTGTGGAGCATTATTGAGTGAGGTGAAGCAGACGACCAAAGGGAGTGAGTTTGGAGTATAAAGCCACACTCATTTAGGTTCCTGCTGAGGCCAGCAAACAGACAACCAGATGGAGTGATAAAGTGAAAAAACATTGTGGTTGCAGGCATTACGGGAGGGGGTCTGGTTTTGTTTTGGTGAAGGATTGACTCAGAGAGCAAATGTATGTCAGAGACCGGTAATGAGTGTTCCTGGTAATTGTTTAGCCTCAGGTATTTTTTAATGTTTCCCACAGAATGGTATGTTGTGAGTTTGTTTTTGTATCATACTGTCAACGGAAGCATTCACAAAAAGAGCATAAATGAAACTTACTTTTTTATTTAAAGGAAACATACTATGCAGGTTCATAATATTATTTTGGGTTAAAACGCTCTGTTTTAGTTCCCGTCTCTTTAAGAACCCCGCTCCTGAGTATCCAGTTTGCTCTGATTGGCCAGCTCACACACGCCTGACCCAGAACCGCTAATCCCGTCTGGCCGGCTCTGTCGTTCTTCTGTTAGCTTCACTTCTACCGTGAAAAAAACTATACAAATGTGTGACATGGTAACGTCACAAAGTCACAGAACTAAAGGCAAGACTTCTGACAAGCCGTTTCAGGCACGTCAGGAGCAACATTTTTCTGTGTGAGAGAGGAGCTACATACACTGAAGGAAAGGGGGAAAAAATGAGAAAAAATAATTGCCTCCTTTAACGTCACAATAATCTTGTGATTAGGCCTTGTGATATCTCATCCTCTGATAAAAGAACAACCCCACATGTTAAGTTTAAAGGCGATGGTAGGTGCAAAGCATCCTGGGCCTGTGTTATGCTTTTAAGAGGAGACTGACTAACTAGGCTGAATGGACAAGTTATATAACCATCTTAATGACAGATTTCTCCATGGGAAGAAAGACACAGTCTCATTCATTACCAGCGATAACGGTAGGCAGAGTCAGTCAGCCTATTTCCATCTCTTCGGCCTGGTTACGAGTAACACAGTAAGGTGAGGAGTCACTGGTTTTATTAACTTAACATAATCATCTTAGGTTTTCAGCATCCACGTCAGTAATAAGCTTAACATATTCATGACTGCTGGCAGATTAAATGTATTGTGGCTTTTAGTGGAGGCCTTTGGTATTCCGACGGGAGCAGAGACTCAAATGAGGAATACATCAAGCTAACACCTTTGCGTCCATTTCTGAAGCCAGCCACCAAACTGACCCATTTTCCACAACGTTACCCCAAGTCCACCAGTCTGTAGCGACTATGGTGACGTAATACTTTCATATGAAGTTCGTTAGACTTCCCAGGCATGACTCACCACTGTTAGTCACTGAATAATCTGAGGCTGATGTTCCATGGTCCATCCCCAGAAACCTTAATTCATAACATGAACACAACAAGACGATAACCTCATGTGCAAGAGGAGAAAGTGTTTTTCAAACATAGTAACGAAGCTATTTCTGTGTTTCTGACCTTCGGGGTAAGTTATGAGGTGTTTAATGGAAATGCAGCTGTTAAATGTTCCATTAGACGGTCCAATGCTTTGCTCTACAAATGCACCATTACTGCCCACACCCAGAATCATGATACGAGTTGTTTAATGTAGCCACAGAGCAAAGTAGTATGACTCAACAAGGAGAGTTATAGAGCTTCATTAGCATTACAGTTAGCTCAACTGGCTCATAAATAAACCATTATTATATTATTACTGTCACCATAAAGTCACCATACATCTGTCATCAAGTGTCTGTGAGTATTGTGAGCCACATTCCACATAAAACGAAATGGTTTCTGTCTCTGCTTTGTCTCATTTCCAGGACATTACTGTAACTGTAAAAATGACTTCTTTTTTTTCTCTTTTATATCTTATTGAAGCAGCACTCCACCAGTTTCACACATTAAGTTCAGTCTACTGATTGAGAACTGTTCAGTCTGTCGTATGATGTGTTCTGTGGCTTTCCAAATGGTTTAAAAATAATTCTGATGGCATCAGATCTACATTTTTTTTTTTTACAGAAAGTCTGTTACAATTTAGAAGTGTGGGGTTGAAAAAAATGGAGCAACTTGTAGGCAGTGTAAGACACTATTGAGTTGCAATATGACGATGTTGGATCCAGCATTTTTAGGACTTGAACGATACTGCCTTACAAAGCCTACTACAGTAACTACACTAACTATAACCAAAAAAGTTTTTTGACTGTCCAGCCAGAACAGTGGTTATGTTCTCATTAAGAATGTTTTCTTCAATTCATTTTCATGTCTTAAAAATCATGACCAATGATACGACCTATGACCCTAAAAATGCAGATCCTCCTATCGATCACTGTATTACCTTAAAGGATATAAAGGAAGTGCAATAGCAAAGTGAAGTACACAATCTTTGTTCTTGTCTTCTTCCTGAGAAAATATGGATTTAATTGTTTTGTTGTTTGCATGTTTAACAGTTCAAATTGATCAAGAATTGAAGACAAATTCAAGCTATCCTCAATAAAAACATTTTTTTTTTAGGTATAACCTATTAAGATGTCTTGATTTGTTGTCATTATAAAATGTATCTAAACCATTTTTTGAGTTATAAGCTCTCATACAATAAAATGTTAGTCCCTCTCTGAATAAACAGCTGTCACAGATCGCAGTAACTGCAGCTGAAGCTCTGAAAAAGCCAGGCAGAGTGCAGTAACGACACATACCGCAATCTGCCTTGGTTTTTGGTTGGATTTTGTAGTTGTGCCATTTTTACTTCCATTTTTCTCTAAGACTAAGCAAGATTGAACATAGAAATCATTCAATTTTGACCAAAATTGTAGTGCTGCATAATAGAGACTAAAAGTCAGGATATTTTGGCTTCTTCAATATTTCCTGTCCACCAGTAAATGATTAATAACTGGAGAACCCCAAAACAGAAGAAATTTCAGAAAGAACCCGAGCCCAGACCTACAGGGTTGTGACTAAAAGCCTCTATGCATACATCTATTTTCCATCTTTCCTTTTATTTAATTTTCCCATTTCTCTGTTTCTTTTCCACTCAGGCCTCAATATAGCCACAGATCAATACACAGAGGGGTTGGCAGCCGAGGAAGGGACAAAAGCCACAGGAAGGAGCTGAGTTTTCCCCCCCTTATAAAATGTGTAGGAAGTGCCAATGATTTAAGCAAAACGTTTTCTAAGAGTTCATAATAACAGGTTCGTATAACAGACGGGTCATGTCAGTCGCACTGACATTACAAGAGTTGGATCAACTCCCTGCCTGAGGATTTCCTCAGAGTGAAATTGTATGTGTATCATAACATGAACAAGTTGGTGTGATATTAGATATTAGTGTGCAATTAGAACAAATACCATAAGTCGCCCAAATTATCAGTTGGCTGCAGTCTGTCCAGCATTATAGTTCCAGCTCCCTGCAGAGACACTTCAAAGGTCAGAATAGCTTCTGGCCTGCATTTGCGATGGAAGTAGTCATCTTCACTTCAGTCGATGTCCGTTCTCACATAACCCTTCTGGTTGCTATGGTTACTGACCATACCTCCTCCTCCTCCTCAGGTCTCTCTTACTGTGAGGGGGGGAGGCCGTGGGTGGGGCCCGTACTGTACAGGGACCTGTTACCTAGACACAGACGGAGACAGAGAGGGGATTGAGTGCATTTTGGACTCTACTCAGCAGCTTTTTATAACAGCAGCTGGCATTGTTGCCAGATACGCGATCAGAAAAGATGACGGGGAAGTCTCCATCACACGAGAACTGGGATAGGTCGATACTACCTTAAGGGGGATGCTGGGAATGAAAACAAACAGGAAAAAAACCCAGCTTGTTTCAATTTTCACTTGACTAAGTACTGACCACATGGTAGAAATTTGCACATGTTGGCTGTGAGTCTCAGGCAGGGGTAGTGTGCCCCTGACAAATCTGTGAGGGGATTTACATAGTTAAAAGATTTGGACTCATAACAAGCTCTTTATTATAAATATCTGTCTTGAGCTCCTTTGCCTAATTTAGATGGGAAATGCGTCTGTGAGTGCATGTGTGTCTAAGCCTATTTAAATGACAGATTGCCTAATGTAGATTGAAGGTGTGCATGTGAAAGACCAAAACCAGTATAAGGGTCCTGCTTATCCTCTCAACCGGATTGCATTAATCTACTAATCGAGAGCTATTTACATAACTGCTTCCATGCAGCTGCAATTACAGACTGTTTCCTTCTTTTCCCACAATGTGGAATCCACTCTCAGTCCCACAACTTTAATCTCGCTCTGTCCTTTGAGTCCTGTTGCTTACTCTCTTTGTAAGTCATTTAACTGTCTGTGCTACTTCCTTTTTTGCCTGAGTCCCCCTCTTCTGAACTTGTCTATGTCCCACTGCTCCTGATTCAGGGTGGCATTGTACATGCATGTGAGCCTCCACTGTGGAGAATCATTACAAATCCTCAGTATGTTATTTTTGGGGCTCAAGCAACACATTTTTTGTCACAGGGCAAAGCTGGCAGAGAGTAATTCACCCGAATCACAAAACTCCAACTGCTAATTGTAACTTTGGATAATGTTAATCATAGTTGTTGGTTAAACCCTGAATCCTAAAGAAGATCAGATAACATGTTAGTTACTATTACTCAATTAAATTAATTCAATAACACGTGAATGTGCTAATACTATATTTACAACAGCCAACACTTTTCTTTCCCCTCTGTTCATTGACTAAAATTATGTATTATCTCTAATTAAACTCAGTGATGGAATATAGGTAGATTTACTCAAGTACAAGCACAATTTTGAACTAACTGTACCTCTACACCACTGTTTTGGAGGCAAATATTGTACTCTTACTCCACTACATTTATTTGACAGCTATAGTTACTTGTTACTTTGCAGATTGCATGCTGCATCAGACCCAGAGTAGCTCATTTATAAATGTTAAAATAAATTTGTAAAGAAAAAATTGCATTACATTTGTCATAAAAATAGCAACACACCATATGAAATGCACAATTATAGTTTATATATGGGAATAAAAATGGAAAAAGACAGCAAAAGTAAAGGTAGATTTGATTAAATAAAAAGATTAAATATTCTAAATGAGTTTTTATTACGTGTTAAGTTTTTTATGTAATGTTAAAGGTTTTGAAATAAGGAGGGAAAACAGTCATCATGGGTAGGTACTCTTTTAGTTTGTAATACACGTTTGTAAAAGAAAACAAAGTACCATGTACTGCCATCTCCTGGAAGACTACTTGAATTACGTTGTTGCAAACGAAAAAAAGAAAGATAATAATAATTATTAAAAGACAAAGCAGACATTTAAAGAAGCCTTAACCACTCTTAGAAAACTTATTTTAGGATTTAACTAATCTAACGCTAAATTACCTGAAACAACAGTCCCTGAATTCACTTTAGAGGGTCATCAATTTATCGACAGTTGATTCTTCTTGGCTGTGAAAAATCGCTTGAACTTCCTGCCCTCGCAGCCAATCAAATCGCGTTCTGGAAAAACGAGTCCTAAGTTGTATCCAATCACAACACGCAGAATTCGAGGTGGGCGTAGACGTCCAGTGCAGCCGCTCACAGACCGTCCTGTACGTTGTGTTTGTTTGGAGTTTGACCACACAGAGCCAAGCCGAGGGGCAGACTTCACAAAAGCGAAAGGGAATAATGACTTGGGGCACTGAATAGCACAGAAACCGAGATATTTCTCGAGGCCTTTTCACTCGGAGGATTTGAAATAAACTGGTGTGTTCGTGGTTAAAGGTAAGCGAGCAACAGCAGTGACATGTTACAGGTTAGCATTAGCAACAAAACCACCAGTTACTTTAGCTACCTGCCACATATATCACTGCCAGTTACATAAAGACTGTGGTGTTGTGTTAGTGTGAGACATGTGTAAACGGTGACTGAATAACAATGAGTGTTAGGACTATGTGAATGTCTATTCCACTGGTTACATCTGTGTCATTGCAGCTTCTCCTTGCTGGCATGGAAGGGGTTTCCCCAAACTGCAACAGGACACATCACGTTTCCAGTCAGGGCTCTTCAAGGATGTGTCCTTCTCGATTTAGCTTCAGAGGGCTCACTCGATAATGTCTAAAATAGACTGCAGGGCACATGGCGGGTTTGATATTACAGAAAACAATAGGTTTTACACAGCTGAACCAAACTTGTTAAAACGTGGATTTGCAGAATTTAAAGGGCTGTTCAATACACAGCTACGTGTTGTGGAGGTCGAGGTTTGCAGGCTTCAATCTTTAAATGACTGAATGTCTGCAGGGTTGCAATTTTTGTTTTGTATTGTTTTACAGTAAGTTGTGTTTCCATCATAAAACATATCAGACGTTGCAGGTTATCTGTAATATTATAAGGTGTTTCCGGGACAATCAGGAATTCAGATTCTCGTGAATATCCTCACATGAATGACTGTCTCGCTCACTGATGGACAGTCCAATATTGGTTCCCTGATTGATCTTGAATTTCCTAAGCCTGTCACCGTGGCTTGCACATTGTATCCGCACAAACACAAGTTCAATCAGATGTGTGTAAAAACTACGGATTCCAAACTAAAAAACACCAGTTTGCCATCATTAATTTATCATTTATTTGGACCTTATGATTAAGACATCTTATTTAAGATTCCTTAACTGTTTCACTGGAAAAGATGTGTCCTAAATCCTAATTTGCTGAGTGAGCAGAGGGGGCGTGTTGAAGTGAAAAGAGAAAGTGTCCTTTCACAACAGCTGTTACTCGACTGTCACTTCCTTCTCTGTCATACCTTCTCCCTGTCAGCTGTCTGCCTTGAGCTCTTCCTTACACTCAGCTGCTGAACACACGCTAACATATCACATTTTAACAGTGCTGTTTTCTGGTCCTCTCCAACATCACTATGATTTTGATAAGCCCTTGAGTTTTCTTCTTCACTGATTTGTTCTCTGATGTGATTTTCAGCCATGGAAACGTCACCTACCGGCAGCGCTGCCGCCCCAAAACCAGGCCCCTCACCTCCCTTCAGCCTGAGGCCCAGCCTTTCCACCTCCAGCTCATCGACAACCACAACCACACCAACCTCAGAGCGCCCTAAGCCTAAACTCACCATGCCAACGCCACCAACTACGCCCTCATCTTCTCCCTCCACTGCCTCCCCTCGGACTTCTCCTGGGCTTTCCTCCCGTTCTTCCTCCCTGTCCACGCCGCCTGCCTCCCCTCTCCGCCAGCCCATCAGGAGCCCCTCTCTGGTGGGCAGGTCTCAGCTTAATGCAGCCTCTACGGGGAATCCCTCAACTGGATCCGCGTCTGCTGGAGCTGCTGTGAAGGCTCCACAACCTCCACCCACACCCGAACCAGGTTAGAACCAAACTCTTTGACCTTTTGCTCTTAAAAATACACAATCTTTACAGCACTGTTTCACTTCTCCACTCCAATCAGTGCAGCCAACACTCCCAGACAGTTTACTGCCTGTACTACAGTGTCTCCATGACAACCACAGACATTCCCCACAACATGTAAAGTAGCCCGACCCAATCTGCTGACTAGAGGAGAAAAACCAGTCTCACCTTCATCTGTTCACAGACCATTTCAGCTCTGCTTGGTTCCTACTCACCAAAGTAAAGTTCACATAGTAGGAGATCTGGAAGCTGCTCTGGGGATATCAGATTTAATTTGTTGCGTGACTTTGCAGTGACATGTAAATATGGAGGATGACTGGAAAGTGTGAAATCCAACACCTCAGTCGTGTGACACAGTTTTTCCCTTTAGACTCAGTCCTGTCCCCAAAGAAAGACACACCCTGCACCGTGTGTCCAGCTGTCAAGATTTGATCAGATAATGTTGTAGCTAATGGGAGACAGATTGCATCACTGTGCAGGGAAGCTAGCAGCTGCTGTTGACTGTGCTAAACCAACAGTTATTTAAGGGCACAGACGGGTGATCGAGGTATGAGCAATGTACCAGCAGCATTGACTGGCATCTGACAGAAGATACAAGATCCCATCTTATTTTTTTCCTCCAGAGACAGGCAGTTACAGACAGACCACCAATTCACACACCAGTATCACTTACACTCTGTGGGCGTTTTGAATTTTGGAAAGTGTTTCCACATTTCTTGCCACCTCCAGTTTTTCCAAGTATACATGCTTAGGAAGACTTGCTGTTTTATTTTTTTCCAAACAACAAATGTGACACCTTACTTTAAAGGAAGCCGACACATTTTCCATTGGAGCTAGTTTGAGTGATGCACGGGGATTTGACAGTATCAGAGCTAATCAGCCAGAAGAAGAAGATAATTAAACCAGATGGGTTCAGAGGGACGTTCTTATCAGGACAGAGCTGTTTCTGGAAGGGTCTGACTCATGCTCACACGCTGGGATCACTCATATCATGACTGCCTCCTTGTGTTTACCTGCACCATGTGTGCAGACTTTTTCATTATTATACTTTAAACTTAACCTCAAACTTCAGGCTATAGGCAAAATTATTTATATAGTATTTCCAGGATCATATTTTGTCAGTTGTGGACATTAACTTGAAATAGAAACAGTATGGTCAGCAGTTTCAGACCCTATAAATACAAGTGTGTGTGTGCGTGCATGCGTGTGTGTGTGTGTGTGTGTGTGTGTGTGTGTGTGTGTGTGCGTGTGTGTGCGTGTGTGTGTATGTGTGCGTGTCTTTCTGCAAAATGTGTTCATGTTACCTGGATCCTTTCAGATGTTATGCACCTTTTTCACAGGCCACAACACCTTTTAGTCAGCTGGCATGAACACAAACACACACCTTCACTCACACTTTTTCATGTTGGTGTTCAGATTATTTTTGATTTAGCTCTCCTTCAGCGTTCATCCATCTATTAACAGAAGAGATACCTAACTAAATAATTAAAGCACCACATTTTACGCACATTTGACGGCATTTTGTTGGGTACTGTTTGATTCAGAATCTGTTGTATATTGTTACCTAAGATCGATAAAGTCTGCTGCAGAGTGTTTAGTAAATAATTTCCTGTTCTCTTCAGAAGAGCCGGAGGAGGAGGTTAGTTTTGAGGACCTGGAGGAGAGAGCAAAGTCAGGAGAAGCTAAAGCACAGACCAAGGTCAGTGTCGATGAACATGTTGCAAATACTTTAATGCCCATATGGTGGGCACAAAACAGATCAGCCAAGTAATGATAAATGTTATTTTAGAGTGACATATTGATGGGAAGGACAGGTCATAGTAACGCTTGCCTTTGCAAGTCTAAGAGTGTGTGTGTGTGTGTGTGTGTGTGTCCGTATCCAGATGGGGCGCTACTTCCTGGCTCTGGCAGAAGAAAGAGACGAGGAGCTGAACAACTGTACAGCAGTCACTTGGCTCATCCAGGCTGCTAAACAAGGACGCAAGGACGCCGTCAGACTGCTGCAGCAGTGCCTCGCCTCCAGGAAAGGTGCCAAAACCTCCCACTGATATCCTCAATCTATGGTTATTAGCAACACAGCATGAAAGCCATCGGTTTGCGTGTTATGATTTTAACTTTAACTGATGCTGGGAATAGATCTCCATCACCAGCGTGCACCTTCGCTGTCTTGTTTTCAGGCATCACTCTGGAGAACTTTGAGGAGGTGAAGAAGCTGTGCACAGAGACGCGTTTCGAGAGGGGAGTCAGGAAAGCAGCTCTGCTGATGTACTGGAAGTTGAACCCGGAGAGGAAGAAGACGGTGGCTGTTTCTGAGATGTTGGAGAACGTTGAACACGTGCACACAGAGCCGGGTACAAAAAGAGATATACTGTGATTTAACACATTCACATTGCACCATTTTATCTTGATTTTCTAAAATAGGGATGCACAGATATATCAACTGGACATGGTTATCTTTGTTCCCCGGGCACAAAAGGGGAAACAAATAACAAAAACTAACTTCTACGGCACAGAATTTTACAATCATTGCATCCCTAATTATAACAAATTTGTAGCAGTTGCAATATCTATTACAAATTATGTTAAAGAGGCGAAAAAAAAATACAAACTAGTTGCATGTTTATTTGTTGTTTCCTCTTGTATCCACAGGTCGACCAGTCTCCCCAGGCCCACTAAACAGCTCTGCCAAGAAACAGAGGAGAGTCCTGGAGACTATGGTCAGCAGTGAGGGTATGTGTGGCCCCAACTTGTGGGACGTCTTTAACAAACCTGAGAAAAAGTATTTTCTAATTTGTGATTTATTCCTCTTGCCTAAGATGATTCAAATGCATTCTTTTTATTATTCATGTTTGAACAAGTTACTGTACTCGTATGTTAACGTACATCACGTGTGTCTTTGCAGCCACCTCCCATGTGGGTCTTGACGACTTTGTCGAGATGACTAAGAAGTACGCTCAGGGTGTTGCGCCATCTCCAGTCTTCGCTGCAGCAGGAGGTGATGATGACGACGACGATGACGACGATGTGGTAGTGAAGAATCCAGATGAACTGCCCCTCCACCAAAAGGTAGGAGGCTGTCAGTTAGTCTCTCTCTCTGTTTAAAGTCTCCCTCCGCTCAAAAATGTGTTTTTCCTTTTGTTACTTCACCTTGATGTTTTAGCTTCACTATGCAGAACGATGAACACGCAGCAGTTAAAACAAATCTTGCATTCTGGGAGCTTCGTCATGTTCTAACCAGGGTTGGTGTCCTTTCCTCTCTCGTGCTTCCTCCAGCTGCTGAAGTTCCCTCTCTACGCTCTGCTGGAGATCAAGGAGCACCTCATCGACTGGGCGTCACGTGCTGGCATGCAGTGGCTCAGCGCCCTGATCCCCACGCACCACGTCAACGCACTCATCTTCTTCTTCATCATCTCCAACCTCACGATCGAGTTCTTCATCTTCCTCATCCCCCTGCTGGTTTTCTACCTCTCGTTCTTCTCCATGGTCATCTGCACACTGCGGGTTTTTCAGGTCAGTGGCAACTCCCATGAAAAATGTTCACTCTGTTACAGTTACGGTGTGTGACACATGCACTTATCTGAGTAGAAAACAGGATTAATAGGCATCTTTTTCTACAGAATTCAAAAGCGTGGGAAAACTTCCGGGCCCTGACAGACCTGCTGACTCATTTTGAACCCGGTCTAGATCTGGAGCAGGCTGAGACCAACTTTGGATGGACACACTTGGAGCCTTATCTGTAAGCACATCTGTATTTACATGAATCCACATGGAGACACATTCGTCCCTTTGCTCAGCAGACTTTTAACTGCTTACTCTCTTGTGTTTGCAAATGTAAAGTTTGGTTTTGTTCAGGTTTTACTAGTTTGAAATTTCAGTTTAGCTTTTGTCATGTCGACACAATCATACAGAGTTTGCTTAGTTCAGTTACTGTTAATGTCTAATTAAGAAGTGAAATACACCTTTATTAATTTACATTCTTTAACCTGAGCATTAATGGGACAATTTTTAGCAGAAATTAAAGAAAATGAATGAGATAAAGATGTCAAACACACATGAAATACAGTGAATACATGGTGTTTCTGTGTTCTCAGGTACTTCCTGCTCTCGGTGGTCTTTGTGGTTTTCTCCTTCCCTGTTGCTGATAAATCCTGGATCCCCTGCTCCGAGTTGGCTGCTGTCGCGTTCTTCTTCACCTTCACTGCCTTCCTCAGCCTCCACGCCTCCGCTCAGCTCTTTGCTCGTAAAGCCCTCCTCACAGAGGTCCTCTCGGGAGCGTGCTCCCTCACTCACCTCCTGCCAGAGTCCTTCTGGTTCCTCAGGATGTTTGGGACGACGTTCATCTCTGTGCCTCTGGGGGACATGGTGGCGTTGAACCTGGGGATGCCGTGTCTGCTGTATGGACACCTTTTCTATCTCCTCTTCCGTATGGCCCAGCTGAGAGGCTTCAAGGGCACCTACCTGTGCCTGGTCCCCTACCTGGTTTGCTTCACCTGGTGCGAGCTCACCTTGGTGCTCCTTAATAACGCCTCTGCGATAGGACTCATCCGCACCTGCGTTGGCTACTTCCTCTTCCTGTTCGCCCTGCCTATACTCTCGCTGGGCATGGCTGCGATGCTCATCATCCAGCTGATGCAGTGGTTTCTCGCCCTGGAGCTGACCAAGATGGTGGTCACGCTCACAATCTGCTTCGTGCCGGTAGTGTTGAGGCTTTGGACCCGCTTCAGCCTCAACCCCATCGTGGTGTTTCGCTCTTTGTCGCGGAGCAGCGTCGTCAAGCTCATCCTGGTGTGGCTCAGTGCCGTGGTGCTCTTCTGCTGGATGTACGTCTACAGGTCTGAAGGCATGAAGGTGTATAACTCCACCCTGACGTGGCCTGAGTACAGCAACCTCTGCGGCCCTCAGGCCTGGAAAGAGCACAACATGGCTCAGACTCAGATTCTCTGCTCTCATCTCGAAGGACATCGCGTCACCTGGACCGGACGCTTCAAATACGTCCGCGTGACCGACATTGAGAACGGGCCACATTCTGTAATCAACCTGCTGCCTGTGTTTATGGGCAACTGGATGCGGTGCCTGTACGGTGAGCCCTATCCTCTGTGCGAGGAGGTGAAAAACACCACGGCCGAGCCCCAGCCTCTGCCTGCCCCGGCTCCTCCTCCGGAAGATCCGCTCTGTAAACTCAAAAAACTGGCCAAGCACGAGTGCCACATCAAACGCTTTGATCGATACAAATTCGAAGTCACGATGGGCATGCCGCTGGAGAGGAAGGCCAAGAATGGGACGATCATAGAGGATGAAGACGCCACTAAGGACATAGTTCTGCGGGCTAGTAATGAGTTCAAATTTGTGCTGTTGCACTTAAAAACAGGAAGCCTGGTGGAGTTCAGCACCATACTGGAGGGTCGTTTAGGCTCCAAATGGCCTGTGTTTGAACTGAAGGCCATTCACTGCATGTCGTGCGCCGACGCCCAGGTGCCCAGTCGCAGGCAGTACAAGATCGAACACGACTGGAGGCGGACGGCCCAACGCGCCCTGCAGTTTGGATTTGACTTCTTCTTCAACCCCTTCCTGACGGCTCAGCTGCACCCGGAGTCAGAGACTGAAACAGATACCGAGATCGTGACACAGGAGGTGGCGTAGAGGGAGAGAGATCTGGCGAACACACCTCTGGGAGAAACAAGACGTGTGATAATGATAACACTTTCCTCAGTCGGAGAATGTGAATGATTGTACAACACTGTCCTGCACAGAATCTTATTGCAATGCTGCCGATTATTTTGTTCCTTCAGTGAGTAGACAGATATTTAGGGATGTTTAAAAATGGCAGGTTGGTGCAGTGAGTCCTTTCTGACAAGTCAACGGACTGCTGTTTTTCTAGCTCCACCTTGTCGATATTGGATCAGTGTGTTAAGTACGTCAACTGAGGGGAAAAAAACGTGACGGAATAGAGTCATTTTGTGATACCATCCTCCTCTTGTGACTTCTGAACCGGGCCGCTTGGTGGAAACTCAGACATCAGTGGCGTCAGTCCTGTTTTGAAGCTGAACTCTCAGCGAGTGTGTGTTTGCATTCTTTTTGCTTTTGAGCCAAAAAGTGTGAGAATACGTTATATAATTAAATCAAATCTACATCTAGGTGAGAATAAGTTAAGAGTTAATTTACTTCCGAACACTAAAGTAAGAAAGCTGTGGTAAATTGTGCATTTCATCCAGTTTAAGCTACACGTGTGCTCATCACAGGGCGCCTGTTAATGAAGGCATTTTGATTTTGTTTGATCATTATACAAACAATATGTGTGCTACACCCACTTTTTATGAAATATTTGTGGCCAAAATCATCAGTATTTACATTTGACAGTTTCCTTGTAAGGCTGTTGAGCCCTGTTGTGTTTGTGGCCGACAGATTATGGAGGAAGTTTCTGTTTTTACACTAAAGGTTGTAAAGCTGACGATGACTACGTAAGGGTTTCCTTTTGCTGTCGAGCTTTAATCACGTAACATTATACAGTTTATGTATAGAATGTAATTTTAAAATAGTTGATAGTGGAAAAAATATTTTCAAGTGCCTTGTAAGACATTGTCTCAACTCAAGAATCATTTGGATGAAAATCATGTCTTTTAATTCTTAACCTTTTAAAACGCTCAGCTGCATCTGTGCTTTGATTACCGAGTGGTTGTCCAAGTTTCTCTCTGCCTTCTCTCTCCTCATCTTCTTCTCCTCCCTTGTTTGTCTCCCTCTCTGCTGTGCAGAGATTTAATATATTGAATATTTGCAGTCCCGGTGTGATGATGTGTTCTGAGTTAGGATGTCACTACTGTTTTCTACTGTGACCCATAAACATCATGAAAACATGTATGTGTTGCTGTTTTTGTATTGGATTCATTTTAAACACAACATGTTAAGGTTTACAGAATGCTCTTAGTCCTGCCTTTAAACCCAAGTGGCAAATATTTATTTTGCTCATAGTTTATATGTTTGAGAGTGCCATTTCAGTGCAAAAGTCCTTGTCCGCAGAAGATATTTGTTGAGAAATGTCACTGGAGGAAAAAACCAGGTTTAGATAATAAAATAAATGATGGCTGAATTCCATTTAGCTGTGTCAGTTTCAGGGTCCTGATGTTGTTCATGCTGGCTCACTGTCACACTGCTGGGCACACTGGAACACCCTTGAATACAACAGAGACATTAATGTTATCAGTAACACTTTTCCTGCTATGATGAGTCAATAATCCTGCTCTGCTTTGAGAAAGGCCTGTATGTAGTGCAGAGGTTCCCAAATATTGTAAAACTGGCTATAATCAATATTTTTTTACTGAAAATATATAACATATAAACCAATGTGACCGTGAAAGGCTTCACTCTTAGGCAGAAATGTGGACTCAAGTCACCATTTTAATGAATTGCAACTTGACTTCACAAAAATAAATGACTTGAAACTCGGCTTAGACTTGACACAGAAACGTGGTGTTGGTGATGGCCACGCGTTATAAAGATACACGACTGCTGATATTTTGGTCCAGGTCTAGGGTTTCAATTTGTGTTTAAGGCAGCCTAATGATAAACGTGTCACTTACTCATTTTGGCTGAATGCGCAGGAAGAGAAGGCTTGAGAAAAAGAACGAGAGGGGAGAGGAGGGACATGTCGACATGTTGGCCTCAAAGTAAAAAGAATTTACAATACAAACACGTTTGTCTTGTAAGTACTCTGACCTCATTATTTACATATTAGTGCATCATTTGTATACAGATTTGTGTACAATCCACATAGAAGAGGTCTATTTCTTTCTATTCAAGCCCAGAACATTTCCATATCAGCCTCCATATCTCAAATTGTTTAGTAGTTCTAAAAGAAAAACACATTCATGCTTTTCTACATTCTGGAAATCTGTTTGGATGCCATGACCTTTTTTTTTTTCCTCTCAAAGAAGAAACCACTGAATTGGTCTTAACAGGACATTCGATAGATTTTGATCAAAACATGACAGAAAGTGTCTGAACGTGGCAGGTTATGAGTAGTGGGTCCTTGTAAATGGCAGCGCGGCAACATCGGTGTAGGAACAGAGGATCTGTGTGTGGGGTGTTTCCTGCTTTTGCCTGACCAAAATGTCTGTGCACGACCCTGCTGAGGGCAGAAAAGGTTTAGAAGGAATTCTAGTCTCTAGATCAATTTGTCTCCAGATGTAATAGGTGTGTGATGACACCAGGTGGCGCCTCAGACCACATGACTTCACTGCTATCACAGACTGTAATGACGGCCCCTTATAGGCCCATATAAATGGAGGCTATAAAGCGCGCTCATTTCCATAATGACACAGGCGATTATTATCAGTCGTACCTAATTACACCGCAATAAAAACCACAGCTGTACGCTCATTGGATGCAATTTCGTCGAAATCTTTATTCAGAAAAAAAACCATATTAACATTATTTATAACTGTCCATTTGACAATTTTGTCATCAACATACATTAACACAAAAATATGTGAATCAACATTAGTTTGGTCGGGACGTGGCAAAAAACTGACAGGTGTTTTTTTTTTGTTTTGTTTTTTCAAAAAAGAGAAAGGATAAAAATAAAAGAATAGATTGTTCTCTAAAAATAAAAGCTTCTGCACATCAGCAAAGTAATCAGTGAGGAAGGCTGAAGAGACTAGAGGACCATCTCTCTGCTGCAGCTTTTGGAGGCGATCATCGATACAGACGATCGAGTCCGCAGTCCGTTTATGGATGTTAAAAAAAAACTAGACCTCATACATGTCAAAAACAGAGTTGATATATACAGACACCATTTAGGCCCTTTGATAATTTTTTTTTTGTGTGTGTTTTTTTCTTTTAGAGAACAACATTAATGAAAACATTCCCCATTCTTCTTGGTTCTCAGTTTCAGTCGAGTAGAAAGAATCTGATTCTTGGACGGCGTCATTCAAAATGTACATGTAAGTGTATGAACCGAACACTGGTAAACATGCTTCAGTGTCCGAAGACACAAATAAAGGTAGGACAGCTCGGTCATCTATGGTTACTCGTGCTGCACGGGGGCCCCTGGGGCCGCTGAAGCCTTTGTACAGCTGGGTCTAAATGGTTAAGAAGGCAGCCAAGTCAGTCAGTCAGTCAATTTATAAACACCTAGGCTAAATTGGTTTTACATGCAGCATCTTTTTTGCTTGATTGTTGAAATTATTTTAATCTTTTTTTTCTCTTTTTTTTGCTTGATTTGAGTTGTATTTAACGGCAAAGTAGCACACGACGCAGCCCCAGATGGGAAGCAGAATCCACAATCTGACAAGTTTCACCGGAGGAAACATTAATGACTGAAACACAGTGTGTGGAGCAGATATATGAGAGTGTGTCCTCATATTAGGCCGCGGTGTAGTAACCTATTAGCTTCTGCTTCTATCTGCAGGACTGTGAACTGTTTTAATCTCACTGAACACGGTCCAGTGGAGCTCAGAGGCGTCTGGGTGCACTTAGGGTATAAGGAGAGGGTCCCGAGTTCATCCTTGCACATCACACATCATCATTTTAAATTGTCAGCGTCATCATTATTACCATCATTAACATCATTTTCACAGGAAGTTACAAAAACAGAAGTGGGGTGGCTGATCTGAAATCAAACAAACAGCCAAGTTACATAAATGGCCCATTTTTCATCGCTGGTTGACAACCACGAAGGGCTTTTTGTTACACAAAACAGTGGGCAAGGGATAAGAATAGGCTTTGCTCGAGCACACAAATACAGAAAGGAGAGGAGGAGGAAGAGGAGGAGGAGGTGGAGAGAAAGCAAAAGAGCCTGAAGAGCAAAAAGAAATGAAAAAAATACAAACATGTAAACGTCTCTCTGGTCCAAGGGGACGTTTATCCCCCTCAGAAGCTGAGCTGTAGCAATCAACACACCATCAAGCGCCATCCAGAGGTTAACAATCAGGAAATCCACAGTTCGGACAATTTTTGCAATCCATAATCCATTGTGTAATCCAGCCTGTTCCCTGTCTAGCCCTTTCTAGGTCCTTTCAGTTCTGGGAGGCCGGGGAGGAGGTGAGGGAGTGTGAAAGAGTAGACCTAGATGTGTGTATCTGTGTGAGGGTGCGTTAGGCATATTCCTGTGGGTATATGTCCGCAAACGTGTACATTCTGGCATAGTTGTGTGTTCAGGTGTAAACTTGTTTGTATCCACCGCTGACATCCTTTCATTAATGCATCTCAGAGTTGAGTTTGTCCTGGAAGATGTACAGGTTGTTGGTGGCTGCGATGGCGATGATGTTCTCGTTCGGGTGCCAGGCTGTGTGGAGGATCTTCTTGGTGAAGTCCAGGCTGTCCACGCTGATGTCGTCCTTCCGGCGCTTTCCTCCGGCGGCACAGACCCTCCGTGGCTTCAGGACGGCGCGGGGTTTGCTGCTCTCTCTCGACGCCTCCAGGGTCACGTCGCGCTTGGTGTTCCGGTCAAACATGCGGAAGAAGTTGTTGTAGGCTCCGGTCATGATCACGCTGAGAAGAGGAGGAGAGAGGATTAGTTGCTGAAGACTTAAATTGTCTTTTCTCTCTGATGTGTTGAACTGGTGAGGACCTTCAGTGGCACCGCTACATGCCTAAACATAGAGTCACTTTCTCAAAATTACAAAAAGACTTCTTAGCCATTGTAGCATCTGGCCATGAAGATGATTTCAGTTTGGTTTGGCTGGGTTTAAAGATATTAAAGATTCATTTGTGGTGCTCACAGGTTGTGCAAAGAGTGTTCAGACCATTTACAGAAAAAAAGTGTTGCATTCACAGTTCTACCAAAGTAAAAGTACAAGTAGTATCTCCCAGCATTGAATATTTACTTCAGAAAACTCAAAAGACTAATCGTAACAGTCCTTGTTACGTTGTATAATCCAGAGAAATGTCAACAGGAACTACTTTTTAGAATAAATACTTCCTCACAAAACTGTTCAAAGTTCAGTCTGTGGATTATCCACTCTGAGATATCGCTGCTGAGTTTTCCAGTGTAATACTTTTCATTGAGGGAAGTCTTTAAACGTGTGTCTCGTTTCAGCCGGGTGAGATTAGTCACAGCAGGTGACACAATATCAAAGAGAGACAAAGTCCACGTAGGAAGGAAGTTGTGGGTCGAACACAGTCCTTTACCCAGAAGATCAGGGGTTGAGCCTTTTCTGTTTCTACTTAGGTCATTTATTTTCAGTTTCCAGTCGCAGCAGGTGTTTGTATGGAAATAGCACTGTTGGCTGCAGACACCTGGGCAGTAACAGCATCTGCCGCACATTAAACAGTAACTACATGCATGGTAAGATACCTTCATTTTTAAAGTTACCTTTATGGGTAAGTAAAAAACGTGTTTTTTATACTTTGGCTGAACTGAAAATTTAAACTGTAAGCCAATGTATTATTTTTATTTTATTTTCTAACAAAATAGAGTTAAATAGCTCAATATTCCAATGGTATTCAGTTTAAGAGAGTGTTTGGTCAGTAACCCATGTCTCTCCTTCTCCTGCTGCTCTACTGTAAAAGAGAAAAGAAATGTTCTGGTATCCCTGCCCACTTTATCCAATCAGGACAGAGAACTCCATAAAGACAGATCCTCCAGCACTCCTGGTTACACTCCCAAACATGCTAAATGAAGAAAAACACTTGAAGAAAAGAGACAAATTGAGACCCCTCGAAAATAAGTTACGAGTTGTGCAAGTGTGGCGACGTCGAGAGGAGGGAGGGGATTGCTAACTGCAAAACGGACAGGAAGTTAAAGCTAAAACGATGACACACTTAGAGCTGCTTTACTTCACAGCCACCCAACAAACTATATAAGAGCACAAGTTCTCATCTTGGTGTAGAAAGTATAGAAACACAAAGACACATGCAGAAACTTGCGTTACCTGTCCGAGCCGTTCCAGGCACACTCAAACTTGTCGAAGATGCAGTCGTTTTCGTAAAGGGAACACAACTTGCTGCGGAGGTAATCGTGAACCTGGAGGAGTAAACAGTGAACACGGACACAAATGATTAGAAATGAGTCCTCAAGTGCTTCACTCTCAGGTATTGAGTCTCTAAATAAACTATAAATAGAAGAGTGAGCAGATGACACGCACACACACACACACACACACACACACAACTCACAGACAAAACACATTAAATGTGGGCAAGTTGTAACAGAGACCTCCCTGAAGGCAGCTCTAATAAGACAACAACGCCGGCCCTGAGCAATACGAGGGCCAGGAGTACATTTTAATCTGAAATCCTTTTCCATATCAGTAAATCCATTAACATCTAAAACCCACCAAGGGCACGGTAATAGAGACACACATGCGAACGCACACACTCACACACATATTCACTGACTAATAACTCCTTTCCCCCGAGCTTTTCCTTCGACCTGCCTGTGTCAGCACTGTGTCCGCCCGGTGATGCAAAAGGCTTGAAATCCACACCGTCCTCCAGCCGCCGTGCTCTGCATTAAGCCCCCCCTGTTTTCACATTCTGCATAAAGTCAGCAGTCAACAGCCGCCTCGCAATCAATACACGGTCAAGCTGAGGTCGGCTCACAGCTGTACATCAAACCCGGTGACATTTAGGTTTTCCCCTATGGGTCTTCTCTGCTCGAGGTGAAATGATACAGTGTCAGCTGGAGTTGAATATACAATCTGTTTTTTGTTTTTTTTCTCCAGTCGGCGTGATCTCTGATTTACAGTACAGTGTCTCATCCCTCATGGGTACGTGCATATTTTCCATTGCGTGGAAATTTACCAAAGTAAAAGCGCTTTATCTCCGACATCCTTTCTCTCTCCCTCAGTTTACTACTTCCTCATCCTCTTATTTACAAACTCTCCCCTCATTCTTCTCTCCTCTCATCACACCATCCTCACCCGTCTTCCCCTCTGCCTCCCTCCCTCCCTCCCCCTCCTCGCCTCTCCCTCCCTCTCCATGCTGCATTGCAGATCTAGGTGTTGGGCGCTGTGTAAGGTATCCCTCCTTCCCGTTTTCACTTTATGAGTGGAGGCCTGGCAGCCTATAAATAGCTCCAGTGCGCCTTAGCCTCCCACTCCTGGCTGCCTCATGGGCCCTCACACGTCAGGCAAACACACACACACACACGTTCACCCACACGCCCGCGGCAGGAATACTAAACACACACTGAAAGAAGGAGTTGATAAATACTTCTACTGCGCATAAAGGCATAAACAGGAGCTGGCGTGGCCTATTGTAAACACTTAGACGTGAAACAAGAGACACACTGAGTGTGGATGTGTGAAATATAACAAGCAAAGCCCTTTTTATCAGCATAGTACTTTTCAAACAGCAAGTCAAGCCCACTTAATCTCCATCACACATACATGGTAACATGATCATCTATTGTATTAATCTGCCAGACACGCAGAGCTGCATCTACAGAACACCCACGGATGTTTCTGGTGATTCTGCACATACGAGAAGAAGGAGTGCATTCTCTGGCGTGAAATCAATGCAATCATTCTTAAAAGGTTTGGGGAAAAAAATCTAATCATCAGTAAGTACTGTGATTCTGAGAGTAAACCATCCTCCCATGATTCATCTCCGTCTCCAACTTTGCATATTTCCAGGATGACGAGACCTTCTTTCAGTAAAGGGACAGTCAGTCACCAAACAGTTTGGACAATGCGACAGTGATTTCAGTCACACTTACATCAACCAAGTGAACATTTACAAACAGTTCTACTGTTAGAGGAAACTGTGAGCAGCAGCACTGGGCTGGAAGAATAAATCCTCCACATAACAAACGTCGGAACCGTGCTGGATTGAATCCAGAGAAGCCAGTGGGTGACAGATGAAAGGAGAAGCCCACATAGTGTGTCTTATTAGTAAGGTGTCAGGTAGGGATGTGTGCAAGATTAGTCACCTAGTCGACCCTACACTCACCAGACGGCACCAGAAACAGTTGTCTAGTTGAACTTTCTTATCAGTGTACACATTTCAATTACATATTGACGTATAAAATGTAATATATGCGATGTCTTTCGGACAACGGTTAACTTTATAGATTAAACTGCTCAATTTTGCCATTTTTCAGATTGTTTTCTTTCTTTCAGTCTAAGTCGACTCATCGAAGTTGAAACTTTCATTTAAACGTCAGGGAAATTAGTCGTTACAAACAACCCTAGTGTCGGGCCACCACAAGCCACAAGAATAGCTCCAATGCTGTTCGGAAAAGATTCTCCAAGTCTCTTGAACTCCACATGAGGGATGAACACCATGAATCCAGAAGATTTACCCTGATTTTGTGAATTAATTATGGCGGTGGAGAGTCTAACACATTTAAAATGCAGCTTTTATTCTGCACAAAGCTTGATATATAAGGAGACTGTCATTTTTTTAAGTACTGGAGCCAGACTGTGGAACACGAATGGAGAGCCTCATTTTCAGGCCTGGATGACTGAATTAATGTCCAACAGGATGCAGGAAATATCTCCTCAGGGGATGTATTTATTTTTTCTGAACTTTATTTGTTTGGTTTTTTTTGTTATTCTTTTTTTCCAAAATTGTAATGTTTTAGTTTTAAAACAACTCCTGTGTTTCCAGTTGGGTACAGCTGACAATGGGGGAGTTTGACTTGGTTTAAAATATAACGTGTCATCTCTGGGACTGATGTTTGTATTGTTAAATGAAAGTGTCTGCATTTGTAATGTTTTTTCAGGTTTTCTCCTTGAATTTGCCACCGACTAAAAACAGACGTGGACATTTCGACATCTCGGACCTACCACAGTCAAAGATTCCAAAAAATGTTTGCACATGAGGATGACTCAGTGATGACAGCGGGTGTCGGAGGTGTTAAAGAACAGAAGGCACCCTCGCCTCACGCTCTGCCGGACTGCTACGTGATCAGACTTTTATGGGAAACAATTCTGAACTATATGGAATCCAGAGATTTGTATTTCTTGTCTTGTATCCTTTGGTTAAATTTACTGAGTGACTTCTCTAATGTACCTGGACTGAAATACTGGAAAACATCTAATGTTTGGTCTTTGTGTCAGTGATCAGGCTGGTGCTTAGAGAATGAGTCCAAATGTGCCAGAATCAGAAAAACATCAAAGATATAATAGTGATTATATCAAGATGAGGGACTCACAAATCTTTGAAGGAGCCGATCTTACGGCCTCGTTCCCTTTGTTCAGTAGAAGGGCTCATCATTCTCTTTTTCTCTTTTCATCCTTAGAGGACGGTAGTTATTAGATTTACTTACGAAATAATCACCAGAATAATGACAGGGTTGAGACTGAGATCAGATTTCTCATGTGTGGAGTAGGTTTAGCAGCACGAAGTGACTTACAGACCTAATGTCAATGATCTGCATTGAAAACGTTACACAATCACACAACAGATGTGGACAATTGAATTCAGCTACATTATATGAAACCTGAAAAACATATCAAATATTATTTCTAAGAGAGAACGAGCAACAGGTTGTGTGTGCTTGTTTCTGTCATTAGATTGTTGGTCTGGGTGTGGGTGTAATTTTATGGAATTGTGATTTGGTTTATGTTCTTAACTGAAATGATCTAAAAACAAAAACACATGAGCAGGATTTTGCAGAAGCAGCAGCAGCAGCATGTGGTGTGGATGTGAAGGTATCAGCAGAATAATAATTCGACCAGCCAGGTAAGTCTGTTGGCTATGATTGAATGTTAACAGCCAGCTGATGAAGCCGATGAATAAAACTGCCAATAAACTGGGCAACCACAACTTCAATGTTCTGCTTGAACACACTGCAGAATATTCACGGCGTGCCAGGAGTAGTTAGTGGAATTAAGGTATATACTGACTTTAATTTCCAGCTTCTACCGGATTCAATTTGTAGAAACATCATTATATTAGACGATCATCGCCCTCTGGGAGACGAGTGGATTCAAAAGAAAAATATGTTAATGCCTCCTCGCCTGCTGATCAGTTCACCTCACACAGAGTAAATCTGCTCATTGCCGGAATCTCATCACAGCAGCTGAGCCTGAGAGAACATATTCATTCTTGTCCTCTTCTGTGCTTTAATGCTGCCTCGTGCTTTTCATGCGGTCTGAAACGCACCTGGTAGGTCTCCAGGGGCTTGCTCTCCATGTTGAGGTCCCAGACTTTGGCGGTCAGGTAGTCTCTGGTGAGCAGGTAGCGACCGCTGTGGCTGAACTTGACGTCTGACACGGACGAGATGATCTCTGAGAAGAAGGAACGGGCGCTGGGGTCCTCGGGCTCCTCGAACACTGGAGATGGAGGGGCAGAGAGGATGTGTGTGAAGAAGACTTATGTCATGCACAAATGAAGAAATCTCTCAGACGAGCCTTCATGTTCACTATACGAGGCAGACGACCTATAGTGTGTCTGAACGATTCTGCAAGAACAATCAAAGGTCTTCTATAAATAACAATACAAAGACAGAAAACTGGTAAACACTGACATTTCTTATTGACTGTAACAAACAAAAACTAACTTGCTGCTTGTTTGGGCGCCCTATTGAACACGATTTGCAGTGTTCACTGCACCGGTGACTCATACTGGTCAGAGCTGTAACATTCACAGGGAAACTGCCATTTCAACTTTGAAGTAAACATGAGAGCTGGGAAAGCATAAATCCAAGAAAATGTGGCATGAATAGATTTATTGTCCCTTAAGGTCAGCAAACTACTTTTGCTCTGTATAAATGAAAAAATGAACCTCCAAAGGAAAGAAATATTAATGGAAAATGGTGAAAAACGATACAAAAGAAACATCTTGTGGCCCTGAACTGTGAGGAAACCAAACTTCTTACACTTTGAGATGGGGATGGATGTTTTTTCAGTGGATACGAAAACCGATAATTGCCTGCTTCTCGTGGCCGATTACCTTAAGATAGAGTTTTTACATGCCAAAGAGAGGAATTTTGCCGTCATATTATTGATTCTAACAACCGGCTAGAATTGCATTGATACCGCTATATAGCCGATAATATCCATTTCCCAATATTTGGCTTATTGGTCCAATATATATTGTGCATCTGTACTTTTGGATAATATGTTTATCCATGAATGAACCACCTGAGGATTTGCAGGTCTCAGTTTTGAATGCATAGTATTTTACATTTACAGTATATATACAGTGAAATCTTGGAATGCACAGCCAAGGAAGACAGTCCCCACTCTTCACTACATGACCACACATCAATAGTTCCCCTTTAATTCAATCAAGCCTTATCCAATATCAAATAAAACATATTTATATTCACATGATCTGGAAATATTATTTGGTTACACCTCAAATTATACTTACTCATAGCCAGCCACCTACAGTAAATATGCAAGATAGTTTTCTTAAAGATCGATGCATTATTCTCTGAGAGATTCGCCTCTTATCAAAAAACGTGATTTCTTGCAATATTAAAGAAAGTGAGAAAATATTCCTGGATCCATCCCTTCATCCAGACCTTCACTAAAAGTTAATGAGGTCTATTCTGGGCCGAGACCCATCCTCCATCAAAGTTTAGTGGAAATCTGTTGAGTAGTTTTTGCACAATCCTGCTGACAAACCAACCCACCAACCAACATATAGACACGGGCGAAAAACATAACCTCTGTGATGGATAAAGTCTCCTATGCAAGCTCCTGCAAGTTGATTTTCATTTTCATTTCATTCCAAAAGTGATCACAATTTGTCCAGTGAGGGGGAATGGCTGAATGTGTGTCGCCAATTTCATGTCAATCCATCTATCAAGGAGATTTCACTCATAACCATAATTGTGAACCTCATGGTGGAATCCAAAATCTCAAAATGATTAGGATTCATCATCTGAGAACCGTGAATGTTTAAAAAAGCTTTCATTGGATAATTGTTGAAATATTTCAGTTTAGGCCAAAGTGGTGGACCGACAGAGTGACAGTGTCATCCTGGAGCAACGCCTGTAGTATAGCTCATTCTTTGAAAAATGCTCGGAAGCTAAATTTGCTCTCTCTGACTTGTAGTTCATAGGTTAAAACAAGGAAACCTACCAGTATTCGACATTTTGACCTTTTGAGGTAAGAAAAAAATAAAACATGCTCGTCTCCATCCCAGCTCTCAGCAGGTTTACTCACATTTGGAGTGTTTGTCGCACAGTGCTGCTTCTCTCATGTCACAGAGGCGCAGGGTGCCTTTGCTGCTGCTGTAGACAAACAGGTTACAGTGGTGGGGGTGGAACTCAGCCGCTGTGATCACCTCCGTCAGATCCTCCATGTTGGCTGGTTTGATGTCCACGATGTCTGAGAGAAAGTGTCGCTCAGGAAAAACAGCAGAGACTCAACGCCCCAGGGCCTTCAGTTTGTTTTAGCTTGAACGGTTTGACCTCCTCAAGCGTACGCAATCATTCATACATTATATTCACTAACTGACTCTATGAGAAACTGATTATATTGTGTTTTATTTCATGTAGAAACCCACTCAGTTCCAAAATAAAAGCATGTAAAAGTGGATGTATGTGTATGCACACCCAACACACTGCAAATATTTTACAGACGATAAAAAGCAAACTAATTTAAATATATCTCCGGGGGGGTTGTTGGGAGTAAAGTAATTCCATATTCAGATAAATTGTAATATTATAAATCCTGTCTGGGTCAGGGATGGGACTGTGCTGTGTCCTATTGAGCTGGATTAGAACCAGAAAGGGGCTGAAATATTTATGCAGCCTTTGAATTATTCATTAAGCTACATTTTCACTCCTCAAGAATAATATTCCCCTCCCCCAACACTGTGGGCCTTCTTGCATTTCTTTATATAACAAAGTGGGATTTGTTGGAATTTATTGAGTGTGTGTGTGTGTGTGGGCAGGGATTGATTACTGAGCATGTGTTTGAATCTATGTGTTAATGTATGCAGGAATTATCTGTGTCCTTGTACTTTTTCTAATGCTATTCCTGCTTCTGCATGTCCTTCATGCGCCTACACAACTTCTCCGCACTCTGCACGCATCACTCGACCCACGGAGGATACTGAAGCTGCGGTCGGTGATGTCCAGATGCCAGAGGTTGATCCTCAGGTCATCGGCCGACATGTAGGTCTCGTAGTCGGAGTTGACGGAGATGGAGTTGACGTGGTAGGTGTGGGCGTTGGCGAACACCCGCCGCGGGCTCACCTCCACCATCAGGTCCATCGGCTTCAACACCGGCACCTTGAAAAAGAGCGTTTAAACATTAGAGGTGGTCAAGAAAACAGACAGTGGATTCAATTTAAATTATTTCTATTGTATTGTGAATGAATATTTAATGCATTACTTCCTTTGACATCAATAATATATATTAGCTAGAGTCGCTCGCTTGATCGTAGATCAAATGCCAATTCAGTGCGTGACTTACAGCTCATTTAGCTGCATTTTCATACCTCTGCATTTGCATTTAATACATCATTTCGTTGACAATGCATGATTTACATTCTTATACGCGGCTTAAATGTGTGTCCTTATTTGCATACGGCACAGTGGGAGACCCGGCACCATACGAATACATGCTCTCTACAGAGCAGGACATGTTGAATTACTGTGGCTGCTGCATCCGGATTACCAAAAAGTCCATCGCAAATACAAACACTGACGCTTTGACTGCTTTAGATCCAGTGCAGATGTTGTGTCACTCTATTGCGCAGCTGGAAATCGAGGTTTTCTCCGCCCCCACACACTCACGCATACACACATGTACGATTGTGCCAGTGACCCATTTTTGCACATGCAAACACAACCGTACCTACTGACCCAGTTCTGTTGCACAACTAACTGCATGAATATGTTAGTGAGAGAAAGAATAGAAAGACAGGATGGATAGACAGACAGACAGACAGACATACGGATAGATAGATAGATAGATAGATAGATAGATAGATAGATATATACATATATTTATTTATTTATTTATTTATTTATTTATTTATTTATTTAATTCAGATAGATAGATAGATAGATAGATAGATAGATAGATAGATAGATAGATAGATAGATAGATAGATAGATAGATAGATAGATAGATAGATAGATAGACAGACATACCTGTAGGGAGGTGACGGTGGAGATGTCCTTGATGCGACCCTCCTCATCCTTCAGGTTGTATCCCTCCGGCCGTTTGTCTCTCTCACTCACCTTCCACAACTTAATAGTCTTATCTGTAGAAACAGACGGAGCCATTAAACAATCAGATAAGATCAGATATCATTCGAAAGCGTGACAAACGATTCTAAGATACTTGTTCATACGCTCTGAGGTGAGGAAGTTATCTGGAGAGCTCAGACTTGACGTGATTAAACACATCAGTGTGGGCTGAATCACCTCATCTCAAATTGATAAAGATGAAAGCCAACAGAATCTTTGAAAAACGAGCGCTGTTTTAGACACTTAACTCAAAAGAAATGACTTAATAGACAAGATAATCTTCCACACTCCAGTCTGTCAGCTCTGAAAGACCGCGTGGATTCTGAAACTCTAAATGAGCCAACAGCGGGGTTTTGTTTCATCAACACAGTCAAAGACAGAAAGCCTCTGTATTATATTGACAAAATGACAGCGAGGATTCCAGCAGCCTTACCCAACTGCTGAGGCAGGTCTTACATTTTTCATACCCTCAATCATAAATAATATAGTGCTTAAATAAATCAATAACAGGGCGCTCAGGGAAAATCTATACATCTTCCAATATAGCCATAAACTTCGAGCATAAACTGATGATGGGACCTCTTATCCGGGGCAGACTAACTCCTAATGCACTCTCTCTTTAAGGAAGAAAAATCGCAAATAGCAGTAACGTAATTTCAGCTGCCCAGTCCTGCCTTTTAAAAATCATTCAAGTATAGTGTTTTGCCACAAAACATCATCCGAGCACATCACTACTTCCACATCTTCCCTGCTACTCTTCGACGCGTGAGTGTGTGGGAGGTCTCTCACCATTGGTGGAGAGGAGGAACTGTGCAGCGTTCTGCTGAGGCAGCCATCGGATCTTATTGATCTTCTCCTCGATCTCCAGACTCTTAAGGTAGTCGAACTCGGGTTCATGGCTCTGAAAGGTGCTGTAGACATTGTACTCTCCCTGGGAGAATGGCTCAGTCTTGCTCTGGGGAAAGAAAAAAAGGAGGTATGAGGAAAAATGTACAAACTCAGGGCGTGAGCCAGCTTCTGTCGCCCTTGCTCATGTGAGGAAGTAGCATGCACAGCTGTAATGATACACTATCTGACACAGCAGGGGCATCAACTATTTATCATTCAATCTAGACTGTAGCTGGAGGGGAACGGTGTGCATTCACCGCTGCTCTCAGAGCTGCAATGAAAAATGGTGCATTTGTGTGTATGAGTGTAAGTGCTGGCGTCTGTCTCTACCTCAGGTTCCCTCTGAAAGATGACCACTCGGCCCCCTTTGTCCCCTGTGGCCAGGAGCTCTCCGGTGTGGTTGAACTCAACAGTGGAGATGATATCAGCTGAGGAGGACATAGAGACGAAGATGGAGACGGGGGGGTGGGGGGAGACAGAGAGGGAAAGAATACCCATTAGCTAATTGACCACACATCATCATTCATCTTCATGATCTGTTTATCCGACTCTAAATTATTAAACTGAGGCAACAGTCAATGCATTAACATGTAAGTGGATTAAAATATGCAAATGAATGTGTAGAATAAAACAATATTTGATCAATAACACAAATATCCTGCAATTGTGTGTGAGCCTTCAGAGAAAATATATTATCAACCCACACACACGCATACAAACAGCTGTTTCACAGGAGGCGCAGGTGTTTCAGTGTGACACGTACACAATGACGCACACTACGACACTCCGCTACACCAGATTACAGTGTCACTTGAGTTCACGGTGTGTGTATGGGTATAATCATGCACTCTGTAATCTCTGTAGCATCTAAAAGCGTAAACAGAACTCAAGAGTGTAAATGCACAAGTAAATATCATCCCAGTATCAGTTTTCAGGACAGTCATTTGCATATTTGCGACACTCGCTCAGTGTCACGAAACACCAACACAGTCTGACTGAGTGACAGCACTATCAACGCTATTAATCCACTTAGCATTCACTGACTCAGTGCTTTCAGTGGACCTTCGTGCATCACACAATACACAGAAAGTGAAATGGAAAGCACTTCGCCGTCTAATGAAGGTCATGAAAGTGTCATATCTGTGTGATCCCCTCTGCACTAGCCTCTGTAGCACTGTAGCTAATACGGCGTGCAGCCAGGTAAACCGTAAAGTTCAATCTAGCCGCAATAGTATGTGAGCTAATTTGTTAGTCGTGAACGCCGCGGAACAAATAAATAAATAAAAAAATCCACCATCATCATGTAGGCCCATATTTTGACGTGCTTTGTCATCTTCAAACAGAACAAACAATTGAGGAAGTGAACTGAGTGTTCAGCTCAGATGTGGGTTGGACTGTTTCCACACTTGTAAAAATACAAAGGCTGCATTAAGGACAGACAGTTGCCGGTGATGCTGATCATGATGCTGTTGGCCTCAGTGACTGGATGACGTTCAAAATGGGTAAAATCAACCAAAGTCACTCAAGCTTTCTTTATCTTATTTGGTCCATTAATTGACATTGAATCATGGTACAGCAAAACAGCCCAGCAGGACAGTTGCTGGTGTATCAGACAGTATCTTTTAGACCAACCAAATCAGTTCACTACAAAACAAACAGCAGAGACTCATGAAGAGACATGAGGGCAAGATATAATGTGTATATCAGTGAGTTTTGAGATGCTGGATGTCTGTTTTTTTCCCCCATATTTTAGTGTTTTAGCCTTAATCTCTATATGTAGGCAAGGGACAAGATTTTTCTGGTTTTCCATTTGTAGTCTAAGTATCATTAGTATTGATTAATCAAGTTTGAATGGGCTTCTGTGGCACAGATGTAAACTGTCTGTGTAGGGAGCAAAAGAGTGGAGTGCGCTGGGGGTGATGTAAACCTATTGGTTATCATCTGACAATGATTTTGCCTCTTTATCTTTTTTCCTTAGCTACGGGCGACTTATGAAACAATCCGGGAAAGGCATCATCTGTCCACTCTAACTCCATTTCACATCTCTAGATGGTAACTGGATTGTCAACAATGACCAGCACACAGAAGAGAAAGTCTGAGCCTGTATATCAGACATTATTCAGATGTCTGCTGGCTACACCGGTTGCTCCAAAAACATTGGGCCATGACTCTGGGAGCCAAAACATCATCAGACGGTGGCCAGTAGGTTTGAGACTGACTTTAGCCTGGCTAGCTGTTTTTCCCCTCGTTCCTGTCTTTATGCTGACCTAAGCTAGCTGACTGCTGGTTGTAGCTACATATTTAGCCATAATTATATTTAGCAGAAACATGGCTGGAATGTTACTCGATGCGAACAATAAAATTTATAAACATATTCCCTCCCAAAACACAGCCTTTAGTTATTTACAAATCGAGTATAAGGCAATCAAGTAAAACTGCACAACCCACAGGTGTAATAATATGGTGCACTTTGACTGACCCACTGTTGTAGCCTCCAAACCAGTCAAGCCTCATTGAGATTTTTTTTAAAGCTAAAGTTCAAATCCACCACTGCGCTACACCAAATAATCTTCAAAAATGTCGTAGATTAGATTTAAGTGTAAGGCTCATTTCAGGTGCCGTATCCCACGAAGCCTCTGGCCCAAGGAGTCCACTGAGCTCAGTTTTGATAGAGGAGAACACGGTGCTCAATAAGCATTGACTGTAATAAAAATAGAGCGTGTTTATTGAGAGTCGGGGTGATTCAAAGCTAGCCTATTTGGTGGTGGCCTTGAGAGAGGGAGGTTTTATGATGAAGGGGAGGCAGGGACTGCTCCTCAATCTCTACACCAACACAACCGTACACCTCGCCCTGTTACTCACACACTTGAGTAACTGTATTACTGGTTGCCTCTTTCTCTCTCTCTCTATCATTTTTCCACTATTAACTGCACTGTTTCTTGATCTTTCAAACACACCGCAGTAGCTCCTTTATTCTCCAGTTTCAATTTCTCTCCTCTGTTCCAGGCTCTCGCTCGCTCTCTTGATCTCTCTCCCCCACGCGTTCTTTTGTCATTTCTCATCTCGTGTTCCCCCAGTTTCTCTCTTTTGCCCCATTTCACTCTCTCATTTCCTTCCTGGTTGTCTGTCCACGTTCGGCTCACTCTCTTTCTCAGCCCTCCCCCACGGCACTCTGCTGCCAGCCTGTAGGTTAGCGTGTACGTACTGGTGGTGATGCTTGGTGGTGGAAGAATGGGAAGGATGGAGAGGGAGGTGGAGGGAAGAGGCGCCGGGGCGGAGGCGGTGCAGGGGTCTGTCGGTGAGCAGGGGTTGCCATGGTAACAGGCCGAGCCAACCAGTAGCAGCGGTACTCGTTAACGGTTAGCCGTATATGGCAGTGTGGTGAAGGAGGAAGTGGGATTCATCAATCCAATCCTCGCAGGAAGAAGGAGCACGGTAAAATAATTATGCCGCTGCAGTTTTGTCCACTGGCAAACAGTGCTGAAGTAATACCAGGAGATGGGGCGGCCGCTGAGGTCCAAATTGAGGATATGCAGATAATTAATGCATACACACACACACAGAGACACACACACACACACACTCACAATAGCACTTCCAAAAACAGACCCCTGCACATGAAGTGAAATTCACAAACACTCGTACGCACACCAGGAAGCTTTGACTGCACGCAGTCACGTAATGATGCACAGAGAATGTGCGTGTGCTTGATGCTTTGCGTGTGTGTGTGTGTGTGTGCACATCCAACACATTTACTGATAACTGTCTCCACTCAAGTCGCACAGAGAAAGAGCTAAGCTAAGCAAAACCACAGGAGCGGCACACAATATAGCTGAATAAAATATGGAGCACACACTCTACTCTCTCATCCTCTGTCTGTCCTCAACCTGAAGCCTCTTCATCTTCCTGCGATGCTCTCTTTCCCTTACACACACACACACACACACACACACAGAGAAGAGAGCTCGCACCCATCGGTCTCTCTGATGATCTTTATTAGAAAAGCACGACAGAGGAAAAATCCTCTAAGAATACAAACAACCACTGCAGAAACAAGTATCATGAGCCCTGTGGTTCTCCTCCAAGAGGAACCACTGGCCACTGTACTGATGTAGTGTGTGTGTGTGTGTGTGTGTGTGTGTGTGTGTGTGTGTGTGTGTGTGCATGCTACAGTATAGCAAGCTAGCTGCGTCTGTCTCCCACAGACAGTCCATTAGCATCAGCAGGCCCGTCTGACTCATCGCCACACTGCAGGAGCTCGGGGAACACACTGTGACTGCAAGTGCACGCGCCCACGCATACAGTACATTTCAGCACAAAACAACACACTGACATGAATGAACCGAATGACTTCGTGGAGCTTAAAAAACATGCACAAGTGTAAAAACACCAAGCACTGAAGTGCACTGTGAGGCGTTGACAGCAGCTCATCATCAAAGAATGTTGTAGAGTGAATCGGTTGGTGAATACAGAAGAAAAGCTGCTGTTTTTATTTTTATGTCATTGCAAACTGAATATGGTGAAAATCTGGAAATGTTGGTCGACCACAACAAGCGATTTTAAGACCTCGGGCTCCCATTTTTCAAAGGAGAGATTTGCAAATCCAACTAACCAATCCAAGAGCTTCTCAAGACTGGAATCCTTGGTCCTAAAAATATTTGATTGGAAATTTTTACTTTTCATTTTATTTTATTTTGTCATAAAGACTTCAGCATTAATATGAAAATAAACTAACTGCTATAAGATGATGAATGTAATTGTCAACCGACAAAAAACATATCTGTAACAATTTTTCCATATTGATTTCATAATATTTCCAGCATCTCAACTGTGACGATTTACTGCTTTTTATTTTCTTAACTGACAGTAAACTGAATATCTCCTATCATCTCATATCTCATATATCTTCTCATCTTACGTCTCCTCTCCAGAGTGTCTGTATGACTACTTTTGTGAACCGGATTACCCTAATGAGAAAATATATTAGATGATATATGATATATGAAATGATATGAGATATAAGATGATGTATGAGCTATGGATAAAATATGAGGTGAGATATGAGATGAGATCTGAGGTATGAGACATGAGACATGAGACATGACATGAAAAAGAGGAGATAAGACATCAGATGTGAAATGATAAATGAGATATTAGCTTAAATACGAGATGATATATGATATATTGGATGCGATATGAGATGAAAGAGAGGAGAGAAGATATGAGGACCAGAGGAGACGAGGTTTATGGGATAGATGAGGCTGGTGGCGTAGGCTGAGGAAGGCGGATTTCCTGATTTCTTTTTGTGAAGACTACCACAGGGACACTGAGGGGAGCAGACGTCCTACAGCCCCAATTATAGATATCTTCGGTCTGGGCAAACACGGACCATTAAAGCCGAGCCAAAAACACACACTCCTTAAAAGCGAGGACAAGCCACCACTCAGCAGGAGACTTGTGTGTGCGTGTGTGTTGCCGAGTGTGTGCGCATGCTGCAGCTCGAGCACCCCGCATTTCCTGTGTACGTGTGCACAAGTGTGTGTACTCAATTACCCTGTAGAGAAATAAATGGGTTGGAGGCAGAGAGGCAGAGAGGGAGGGGGGGAGTGAAGGAGACGAGGGGAGAGACAGCCGGAGGGAGACGTTAAATTGATCCCTGTCCTGCAGTTTTGGAGTTATCTGGAAAAAAAAATGACTGGTGCATGTGTTTGTGTTAGAGGTGCACATGTGTGGAGAGGAGTGATTTAAGCCCAGCACAGCAGGGGATCTGCCATTTCTCCAAACACACATTGGCACAATGGAGCAGAGCCGGTGTGAGCCTAATGGTTATAGACACAAACAATTAGAATCACAAATCCAGGCCAGCTTCAAACACACCTGTAATCCTGCTTTGCCTGGTGGTTGTGAGGACATTTTACAGCTGCATGAATTCTCACAGCTGTGATGTGTGATCCATTTTTGATCAAAATCAATTTGTTTTCCGATAGATTTGTGACACTGTTGCGCAAAAAAAGATTAGGGGCTTAGCTGGTTAACACCCAGTCTAACCCCGGCGATACTGAAAACTGAGATTATGTGTCGACGCCTCACAAATACTCAAATGTAATCCCATATTCTGAGAGCTGTCGCCTCTTTCATTACACTTCCACTCTAATCGTTTACGTGCGTAGAACTGAAATGACTTTTATGGCTGTGTTTTTGTGTTTTTTATGACAGTAAACTGGGTGTTTGACTGATTTTCAGAGAAAGGAATCAATTTCAATACTCTGGGACATTGTGACAGGTGTTCAC
This sequence comes from Lagodon rhomboides, assembly GCA_039737535.1. NCBI lineage: Eukaryota > Metazoa > Chordata > Actinopteri > Spariformes > Sparidae > Lagodon > Lagodon rhomboides. The sequence goes on along the minus strand of CM077794.1, from coordinate 10,779,361 downwards.
ACCATTTTCAGACATTTCAGAGATCACATGATTAATCAATTAACTGAAAATATAATAAGCAGATGAGCTGATGATGAAAAGATTGTTAGTTATAAGTTAGTGTTCGTTTGGATGGATGTGGGTGTCTCAGAGCATCGTCTTCCATATTAAGTAGAAGAATAAGAATGATAGCTGTGCTTTGAAGGAGACGGGGTGTCATCTGGTCAAACTATTTAAAGAAATCAATCACACACACTCACACACTCCGCACTGAAGCAGGCAGACTAGGACAAAAATAAAGAAGCAAGTACAAAAATAGAGACGCACAAAAAAAGAATGAGGCAGACAGACAGAGACAAAGTGATGTTTAAGATATTTATAACATTCAGACTCACGTGAGAATTCACCTGATTCAACCTACTCGCACACATAGCACACAATCTCACATCACAATCGGCCACACGCAGCAGCACACACATTAGGTCTCACATCTCACAGTGGGGTCATGTGGCGCAAGTGTGCGACATAGATATGACCTTAGGGATAGAAGAGGATAGAGCACACACCTTCAGTGTAAGAGGCAAACGGCTCGGGCTCCAGAGAAAGGGTAGTGATGTCGGAGCACAGCACCTGGATGGGGCTCAACATCCTGGGGGAGGACTCCAGGGTGGAGAGGGGTGGACGGGATGGGCGGAGCTCTTCAGGCTATAGCCAGGAGCAGCCCTGCAAGAGGAGCAAGGATGGAGGGGAGGGAAGGGAGGAAGGAGCAGAGGGGGAGGAAGGAAGTACCAGGGAGGGTGGGGTTAAGGGTAGGGACTGAGTTACTGCATCACCACATTTGGCCACGAGAACCCACCAGAGAGAAAATTACTGATGGTGTAGGTATGATCATTCTGTAACTACACAACATGATGTGTTCACATGTTGAGTTTGGCAGGAAGGCTAGCAGGTCATGCAGGATGGACAGAGATAGCTTGTGGGACAGAGTCTTGATATGTAGACGTGGAGAGGCTCAGACGTCCTCAGAGGTGACAATGATCAACAATCAGAGAAGAGCAGTGAGAGCTGGTGAAAGCTCAATTAACTACACACAGGTATGATGGCTCGCAATTACTTCCATTACTGATTAGTCAATTAAACACAATGACATATACTCATCACGGGTTGAGAAAGCATGAAGCAATTTCTTTAAAGTTTGTCTGAGCAACAGTAAGGGATTTCAGTGCATAAGACAGACACATATTCAACAAAGAAATGTGGGTTCAGATTTTTTATTTGAGTGCTTTTAGGTTTTTTTTTAGAGGAGTTTGGAATTGTTAACATATTGTACCTTGTCTCCACATGCTGCTGCTGAGTTGTCAGCCCGAAAGTGGAGCTGGAGTTTGAGTGGGCATTTATGCTGAAAAGCAGGAATAGGAAGAAGCCAACTCCCACTGCTTTGCAGGGGAACTCTTAAATACAAAGGACTTAAAATAATGGCAGAATGTGGACATTTCAGTGGGTTTTTTGGTGGTACGATGTAATATCAATATCAATGTACAATAATTTGACCATTTTGTGATGCTTACATTAGTGATTAGTGTTTTAGTCTATGCTGTCTTTTTTTAGTTTATTTCCTGACATGATCAGGATAGCAGATATGGATCCCACATCTAATGTGCCTTCTTTTCAGCCACATCATGCCTGGTGTAGGCTCTAATGACGAAGCGACTGGGAGGTGGTGCTTGAACTTTCCTACTATGGAATGCTTGTTAAATTCCAGTTGTTTTGAATGCACCAGTAAGCCCTGTTTTTATTTTTAATTTGAAATGTGTTTCCCCTAAAAAAAACAGAATTTTAAGCTTCTAGTCGGATACTTTAACATTAATCATCTGGCAAAGCTATTCGTGAGGCCAGGTTTGTTCAGGACTTATTTTACATTACTGTTTTGTTTAAGCTTAAGAACCCAGATTTAGTCATTTGATGATGTGTAAACGTTATGCAACTCTGTTTTTTCATTGACTGAATGTTTGTTTGGCTATATAAAAGATGAACCTTGTGTCCCTGCCTTTGCTGCTTGGCGAGCATAACATACGTTGGCTTTAATGACATTCTTATTGTTTTTGCTTCCTGTTTTCTTTATCATTTGGCATTTTCACTTAACATTGATACTTTTGTGTACAGTACGTTGTATATAATAACAGCTCCAAGCATCATTTATCTGTATACAGTAATGGCTGCTAGCATTATTTATGAAATGGAAGCAGTCTTAGAAAACATATTTAAAAAACTGTCAGTAATGTCCAAATTCAGATTTTCTTTATGCAATCTATATTTTTTCTTAACATTTTCTCATAAACTCTTGAATCTAATGCCTCTCCAGTTGGAGGTGAGGTTGTAGCAAAGGCAGACACTGAGGAGTGAGAGGAAGGGAGTAAGAGATGGAGCGAAGAAGGGAGGGGAGGGGAGGTTAAGGTAGAGGGAGGTTAAGCATCCCTGCCCTACAGGAGTTAAAGGGCAGGGGAATCCCCACGGGAAGATCTACAGACACACTGTTATGTATGCACACGCACACACAGAAAACCCTCGCAGACACACACCCATACATACACAGACCTGACAAACAAAAAGACACACAGTGCGCACTGAAAGACACCGACCTGAATATGAATGCAACACAGGACAAAAAAAATAAAATAAAGATGGAGACACACAGGAGCTAACACAAGACACCCAAGCATAAAATGACATGCACCACCTCTCTGTCTGTCTACCACACACACACATACAGAGGCACATTGTGTTTGAGCAGCCTTTAGAGCACTGTTGGATAATTGTTTGGCAGACGCGCCACTTCAGCACCGGGCAATGCTGCGAGTTGCATTTGAGGGCCGATTGGGGAAAGGGAGCGAGGAGAGGGGGGAGGCAGTGGGGGATGGAAATGGGGAGGAGGACGGGGGATGGGGTGAACATGGAGGAAAGGTGGAGGGGGTTGAAGTGGATGTGGATGTGAATGAAGAGGCAGGTGATGGTTAATTTCGCTTATTTGTGACGAGAAATCACCTCATTTTTCTTTTCTTTTTTTTTTCATTAGAGGAATTTTTGGTGAGGTTTAGATTGTTACAGCACAACTTACACTTCTTCCTCTTCTACCACTGTCTATTTTCAGGCTGTTCATGTGTTGCACAGACCGACAGTGTTCAGTGGTGTGTCCACCTTGGTGTGAGCTCATCAGCAATTCACCCTGAATAATGTCCGTGTCTGCCTGAGATGTGTGGAATAATTAATACTGCCATTATTGGTGGGTGGAGACGACCTGTCAATCATATTGGCCAAGCGTGAAAAGCAGCATGTTTATCATCACGGGCTGTTGCTATGGCGATAATGGATGGCTGGTGATGGATGTTAAGACTGACTTTCTGCCACTGTAACATAAAAAGAATCCTTTTCTGAAATGAGCAGAGATACATATTTGGTCATGGAAACACTGTACGCACAAGTGGAGAAGGACGCTCCCACACACGGAGACAAACAAAGACACACACGCAGATATTCCTCCATCTCTCACTCAGCGTGGACACACATTGCACAATCAACAGGCAGCACTACAGGTCCCCCCTGAATTCAGTGCGTGCTTCTGTGTGAGGGAAATGATATTACAGCACAGACACAGGAAGCATAATTCCCTTTTCTGTCGTGATACGAGGATCACAAATGAGCTCACAACACGTTCATGACCCCCGAACGATAATCCGCTGTTCTGGTGTAAGAGGCGTGGCGAACAATGAGCCGAGTGTAAGAAACAGATTGGGGACAGACAGACAGGAAAGCTAGTGTGCAGGTGAGATTAGTGGTGTAACTGAGATTAGGAGAAAAGGTGGTTATCCGGGGTTATAATCCATCTGTTTTATGAAACAAACCAAAGGAATTCAGTGGTTTGCACGACTCGTGTGCTGCTGGAGAGTTTGGCTATATAATACTCAAACTGACACCTGTTATAATCAAGTGGAGGAAGTAACAGTGACTCAATCACAATATGAGAGGTGACATGTCGTGCAATGACTATGAAAGAATGTGGCGGAAATTTTTCTGGCTCATTTTTCCTGGAAATTTCAGCTGTTACAGAGAAAAAAAGTCTTCTGCCAGCACTCTGTCTCTGACACTCACACACACACACACACACACACACACACACACACACACACACACACACACGTTCGGACACAGGCCAGATCAATTCTTCCCTGCAGTGTAAGAAAATAGCTGTGTTACACAAGGTAAGAAAGTGGTTACGAAAGCACAAATAAACAAAACAAAAACAGAATGGAAGGTGCAGGACTGAAGAAACAGAGAAAGTGGGGAAGGTGAAGAGGGAAACTTGCCTAAAAGGGTTTAGTTTTTCAACCTAGTTCATGTTGCTCTGTCTGCAACTCTGTCTGAGCAGTGATCAACGCGGAGCTTACAGAAGATTAGGAAGCCGTCCTGAGCTTGTTTTGCCATCCAGCATACACACATTTAGCCACAAACACATACACTCCACGGAAGTCCAAAACATGGATACATACTCACATGTGGGCACACTTAAACACACACTTTGTAACATACAGACAGCTTCCTCTGTCGACTTCTTACCTTCAGTCACATAGTTGTGGTCGGGGAGGAAGCCGCGGTGGTTGAGCGTCGGGGTGGCGTCAGTGTCTTCGCCCATCGGCGGGGCTGGGGGGAGCGCCCGTCTCGGTGGGGCAGCGTGGTGGTGGCAGATCGGTGGTGGAGGGGGTGGTGGGGATGCCGGCCAGCACAGCGCCCATACTGCTGCCCGCCGACGCCTCCTCAGCACAGGGGCGCAGAGCCGGGCATCCTATCCTTAAATGAGGCAGAGGGGCAGGTAGGGAGGGAGCGGGCCGGTCCCGAAGGAGGGATGGGTGCGTGGAGGTCCGCACAACTGCTTCTGAGGCCCAGATGCAAACCTGCAGGAGGAAAATTATTATTACTGAGTTCAAAAACTGCCAGGGACGAGCTTGATTTGAGAAAAATCCAATGCACCTCGTGTCCCCCCCTGCAGCTGCTGAGTCCAGGTGTGGCCTGACAAATTGTACACTCTCACAAACACACACAACATACACAGCCGTGTGCTCTCAGAAATGGGTAAAGTCCCGACTTGTTAATGGATGCTCCAGGAGAAGAGAGGAGAGGAGTTGAAGAGGAGGAGGAGGAGAGTGGGGGGAGGGGAGAGAGGGATGAGCAGAGCCCCTGGTTGGTGTATCTGCAGTGCTGCTGCTCCTGCAGTAAACTCGCACGCATTGGACACACACATATACAGTTGGTTAAAAACCCACTCACCTACACACTCGGCAGCTTGCAGGTCAGGTACTCCTCAGTGGATCCTCCATGAACAACGTCCGTTTCCTCCTCAGCAGCTAACTGTCTCTGTGGTTTCTCGGCAGTTCCAGTATGAGGAGGAAAATCCGACTGGCCCTGCGTTTCTGCTGCAGTCTGCGCTCTGGCGTATGTATGAAAGGCAGAGTGAGAGGTAGAGAGAGGGGGAGGGAGAATGAGAGAGGGAGAGAGAGAGGGAGAGAGAGAGAGAGGGGATCTGTCCTGCTGCGCTGGTACGTGTGTGATGCATCAGAGTAGGCCCCGCCCACTCCCCAATGCAGCCAATCATCACAGAGCTGAGATCTGCCTGACCACTGACTGCAGGTGATTAAATATTATAGAGAAACAGAGAGGGATGGAGGGGTGGGAGGCAGAGCGGAAGTGGCTGAGTGTCTTATAAGGTTGTGACTAATGAGAGAGAGCATGAGACGGTTTCACTTGACTGAGTGCTGAGTATGAACCACAGTACAGTGACTACTACGGGATTCACCTGGAGACATTAACCAATTAGTACAGAGATGACTAACACACCGCCGACACAAACACACACATTTTAATACACAGCTGAGTCTTGTCTACACGGGTCTGCAGAGAAGGGCAGGGCCGGGCAATGACTCAAATACTATTTGTCATATCATGATGTGATTTTATCAAGATATCATTCTACAAATTTCTGATGTTCAACTTTTGGGAATTTGGGGAATAAGCTTATCTTCTTTCCTATTTAGAGTTATATGAGAATATCAATATCACTCTCATATTTTTGTTAAATATGAAGCTACTGCCAACAGTTGTTTAGCTTAGCTTATCTTAGCATAAAGACTGAAAACAGGGGGAAACAGCTAGCTTTTTCGGAACATCACTTACCAACTTGATGTCTTGTACACAGAAAACAAGGCAAATAAAAGTAAATGTTTGGTTGATGGTTAGAAGCTTTTCATTAATTCACTTACTGCATTTCAATTATTTTTCTCACAAGCATTTTGTAATATGGTATTAGGTTGTAATTGTTAGTTGCTGTCCACACGGAGTAGCCCTATTTACTAGCATTAGCCCTAATAAAAAGTCAGGTAAAGCAATATTTTCGTGGGTGTACAGGTGCAGCAAAAAGTCTGAAAACAACTATCAACATGTTGGTTAAATGCTCTACCCAAGAAAATACAAAACATCTTCTTTGTAGCATCCATGTTGTTAAACTTAATGAGCACAAGCTGGAAAAACGACTCTCCAACAAGTGAAATGGGACCATCCCAGGAGCATGTGCATGCAGGGTTAGTGTCAGCAGGATGAGCACAGATGAACACTTGATCATCCGCCACTACTTTATAGATGATGATTGCATCAATTTCCCATATTGCCTTTCACTGTATATCAATACCAGAAAATATTCTTCTTAATATTAACATGAATATTTTACTGAGATCTGCAAAGGGGACCAGAAATAACCACTTTCTGTAAGAGAAGTGAAATTCACACTCCAACTCATACACACACAGGCGTCAGTCAGCGTGGCAGCAGAGAGTGAGGGGCTGCCAGTGACAGTTGGTGCCATCACTAGTGCTGGCTGTCTGCCACCAGGCTTTAAACCCCCCCACAGCAGGGAACAAGAAGAGCTGTTTATCTGACTTACTCCAAGACTGCCAGCATCGCCCTCCCCCACCCGCTACTTACCAGTGATGGGCAATGCTCCATACTCCATTGCCATATCTGCCCTTCTAACTGCCCCCCACCAGCCTAACATCCACCACAAAGCTCACATAAGCCCACCCACTGTTCCCCCATATACAGCTACTGTTCTACCTGCCCGTCTCCACCTATTCACCCCAACCATATGCCACCAAAACCCCCCTCTGGTTAAATCTATAAACCCATAAGGTTTGGCGTTTAGCTCTTACTCTCTGCCAAAACCAAATCAGAGAGGGAGAGGTGAGAAATAAAAAAAAATTTTAATTGTTTTTAATATTGTTTGCCATGATTTTATATCTTCTGGTATAAATATGAGTGGATAAAGCTATAAAGACACATATATTGGATATTATTCATTTGCAATCATCGAGGCATGTTATAGCCTCTTGTTCCATAAAGTATCTACAGTTGGTCCTTTTAAGACGGGATGCATGATATGTTTTGGTTTTTCTTCAGACAATACCGATTAACCATTAATTACCCACTTCTCATGGCCGACATCAATTTGTCTCTACCCAAGTGCAGCATTTGACGTCATGAGTGCAACAAGATCGCGCTGCACTTCTTCTTCTCCGCTATTGCTGCGACCTACTGTATCGAAGTGATGCCATGCATGTAGAGAGCCATTTGGCTTCCTATTATCAGGTCCATTTATCAGCTTTAATTTCAGCTGATACCAATATATAGCCAATAATCTACTGAGCGTTTCCCAAAATCAGGTCGATAAATTATCGTGGATCACTACTTTTAAGTTATTAAGTAATTTTACCAGTTCAATTTGTAGTTTACTCAATGGAGTTTTCGTCAATTATAAAAAGAAGTGATGATTAGGGATGGACTGGTTATTGGCGCAGATATTCATCATGTTTACAACTATCGGTATCAGGGATTTTCTGAAGAAAAATTAAAAGAAAAAAAAAATGTAAAAATAAGAGGCGTATCTCATGCAGCCAGTGGAGTACTATGATCCTTAATGATGAATCGACTTGAAATCAGTGTAAGGATCATAGTACTCCACTGGCTGCATGAGATACGCCTCTTGTTTTTGTATTTTAAATCTCTAAATATTTTTTATTAATTTTTATATGTAAATATTAGCATTTTAGCTCAATAGCTTCCAGGTCATGTGATCAATTGACTCAAAATCAGTGTGGGATCATAGTACTCCACTGGCTGCATGAGACACACCTCTTGTTTTTGCATTTTAAATCTCTAAATATTTTTTTATTAATTTTTATATGTAAATATTAGCATTTTATTAGCATTTTAGCTCAATAGCTTCCAGGTCATGTGATCAATTGACTCAAAATCAGTGTGGGATCATAGTACTCCACTGGCTGCATGAGACACACCTCTTGTTTTTGCATTTTACATCTGTTCATATTTTTAATTAATTTTTATATGTAAATATTAGCATTTTAGCTCAATAGCTTCCGGGTCATGTGATCAATTGACTCAAAATCAGTGTGGGATCATAGTACTCCACTGGCTGCATGAGATACACCTCTTGTTTTTGCATTTTTAATCTGTTCATATTTTTAATTAATTTTTATATGTAAATATTAGCATTTTAGCTCGATAGCTTCTCAATAGACACAATATCTCTGCTTTAAATAGCCCACATTTTTATTTTGAAAACAGGAAGTCGGTACACGATGTAGCCGTCTTCTATCGCCGTGTGTTTACTGTAAAGTCTGCAATACGGGTGCACTGGAAATGTTGGAGCGGCTTGCTCGGATCGCAGTGTACCCGGAGCGAAGAAGAGGTTTAACCGGAGCGAATGTCTGTCGAATATCCAACTTAAAACTAACTTCACTGCGGTTTGAAACGTCACTGTGTTTTGAACTCTTGTTGAGACAAAACAAGCTGTTTGAAGACAAAAAAAAGATAGAAAAATCATCTGCATCACGCCGAAGTTTTTCACTAAAACCACTTAAATAAATAGGAAACATACAGTATCATAACCTACCACTGATAAGAAGCTGACATAAGACAGTTATCAAAGTCCTTTTAAAACAGTTGATGGCCCAGGTCCTTCCTTATTTCTTACAGTGTGTGGGTATAAAAGAATAAATAGGCTAAATCTAAATTGTTTTCCTTTTTTCACGTTTAACTAACATCTCTTTTTTTCCCATTTGACAGTAGCTGGACATCACCTGCAAATAGCTACTAGCTGATGTCACTGATTAGCATTTAGCTAAGTACCACCTGTAGGAAATATTCAAGCCATAAAGCGCCGAATAGCTGCAGTTTGTAACACATAAATGAAAAGAAAATAATTCACATCTGAATACAAACTCTTTATTATTTTGGCCATTTTACAGCAGAATCCAAAAGAGTCTTTATATTTTAGCCGTATGCTATGGCTAACATGCTAGGAAACGGTTGATTAGCTGGTTAGCATTTAGCAAACAATGACATGGCGTTAAGTCCAATATTCACCGACCTTTTAGCTCCACTTGTCCTACACCAACCCATGAGGAAGCCAAGGTTGTATGTTAAACTCTCTTGTTAGCAGCTGTGGGTGGTGTCTGTCTGTCTGTCTGTGTGTCTGTGTGATGCTGTCAGGTGTGTTGCTGTTGGTTGTTAACGGCCGCCTGCTGCTGCTGGAATAAGGGTGTTGATGAGTGAAGTGAGACTGACCCAAACAGTGAAATTGCAGGCTGTGAAAACAAATCAATAAGCTGAAACAGGGTCAGAAGCTCCATAGAGCCGGCATGAGTCATGAAGGAGGAGGTGATGGTGATGATTTGTAATTTTTCTCAAACATAATTCAAATTAGCCTTCAGAAATCTGAGAAGGTCAAAGCACATAAAATCTGGGGGAAAAAAGAAGCAAATTATCTGCATCGCTTATTATCTGAGGGCTTTTGTTTTCTTTTTTTATTACTTTTATTGTGAGCGTGCACAGCAGAGAAACTCCAACAAACACATGTAGCTACTTCAGTTCCAGAGAGTAAAAACAATCCATTTGACTAAAGCTCAGTCCTTACACTAGAATAAATAAGATGTTATTGAACCAAGGCACAGGCTCCCTAAAGTCCTCATCATCATAGTAATCACTTTAATCACCATATTTACCCCTGCATGAGGCAGGTTTGTTCAGGTACAGTACATCCAGTTCAGCTTGTCCTTATTAACCTCCCATGCCTGACCCTGGGCTTGTGCAACAGCAGGCTCGGGTCCGTCTCCCCCAGCCTTTTGCGCCATTCAGCCGTGAAGGCTTGGCCTCGAATTCGTCCCGTTACCTTGGCGACAATGGAGCGTGACCATCCCCAACGTCACTTGGACACGTTGCCCTGGAGAGAATCTGAGCTGCATTGTGTCCTCACATCATCTCCTTCAGTAGAGACGGTGGGGACACAAGTAGGAGCATCTGCATCTGCTCTTTGACATTTAACCACAACAAGAAAAATCTTAATCTAGTTCATTTTATGTACATTTTCTCTCAGACTGGTAGGAGACACAACACTCTTTTTTGAGTTCATGAGGAAAAAGGCTGAAATAATGGAAAAAGACTCAAAATGAAGCGAGAAAGTGGTGTTTAACAGTTGATCTGTTGACTCAGTGGTGACTCATGGTTAGTTCACAGATCAGCTGTAAATATCAAGTAGCTCTCCACCCTGACACAAACAACACTGGGCAAAACATTATAATGACTGTTTATCCCAGAGCGTATTAAGTATTCATCTGTGCGCAGGTGGGACAGAATCTCATGGAGAGTTTGAAATCAAAGCGATCTCACGAAAAATAAGGATAGAATTTGAATAATATTGAAAAAAATATGTTAACTTTGTTGATAGTGATAAATAAAAGCAGGTCATCTCAAGCAGGTATCAAGACAAACATTAGTCAACCCACATTGTATTAAAGGATAAGTTCACCCAAAATATGAATATTCAGTCCGTATTCCCTCACCCTCATGCCATTGTATAGTCACAGCACTACAGTATAGATGAAGTCCACAAAACATTTCAGGAGCTTCACAGCTTGTGTGTGGACGACAAAACTTCACCTGACTTTTAATCAGCTTGCGGATGAATAGATAATGACTGGATATTTTTTATTTTTCGGTGAATTTACCTTTTAAGATAATACTCTCTTTTTCTGTCGTATACCAATTTTGTTAATTCTTTTATCAGATTATCTTGTGGTCTTTTAGCCCTTCATTGAGACAGGCGCCCAGATTGTTTTGTTTTTTTAAATAAAGTTTCTTCCAAATGTATGACAGGAATCCATTCTTATAACCATCTTTGGAAACAAGGTGCAACTGTTGTCTTTTGGTCTTCGAATCAGATGTTTTGTCATCAAAGCTGATTGTATATGAGAGATAAGTGATAAAAATAAAGGAAGTCTGTGGGAAAGTACAATTATTTGAGATATATTGGAAACCAAGTCAAAAATATCAGACCGTAATTCCCCATCTCTCTCTTCTCTCTCCCTCGTAGTGTGAAAAAAGAAGCAGAAACTGAGCTACAGTTTCTGATACAAATAAATGGACTTTTGAGACTCCAACACGATTCCTGCCTACAGCCAGTCAACACGATAATGATCAGCATCATTCATCAGGAGCACCGATGTGTCCAATCAGACGCAGCGATGCCTGTGAGTGTCTGCCTCTGTTGACCTGGTGCTTCTCTCTCTTCCCACCCCCACTCCAATGTGCAGACACAGGGTTGCCTAGCAACCCAAGAGCAGCCTATGGAGCACACACGCTCATTCGTGCAGACGCGCGCACACACACACTTGGAAAACCCAGGAACTCTGACGGAGGAAGATAATGTACTCCCATTCCACCTCTCCATGCTCTGTGACCCCCAAAAATGTGAAGAGAAACAGTGAGCGCCTCTGACTGGACGAGATTCAACCCAGTGATCGTGGCCCAGTGACTGCTCCTCTAGGAACACACACACACACACACACACACACACACACGAAAGCATGCACACATGAAAGCATGCACACATGAAGTCCGCTCCATCCTTAGTTAATATTTTGTGATTGTGACTGATTAGCGACGGTTTTAAGCCGGCAGCCATGAAATCAGCATTTCCAGCAGACAAAGAGCTTTAGTAGATGAAAGTTAAAAGCTCTGTGGCGTCTCCCCAGTCTAACACTATTAGCACATTAAGTGAGTGCTTAAATACAGTCAGCAGACGATGGATCAACTCAGTGCCTCGAGCGGGGAGACAGCACTGTAATCCCCTAAAGGGGGGTTTCACTACAGTAATGGCAACCCGCATGAAACCACAACCCCTGGGGAGTGGTGGGACTGGGTGGATTATGGGCAGCCTTGGGAACATGCTAAAACCCTTATAGCTTTGATACACACACACACACACACACACACACACACACACACAGAAAGGAGCTGGTACTTCCAACACACACACAAGCATGTTCAAGAATGGAAACAAACACACACACAATATCCAGGAGTATAATTTTCCTGACTGCACATACATCACCAGCTGAGCGAGGGTTAATATTTCTTCTCTTTTAACATCTGTATGACATGTTTGGGGAGCCGGGTGCAGTAACCGGGTGTCGGGGGGATAATTTTACTCCTGGAGGATTATAGGATGGTGATGGAATGGCTCTTTGGGCCGAGGGCAAGGAGATGGCAGGAGGTTGAGAGTGTGTTTTTTTTTTTGCTTGCTTGCTTGCTGGCAAATTAAAGCAGTAGCCTCAGGGGCAGGAGAAATAAACTGAAACATGGTGACATTAAAGGTAAAGACCACATCACGGCCTGATCTCTGCTAGGAAAAACAGAATGATAACACTTGGGCCTGGTGATAAACACTGACTGGGACACGGTTACCTGACAGGGTTGTTATTACAAAGAGTAAGGTCTAATCTGTATCAAATCACGAGGGGGGAACAGACTGGGAGCTATTAGTCTTGGGTCAAATTATTTCATGTGGTGCCAGAGGGCAAAACGTGGGTAAAAGAAGATGGTTTTAAATAGGCGCATTGATAAAATATCTATATACAGCGCAGCTTCATGTAAAGCTTTTATCAAACACCCGGATTGTGCAGTCAACTGTTCATTTGTTGCCTCTCCCTCCCCGTGGCAAAGCAGCTTACAGCATAAAGGAGATTACACATAACCAAATATACAAACATAAAAAACTGCAAAGCCCGCATGACCCCTGCCTATGAAGACACACACACACACACACACACACACACACATACACACACACCTATTTCGAGACCCAAATCTGCGTATAGATTTGTGTTTCTATCTGACCCGAGGCTTTCATCCACACATAAATACAGTACTTAAAAACAGTACATTCCCCTCGATGGCCTGTAAGAGCCTGCAGCTTTACTGCGTCGGGATTCAATCCTCTCACATTGACATATTTACTCACTCATAAATCCATAAATACAACACTCCATAAACGCGACATGCACCCATTCCTTCCCATGTCTCCTGCATCAGAGCCAATGTAGAGTTGGGCTCTCTTTGTGCGCTATTAAGACATTTTTTTATAACTGCGAGCGTAAAACCCAAAGGGAGACACAGACTCAGGTGACCCTTGGGGGAGGTGGGTCACTGAATGTAATCTTTACAATGAGCAAAGCAAGGACTCAGCAGCCGGGGGAATACACGGGCGCAGCTTGAATGAGCCTCGCTCAGCAGTTGAGAGTGTGTGTGAAAGGGAGAGCGAGTGAGAGACGGGGACAAATGTCTCATCAACCTCCACACAGCCCACATCCTCGAGGCACTCTCCAGTAGGCGTTTTTTTGGAAGTGATGGCTCAGAAAACACCGCCTTGGTTCTTTACTTTCTGTTGTTAGTTATATTAGTATTAAATTGCCTCTTTTTGTTTCCTTTCTGAGCTTCAGTGGAGGGATTGTAACACAAAGATTACATTTCACACCAAAAACACTGACTCAGGTAGATACACACTTGATCTAAGGCAGCTGAAGGGACGTGAAAAAGGATTCTGGGTTATCATCATGTACAGGGTAACTCACCAAATGTTCACACTGAAGTGTGTTTAGGACTTCTGGATATGTGAATAAAGTAGTATAAAGCCTTTTGTGGCTCCAGAGGAAGCTGCAAGTAATCTGATATATTGCCTCCAGTGATGTCACTCAGTGCCAAAGTTGAATTGTGGGAAATGTAGGATCTGCTGTATTGAATTTAATAATTTATTCTTACCATCCATAATGAGTCCGACAGTGATATAGCAGTGCAATGCTAGACCAGAGGGCTGTTTTTCAAAACCTGCCACCTCCATTACCCACAATGCAATTTAGCCACTGACGGACCTCAGTGGAGGCAATTTATCAGATTACATGCAGCTTCCTCTGGAGCAACAAAAGGCTTTATACTTTTCAAGTATACAGTAGCACTCCCAAAGACATTTACACACTTTAATGTGTAAAAATGGGAGAGTTAACCTTTAAATTGAAATCCCATTAAGAAGGAATGTTTTCAGAGCCACTGGGAGAGGAGGAACAATGGCAGGGACTGAAGACTCAGCATATCTGTACACAGTGTTGGGGATGTTAGTTTATAATGGAAAAGGTTAGAAAGTAGTGGTTACCCCCGTTGAAAATGTAGAGTATTTTAACTATTTTAATTCTACATTAAAGTAATGTAACTTATTCCATTTGATTACTTTATGATTTCTAATCTAGCAAATGTTTTAAATCGGCAATGAAAAGTCTAATTGGTAGACAAAAGGCAGTGCAAATTCAAACAAGGGAATCAATCAAAAACACCATCCTAAACTAGAGCACACACTGCTCAATGAATTGTGCCTTGCATGTAACCAGTCAGTCCCCGACACTGTCATTACACGAGGGCATATGAATATTGTTTTATGTATTTCAAGTTATCTTTTAAGAAAGAAAGACTGAGAAAAAAACTCTCCTTGTATTGTTAGAGGTGACTGCTATGAACGGACAAAACTGCACACAATTTTACACACACGCCAAACGGCAGGAGAGATATTGGGTTTGGTGACCGAAGGACACACATACACACATTCTGATTTTGCCACATAAGCACATGCTTCCAGGCCATGACCATGAGAGAGATGGCATGATGACACAAGTGCATACATCAGGGAAAAATATCTGAAAATTGAGGGCACATGTTAAAACATGCTGAGAGCAACACTTCTATCCAAAATCTATTTGCAACACGGACCCCAGTCATTCCTACACCCATCTTCTGTATGTTGTGACACTGCCCCCTGGTGTCTTTTAGAGCACGGTGCGACAATATAAGAATGTACTGTACCATGCATTCATGTTTCAGGCTGAGGAGAACACTTTGTATACGAGTATATTATTTAATTTCACTTTGAAAAAACAGGATGGAAAATAAAAGCACAGTTCTTCTGTAACAACACAATTATGAACTTTGTTTCCATTTTACAACACAGTCAGAACAAAAGTGATGCGATGGGCAGCACATAAGCACAACTGTAAAGGAAGAGACGTGCTATCCTACCTCTGCATGCCACACGTATAAATCTAATATCAACTAGATTCTGTTTATTGGCTTTATGAAAAACATTTTGCAGTTCTTTCACTTCAAGTAATGAAAATGTACTCAGTGACTTTTCACTGACAGGGAAGAACACCATGGGAACACAGGATCGCCCTTAAGAAAACTCATCTTCTTTATAGCCAATATTTCTTACTGATGGATGACTATACCCGGTCATTTACAAAACAGTTCAACACAGGGCTCTCCCCGTTAGTGTGACCCATGTTTCTGACAGTGAACTGTATTTGAAAATAAGTCAATACACTAATTTTAAATTTATTTGGACCATGTATGTCATTAATTACATATGATAAAATTTAAAGATGGTTAATTCTGAGGTTGCCCTGCTTGAAGAAAAGAAAAAAAAATTATTTGTAATAAATGTATCTGGGACCTCAGGTTGTTTTTTTTGCAAACAAAATTAAAGTGCAGAATCATTTTTCGAATCTTTTCAAATTGGATTAGGGCCCATATCAGGCTCTTGCTGCTCATCCATGTAGTAGGGATCTCCTTGATGGACCCTGTGATTGTGCACCCTCAGGTTCCCCCTGTGGGCAAATCTCTTCCCACACTCTGTGCAAGCGAAAGGCCTCTTCCCCATGTGAACGTCCCTTTGGTGGGCTCTTAAGTTCCCGCTGCGGGCGAAACGTTTACCGCACTGAGCGCAGCCAAAAGGCCGCTCCCCTGTGTGTGTGCGAGTGTGCACGGTGAGCTCTGAGGGAGTGAGGAAGCTCTTGTCACAAAACTGACAAGGATGCAGTCTGACTCCTGTGTGGCGTAAAAGGTGTC
Source organism: Lagodon rhomboides (assembly GCA_039737535.1). NCBI lineage: Eukaryota > Metazoa > Chordata > Actinopteri > Spariformes > Sparidae > Lagodon > Lagodon rhomboides. The sequence continues at coordinate 10,763,038 of CM077794.1, read as the reverse complement.
TGCGCTGGTGGGAGGGGTAGGTGAAACACTTTGTACAGTACGGGCAGGTGTAAGGTCGTCCGGTCCCTCCACCGGGAGCTGCAGGGTGGCTCAGAGTATTTGTGTGCCGTAGTGTGAGCGACTGTGAATTGGACTGTGGTCGGAGAGGGTCTCTGTTGCCAAAAGATGTGACCCGCCGTGTGTGATTGATGGGGCCTCTCCCAACTCTGTCGTCTCTGGGTCTCCATGAGGATTCGCCAGAGGGGGCTTGGGGTTGAACCTGGCGAGCCCCCCTCTGCCCCACGGCCTGGCCCTGCACAGAATTCTGATTGGAGTTCTGGTTCTCAGGCTCCTGATCCAGGAAAGGGAAAGAGCTATCGTCATCTTCATTGCTGGTCTCGTCAGAGCCAAAACCAGGTCGGAAGCAGGATGCATCTGTTCCAGTGCTGCTGCTAGCTGGACCAGAGCAGCCGGTGCCATCGGTCTGCAGGTTATCTAGACCGGACACCCCACCTCGGGTAGCGTCCAACCCCGGTAACCACTCTCCAGGTTGAGCTAGGCTTGGGTCAGGCCTGGGGGAGCAACGCCCGCTCTGGGAGATGGAGAGAAAAGGGGTGGAGGCTTGATCCTGGAGGGGTCTGTGGTCTGCACTGCGACTGCCCTGATCCCAGTGAGACACTACAGAGAAATCGAAGGGGGTAAGAACAATTGATGCACTTTCTAAAGTAAAATTTCCTTACACAAGGAATTTCATTTTGTTGGAAGAATAATGTAGGAACTTCTTCTTACATTTGGCCTTGGCTTGTGTGGCAGACAGGGTATCTATCTGCCTCTGGTCCACAGCAGCAAGACTTCCCTCTGGGGCTTGGACTGCGACAGACCCCAGGGTAGGCCGCGATCCAGCTCGCTGTGGAAAATAAGTAAACCAGATCTGTAAGACACAGAAGTACTAACGGCAAGCCATGGTGCAGTTTTCACCTTGTGCTGGCTTCTATTTATTGTACAGCAAACTTTTGAATCATGGAGAGGCAGGACAGGGTCTGACCTCATGTTTTACTGAAGCTCCATCCTGGCCTGTGACCTCCTCTTTCATCCCGCTGAGGCTCTGACTGAGCACTTCTACTGGGTCTGAATGAGAAGACACATCCTTTTCCACATTCAGTCCTGTGCAAGATAAGTATTGGTGGTCATTGTATCTGTAAAGCTTCTCGTGCTAGTGTGTTCACAGACAGAAAAATGGGTTGATCGACATGCACCCATGCAAAGGATACACAGCTATAGATATGACGTTGGATTACTTTTATCAAGTTTTTACTCTTGTGTCCTACAACGATGGCCAAGTGAGTATTTATGATCTCCTGACTTAAATATTACCTGATCCTGCCAGGGTCTGCTGCCTCAAGCCGCCATCCCTGTCTCCTGAAGACATCTCCCCTTCATCGCCCCCTCCACCCTTCGCCTTCTGCCTCCTCTCCACTTTCTCCAGCTTGCCTCGGAGGATGGAGATCTCCTCTGACTTCTGCGCTAGCTCCGCCTGCTGTTCACACAGGCTGCTCTCAAAGATCTTGGCGATCTCGCACACAGCAGCTGCCAGCAGCGAGTCCATGACGGTGGCCAGCTGAGCGTGGAAAGCACTCCTCACAGTCTCCATTGTCCTTTGTTTAAGTGATGATGTTTTAATGTCAACGACTGATTGACACCGCTGTTTTTTTCTGTGGTTGGCCTCCAGAGGCAGCTGGGGGACGATGTGGCTAACACCGCACACTGCCATGAGACGTTGCCATGCTAAGTAATGTTAGCTACGCCATTACCAGTGGCTGTTTGCGGCAGCAGTTTGTCTTTATCTCTTAGCGGTTAAATATCACTAGATAGTCAACCTGTGTGACGTTTTTAAGCTATGATGTCATGGCAATCAGCCTGTAGGCTAACGCTACTGTTGAATAAAGTGATGACAGGCACATGAAATGCAGAGACTGTCTGCATAGTACGAGTACATAAACAACTAACTTCTAGCAAACCGTAAAGATAAAAACTTGTTACCAGGCGATGCTATTGTTATTAGCGTCTGTCTCGTTAGCCAACATCACATACAGCTAACGTGTAAACAAGGGAGCCAACGGTGCGTAGCCAGTCCTAGCTCGTTCTCGCTAGCATTCTACCTAACTAAGTAAGAGCAAAACAAACACCCAAAGACGGAGGTTGCAGTGTTTCTGATCAGTCGTCGGCTAATATATTCACTGCCTGACCTTGAATCCATGAAAACAGTTCAGTCATGCTCAAAGATGCGGCGACTCATCGTCCAGCTAGCAGGTTGGCGTCTGATGTGATGATTGTTGCAAGTCTCGCGAGAAGAAAGCTGCGGAATTCAGTTCCTTCATAGCTGCATTAAAAAAAAAAAAAAACAATAAAGATCCAAAATATGTGTAATGCTGTGTAGACTACATTTTTAAATTAATAAATAAATAAATTATTAAGAGGTCGCACTAGAAATTTACTTTAAAAGAAAATTAAAACACATTATTTAATACATTTGCAGGCCAAGGTACATTTTATTGGGGCAATGTTGACAAAGTCTGAATACAGCAACATTCCTGTTAAAGAAAAATACAAAATACAACAAATATTTACAACTGTGAAGCATGTCCACTTCCCTTCTTCCTTGTCTTACAACTCAAGCATGAGATGAAATGATTTTACAGTAACCAATTACATTTTGTCCAGTAACATCACAAAGATGGTTTCAAAAGTCTCCATAACCAAGCACATCAGCAGACACTGGGCTGATCTGAAAGATTGTGATTAAGGCAAATAGTAGACAAACATGCACAGAGAACTCAAAACTTACTTTCACTGGATACAGCAGGTTTGCTGCAAGATGACAGATTTTTAACAAGTAGAGATTTTGTTCTACAGCTTCTACCGTAGTTATTCTTTAAGAATATATACTGGAGCTCTGCAACCTATATTGTTGTGAGAGAGCAGGTGTGCTTTAAGGCAATGTTGGATTTACATCACTGCATCAATGTCATGAGGTACCTTGATGAATTAGTCTGAAAGAATCATCCCCCCCACTCCCATTAATGGTTTCGTAGTTCAGATTTCCTGAACAAATTTATAAAATTACAATTCTTTTACAAACTTAGTGTTGATAATGGTAGAACAAGAGCCCCTGTTGGTGAATGGACCTCTCTGTTCTAGGGATCGACAAATATGGTTGTTTCCAGGCTGATACCAATTATCAGTAATCATGGAGACCTATAACCGATTAGTGGAGCAGATATACATTTGCAGTAAAAATTTAAATTTCGTGCCCAAAGTTAAAATAAGCAGTGGTGGAATGTAACTCAAGTATTGTACACAAGTATACTTTTGAGGTACCTGAGTTATTTCAATTTTCTGCTACTTTATACCTCCTCTCCACTACATGTATTTGTTAACTGTAGTTGCTAGTTTCTTTGCAGATTCAGGTTATTCAGTGTTGATAGGCTACTACATTTGAGGTGACCAATCAGATATTGTTGTGGGCGGGGCATTGAGTGAAACCACAGATTTGCCATAGACAGCATGCTGCATCAGAGCCCATGTAGCACATTTAAAATACATTTTTAAAAAAAGAATAAATACCTGATACCGAAAAAAAATGCTGAATATTGGCCCAAATAATCAGTCTATCCCTACTCTGTACGTACACAGAGACACCTATGAAATGAGGAGACTGATATGACGCATTAAGTGTGAAGTTTCACTGTGAAAGTTAGTCCTTAACAGCTTAACTTAAAACTCAAAAAAAAGTAAAATGCTGGGAAAACCCCACCACCAAACAGTACATCATGAATGACGACATCCAGGGTTTCGGTGTCCGCAGACAGGTGATACTAACTGTAAACTGGCTTACTTATGGATCTGCATGTGGTTCTTTAGGCGCCCTTTAAGTAAGAACCCTTTTCCACAAATCTTGCAAAAGAGACGCCAGTCCTTGTGATATTTTAACACATGCCTATCATGCTTTGTTTGTGAGAGGAAGTTCTTCTCACACTTCTCACACTGGAACAAAATACCAGTGCACTTCTTTTTGTGGATGTTAAGCTGCCACAAGGAATGATACTTTGCAGCACAACGGTCACATTTGAAAGGCTTCTCTCCTGTGTGGGTGCGGAAGTGTGCAATCAATGAATATTTGGTTTTGGTGACCTTTGGACACTTTAAGCAGGTGAATCCATCATGGCATCGGGTGCCCATTTCTTTCCATAGTACACCTGGCCTTTTGTCATGATTGGGTTTTCTCTGAACGTTGTTGTGGTTGCTTGCTTGACTTGTGTCTTTGCTGGGAGAAATCGAAACCTCTTGATTCTCTTCAGTTTCCTCTAAAGGCACGGCCCATGTAAGGATTCCATTTGTCTCACTGGTATTCTCTTGGTCTTTGTGCATTCTCGTCATGTGCATTTTGAGAGCCTGGTTAACGCGGAATTTCTTAAGGCATATGCTGCAGCGAAATGGCTTTTTGCCTTTATGAACACGCATGTGCTCTCGCATCTTGCAGATCGACTCGTACTTCTTCTTGCAGAATGGACAGGTATGCTTTTTGGTGGGTCCATCTTTCTGGACAGATGATTCACCATGGCCGCATGACAACGGTAGTTTTTCTACCTTAATGATCACCCCTTTTTTGTTCTGTGATGAAGGTGTGTTGTCCTTATTGGTAACCGTTTTTCTGCTTGGTGACAAAGCTTTGTCGTCCTTATTGATCACCTGTTCTTTGCCTGGGGCATCTTTTTCATCACAGGACTGATGTTTTGGAGGGTCAGTGGACTGTGCTTGTCTTGCCAACAATTCCTTAAATTTTCCACAACTTAGTTTATGCTGGTTGAGAATACTTGGAAAAGGGAACTCTCTTTTACAACCTTGGCACTTCTTGTGTGATCGCACATGCACGCTTCGGCCAAAGAGTGTATCAAATTTCTTCTTACAGAATTTGCAGGTGTAGATCTTTTGACTGTCTTTTTCCACAGACTCCAGTTCTGTAGACTTGGACTCAGTTTTTATGATTTTTTCCCCCTCCCCCGTTTGAGTTCCCCGTCCTCTTCTTAGACCTCGAGGTGTGTCTGTTAGGTCGGTATATTCTTCTCTGATGTCTTGGAGCAATCTCTTTATGTCATTTCGTACTGGTCCACGGGGAGTTTCTTGAACAGACATTGTGCGTCTGTGCTTCACCTGTAATGAAGAACCTATGAAAGAAAAACATTGCAAGAAAATTAAACTGGGTCATTGAAAAGGAGAGGTGACTTGAATATGATAAACTAAACAGTTTATTATCCAACAAACTAATTTAATTAGATGGGCAGAGCTACAAGACAAATTGATTTCCAAAGATGCTCTAATGTCCAATTTTTAGCCAATTCTGATTTGAGCCGAATTGCGATTTTTTTTTTTCTTCTAATATCATTGACAGCATACACAAATATTTTTGTAATCTTCCTTTGATGAAAAATTCAACTGTATGTTCAAAATAAAACAGTGACAAGTGACCAGGTTACAAGACCTTCTCTCGTTGTCACTATTCTTGTCTTTAGTCTTTCCTATAATTTTTTTGTTTTAGCGCGCAACGTATTCAAGTTGCATCACCGATGCATATGTCATCCATGATTGGTTTGGAGATTAACTCAAACTGTGATGGCAAGATAGTCAGCAATGGTGAAATGAGGTGCAGAGCAGTCAAGGAACATTTTAAGCAGCTGATGAAATGTTTGTTTTGTTTTTAACATTGTAGCCGACAGCCTGGAATTGCGGCAAAACGCAATTAAGACTCTCACAGTGAGCGGTGTCAGCCGGGCAAGAGTCAGCCCACATCTAGTGCATAAACATCTTAATCACAATGTACGCAAGCAAGTATGTAAACAATGCTGCTGGAAATGATAAAATAGCCATCTGCGAATGCAACATGTACTGTGCATGCTTGAATGTAACCATAGATATGAAAGTGCACTTACAATCTCATTCTGACTATTCCAGAAATCAATCAATTAATTAATTAAAAAAGGAAAACTCACCTCTCCTGGTTCTCCTGCCACCCCCTGTTTGCTGGTGAGAGTCAATGCCACAGTCATCCACCTACAATACAAATGTATTTGTTATATATCCAATGATTAAAATTACAAGGTACAAGAAATGGTACACGTCTGAAACAATTACTGAGATGGATTCTCTCAATGCCTAACTGACTGCCTCTCGATACAGAAACACAATTATTTGATCCTGATGCAGTGTTGGGTTATGGTTAGCTGTCACAACATTTAAGTGCGCCGACAACTTTTTTAGCTCGTCTCCTTTAACAACATAAATTCACAGTGTATCATAGGTAAAATGCTAATTTGTCATCCCCTTCACCTCCTTCTTGATTGGAACCTGCCACAGAGGAATGTACAGCTTGCGCAGTCTTACGCTGGGACACACGCCATCCTCTTGTGTGGGCACAGTCTCAGAGCCCAGAGGAGCACACCAGTCATCAGGTACTGTACAAACCCACACACAAACACACAGACATGATCAAGCTGGGTATGTAAGCCACATAATGATGTGATTCATTTCACTGCAATGATTTTCATTTAAATTAATATGCACCTCATGAAAACGTCCGGCAACACCAGTGATGCTTTAGGTGTGCTCTAGTAGAATCTGGTATTTTGTTTATCAGATGTATTCTTACTTGGTTTGTTTATAAGTATTTGTTTTCACTTTGATGATTGATACTGTTAAAGACAAAAACAGATTTACATCCATAATGACTCTGTTTAAAACAAAAAGAACATGAAAACATCCAGGTGTTTGGATACTGTAATGGTTTTAAACTGAGTTTCTATATACGGATAGCTCTCTAAAACACTTACTATATTGATCAACAAAAGGTTTTTCTCACAGTAAAAAGTAGTATATTTTGTCAAGTTATTTACCTCATTTACACACCATACCTTCAAAATCAATCTCAGGACAATTAGAAGTGTGTCCAGAGGCGTCCGGGACATCCTCAGGCTTTCTTTGTGGTTCATTCTTCAGAGTTTTATTCATCTCCGTTCCTGTGTCACCTCCGCATGGTCTTTCCCTCAGCTTGATCTCTGCTCTCTGTAACTTTATTTTAAGGTTAGCTATCTCTTCTCCCCTCTGCACCAGCTCCGTCTGATGATTATGTAGGCTGGTCTCAAAGATCTTCATTATTTCATACATAGCCCTCCTCAGGGTTGAGTCCATGGTTGTTGTCAGCTGGGCACTGAATTCTCTTGTCAGACGGTCGGACATCTTTGGAGATGTGTGGCTGCTGCTTGCAGCTGTCCTTGATCAAGACTTGTGTGATTCTATACTGGTCCTTTTGCAAACCACGGTCACCTTACACCTACATAGAGAGATGACAGATCAAGTTAGGGTCAGCTAGGGTCACTAAAGCCTGGTGTACGTTTGCTGAAACAGGACTCTGGGCGAGGGATGTTCTGCCTTCCCATTTCAATTAATCAGTCACAACACACACAGTAAAACTGTTTGGAAAAACCCGTTCACGTTAAGAGAGGGCCATCAGGAACTTATGTTACGACGCCACATTAAATTGGGATACAAAGTGAGCCGAAACAGTGATGTCTCTCGTGTCTCTTTCTCAATCACATTGTCGTTAGCTAAAGATATCTATGTTAATGACTAACGTTAGCTAGTTCGGCTAATTATTTGGTTTGCGACTAAAGAACAGCAGACCAGAAACTAATTCCTTGCTACGAACACATGTTATTGCAGTAACGACAACACGTACATGCGTTACACGTTGTATATTTAAGCAGCTAACGTTGTATATTTAAGTAGCTAACGTTGTACATAGCATGCAACCGTCTGTGCAATACTGACCGTTCAGCACTGAACTCCTGAACGAAGAAACTTGCTCTTAAAGGTCTTAAAGATCTTCAGTGAACTGGCAACATCGAAATATCAAAACCGGAGCCGTATTTGTTTCTTTTAATTTAGTTTCACGAACACACTGGAGGATGGGTGTCCGCCATTTTCGCGAGAGGAGGAGTTACGCCACTACCACGTCATCTTGGCTGTGACGTTATTGCAAGAACACACCATATTCACCCCGCGTATACTTATTATGTTGTTCAACTTTTGAACAACAATGCAAAATCAAACCTAAAACGTGACTGTCAGGATAGTGTGAAAGGGTATTTAACGTACAATCCATGGCAAAACGAGATTTTGCTTTGCGCATGCGCTCTCTGTTTGCTACCAAGCCGGGAGTTACCGTAGCAACCAGGCTGGTATAAAGACACAACCCGGTTTGTAACTTTAACGTGAATAAAAGCAATAACGCTGCGCTGTGACTCCACAACACGTTTATTCTATCTTTATTCAACCAGGAAGTCCCTTGAGATTAAAATGTATTTTTCGAGGGAGACCTGACCAAGACAGCACACTGTTAACTACACAGTTACAGACATTTATACAACAGAGCACATTTAAAAATAGACAAAGAACAAAAGGACACATATTATCAAATCCATTTTAGGAATATAAATTGCACTCCTAAATTACACAGTTTCTTTTTTCTCTCTCTTTCAATGTTCACTTAAAGCAACATTATGTAGTAATGGAATGGTGTAGGGATAACATGTTTTGTAGGATAACCCTGAAGTTAACATCACCCTTGTTCCCCCCGGCAAAAAGCCTGTGAGAATTTTGAATTGAATTTTATAATATCCTCGAAAATAAACCCTGGCAAACACAAGTTTGAATGTGATCAGTGAACTGTGGTAACCAAAGACTTTATTTCAGGCATTTAACCAAACCAAAAACCAATATATATATGACCAATATATATATATATATATATATATATATATATATATATATATATATATATATATATATATATATATATATATATATATATATATATATATATATATAAATATATATAAAAAACATTGACTTTAAGACGAAGGACATTAAGTTTGAAGATGCTAACCAGTTCCCGGGTTTTAGGACTACAGACTACACCACTCTATTGGCATTTTGTGCAATTTGGCACCCTCACAGTTTCTGAGTATGTTTGTCAGACATAATGAAGGTGCAAAGAAGGCGGTAGACTTCGATGACTGGCTTTGTAGAACCATGGGGCTGAACCAACCTAGAACTCCCACGCGCACAGCAGACAGAACACACACTCTTTATACACACACACACACACACACACATACACACACACACAGTATGTAGGTGTAAAAACATGGATAAGCTGCTGACTAAACATACACACCTTGTTTGGCACATCCACCCTCAGGTGAAATTCTGAAGTCTCCATCTAACAAAGGAACTCTACTGACATGTAAAACAAATGATCACACGCTAGGAAAGACACAGGCATGTACATGTCCCTCATCCAGGAGACGACTGAGCAGGCCCGAGGCCTCCTGTGGATCCACATACTTTACATATATATTACATAATTTGTACAGAAATTCTGTCAGGGCAATTTGTAAATTGTGATTTTGTAATTCTGTTCTGTACATGTGACATCCATTGCATGTCTGTCCGTCCTGGGAGAGGGATCCCTCCTCTATGGCTCTTCCTGAGGTTTTTGATATACATACAAAACTTATTACGTCATAACAATGTTATGTGTTGAAAACTTGTATCTTGAAGTAAACATGTATGTAACGCTGTGACAAGGGGGTGGAGTGGCTGTGACAGAGACGCCATTCCCCCTAATACAAGACACTGTACCATCAAAATGATTTTGAAGCTGTTATCTTAAGTATCAAAAGGTAAAGTACTCACTGTGCAATATAATGCTTCCTGTCAGTGTTTTATTTTATTTGATGCTTTTGAATTAACATACTGCTGCATTCATGTGTATGTTGCATTTTACCGCTGTAGTGGCGGTGCACAACAATATGCTCTAGTGAAAACTTCATATTATTTTTTTTATCAGGTTATATTTTCCTATTGGCAGAAACTGCTAACCTCATCATAGGCATAAACTGGTGTGTATTTTTACTGTAATTGTGTAATTCACTGACTGAAAAAAAAAAAGAATTCTGACCTTCCCTCAGATAACAAGAAATCAGTAAGCAAATGCAAATATATTTGAGTATCTAACTGAACACCTCCCACTTTGTCAATGAATACCACTTTTCACGTCAGCTCACACTGGGCTCATTGTTTTCAAACAAAGGTCGACATAGAGATGCAGTTAGGACAGGCAGACAATTTCTGGAAAACTATCCACAAAAATCGGCTTCTGAATTTTGGGGCCACAAGTAGGCTCTCCCATCTACGGATATTTCCTCATTTTTTTCCTTTAATCTTAAATAGATCCAATTGTTCCTGTGCCACATGTACCTAGCAAGCTAAATAGACATTTTTAATAGAGGATGTGCTGATATGTCAGAGTAGAAAAAGCATGGGATAAATAATAAAATTACTGATGGATGAATTCCATTTAGCTGCTTCTAGTTGGGTATTTTTTTTTGTCTTTGGTTTTATTTACCCTAAACATGTTAAATGCAGTGTGCCTTTCAGGCTGGACAATCAAAGAAAACAGATTCATTTTTGGTCTACATGGTTTACTTTATTGCATTTAAATTGAAAGGGATCAGTGCAAAGCTAAAGGGTCATATTAAGTGCTTTTAAGACAGCCATACAATATATTGGCCAGTGGATTACTGGGTGTCTTTGCTTCTTCAATTCATGTTTGTACATCTATGAAAATACTGGAATGTTCTTCAATTTCAGTGCGTTGACCTCCATGTCAGCCAAAGGTAGTGTTGTTCCAGGCCACATTGGCTGCCTCCATGTCTACAAAGTTAATATAAATCCTGAAATAGACACAAAGGGAAATAGGTTAATGAGATTAGACATTAACATTGAGCAAGATATCTGCACAGAGGTAGTCTTTGTTTCTGTCGCAATATTACATTTACTTATCAAATTGCGTGCAGTAATGGTTGCTATGTGTGTTTGCTACCTGTCAGCAGAGATGCCCAAGTGTTTGTTGAGCAGTCCACACAGGAGTTTAGAGTATTGCTTGTTCTGAGGACCGCTGATCTTGCCAATACTGGTGAGAGAGCAGAGTGCACAGGGGTCTCCCTTTCCTCCGAACATCATCATCTGGTCAGGGTTGATGTGCACGGCAATGTACTGGTATATATGCAAGACAGAGACACAAAAGTGTGTGTGTGAGTCATGACTGGTGTTAGCCTATCAAATATAGACAACAGCAAACAACAAACTTTTGTCAGCCACGGGCCAAAAGCAAACACGTGTTGTATTGTTTAACTGCAATAATGGTACGAGGATCCCAAATTCCCCTAATGACTGACATTCATAACGAGTAACCCTGCCCACCATGCTCAGATAATGAAAACAGTACTACATATTTAAAGAGCATTTATTACCTCACAAAAAAAATTGGCATAAACAATGATTTTTATTATAAATATTTTCACTAATTCCTCTTCTTTATTATAAACGGGCCAAATCAAACCTCATGGTGGCAGTCCTGGATAACAGTGAAGGCTGTAACGAGGATTTTTTAAATAGTTTCCCCACCGCAATCCCAAGTTGTCACCAGAATATACCTGTAAAATTTAAGATTTGTTTCTTATTATATTCATTGATTTGACTATTTACTTTACAGCAATTTCCCTACAAAATAGTCTAAATGCTACTTAATATTCTGTTGTGAAAATACTGAATGACTTTAGTGTATTTTAACATAATTAAAAATGTGCAATATGTAAGAATTTTGGTTTAAAACATTCAAAAAAATTACGAAAATCATGAAAAAAAGAATGTGAAGATGTAACAGTTTTGACATTAGAAGTTATCTACTGATGTTAGCATGCTAACTGTGCTAACAAGCTAACAGCAGCTACAGACATAAACAGAACACAGTCAGCAGCAGATAGCTACTGTGGTTACATGCTACCCCTGTTTGAGTACGAGTAAAACAGGTGGCCAAATTTTTACATCTTTAATATAAAAACATACAAATTTGAGGATATTTAGCCAAAAATTAGAATCACCTTGTAAATGACAGGAAGTAAACTGTATGCTAAAATATCAAAATTCCCACAATGACGGAGAAGATATTCAGTCTAACATGTTTAAAGGATTAGCTTTTAACATGAGGGTTAACTGAACTTCTGACACTATGACCAATCATTTACCAGAAACTCTTGAAATAACAGTCTGTTTGCATTATTGCACCACCAGCTCATTGCTCATTCAGAGAGGCGTTAAATGTCTGCTTTTAGCTGCAAATACGTGGAAATCAGGCTTCAGCTGCTGCTCGTGTTGCACTCAGCAGAATAGTCAAGTCATTCCTATGGAGAAAGAATGAGGGCGGATTTAGTTTTGCAGGTCCTACAGGGATGAGCATTGCACCTGGCCTACCTTACCTGTGCAGGTTTGCCCATCGCTTTAGCCAGCTCCTCGGTGGCCTCGGTCAGCAGGCTCGACGGCACATCGCCTTTGGCCACGTTGGTGCTCACCACAAACATCGGCATGATTACTTCTCGTCTGTTCTGTTTCCTCCCCTTCGCGAACTGTACTGCAGATGGCAGACGCTGCAACTCAACCCCAGAGGCGGAAGAAACGACGTGTCTTCCTCTTCTCAGTGTGCAATCATGAGGCAAAACTTAACAACAGCGCCTCCATCCTCCCTGGAAGACATTTTAATGTTCACGCTGGCTAAACAAAAAAAAAAAACACTGTCAGCGAAGAGGTATTATTGTGCTGTTACTTACATAAAAATAATTTTCACCACCACTGTTGAAATCAAATCAAGCGCAAGGTAATATATATAAAACCGCGGGCTTGTGTTTTTCGAGGGTGCGGCAGCTCTTGAGTGTAGGGTAATTACGGTACTGGGCATGCGCAGTCTGCTCAAGCATCGTTAAGCAGTGCTGAAGGAGGCGAGGAGGAAAACAGTAGCAGGGGGAGAGCGGACAGAAGTTGGATGGCGCTTTCCTTTGTCGCCGTGTCTCCGTGCTTATGAACACCGAGCGAGCTCGTCTGCCACCCGTGAAATCGTACCGTGTGTCGCCGTTTCACGTCCAAGTTACTCCTCCGGGCTTCATCCAACAAACGGTGCGTATACGAGGCTAAATTAGCCAGTCTGCTAGCACGATCACTTTCCGCCGTTGCGGAGGGGTTACTGCTCCTCGTCCACTTTAACAGTCGGTCATCATCAAGTTATTTCAACTAGCTAATTCTGGTTTGGTGTTAAACTACAATAGCGATGTTGTACCTCTCGAATAGCCCTTTAGTATAGTCTGTAATTAAACAGACGGAATAGCCATGATGTTAATATGTGGATCCGCTGAGCCTTGTCACAGGTTAATGTTGATATTATGAAGGTTTTGTAGCTGCTAGCTAGTAGCGACAAGTAAAGTTCGTTTATGTAACAGACAGGCTATCGATAAGATTGGATATATTGTGGCTAAAGCTGTTCGATCGTGTGAAACTTTTGCGATATCGATGGAAGACTGTCTCGTATGTCTCCTGATCATGACGTCCAACTGTTACTGAAACCGTCCTCAGGTCGTCAAGATGATGGAGGAGTCGGTCTCCACGTTCGAGACCCATCTGACTGCTGTCATGGACAGCCTGATCCGAGCCTCCGTCTGCGAGATCACCAAACTCTTCCAGGAGACGGTGAACGACTACCTGGTGGAGCTGTCCGTCAACAGGAGGGAGAACGAGGCTCTCAAACTGCGGCTGAGGCTCACTGAGAACAAGCTGAGGACCGAGCGCAAGTACGGGATGGGCTGGGCTGCCCACCGCCGCAACGCCGGACTGGAGGAAGCAGCTGGAGGGCGGCAGAAACGAAAAGTTGAGGGTGCCCGTGAGTATGTTTCATTGCTTGAGGATGGCCTCTCCTCTCAGACAAGGAGGCTTACATCACCTCTTTTTTTTAAAGTTTGTATGATGATTAAAGCTGCCTTTACAATCAAAAGGCACCTTGCAAGAACATCTTCCGTATTTCAGTGTTTGAATGTGAGAAACAGGTTTGTTGCTGTGCAGTCGGGGCTTATGTGAAGACGCACTTGTTTTGTTGGAAACCATCTGGCAAGAGCTGATCTCTCCCTCCCTCCCTGCCTCCTCCTTCCTCCTCCGCCTCCTCTTCATGTTCTCTCCCTCTGTCCTTCACCTCCCCCTCTCTCCTCTCTCTCTCTCCCTCCCTGCTGCATTCTGTCCCTCCCACTCCTCTGTGCTGTTCTGCACACTCTCTCTCCCTCCCTCCCTCCCTCCCTTCCTGCCTTGCTCCTCTCCCTCCCTCCCTTCCTCCCTCCCCCCACCTCCTTCTCTTCACTCTCTGCCTCCCTCCAACTCCACCTCCTCCCCTTCCCGCTCCTCGCTCCTTCACGCCCTCGCCTCCTTCCTCTCTCCCTGCCCCCACCTCCTCCTGCTCTGCTCTCTCCTTCATCACGTTGCACACACACTCCCCCGCCCTCCCTCCCACCCCCGCCTCCTCCGCTCCACTCCTCTCCCGCTCCTCTCCACCACCACCACCACCGTAATTACACACTTCCTCTCCACCGCCACTTCTCCTCTGTCTCTCCCTCTCATCTTTTCACATGTTCATTCTTCTCTTTCTCCTTCAACATGTCCTCCCTCTACTCCTCCTCCTCCTCCTCTCCCCGGCAACCCCCCCCCATTCCACTTCTCCCTCTCTTCTCTGCCTCTCCTCCCTTTCACGTGTCTCTTTCTCCTTTCCGCTCGCTTGTCTGTCCTTCTACGCCCCCTCTCTCCTCACTCGTTCATCATGCTCACTCCTCCTCCACTTCTCCCATTCCTGTCTCCCTTCCCCCCAACCCCCCCTCTACTCCTGTTCCCTTCTGCCTCCCCTACCCCTCCTCCTCCTCCTCCTCCTCCTTCTCATCTCCCACTTCTCCACCCACTTCTCCTTCATCTCTCTCTCTCTCCTGACCTCCCAATCATCTCCTCCCACTTATCTCTCTCCCCCTCATATTTCATTCTCTCTCCTTCCTGTCTCCCCACATGCCCTCCCTCTCTCCTCCTGCCCCCTCCCCACCTTCCTCTCTCACCTCTCTCCCTCCCTCCCTCCCTCCCTTCGTCTTCCTCTCTTCTCTACTCCACAGGAGGCAAGTCAAAGAAGAGCCCGGCGGCAGCCTATGGCAAAGGCTGGCCTGGAGGTGTGTGGGAGGAAGGAGGAGGCGGCGGTGGTGTTGTCGGGGGAGGAGGAGGAGGAGGAGGAAGCGGAGGAGCTGTGGGGATGGTAGCAGGAGCAGGAGGAAAAGGGGGGAAGGAGGCCCGGGAGATGTACCTCATCCAGTTCCCCGGGGATGAAGAGGATGAGGGAGGGATGGTGGAGGACGAGGAAGGGGAGGGGAGTCTCAGCGTTGAGGGGGAGGAGACGGCCAACATCAAAGAGGAGGTGAGGGAGAAGGGCTTTCTCAGAGGAGGAGGAGTAGGAGGAGAAAGTGGCACAGCATCTCTGCGCTGCTCAGCGGCTTCATATAGAATGAGAAAGAACGTAGAGAGAAAACGAGAGCGCTAATACAGAGAGAGCGAGAGAGTTTTGCACATGTTCAGACATCAAATCACTGCAGAGATGTAGTGGATAAAACGAAGGCTATTGATTCGATATTTAGCTTCCAGAAGAGCCTGTTGAGTGTGGCTCTCCACATCTCAAGTGCAGCAGGATTTTAGGTAGAAATACGACTGGTAGAGGTGAAAAGCTGTTTGCTATTCCACCACATGACCAAGTGGCAGTGCCACAGAACCGCTCTCCTCTCCTCTCCTCTTTTCAATTTGAATATTCAAAGCGTGCAAAATGTGTTATTAGCCTCCCTGTCAAGTAATTTCAAGGTGTTGTTGATAGCTATAAAATACAATGCAATCAATCATGTAGCTTTGTTCTCCGATGCATTTTAAACACTGCATGTAAGTTAACAAGCCATTTTGGTTCTCTGTGCAGTTTTCTCAAACAGAGGGCTATCAGCCCGCCTCTCTCCAGCTCATCAAGGAGGCTTTGAAGATGGACCCGCCCAGCAAGAACCTCCACTCTGGCTCCAGAGCCCAAAGCGAAGGTAATGAGCCCGGGTCACACTGGTTGAGGGAGTGGAGAACAGTTTGAAAGAAAGTGGAAACGATTGCTCACGCCGTCTTTCTGTCCTCCTCTCTGTCTCCTCAGGAGACCTGTCAGATCGTCCCCCGACCCTTCATCCAGGAGAGCAAGACGAGGAGGACTGGGAGGTGGGCTCAGCGGAGCCATCGGACGGGGGCATGACCATGGACGAGCTGCGGGGTCTGGAGTCCGCACTGAGGGCTGAGAGAGGCCGCGAGCAGGCTGCCATGACGGTCTCCCAGACTGTCAGCCCAGATCGCAAGATGGTGCGAGGCAGCGAGATCAGCATGGCGCCCAAGTACATCGGTCTGGATGGAATGGAGCAGGACGAAGAGCTGGAGCCTCAGCCACCGACCCTGCAGAGAGAGGAGCAGGTAGGACAGGGCAGGTCGAAGGACCCTGTGAGAGCTGCAGTGGAGCTGAGGTTAGGCTGGTCGAAGAAGCTGAGAGAGGGCGACTCAGTCACGTCCGGAGATGATGGAATGGAGTCGGAGCCCCGGTCCCACCTGTCTGCTCCAGGGAGTGCCGGGGAGAGTGGAGGGGAAGAGGAGGGTGGTGGGGACCTGCTGCACTTCTGCCCACAGTGTGGAGGAGGCTTCACCTCAGACGCCGAGCTGGAGGATCACCCCTGTCCACTTGGAGGATCTCAGTTACAGAACAGTGGAGCGGAGGATGGTCTTTTCCCCTGTGCCCACTGTGGCAACACGTTCAGCCACGCCTGGGCACTAAAGAACCATGAGTGTGCCTGTGCCGCCGAGCGGCCGCACTGCTGTGAGATCTGCGGAAAGCGCTTCACGCACTCGCGCTCGCTGGAACGGCATCATCTGGTGCACACGGGCGAGAGGCCGCACCGCTGCCCTCAGTGCGGACGCACCTTCAGTCGTCTTGGCAATCTGGAACGGCACCAGCGGATTCACACGGGCGAACGTCCATACGGGTGTGAAGCATGCGGAAAACGGTTCAGTCGCGTGGAGTACTTAAAGAGACACCAGCTCATACACAACAGTGAAAAGGCGACGCTCCAGTGCTCCAACTGTGGGAGTGGTTTTAGTGATGTGGAGCAGCTGAAAAACCACCAGTGTTTTTAGAGCCTCTCCTTTGAATCTCTGACAGAACTGGAAAGAAAAAGCAGGTTTTTCATTGAATGTGGTAGAATCTAGGTGGTGAGTGTGACTGGTAGAAGATGCTCATTTTATTCTCAGTGATATGGAGTTGCCTTTCTTACTCACTGCTAAAAAAAGTAAATACAGAAGGCAAATGTCCAAAGTTGACAGGAAGTCAGGTGTAAATGAATTCCTCTGTATGAGGAGAAAGAAAATCAATCTCAGACCTTCAGCCATTTTAATTTGATGTGTTTTCATTTGTATGTACAAAGCTTGTACTTATTTATGATGATCAGTAATGTACATTTTTGTCTTTTTATCAATAATACAGCATTACAGTCGATGCTCTGTTTGTTTCTGACAATATAATTGACAACTTGGTATTTTGTATGTTTGTGTTTCAGTCATATCATTAAAAAAATAAATACTTCAACTCATCAGAAGGCTCTTTGACGGTTTCAGTCTGATTTTATTGGAGAAGCATCAGATTGGTGCAAGATGACATTGACAAGGCGGAAAATAAGAATTTTTCAAGTTCATATTCAACAGAAACATTAAGAGATGAAAGAATATCTTGATTAAGCATACACACAGTAATTAAGCAGTAAGGGAGTTTCTTTGAAGCTGGGGTTCCCTGCTGTGACGCTTTGTTACTGACACTGCCCTTTAAACAGACTGAGTCTAGGCATTCTCAGTCTCCTCCTCAAGATGCCCTCTAGTTCTTGAAGGGACATCTGCCTCACATCGTAACCGCGGATCCTGGCGTTCGCGGCAGGATTCACCGGCACAATCTCCTCCCCACTGTCACGGTCATTCCTTCCCACTGCAGCATACGTGGGGAAAAACGGCCTCACAGACTCAGGAAGGCTGCGCCTGTAGGATGGGCAGCAGTAGGCAGACCACATGTACTCAGGAACAGACACCCTCCTCTTGATCTGGTGTCCCTCAGACATATAAGGCATGACCCCAGTGATCACATACATCAACCTGTCGCAATGAGCCTTGAATCTATTTAACACCTCCTTCTCCAGTTCATTCCAGGTGCGTTGGTTGGAGTCTTGTTGCTGCGGGACAATGTTTGTCAGGGTGAAGGTAGCCTCACGGTCTGCTTTTATCTCGTGGTGCATGCTGGGATTGAGGTGGCCCCTATTGTAGTTGGAGTTCTTGTAATCTTCAGGTACCGCCTGGCTGTTCTTCACTCTCTTTGGGATTTTCTGCGGGAAACGCTGCATATCTGGGCCGGCTGTGGGAAACGCCAGCTTAGAAACAAAGAGAGAAGAAGATATCAGTTTTTTCGAAGCGACATTAGAGCGCTCTGCTGCTGTTGAATTGAGTTTAAACTGTGTCTGAGTGTTGCCTCTGTTGTGCAAACAGGTGTGTGTACTAAAATAAATCAACAAAACAAAATGAAATAGAAAATGACCAAAATGGATGAAATACTGCTTTATTTCCTCTGAGAGAAGATTAAGTGTGTCTTGCCTTTGCTTCTGCGTGAAGGTAATGGAAAGAAATGTGTTTGGCCAAGTCACCACAATGACCACAACTGCTAGTGTTCTCACACATTTAGTCTCACCAACTTACAGCTGCAAAGCAATATGCTAGTAAATCTACATGCTAAACGCCTAAATTCATGTATCAGTGACATCCTCCATTTATGATTCATAGACACACTTATAACAATACCTTTTTTTTATAGAGCACCTTTTAAAACAGTTTGCAAAGTGTTTGGACAGACAAAGCAAAAAGCAGGACACTCAGGTCAATAATATAACAGAATTAATGCTTCACAACCAAGAACCAACACAAGGAAACCAAGTTAAGAGCAAGTTCAAACAAGAAAGCCATAAAAAAGCACAAAATACAAAGTAAAAGGGATAAAAAGCTGTTGATAGGAAGCAAAATCAAATAAGAGCAATACAGATAACAGGAAGATAGATAGATAGATAGATAGATAGATAGATAGATAGATAGATAGATAGATAGATAGATAGATAGATAGATAGATAAAAACCAATGTAGAAGACTTAAGAGGAATTAGAAAACAGAGTAAGAACAGGTAAAAGAATAAAAAATACATTAACAAAATACAAGATAAAAAGATAAAAACAATAAAGGATGATTCAATAGAAGAACTCATTAACTTATTTTGCACTAAACCAAAAGGTCCTAATTTTGTACTCTTTTTTGCCCTATTGTTGCAGTACGTACATATATTTTGTCTTTAAGTAAAAGTTTTTTCTGCTTACCTGTGGTTCATACTTCCAGACAGCATTTGGCCGTTTTTGGCCCTTTTTAAAACTGAGTTTATAGGCAGAGAACAACGGTGTACGACGCCGACGGTGATACAGGGTGGCAAAGCGGTTCTCATGTTTGTAGCGCTGGCAAATTGGCTGGTATTCTGCTTTTTGGAGGCCCTGTGGTGGAGTCTTTTTATAGAAGAAATCGAGGCACTGGGAAAAGTCGTTGCTGATCTCTCCGAGGACCAGTCCACCAAACCAGGGTAGGAGAAGAAGCAGAGGTCCTGTTGAGAATTGCAGCATCTTTCTTTGAGACAGGCCTTGGCTGTATCTGTGATGTGGATACGAGATGATTATTAGCAGTGAACAGTGGACACACTTTGCTCCAGATGTTCTCTCTGACTTGAACTGCTGTGCAAACTAGTCTTACCTAAGATGTTTCCCTTCAAACACTGACTATACACTCAGCGCTTCAGTTAAAAACTCTCTGTGGTTAGTGGGATAGTATGAGTTTGAACCAGCTAACCACCAGACAACAAGGTGACAGTTCACAGTTCCACCCATCTCTCGTTTTGTCACGAATCGTCTCAGTGAGGGCGACAAGAAGGGAGTCCACACCAGAAGTGTACTTCATGTAATTTATTTATTATAAACCAAAATCAATGACATCAGCAATGAAAGCATGGAGTTGATTTGATTGGTGAATGGTGCAAAAAGAAAAGGAGCGAGGGGGCATACTAGCTGCAGGAAAAGTACAAGAAAGGCAGAAGGTCATTGCGCTACTTGTACCAAAGACCACTGCAATGACATAAAGCTGTCATTCATAAAGGTTTAAACTAGCAACTAAAGAATTTTCTCTGGATGTTGTTGCAAAATTAATGACCAGACCAAAGATATTCTTTAACGTTCTGTGCAGTATGGATGTTCAAATCACATAAGATTTGTTTTATTTTAATGATCAGCAAGCAAATCTGACAAATTGTTACCATTTTACCAGTTCTTGACTCATCGGCAACTGAAAAGATGATGGATTATGAAAATCTGGAGGGACATCGGGCCACATTTCAAGATAAAACAAACCTTTTTGCTAACGTTTGCATCCAACTATTTCCAGGCTAACATTACCGTTTTCATTACATCCAGTGTGTTTCACTTCCATGGTAAATGTGTCCAAGGTGTGTGTTGTTATTTTAGAGTTAATTTAAGCCTTTTTCTATCGTATCCTGTACGCTTCATCAATGTTAGCTAGGAAGTAGCCGAACGCTAATTTAAGCTGTTATCTAACTGAAGCTAATGGGTCAGCTTTTCAATTGCTGATCGATCAGGAAGCAGTGAAACGATAACGAAAAGCATAAATTAACTCTGAATAACAAAACGCACATCTGGACGTGAAACACACCGGATGTAATCAAGCAGGAAATGTTACCTTGGAAGTGATTGAATGCTAACGGTAGCTAACGGGCTACCAAAAAGTGGTTTTACCCGGAAATATGATCAGATTTCCGTCCAGATTTTCACCTTCCATCATCTTTTCCGTTGCGTAACAATCTGGTGAAATCATTAAAACATTTCAGATTCCCTTTGTTTGTAGGACTTGCAACCTGGAGCCCAACAGTACAACATCTGAGCTTCACATCCCGAGTGTGATTTAAGATGAAAATGAGTGTTTTGTGAATATGGTCTGGTCTATTCCTGACTGAACATATTCATCACAACCAATTTGGAGCTACATAGTCTCCCACAACACAAAAACTATACACATTGCACAGAGTGGGATACATTTGGGAGGTAAATAAGTGTCACAGCTCATTAGCTAATTTTGCCTCAAGGCCCCTAGCAGGCTAATCCAGCTGAATAAGGAAGACACCACAGTTAGCCGTGAAAGCTAATGGCTGCTCTTGTCTGTCACACAGTATTTTTATGATTCGGTACAAAACGTGACCCTCTTATTTGGAGGTTTTTTGCATTTGTGTGAACAGCTTATTTAAGATTTTGGTGCACTGACATTTAAACCAATGGCATTCTCTTTTCTGAAAATATAATCAACATTTTGTTTGATTTGTTTCATAAGTAGACTCATTCATTCATTTCAGTTTTGTTTCATTAGTACAATCATG
This sequence comes from Lagodon rhomboides, assembly GCA_039737535.1. Lineage (NCBI taxonomy): Eukaryota > Metazoa > Chordata > Actinopteri > Spariformes > Sparidae > Lagodon > Lagodon rhomboides. The sequence goes on along the minus strand of CM077794.1, from coordinate 10,741,473 downwards.
AGATCATCATCATGTTCTGGTTAATTAAACACTCATTCAGTTATTAAAAAGCATCAGGAAGTCTTCTTGATTCTTGCTAGACACTGAACAGATGAGCTGTATGTGGTGACTGCAGTGCACATTTGATTTAAACGAGGAACTAAAGCTTTTCAACCCTCGCTACTGACACTGTCCATGAAACAGATGGATGGGCATGCCCAGCCTCTGCGCCAGGATGCCCTCCAGAGTCTCTAAAGACATCCTCCTCACATCATAGCCCCTCACCGAGGCCCTCGCCTTGACATTAATCGGCACGATCTCCTCTCCACTGTTGCGGTCATTTCTTCCCACTGCAGCATAGGTGGGGAAAAAGTTCTTCATGGACTTAGGAAGGGTGCTACTGTAGGATGGACAGCAATAGGCAGACCACATGTACTCAGGAGCAGACACCCTGTTATTAATCCAGCGTTCCGTGACGTAAGGCAGGGCTCCGGTGATCACGTACATTGAGCCGTTGCAGTAGGCCTTGAATTTTCCTAACACCTCCCTCTCCAGACCGTTCCAGGGTCCGCCGTTGGAGCCCGCTCGCTGAGGGACGATGTTCGTCAGGGTGAAGGTGGCCTCTCGGTTTGTCATCGTCTTCTGGTGCATGCTGGGATTAAGATGGCCTTTGGTGTAGCCGGAATTATTGTAGTCCTGAAGCACCGCCTGGCTCTCGATTACATTCTGGTCCACTGGGGGGTTTCCATAGAAGGATTTCATCTCCGGGCTGGCACGGGAAAATGCCAACTTCATGACACACAATGGGGAAAGAAAATGTCACAGTTTAGAAGTTACAAATGAGTATTTTGATGCTTTTTGATCCATTATACTGTGATCATTATATGTGAGTCTTTGTGTTATTACTTTGTCTGAATGAGTGACTGATTCACTCCTGAGTTCGCAAAAGAAAAAATGAAAATGAAACTCATGAAATGTAACTTTCCTCACCTCAGCAAAGAGAAGATCAGCATTTCTGTATTCACACTTTGAGACAGCGTCCCTCTACTTCTGCTAATGAAACACCAACCACAAGGACACTTAAACTAAACACAAACTGCTACTTCCCTGACACGTCATTCACATGTAGTCCCATACATGTAAATATAAGATGTATGTTAGAATGAATGTATTATAGAATATAAGTGTGTTGGTGAAACCTGATTTATCTAGAGACTCTTAAAGGGACAGTTCACACCAAATCAAAAATAATTATTTTTCCTCTTACATCTTGTGTTGTTTGTCTATTGTTTTGGTGTGAGTTGCTAAGTTTTGGGGATATTGGCCTTGGAGATGTCTGCCTTCTCCCATGTATAATAAAACCAGATGTCACTTGGCTTGTGGTGCCCAAAGTGCCAAAAAACAACACAGCTAAAGTAAAATGATATACAACTTAAATATTTATGGCAATGTTTTGCTCCAGAAATGATGAGCTGGTTACACAAGATATTCCACAGACCTTGTTGAGAGCAGTTTCATGTAGGAACTGTTTCAACTATGATGCTCCGTAGCAGCATAAAAACTAGAATGGCCCTCAGTAGAGGGCATACCTCTGCCAAGGCCCAACAGTCCCCTTTTGTACTCACTCATATATACCAGCCGCCTAAATACAGCTGATGTCTTTATCAAGATCAAGAAAAAACAAACTGGATCCGTCCCTCAGTCCGGATCCACATCAAAAGTAAATGGGGTCTATTCTGGTTCGAGACTCATCCTCCATCCAAGTTTTGTGGATATCTGTGAAGTACTTTTTGTGTAATCCTGCTGACAAACCAACCTAACTAACAAACGATGACATCACCTCCCTGTGGTGCTGTTATACAGAGAGGTGTTTTATTGACATAAATGTGGTGGAAGAAATAATAAAAGAAACAGTCTGCAAAGAAAATGTCTGCAGTTGAACACCACTTACCTGCGGTTCATATTTCCAAGTGCTATTGGGCCGTTTGCCATCTGCAGGGCTGAGTATGTAGGCGGAGTACAAAGGTGCACGGTGCTGACGGTGATACAGGCTGGCAAAGTGGTACTGGTTCTTGTAGCGCTGGCATATTGGCTGGTATCCTGCTGCAGGGATGCCGCTTGGTGGGGTTTCATTATAGAAGAAATCGAGGCACTGGGAGAAGTCGCCGCTGATCTCTCCGAGGACCAGTCCGCCAAACCAGGGTAGGAGGAGAAGCAGAGCTCCTGTGGAGAATTGCAGCATCTTCCTTTGAGACATCTTGCGCAACAGATCAGCAGGCCGGCTGGAGAGAGATACCAGTGAGCACAGGCTTTGGCAGGCTTCCTCTCAGACGCAGCTCCAGAGTTCAGTAAAGCCTATATATTTCCTTTGTGCCCCTTCAGCATCTGGTGTAGAGGCGTTTGCTGAGTTTCCTCTTATATACACCGACAGCAGGACGGTGACAGTGTGAACCCCACCCCCCTAACCCCCCAGTTTGCTATCAAACTTCCCCTGTTAACCGGCAGTCAGCGTGCCTTCTGGGAAACTTTGGTTCTGCATATTCTTTTGTGACCAGTCAGCTGAGGTAGAGACAGTTACATGTCAAGATGTTTATCATTCGATGATTGCGAAAAAATAAACCACACCGAGCATCGAGACTTTTTCACAACACAGCAGTCATGTATCTGGTGTTCTGGTTATATTGAGGGTGAGAATGACACTGACAGGAACTGACAATGCTGTTTATAGTTACTGGCCGTTGAAGAAGTCGGTGTTGTCTTGGATACGTCCCCCCCAGCACCAGGTTATACCGCTGGAAGGACCGCAGACCTCTTGAGGTGTTGCAACATTTCCCTGCACTTTGTCTATAACTATGGAGCTTGATGCAGAGTTCTGTATGAATTGCTCATTTTGATTGTCAGTATTCCTGCATTCAAACTGTCTCCAGGTATTGTTTTAATGCCTCCTCAGATGTGCTTTGGCAATAATTTGTGAGTAACTATCATCACTCAAACACACTCATCTGAGCAGAGTCAGCTTTTCTTTGTTTCTTGTTCCTTTTCCTTCCAATTTCTGTTGTCACCAAAACTTCCCCAACTGTGGGAACCAGAAAGATTTTCCGGAAATATTTCCAATTTTTCATTATTTCTCAACTGTTTCGTTACATACTGGATTGGTTAGCGGGGAACTCCTCAGATTTAGATATCCTGATTGATCAGAAAGGATATTTTTACTGTGTTTAGGTCTTGTTGAGCCTGTAGAAATTATGTAAAGATGCTTAAAACTAGAGTGATGATACCCACAATGAGGTCATTTTAGCTTAAAAATCCTCTTGAATGGAAGACTCGCCTCAGCACCTTCTCTTCCCTCTCAAAAACATGATATTAGTGCATTCAATTCTGATTTGTGTATGTTGATTCTCTTCAAGGGGGAATCATAAAAGATAATCTATCGAAACATATCAATACATTTACATTAGCATACACAACACAAACAGGATTATCACCTTAAATTTGTTGCCTGAGAATAAATTCCAGGATCCGATCGAAGGGACACAGACTTTATAAATCTTGAATTTCAGATATTGCTGGTTCATTATGGCCATCTAGTGAGCGTTCAGAGACATGACACTTGGCAACAGCCTGACTAATCAGCATGCAGAAACTAATCATGGTCAAGTTCATGAAACTGGTTGGACTGTGAGTAATAACGCTGCATTTACCGTCACCGGTGACGAGTCATAACCTGTGGGTGACCAGGAATTACCCTATAGTTTCACTTTCCACACCGAGGAGAGTTGAGCTGAGCCTAAAATTGATGACAATATGAAAATCATTGGGGTCAGTAGCGGGGCCCTCCCTATCGGCTTTATTTATATTTTTGTTGGACTTTACCAGCTAATTCAGCGTCAGCTAGTTTCTTTTCTTCTTCCTTGTTGTGTGTTGCTCACTCAGCAGCTGTAGGCTGTTTTAAACCCTGCTGAGCACCCTGGCTCACTCAGCCCACCTACTGGTTAGGTTTGTTTCACATCAGTGAGCCTTAAAGCTCCCCTAACGCTCGCTTGCATGCTTGAGAGATAAGGTAATGAATAATAAGCAAATATTGATCACCTAGCTGATAACTTGAATGCAAAGTGATAGTGGTGTTTGCTTAAAGTAACCTGAGTTTATCAGGTTGCACCCATTTTAGAAATCCGTCCAGTGTTCATGCTGAGTTTATAAGTGAATGATCAGGTCGCAAAACAAACGTGTGTTGTTCAGTAAGTTTATTATGGCACATTTCAAAAGCACATTGTCACAGAGTCTGTCACGATAAAAAGAAAAAAGGCAAACACAGACATAGCTGCTGACATAAAAACACTACAAATACAAATACATGTTAAAATTTTAAAACCCGATATAACCTAAAGTGTAGGTAAATACTTTAATGTGTAAAATGGCTGCTATGGAAACATGCTAGCGTCAGTCAGTCAAAAGCAATAAACTTTGATTAGCCTACTTAGCACAGCTAATAGCATAACTTCCAAAACTAGCCTAACAGTAGGAGACAAGTAGAACTATTACATTAAATCAACATCTAGTCCTTTATGTGGTAAATACTTTATGGGTACATGATCAAAGACGTTGGCTTTTTCATAATTGAGTAGGCTAGTAAGCTATTAATGCAGTTTAGACTGAGTGTCAGCGCGCTAACCTAACCGATGTTAGCTAGGCCTACTTTGTAATTTCATGGAGTTATATTAGCTTTAATGCTTTTATTCGTAAACGTAATTTGATCCTTAATCTTTACGTTTACATTAGTAAACACTGTGATGTGTTAAATTAATTAATGCTTTAGCTCATCCTTCAATTTTAAACATGTCATAGACCTTCAAACGTGTAACTTAGGTTACACAACAGTTAAGCTAGCTCACGCCTGGCAGTATGAGGCTATTTGTTTGTAGGATAAATACTTAATAGCCTAACAACTGTAATATCTATTTAAAGAGGGACCTTGTGCAACTTGTTTTAATTTAGTGATTCACAAAGAGGACTTTGTTAAACAGGGAGGCTATCCTACAACCACAGGCTAGGTTTATCAATAGGAACAGGAATAGGAGTGTTTACCTCTGCTTTAAATCTAAAGTCACAGTTTCTTTTATTCAAGTGTAGGTATACTTAGGATACTTTGCGGACTGCTGCATTAGAGCCAAAGCAGCTCATTTTAAATTAGTAGCCTATACATAAAATCTTTTTTTTTTTTTACCAGATACTTTGAGACTTTTATTCCACTTAAGTACATTTATTGCCAGAATAATATGTTTAATACTGAAGTACATTTATTATCAGAGACTTAACTCTCCATTAATATTCAAGTGGGTCACTTTCACTTTAAAAAAGTAATAGGCTATTCTAACACAATAGCTTTACTTTTGTTCACTTTTGAGTACTTTTATTGTCTTTATTTGTTTTTTGTTTTTTTTTTACAACACTCACAGGCTAAACAACAATCATGACGAGGCCCGTGAGAAAGTGGTGGCCTTCTATATCTACTGTACGGCACTACTTTATTTTATTTAATTAATGATGTAACATGTGGCTGGCTCGCCGCCGCGGCTCGGGGATAACACAGCCCACACGCCCTGCTGTCACGGAGCGGCTCTCAGCCTGTCTCTGCACGCCCTCCGTCCGTCTCTTCCGTGAACACTGTCAGCCGCAGACCACTCCCTCTGTCTCTGAGCGGAAAGGCAGTCTGCTCTCTGTTCGTTACTGTTTTTGTCATCAGACTTTTCTCTCTCTCTCTCTCTGGACTATGTGCGCGACTGAGAATGGCGGAGGCCAACGCGCTTGAGGAGCTGCAGTCGGAGCTCACCTGCCCGGTGTGTCTGGAGCTGTTCCGCGACCCGGTGATCCTCGAGTGCGGACACCACTTCTGCCAGGTGTGCATCATCCAGTGCTGGGAGGCCAAGGCGGACGAGCTGTCGAGCTGCCCCAAGTGCCGAAAGTCGTGCGGGCGCAAACTGCGACCCAACTCGCTCCTGTGCAACGTCGTGGAGAGCGTGAGGAGGGCCGGGGGCATGAGCACGGCCTCGGGGATCACTGCGTGGGAACTGGAGGGCGCGCTGGAGGAGCCGGTGCAGCGGGAGCGCGGGTCCAGCATGAGCAGCGTGGCCTCCTCCACCGGGCACTGGCCGCGCCTGGGTCCCGGTATGGATATGTGCGAGGAGCATGAGGAGAAGCTGAAGCTGTACTGTGAGGACGACCAGCTGCCCATCTGTCTGGTGTGCGGCATGTCCCGGGACCACAAGACCCACAATGTCATCCCCATTAACGAGGCTTTTGAAAACTACAAGGTAGGCTACTCTCTCTCACTGGCTGGGATCACACACACTTACCTGTGATCAATCTTGATTCATTTGTGATCAATATCATTAGGGTTCAGTGATCTCAGTTGACACAGACATGTAGCCTTTTTTTTTTTTTTTTCTTTCTTTCTTAAAGCCTATAAAAGTCATTCCTCAGGTTTTAGGGAGTGCCCTGCTCCAACATGCTCTTTACATTCCTCCACTTGTTCTTGGAAGGATCTGGCAGACTTTCCTAAATGTCAACCTCGACGTAGTTCATTAAGCTAAAAAAAAAGCCTTCTGCTCTGACGTTAACACACAGAGCTTTCACACAGAAACTTCTGTGACATGGCAGTAAAAAAAGAAAGAAAAACACAAACTCCCTGTTTGCCCCCGGCTGCCTTTGGGTTTACTTTGTGTTTTACAGGAATTCAGCAGGCCTCTGTGAACTCCCCTTCACTGTAAACCTCACATCTTCAGTCTGTTTCGCTCACAGAGGCCTCTCAGTCTGTTTCAACATGTCTGCCCTGTTGCTGAATTCCTGTTTTGTTTGAATTTTTTGCATCAGAGAGGTCAGTGAGGAGCAGGGCCCGGGCATCATATGACTCCAGTTAAAGTTGTTGTTCAGAGGGAGGGAGACGCCAATGAAATTACCTCTTCTTTTAAGTGTAATCTTGTTTAGCGACGCCGCTTCTCGCATGTGATTGTCTGTCTCTGCTGCCTACCAACAGGATAAGCTGTCTATCGCTCTGGAGAGGGTTCAGCTGCAGACCGAGGAGGCCACGCTCTTCCAGAGTCAGACCAATGACAAGATCCTCCTCATCAAGGTATTTCGATTTGTGCTATTGTTCACCAGTGTAAGAGAAGAGAAAATACTTGTGTTTGTGTGTGTGTGCATCCTTTGAATAGAACCAGTCATTCTGGTAGCCAAGCAACATCACCTGCATTCCTCCGCCTTCACCTGTCAGCACAGACGTGACTGACGGATGACTCACACCGCTGATCATGACTAGCGGTGACACAACAGGTTGTTTACTCAGCGACCTTTTTACGAACGTGGGGATTCTCATGTTTGGCAAACGCGGAGGTCCTTCATGCAACCAGACAGGTGGTTCACAAACAGTCACACACGTCACGTCACGTTTGTCTTCTAGGGCAGGCACGGACACACACACACACACACACACACACCAGTACAGCATGTTCAAGTGTACAAAAGCTGGCACACACACACCCACACCACACAGAAGGCGATAACAGCTGGCAGAATTTCACCTTAAACAGAGGTCTCTAGGTGTGAGTGTCAAACAGAGATATGAGTGAAGTGTATCTGCTGTGTTGGGGTGTCTGCTGCAGCAGATAACAACACGTCTCTCTGCTGGAGGCTACTACAAACTGTCTGTCTCTGTCTCTCTCTCTCTCCCAGCTGTGTGTCTGTCTGAATGTCTCAGCATGTATGTTTCCTGTGCGTGGCTGTCTGTCTGTTTGACCTAGTTTATGTGCAAATTCACAGATTTTCACTTCTCTGTTTCCTCCGTCAGTTTGACAGGATGTCGGTCAACAAGCGGAAGTTTGTCAATTCGTCTTTCCTTGTAAATTTCTCTTCCTTCCTACATGTGTGTGTAAGTGCCCCTCATATAACGTGCCAACCTTCCGTCTTGGTTTGCGCCGCGATGCAGTTTTCAAGGTATACTGTGGTGTGAAACGTGACGATTATCATACAGTGTATGTTTTGCTAATTTTTTGTAATAAATTCTACTGTATTAGTGTTTTCAAAAAAAGTAATTTTTCAAGTTTATATCAAGTTTCCTGTCAGGACATTATATTTTCGTGAAAGTATAAAAGCTTGTAAACCCTTTGTTCAACCAAAAAAACCTCATATTTTCATTCCTTTAAGGATCACTGCCACTGATAATAATGGTAGTAATTGTGTAATACCATATACCTTGAAACCATAATATTTACTGTGATAGTTATGCTGTAAAGGAGTGGATTGAGTATAAACACTTGTTACTTAAAGGGTAACTGCACCAGTTTTACACATTAAAGTGTGTAAAGCCTTTTGTGGCTCCACAGGAAGCTGCACGTTGTCTGATAAATTAACCCCAGTGATGTCACGCAGTGGCTCAGTTGCATTGTGGGTAATGTGGGCACCAGGTTTTGAAAAGGAAGAAGAGTGAGTGGCATAAAAAAGGCGATATCTATTTTGCCATATTAACTTCATAATTTGCTCTTAAACTGTCCATAATGAGTCCAACAGTGTTACAGCAATGCTAGACTAGTTGTGCCTACATTTCCCACAATGCAACATAGCCACTGAGTGACATCACTGGAGGCAGTTTATCAGATTACATGCAGCTTCCTCTGGAGCCACATAAGGCTCCATAATACTATTTTCTAAACGTGCAGTAGAACTAGAACTAAGGCCCGTAAACATACTTTAATGTGTACAATTGGTGGAGTTGCCCTTTAAGTAAAAGTACCAACACAACAATCTAAAGTTACTCTTGTGAATAGTAAGAAAAAGTCCTGCGTTAATTATATTACTTAAAGGGGAACTTCACCAGTTGTACACATTAAAGTGTGAGGACACAAATGGTTTTGCAGTCTTTGGGAGTATGACTGCATCTGTGGAAAAAAGTGGTGTAAAAACATTTGTGTCCTCACAGGGAGCAAAATCAGATAAACTGTCTCAAGTGGTGTCACTTGACACACTTGAATCAATTGAGTCAAGTTGAAAATGCAAAATATCTGTGTGTGTGTGTGTGGAGGGAGAAAGAAGTGAGCTCAGTGAGCTACATATTTTACCCATTGGAGCTAAAGGTTTTCTTCTCTGTGAAGTGAAGGTTTGGCCTGTAATGAAATAAGAGTAGTGGAGTTTTACTTTAAAACCAAACACATTAAAGTCATATTTATTGTCTGTTGTTAGTAAGTGTAGGTGATAGAGTCAGTGTTGGTTTCAGACTGACAGAAAAAATGAAAACACACCACTGGAACCACATTAGACACACAAAAATGTGATTACTTCGGCCTTAGGTTGAAACAGCACGTAACCTCCTCCGTGTTCTCGCTCCTCTCTCTGTTTTCAGGAGCGAGCCGGAGATCTGGAGGAGCTGGTCACCGCGGAGTTCAGTCGCCTGAGGGAGTTTCTGCTCGGGGAGGAGGAGCGCATAAAGGAGCGACTGCAGAAGCAGAAAGAGGAGAAACTCAACCAGCTGGAGGAGGCGCTTACTCAGACCACCGAGCAAATCAGCCAGCTGGAAAGTACGGCCGACCAGCTTCGCCTCAAGCTGACGGAGGAGGAAAACCCGGAGCAGCTCAAAGTGAGAAAGAGCAGGGAGAGAAAAAAAAAGAAAAAGAGAGAGATAAAAAACACAGCAGGCAAAAGCCAAAGAATATTGTTTTGAATACTGTGTCAGCGCCAGAGATATTATCTGAATTTTCCATCAGGGAGTATTTTATCATCACAGGCTTATTCTTTGTTCTCTATTTCAGGGAATCAAAGATTTCATCGGAGGGTGAGTATCATCCTGACACTGATCAACATCATTCAGCACTTTGTTAGAGTCATAGTGACTTGTTCACTTGTAGGTTTGTAGGTCACATGCCCTCCTGTCTCTGCTCGACTCTTGCCCCACTTCAAATGTCGCAAGTGACGAAACAGAGGCGTTTTGTTTTCGTGATAAGCTGTAAGTCTTGTAGAAACAGGATGTGGGGGCATGAGTGTGGTAAAGTCATCTGTGCCTTAAGGTGTCATACCAGGAAGAATAAAGTCTTAACTGTTGATGACAGAATAATTAAACACTGACACTGTCTTCTTTCATAGCAGTGAAAGGACTCTTATTATATATATAAACATGACTTCTCTGGTAGTGTTCATTGACTAAAGCAGCCCCCAAAACGGATGTTTTACTTCCCTCTTGTGCTGCTTTCTGCTTTAAATCATTGCATCTCTTCCTCTCTCTGTCAGGGCTGAGAGCTTGTTCGAGCGCCCCCCAGAGGTGGATATCAACCTGCAGTCGGCTGAGTTCCTGGGACCTCTGCAGTACAGAACCTGGAGGAAAATGAGCTCGATTATTCAGCCAGGTATGTGGACACGTGCATGCACACGACATCTGAGAAGAGAATTTGTGTAGGACGGACGAGATCGACGCAGCAGAGGCTTAAGAATCTTTTACTTAACTACTATAACACCATTTTTCCAAACAACAGTCGTGTCCCACTTGTAGGAAAAGAAGTTGGCTGAATCTACAAAAGACTTTTCACTACATGTTCAGTCCAGTATCGACCTGCTCCGTGTGAGTCGGAGGACATGACCGTATCAGCTGTCCAAACTTAATTTCAGCTGCCAGTTTAGTTGAAAGTCGTGTACGAGAAGACCAGTTTACTACTTTAAAAATGTAGTCTGATATAGTTACGGATTACTTGTTTAAAAAATGTAGTCAGTAACATAATCAGTAAAAAGTTTCACAATATTTTAAGTGTTGTAACTTGATTACTTTTCCTTACTTTTAGATTACCTCAATGCCAAACAAATTAACACAAGAGAAACAAAATACTTTAATGTGTATTTATTTGTAAAGTGTTTTGTATTTGGTTTTAGTCACAACCAGAGTGATCATCATCTTCATTTTAAAACTGTAATCCTGTTAGTAATCCTCTCTTTTACTGACTGATCTGTAATCTTATTACATCTTTTTTATGTAACACTGGAACCTTATTTTTTTATCCTGATGATGTAATCCTGTTTCATGTATCCCGTTATTCCTCAAGCCTGGATTTCATGTTAAAACATTAGTTTTGGTTAAAGGGAAGAGTGAAAGTCACCAATATGAAAAGTACTCAAGTAAAAGTCTTAAAGTATCAAAAGAGGTAAATTAAACATAAATCACATGAATGTTTATACTGTGTTCTGTGGGTCGACCGATTATCAGATCTGATTTTTTTTTTTTTTTTTTGGATTATTGGAATTTGTGTTTTATGTCTTAAATAAATAAATCAAATTGCCAAAATAAATGAATAAATAGATGAATAAAAATGTGCAACTGTGGCTCTGTTGCAACATTCAGCCTGCAGAGTAACTAGTAACTAGAGATATCAAATAAATGTAGTGGAGTAAAAAGTACAATATTTGCCTCCAAATGTAGTGAAGTGGAAGTATAAAGTAGCAGAAAATGAAAATACTAGAGAAAAGTATAAGTACCTTAAGACTATATTTAGATACAGTATTCAAGTAAATGTACTTAGTTACATTCCCTCACTGGCAAAGACTTGTTTTGGGTCTATTCGGGTCATTAGTCAATGACAGGTCATCATGCATTGTTGATGATGGTGTCAAATGAAAGTCCAACATCAGTTTTCTATCTTGACGCCGTATCATTTATATTTTATTTGTATCATGTAGCTGATGCTCTTATCCAGCTCGTCTTACACTGTTTGAGCAGGGAGGCATTCAGTGTCTTGTTGAAGGTCAATGCCAAGAAGTCTTTCTTGCGTCACTCTCTGTAAACACATGTTGGTTGTTGCATTCGTAGATTTCTAACTGTTTTTTTCCCCTCTCAGCTGCCGCACCAGTGTCCCTCGACCCGGACACGGCCTACCCGTGCCTGTGGGTTTCCCCGTGTCGCACCAGCGTCCAGGTGGGAAAACTCCAGCCCAACCTGCCCAACAACCCAGAGCGCTTCACCCTCTACAACATCGTGCTCGGCACTGATGCCTACTCTTCTGGCAGACACTACTGGGAGGTGGAGGTGGGCTCTAAGACAGCGTGGGGTCTCGGCGTGGCCACAGCCTCCGTCAACAGGAAGGAGGAGATCAGCCTCTGCCCGGAGGACGGCTTCTGGACCCTGGTGCTGAGGGACAACTGCAACGGCACCAGCGACTATGAAGCATGCACCGATACAGAGGAGAGCTTGGTATATCCCTCCAAACCCCCCAAGAGGGTGGGGGTCTATCTGGACTACAGCCGCGGTATAGTGGCGTTTTATGATGCGGAAGACATGAGCCACCTCTTCACCTTCTATGATGCTAAATTCAGAGAGCCAGTTTTCCCGTACTTCAACCCCTGGCCCATTATCAACGGACACAACCGGGAGCCGATCACTATAGTGACGCCGTACTGGGGATAGATGTGACTGACGCTGTGCATCAGCAGGTTCAGAATGGACTCATCTTAAGAGCATTAACACATCTGCCTCATCATAAAGACTTTTTCTAACGATGTGGTGCTGATAAACACGCTGACAATGTTCTTGTAAGGCCGGATAAAACTCCTTGAGGAGAAGACAAATAACACTTTAGAGGAGATGGATGTTGATATTCTACAACTTTCTTATTGTCAACAAATCCCATGAAAAAAAACCTAAACCAGCAATGAACTGATCCTACTAACAAGAAATGTCTGTGTATCCCAAGCCCCATGTATCTCGTTCCTCTGTGCCATTTATTACGACTCTATTGCCAAAAAAAATGTATTAAAAACACATCAATGAGCCACGTTGTTGTACTGGATTACATGCTCCTGGAGACGGGCACTGTAGTTTATCTTGACTTGATCCCCCAAACACTTCGCTGCTGTCATAAAACTTCACTAGTGTACCAAATGAGTGTAAATCTGCAGCTGAAAGTAGTTCCAAAAAAATGCACCAGCTCCTCCTGTTTGAGTAACGTTCTCTAAAAACTACAGCGCCCAACTTTTATGGTAAAATGATCTTGACTGTTTTATCACCAGTGTAACCATTAACAGCAGCAGTTAGTTGAGTCTTGTTTATCTCGCTCTGCCAATTATTTCACTCCATTCCACTGATGTATAAATGGTGATAGCATGTCAAGAAACGCTGCAGTGCTCCAATATGGACTGGATGGAGACCTGCCAGGTCCTCAACATGGAAGTAAGCGACACAGGAGTTAAAACTGGCTTCACATTTCATTCAATGCATTTGTTATTTTGGGTGAGTAACACTGAACGTAAGCATAGGTTGTTACAAGAGAGCTCCACAGGACAACTTTGAGTGGTAGAAAGTCTGCAGAAAGGTTTTTTAAACTGAATGAACTGATTTTGCTGCAATATCTTACTTTGTGTCTTATGTACAAAAATAACATCATGTGTTTGTTTTTTTGCTGTCTTATAACGAACATGTATCCAATCCTGCTATTCTAATGAAATGTGTGTTTTGTTATGACCAGAGAAAACACTGTAGAGAGTGGGCATGAGATTTTAATGATATGATTAAATTTCAGACTGAGGCGGTTGTTGTTGTTACATTTGATTCCACCAGAGGGCGCTCAAAACTCACACAGCATCACTCTGCTCCTCAGTGGTCTTCACTGTGAGCTTTTATGAACCATGTGGAGGCCAATTTACAGCCACTGCAGCCCACTGAAGCTTTAAGCCAAGAGTTCATCTATAGGATGACGCAGAACACATGCAGTGCTGCAGTTATCAGGTTTTCCGGTTATGTCAAGTCATTTTTTTTATATCACAAATCACTTATTTGCTTCAAGGGGCTACAAGAGGTTACAAAATATGATTTCTCTAAAGTAAAAGACCTTCAATTTGGATGATAGAAGAGTCCTTTGGGATAATTTTAAGAAACCACAGGAAGAGCAACAGAGGAGAGACAGATCTGCACTGGATGTCTTGTGTGCAGGACAGACAGACATCAGATCATCAGTATGGGCACTCAGGTTAACATCTATGAAGACTGTGTATCCATGAGGACACTGAACAACTTGCAGGTGCTGCCAAACACGAGGGACATTGACCGCACGACCTGTTCTGAAAGAAAGGCAGACTACACCCAAGACCCGAGAGGCAAATCTAAAGTATCATTCACGCGAGAGAGAAGAGGCAAGAGATTCAAATCTGACGTAAACATCTGGAATGAGAAACCATCAGTCTCTGAAGACAGAGACGACCCAGGATGGCCGATTGTCCACTTGTGTACACCTGTCATTTAAAGGGACAATAGGCAAGAAATCTAAAGCAACTGGCCATAAAATCATTCTAATATGTCACAGAGACTCGGGAATAATGTTCATATAACATACTGAACTCACCAACAACAACAGCACAGCCAAAATATTCGCATTAAAAAAAAATCTTTTGCAGACCGCAAATCATGTTGATGTTTTGAAATCATGTTCTTGCATGTGGCGCCACCCACCGCCGTCTACAAACCAGTGCAGTCAGTAGAGTCTCCGCTGCTAGGCGACCAGAGGTTGCCAGTTACGACCGAGTTGCAATGGCGGAGGCAACGAAACCCAAAGGGGCTCGTTATGAATCGCAAAAACAACAAGATAAAAAGAGAGGCAAAGCGAGGGTCTATATAGGAGAAGAATTTGAACGATGGAGACATTTGAAGGCTGAGAGGAATTTGCGAACAGATGCCGAATTGGCGGCTCTTCTCCTAGACAGGTAAGTTACGCTTGGCTAACTAAGTTAGCATCATAGCTTGACGGGGATGGACATTTCGAATACTTTGAACTGTCGAGTAATAACGTTATTCATTTCGATCATAGAAACAAACGTTAGAAGCACAGCTAACGCTAGCAGCATTAGCACTGTCTTGGTACGGGCATCCGGTCTCCAGCCTGCTGATGTCCAGCTGATGTCCAGCCGCCCGCTGTCGGCGTGTTTGACAGCAGCGGCTGGACAATACGAAATCTTACATTTGATAAATTCGAGTCCTCTTTAGGTCTTTGCATGTATATCGCCATAAACTACCGTATATAATGTTATAAAAGGGGAGGCAAAAATGAAGGACAGTTCTGTCAAATATCATGCATAACGTTATTCCATCTGATATGTCCTTCCCTAGTCAACAGCTAACGTTACCACAAATTATACATTTTCACACAAAATTCAATGACCCTTCAAGAAATACACCTTTGCAGGGTTAAATATAAAACATTTTTGTTTATAATGTGTCAGAGAGGTATCGCTTAGTACTTTTTACAATATAATGCACAACGACACCTAAAATTGCAGATGCACGTGTGAAAAAAAATCTGATCACATACGAACAGTTGCAAAAATGTAAATTTCTTAATTGGAAATTTTCATTCATATGTAAAAAAAACAAACAAACAAACAAAAACGATCGCTTGACAAAATATCAGTTCACGTGTTAAAATTTGAGTTCACATGTGAAAATGTGGAATTTACATGTGACGACTCAGATGTCATGTGATTTCACGTGCCATGTTTTGTGTCCACATTCAATCCAATCACACAGGAATGTATTTAATAAAAGATGAAAAATGAAAAGAGGCCAATCACTTGTGAAAATGTCCACTTAACATGCAACATGATTTTCAGTTCACATGTAATTAAAAATGAATTCAGGTGTGACATTGTCCTTTAAATCAGCATCCGTCAAGTTAATCATGTGATTGTCTGTGTGGGAGTCTTGTGTTTACCGGTCACAGATACGCAGTGTTCCTTTGTCGATGTCCAGTTAAGCAAGGTTAATGTGATGTCTTGGGCCAAATGAGCAGTTTGCTCATCTGTGACTACTATTACAAACAAATAAATAATGACAATTAGTCTGACCCAAATGAAACGTATCTGTTGTCCATGTCTGTTTCATCTCTGTGCGTCATCTGCGCTCTACATTAACCATAAGGCCGCTGGATTTACGACTCTACCTGTCAGTGTCGTGTCCAGGCCGACCCCTCTCTCCTCTCACTGTCCTGATCTGTAATTAGATATTATTGCTGGCCGATCAACATGCAGTAACACAAGCCTTCACTTCTACATTACTGCTCTGCTGCCACTCCCCCCGTCACTCATCCGTCTGTCGTTGGTTCAGCGGGGGTCAAGGTGACAAAGTCTGGGATGAAACTTTCTCCAGAGAACAGGACCACCATTTGCATCTTCATCATCCTTTTCTTATCTTGTTCACTCATCGTCCATCTTCCCTCTCTCTCGCATGACTGATCTGTTTCTTAAAATACAGCCGACTATTTTCGACCCTCAAGTGCGTGTAACACAGCTTTTCTGTAATGGATCTCTTTTCTGCCTCCGCTCAAGAATTTGCCTCTCCCTTCGCATCAATAATCGATGAGGAGAGGGACGGGAAGAAGGGGCTAAAGAAAGACGCTGAAAGATGGGGTTTTAAGTGATTAATGGAAAACGCATTAGGAAACCGGAGAGAAGTCAAACTATACACCAAGTCTGGAGAATATACTCGGAGAAATGTTTAATGCGGGTTAACAGGAGAGAAAGCAGGAGAGGCAGAGATGGAGGGAGATATCGGGGGAGGCACACAGGGCGAAAAGCGAGACGCTTTATCTTCTCAAAGCTGCCAGACACCTGCCTTTCGGACTGGAAGGAGGGAAACAAATATATTTAGAGAAGGCTGCAGCTTTCGGCGGAGTGAGTCGCTTCAGACGAAAGCTACAAAGGCGACCGTGAGGCTGTTCCAGAGAGCTCAAAGGCACAATAATTGTGAACATGTTTACACGCTTGTGTGAAGATGCATGTCTAAAAATAGAGGTCAGTGGTGGCCCGTTCACCTGTGTGTGCTCAGTCATGCCCACTGGATGAGATTATGCATGCAGGGCAACGGTGAGGCGATGGGGTTGTAGCCAAACAAAAGTCTTTCAATCATCACATAGCGGCTGGGTTTGTTGCATCACTCCCTCTCTTCCCCCTCTGCCTCTCGCGCTCACCGCTGACCTGGACGCGTCCAAAAGAATCCAATTTGTGTTACAACAAAGGCAGAAAATTTGACAGGGGAGAGGACAGGGGGATTTAGGGCGGATAGATTGAGAGGCAGGAGAAGCGTGGAGAGCGTTGAGGATTACTGTCGGGTGGGGGGGGGGATGATGGTGTCAAGTAAGAGGAAAGGATGAGAGGAGGAAAAAATGAAGACAAGAAGGAAATACACGACAGGAAAACGCAAGATTATGACACAATCCTGGAGGAGCAAAAGCAACGTTTCACAAAACATATTTGCCATTTCTGAGAAGGGGTAGCTGCGATAAAGTGCCCAGGCGACAGGAGGAGGAGGAGGAGGAGTGCTCACCTGTGATGAAGGGGAAGAGGTGGAGGAAGGGGAGGAAGAGAAGGAGAGAGAGAGGTCGACGTGTTACAGGTAGATAACGTGAGAGAGGTAAAGTTCAGGAGGTATAGAGTGTCACTTAAAGGTCCAAGAGATAGCGAGAGGGGGCAGAGCTGCAGGAACTCAATCCAAGAGCCAAGACATCAGGTGATGATAAAAACCTCCTCACCTGCACACAGCGAGGACTTACCAAGAGAGAGATATGGACAGGAGCACGGTGCAACACTGAGGAGACACCTGGAGGAATCACAAGGACACGGAGGACGGAGGAGAACATTTGACTTTTATCTTTTTCCTGGAGAACCTTCGTTCATCCTCCCTTTTTTTCAAGATTTTCAAGAAACCAAAACAGACTTCCATTCTGACAGAAGAGCTGAATTTTCTACGCCTTTTTTGAGGAAACTCGACACAAATATACGAGCGACTTTGAGGCGAATTCTAGCAGACAGAATTAAAGCAAAAATCAAGAGCTGCTGCTGAAGAGAGGAGAGCAGGGAAGAGGCGAGAGAAGACGGCGAGGGAGGGGGAGGAAAGGGAGAGCGAGGGAGAGAGAGAGAGAGAGGGAGTGTGCGAGCCCGTGACGCCGGGATGTTCATGATCATTCGAGAGACGCCCGCCGCAGGAGGCGGTGCTGGAGCGATGAGCGCGCCATCTGAGAGGAGTGCAAAGCAGGTGCGTCAGTTCAACTCTGTATATATATGTGTGTGTGTGTAAAGAGTGTAATTTGTGTGTTAATTTTTCCTTTCTTTAGAGACACATTCTGATGCTTTTCTGTCTTCACACAAAATATATTTAGATGAAGTGAATTTTGCATGAATTGATGTTTGTGATGAAGTGCAGGATAACTGAAAGATGATCCTGAACCAGTTTTAAAGGTGCGCTGTGTAGTTTTGGGGAAGAAGGGAAAGATCTTTGTTGACTGATTTGTTTTGAATGCCTAAACAAACTAAATGATACTTTGTTTATATGTGGCGGACCCCGCCACCTTTCTAGCTTCAAACAGTGTTCTGGGGACCTACTTTTCCTCTGAGAACAGATTGTTTATTCAGTTATGGGAAAAAATAACTATTCATGAGTTTGTATTATTACTGAATTAATATTGTAAATATCAAAATTCTGAGTTTGAATTTCTTCTCCAAAACTACGTAGTGCTCCTTTAAAGAGTGAGAGATGTAACTGATGAATCCAGGGAAAAACATTTGTCTCCATATCTGGTAAATTCTGATTTTCTCATTGATAGATTTACTGTAAATGTTCCTTTATTGCTCAGGAAAATGATCCTGTTTCAGGCAAAACGTCCTCTAAAAAGTCAGTGAAATATCTAAAAGTTTACCAAACTTAAAACAATGTTGTATTTCCGTGTGGTACTTCAGAAAAAGTTGACATATTGGTGATACATTATTAGAACTGGAAGGTGTATATTGCACATTTCTAGACCAGATTTAACAAAGTGCTTCACAATAAAAGGTAGTTAATCGAGACAAAGACAGTGTTGATATCAAGACATTTGAACTTCTGGTCGCCATATTTTGCATTGTATTTACACTCCTTAATATGTCAATGTGCATCAGTCTGGACGCGACCATCGTGCTTCATCATGAGTCTGAACCCCTCGACTCCTCTGCTCCACCCTCCTCAGGTGCAGGCCGCCATCAAGAAGAAGGTGGAGAAGCAGAAGAAGCGAAGCTCCGGGCAGGGAGAGGGTCTGGGCATTCCCTCGGCGACGCCTCAGCCCCCTCGCCACCAGAGACCCGGTCCGGCCCTGCAGGCGACAGCGGCGGTCCCCGAGGACAGAGAGTCACTGGAGGAGACGCTGGAGGAGATGATGGAGGGGCCGCAGAGGAGAGAGAGGGAGGCGGAGGAGGTGGAGCCCGTCGACTTGCTGCCCATAGTGGACTCTGTGTTTGGACAGGTAGGAGGCAAATGATGCCGTGTGTGTGCGTGTGTGTGTGTGTGTGTGTGTGTGTGCTGCATCAAGTTCTCCGGCTGATTGAATGTCTCTCACACAGATGGATTGAAACCCTAAGCCTCCACATTAAATTTAACACCCGGCTGTACTCACCTCCACCCCTGACATCTTTGACCTCACATGGCGAAGGACACGAAGCTGCAGCGTTCAGTTGCAGCAACACATTTCGCCTTTTTTTTGTTTAACCCCCCAAATCCACCCCCGGAAAAATGGCGGGAGCAGCGAAACACGAGGGCTAAAGCTAAGGACGCAGGATAGCGTGTGTGTTTAAGAGGATTTAAACTCCTTTACTTTGGGAAACGTTATAATCCGTAACAGATACGGCCATAGTCAGCCAGAGATCTGATGAACACCCTATCTGCGCGGTATCAGCTCAGTATCACATCACTCGCATGGTAAGCAGCGACACACGACACGGCACGGCACGGCGAAGGCGAAGGCTCCACCATCACGGCATCTGTCAGCCCCAGGGTCGGTCGGATGTGTGGCATCGCGGTGTGCGAGAAAGTGGCGCTTGTGAAAATCGAATCAAAAGAGATAACACCAGTATTAAAAAAAAAATCCCACTCATGTCCTGCCAGCTCGTGAGTCACTCCGACTTGAGGAGTGAGTCCACCTGATCTCATCAGCAAACTCCAAGGGGGGGCTCGACGATGAGCGTGGCTGAGGTTAGAAACAGGAAGTCAATATAAAAAGCGAACGCGCGTGATGTCAGCGGTGATGCAAGTGCATCCAAAATAAGAGAGGACGACTGGGCGAGTGGGAGGGAAGGTTTATCTTTACCTCGCCTCACTGCAGGGGACCTCGGGGGGGGCCTGAACCTCACTTTGATAACCGGTGCGTTATTAGAGGAAACTTTTGCGTGTGTGTAGCAGGCGAGTAGCAGACAGCGAGCATGTGGTATTCCCAGAGACCCTCAGCCCCCACACGCTGAACCGAGACTCGAACAGACGGAGCCTGAAGAGGCACGCTAGAACTTACCGTCTTCTTAAAGTGATATTTTATAAAAGGAGCTGAGTGCCACACAAGCAAACAGGGAACACAGTTACAGGTTTGTCATTTAGGCTTCAGCGTGAGGCTCTAAACATCATAAAGGGGGGATTCTCACCTGATGGATTTTTTTTAACATGAGGGAATTAAAAGAAGTACGATTCCTGATGCTCTTTGACTCTCGGGCTGTAAACTTTGGGCTCTTGAACTCCATGTTTTTGTTTTGGAGTCACAGCAACCCACCTTTTTTTCAGTTCAAATCTGATATCTGCCAATATTGATACTGATACCAGAACTCTTTTTTCCTTGAATATCATTATGATTATTATCATTAATAATAGACGCAGTATTGTTGTTGGGATTATCTGTAAGGTTACATAATTCTGTACTGTAGTAACATCACTTCTTATTTTAAAGAGCAAATGCAGTCAATTTAATTGTGTTCCAAATCAATGTATTTAGTAACAGATGTAGGAGAGCAAATTGCTACGGCAGCAACCACGACTAAAAACATGACCTAAGTGTGAGCTAAGCGTTATTAACTACTAGTAAGTAGATTTCTGTACATGAGTTTAGACGTAATAAGAGAATTGGAAGTGAAATGGAAAAGTGATCGTAAATCAAACTCTAGAATCGAGATCAGTTTTGCGGATCGCTGGTATCGATCCAAGTTTGTATTTAGATGATAGATTTCTAAAGGTACGGTGTGGTGGAATTTATTTTGAACTCAGCTCAAATAATTTCTTAGTTTCCTGGAAATAATAAAGTGATTTGATACAAACTGGAGACAAAATAAAGACTTCACTGTGGGTATTTGAGGGTGTAAGTAGTTGCTGATTTCCAGGGGAATTTCCTTCAGATGACGACGTGTTTGATTGATAAACCACAATATACATAAATTCATTTTTAATTTTGTTATTGTACACTTTATCCTCCCCATTTGTTGAACTGGATGCTGGCCAGAGGTCAAGTTTCTCATTTTTTGCATGTTGAGCTGGATCTTTTCGTTACGCTATTAACTGGAGCTGATGAGCTGGAAATGAGCCGGCTGTTGAAACTGTGTGTGGAAATGTGTCACCTCTGATTAGGATCAAATCGCACGATTCTATTTAGGCAATTAAGATATTACATTATCACCTGTCAAATGAAGCGCGATACAAAAACCTTACGATGAGGATATAGGGATCTCTCCTATCCTGCAGTGGTGGAAAGTAACTGAGTACATTTCCTCGAGTTGTTTGAATACACTCAACGTTGACCGACAGCAATAATGTAATGCTTCTTACATGTTTGCATGCATCAGTGCTGATAATCTAACTGTGAGAATTGATGATAATCAATGACCTTTGTACTCTTACTCTTACTCTAACTTGTAATGGAGTATTTTCACTCTGCTGTATTTCTACATTTTACTTGAGTAAAAGCTCTGAGCACTTGTTCTCCTGCGTCTGCCTCCTGCTGTTCTTCCACGCTCCGTCGGTTCTGTCTCTTCTAGTCTTTCTCTGACTGACAGCTCTCGTCACTGGACACCAGCTGATCCGCATCTGACACCAGAACCAGTGCGTGATCAGTCTACTGTTTTACCTGCACACACACACACACACACACACACACGCACATGCACATGCACATGCACATGCACATGCACATGCACACAAGTTCGTGACTGAGGCACAGGGTCCCGCTGAGTCCAAAACAAAGAACAGAGTCACATTACCTGAGCACTGCCACACACACACACACACACACACACACACACACACGCACAGACACACAGTGTGTCACAAGTGTGTGTGGTACTAAAAATAGCTGCTGGCGTGACGGCCATTCAACGCTGATACCTGGAGACAATTGACATGTAATCAAAACGGAAACCAAATAGCATAAATAAGCCAGAGTGCACACACACACGCGTGCACGCACACACACACACACACACACACCAGGGACCAGCAGGATCTTATTTGCATGATTAATTGAGGCTTAATGGTATTGGCGGTGGTGCGTTGGGTTATTCATGCAGCCGCTGGTGTCAGATTTTACTTCAACACACAAACACGGAGGTGGATCATCAAACACCTCGCTGGAAGTTAATTTGATCGATAAGGTTGCATTGTGTTCAATTATGTCCCTGACTGGATTCCTGCTAATAGAAATGTACATTATGTGTTGTTGTGGTGCATCGGCGCCTGAGAAATGGAACAAGTGCAGCAAATCCATCCCCAACACTCAGTCAGGGGGAGCAGAGTTACGGTTTTGCTGCCCCACTTTTTGTCTTCTAAAAAATAATCTCATCATCATGCAGTCCCTACAATCAGGTGATTATACTTAGGCGGTCCACAGAAATGATCCTTGAAGAGATATCAGTGAAAACGACGTTAATAATTCAAGGTTTCATGGGTCATGATCTTTTGGCACATCAGCATCAGCTGGTTCCCTGAACAGAGCTCAGGTGTCCTTTACAAGCCTCTGATATCCTCCTTACATCATACCCTGTTGTTGGTTTTCATAGCATCCTCAGTAAAACTACTCTACGCTGCTTCCTGACTTCATCAAAGAGGCTATGTTGTGTAGAAATGCAGGAAAGCGGTTTAAAATCACCTCCAACCCCCCACCAAAAAGGTTTAAGCTGTGATAAGGTGGTACTGACTTGTAAATGTGCAGGAAGTATAAATCATGAAAAAAGCAACGCAGATGTAAATTATTCCACGGAGATGGTTCAGAAAAAAGCTCAGGTGTAAACACACATGTTGTTTTTCTTCCTTTCTGTGACCTCATGTGTTACTTTGGACTTCAGATGCCACATTTCAAATTCAGATGTGTGGACGTCCCTTACATAAGACGGTGTTTCTGTTTCACACGC
This sequence comes from Lagodon rhomboides, assembly GCA_039737535.1. NCBI lineage: Eukaryota > Metazoa > Chordata > Actinopteri > Spariformes > Sparidae > Lagodon > Lagodon rhomboides. The sequence goes on along the minus strand of CM077794.1, from coordinate 10,718,304 downwards.
GATGAATAATTACACATGCACAGGTGTCTTTCTGTGAATTTCTGCTTCATATTTTTCTAAATCAGACTTTTCTGGGGGAGTATAACAAACCCTGAGCACAATATGATCACTTTGATGCTAAAAACACGTGATCGGGGTCGGTTTGCATTTTATTTCAGCTCCTTTTTGTCTTCTATGTGTAACTATGTCCATTCCTCTGTGTGTGTTGTCTTTGTGGAATTAAGAACAATTTCACTTCCATCCGATCAAAATCTCTAATGTCGTGTTTTGTTGACAGAAAGTCGACTTAGTAGCTGGTCAGTGTCAGTAAGTAAAACGATATCACAGCTGGCTGGGAGCAAATGTCATTTTGATCTGTTACATGAGGATCAGATGATGTGAAGAGATACTCTGACTACACTCATCTCTGTCTGCATACCCGCTAGATAACCCAACAATTAGAGTCCAAACAGTCTGTTTCTACTTAACAACTTTTTTTCGGGGTAAAGAATCAATTTACAGTCGGTCTTAAGCATTACATCATTAAATCTGCCAGGAAGTTCATCTTAAAATAGGAGCTGAATCATCACTGACTTCACTGCAGCAGCTGTCAGATGAGACTCAGTTATTGGACCTACAGTGGCCTCTGGTGGTGACTGCTGGTTACTGCAACAACTGACCAATCTGACAGAGTCATGTTTCATGGCTCTTTGACATTATTATCCAAAAGGCATCCACACAGGAGGATATTTTGCAAAACTCTCACATCACATAATTGTTTCCTAACCTCACACTCTTGTTTCATCCTGATTAGATCTCACCTCAGGAAACTTACATCTGTATCATTTTTGTAAGGACTTCCCTCAACCATCAACCTTTAACAAGTGCCAATCAGCCAGAATGAGTGAAAACACCTGTGTGAGTGTGCAACAATAAAAAAAGATCTGTACATTTGGATGTTCATGAAAAGTGTTTTTTTCCCCTGTTTTCATAATAACAATGAATCAAATGACGATGTGAAAACTGAAAATTTGAAAGGGATCACTAACTTGCAGAGAATTATCACCCCAGAATAAACAGCGGCCATATTTAACACAAATCTAAACCAAATTTTTCAGAAAATCTTCACACACACGCAACAAAGAAAATGCACATTTCCATCCAATACTGAAGCCAAATTATAGAAACCGGTGCATCGAAATAAGCAGTAGGTGACACTAATGCTTCAGTCAGGGGCCATTAAACTGTTGTAGAAGAAGAGTTGATGCAAATACAAGGAAATCTAACAAAGCCAGTCTCCTTATTATGAAAGCCTTCATATATAATATATCATATATACATACTGAACTGATACTGTGTACCTAGATGTAGATAGGCTGCTTTACAAGAGTGTGTTTCAGCTTTGGAGAAAGAACATTCAGACCTAAATTCAAAGAACTAATGGGTAAAATTGACTTAATGGTGTGCGGCACATGTACACACACACACACACACACACACACACACACGTCAGACACACAGACAAGCTGTGCTCTCCATATGGAAGCACTGTAGTACGGATCATGCCAAATCTGCTTCTGGAGAGATTTGTTGACAGATGCTTCCTGCGAGCTCAGCTGACCACTTATAGCTGCACTCATAACCTCAACTTATGATTTTAATGTGTCGCCATTTTTAGAAAACTTGACCACACTGGTTCTGGGATGTCAGAGGTCAAACTCAGCGAGAGCTCAAACCAGAACTCTGGCATCGAGGCGTCACGTCCTGCTGAGTGTGACCTGAGGTGACACGGACACATGTGACCGACACTGTGGGGCTCGTAAGCCGCCCTTTGCTCTGGTGTCACAGCTCGGCCGTGGTCGCTTTTTCATTAGTTTAAAAGTTTAGCACAGTTTGAACTGTGTGTTGACTGGATCACTAATTACAGTTTGTAAGTCCAACAAGTCGGTTTCCACCAAACTGTAATTTACAGCGGTCACTCTTAAGCTGCACATCAGCTTGTGAGAGAAAATGTTTTATCTTTGTCCTGCGTGTGAAACGGATGAGTGTCATACCGGACATCACCCCCTTTTTCGTTATGCAACTTAGCTCTGTGTCTTATGGTGACGATGTTTGCAAAAAAAAATCTTCGGTAAAATAACAGAAAAATCATCTTAATATGATGGGTGGTGTTCTATTTTTGGAAATCTATCCTTGACAATATGTTCATTTTCACTAAAAGCCTGTTAAGAAGTAGAACTGTGCCGACACAAAAATATCACTATTTCCAGCTCAGGTCGATATTTTTAATATCTTTGGATTTAGTTAAGTGTTCAGCATGTTGACATCAATTCCTCCACATTTTTTGCGCCCTGGCTTCCATCGCTGTGCTGCATCCCATTCTCTTTTTTTTCCTTTCCCCATCTTCCCCTCTAATCTCAAATGGAAGGGATTAAACCCTCTCTGTGTGCCGTCTTAATTCTCCCTCTAAAACTCCTCGTACTGTCGATAAAGTCATTTGAATGCTTGTGCAACATGTTGGAGAGGGAGGAGAGAGAGAGAGGAGGAGGAGGAGGAGGGGGGATTAAAAGCGTCGGTCAGTGTGAAGAAAAAGAGACAGTGATGCTGCTGATGTGAGGAGCGAGCTGCTTTTAGCGGAGGGTTCATCGCTGCTTTGTTTGGTGACTCTGGATCAGATGGAGATGGTCGGAGTCATGCACGGATTAAATCTCTGCGTTGTCAGATGTGATGACTGGTAACCAGCATGGGACACATTCAGAGGGTTTCTCTGAGTTTAGGGCCTGAGCTGGAGCTCTGAGCAGTCCGAACAGAGGAGGGCAGAAGAGATACAAAAAACAAAACAGATAAATAAGATCAGAGAGGGGGAAACTTTTGGGGAGCTGGAGGAGGCGAGTGGTGAGATCTTGTGTCAAGCAGGGGTGGTTGGAAAATGGGCAACTGCACCAAACCATCTAAAGACAATATGAAAAAGGTAAGAGCACTTCTGTCTCGTCTCTTCGGTTTACTTGATGCTTTCGCTTGCACCTGATAAGTGGCACTTTTACAATTTTTGCTTTTGTGGATGTTAAAAAATTCTGTGATGGACGGTCGAACTTCTCAGCAGCTTTGAGCATGGACATTCATTCTTGTCATTGTCTTGTCAGATAATGATGATAGCTTTTGGAGCTCTCTTTGAAACTTATCTTAATCATTTAATCTCTGGATTACAGTTTTTGATGATTGTTAATGTTCTCAAATGAAGAAAACAGCAAAAGACATGTAACCAGCGCTGCTGTTTGCAGCGCTGGTTACATGTCTTTTGCTGTTTTCTTCATCATGCAACAAGTTTTTGATGTTAGTTGCAAGAAAATTGAAATTGTTTCACTTTTTAACATTTTACTGCAGCAGTGTCAGTCATTAGAGACACTTAGCAGAGCTATCAGTGGAGCCTGCAGTCGAATGTACTCATAATGTACAGAAAATGTTGAGATCCAGACATTTGCTGGAGTAAATTTAATAGCCGATGTGAGTGGTCGCCTTGAAATAATAAGCAGCTTATGTGATGCAGGCTTACGGCCACGTTCTGTCTAATGTTCGCGTGACTGGAGAACCTCTCCTGTGTGGCTTGTTCCTTGAAAGACGTGATGTTTCAATGTGTGAAGAAGTCATGTAGATAGGACTTGACTGGTCTGCCTCTGAAGGGGGTGATGGATGGTCAGGGAAGGTCAGTGGACCAGCAGGGAGAGGAGGATCAGGACGAGGAGGATAAGCCGCGCTACGATGCCTTCGGTGCTCTGGTGAAGAACTGCAACATGCTGAACAACATCGTGGGCCCGGCCTGCATCTTCCTCAAAGAGGGCTTTTCGCAGACGCTCGTATGTAACACAGCACAAACCCCCGGCGCCACTTTTTTTTTTCCACTCGTCGTGATTCATTTTCATCCCCACATCGTGACTGACCTCCTCCCCTCCCCGCTTGCTGTCCACCACAACAGCTGTGTCATCTCCCATCCCTGACTCGGGTCAGACGATCCAATCCGCTGGCACATGCTCAGAGGGGTCGATCGATCAGTTCCATGGAAATTATTGACTGGCGTTTTGGAGCTCACTCTAAAATATGCGGTACACGCCACGGTGGTGTGGAGGTCAAGGTGAATTTCCGTGGGCGACTGGCCCTGAAGGCTCCAGATTCACTGCGAGAAGTCCACTGTGGGCTCATGGCAGGTTCATGAACTCGTGCTAAAGGACTGTACAAAAATAATGAAGTGTGCTGTGGGTTTCCCATCTGGCACATATAGATAAAAGTACTGCGTTAATTGACTTTAAGTACATACGTAAGTATTAACATCAAAATATACCTAAAGTAAACCAGAAGTAGGGTTACATCTGTTGTATCATTGGATTATAGTACCTCTACCAAGAATGTTACATTTTTCCCGATCTATTTTTTGTTTGGTTGGTTTGTCAGCAGGATTACATAAAAACTCCTGAATGGATTTCCATGAAACTTGGCTGGAGGATGTGTCTCGACCCAGAATAGAGCCCGTTAACTTTTGGTGTGAATCTGTGAAAAAGGGACGAGTCCAGGATTTATTCATTTTTCCCTTTAACATGAAAAGAACAGCCGTTTTTTCCGACATTTTTGGAAATAATGCATTGATCCTGATGAAAAAAATGAGGCTGGTATCTATGAGTGAGTAGAATTTGGTGCAGATCCTATTGCAAATCTAGATCTGGCAGATTTAAGTACTTTTAATTTGATATTGGATTCGGATTGATTGGATTAAAGGGGACTGACTGTTGGGCCTTGGAGGTATTTGCTCTAATGAGAGCCTAGTTATCGATGTATTCATGTGTAAGTGTCATTAAAGTTGCAGCTGAGATCATTATATTTCCTTTATAAACTGCCGGGTAGCTTTAACTTTATAATATATCAGAATTTAGTTTAGTAGATTTACATTTTGTATTAATAATCTGAATTTGTAATACAGCAACACATGTTGTTAAAAAAAGGTAGTGTACCTCAGAACTGTACTTACATGCAGTACTTGAGTGTATTCACAACTGTGACAGAACATTTCACATTAAAGGAGCAGTGCAACACTTTAAGCATGACGGGATTTTTCTACTCCTGCAGGTCACTTCTCTATTTATATCAATGTGAAACTTACATAAGCAGAGTTCCAGTTAGTGTGTCAGTGTCCCTTGTTGTCAAGTGAGATCATGTCGCCTCACATTGTGATTCGGTTTGAAACTTCCGTGAGGAAAAACAAAGCTGAGGGCGAGCAAAGTGAACAAAATGCCCTGAGAGGATTTGTCGTATCGTTTCCTCTGTAAAGCTCTCAGCCTAACATCCTTGATACCGAGCCGCAACACCCGCTGTGTGACTGTGTGCTTTTGTGCGGGCAGAGTTTGCGTGCGAGCTTAAGTGCTGTGTGCAAAGATTTACTGTGTATGTGTCCGAGGGCCTCTGGACTAACTAAACCTCCCAAATCTCATAATCTCCAGATGTGTGTCGCCTGACAAATGAATCTGGTTACCCTTTGTGATTCACGGTTCGTGAATTGTGATGTACATCGCGATGCAGCTTTAATCCATATAGATTTAGAAAGTGTTTTTTCATCTGAAGATGTTCTGGGTCTGTCCGTCTAATGCAGCTTACTGACCACTAACATTTGTCAGTCGTGTTGAAGTATGAAATCCAGACTGTAACACAGGCACAAGCTCAGTTTCGAAGCAATTTCAAATGTAAACATAACATTTCATACCGTCCACAGACTTTAACCACATGAAACCAAACTCCACTGATCATTTCTGTCATTTCTTCTGTTTGTGTTTGTGCATCATTTCCTTGTTCACTGGTTTTCTGGTTGTTGCTCCAACGATGTTCCTTTTAATCCGACTGTGTTTGTATATCCGCACTACGCCGAACAAGCTCTCTAAATATTTCCAGCCTGAGTGTTTTCTGTGAGAGTTTCAGCACTTTGTGAAGCGAGAAGCTTATGTGTGTCTCTGCTTCCTCCAACAGGACAGAGAGCTGAGACCGGAGGAGATCGAAGGTGAGGCGGCTTCAGTGTCTTTACGCCACACTGACATTACGGTCGAGTTGAATACATTAACACGTGTTTGTCTGTGTGTGTTTCCATCAGAGCTCCGTGAGGCGTTTGTGGAGTTTGACAGGAACAAGAAAGGCTACATCAGTCACAAAGACCTGGGGGAGTGTATGAGGACCATGGGATACATGCCAACAGAGATGGAGCTCATCGAACTGAGCCAGCAGATCTGTGAGTGGAACAACGGCCTGGAACACCTGAGAGAACGGAGAAGAGTAGAAACACAGTAGAAGAGAATCTCACATAGAAATTCTAGTGCACATGAAATAAAAGGTTTATGTTTTATATCTGTAGTTTGAGTGTTAAAATGTTCATTTCTTATGTGAAATTTTTCATTTACATGTGGAAAAAAAGGAATTCACTTCTAAATGTGACATTTTTGTAAGAGATAGAATAAAGAAAAGAAACAGAAATAGAATCTGTTTCTGTTTCTGTTCTATTTCTGTTTCTATTTCTAGACTAGAAAGAAACAGGAATAGAATAGAATAAAAAAGAAACAGAAACAGAAATGAATTGTCATTCTGATATATTCAACCTATTTTTTTTAGGATTTAATTACAACAATAATTATTACAATAACAGAACAGAACTGCCTGAAGTTGTTTATATCAGATTGATAAATTCTTACAATCTTAAAATAAATAAGAACAGCTTGTTTTTGCTGTAAATACAATTGATTAATAATAATTAAATTAATTGTGGTTTAAAGGAGAATATGAAAACATTACAGACAATGATTATGAGAGACGATGACTAGATCAGAGATCACAAGCTGACAGGACTGGTGTGTTGCAGGTGGAGGTAAAGTGGACTTTGAGGACTTCGTGGAGCTGATGGGACCCAAGATGCTGGCAGAGACAGCGGACATGATCGGAGTCAAAGAGCTACGAGATGCTTTCAAAGAGGTCGGTGATGTTTGGAGGCGTTTTGACACTTTGACTTATCGATCACAAGTGCAGGTGTATCAACCTCTGCACTGCACTGCAATAGTTTTTGGGATGGAGCCATCGACCGTTTGATTATAACAGGACGAACATCTGCTTAGAACAGGATCGATGAATCTGATCCATGTGGGACCAGTACAGAAACAAAAGGTCGGCTCAACACTGGTGCAAACTTGAGGTGCTCACATGAAGAGGAGAAAGAGTGTGAAGTCTTGATTAAAAAAAAAAGCCTGTAACACTTACACGGGTAAGTATTTAGTAGATGGGTGATTCATGACACGATTAGACAAGTTACTACAAGAAAAGAGACAAGACCTACATTTGACCCGTGTCTCAACAGAGCGGTGCACTCTGCTCTTCCAGGGTCGTGTTACTGACAGTGTTGACTCACTGGAAAATTGTTGCTGGCAGCTGAGTCATCGTCAGTGTTGTTACGACAAGTCAAAGTGTCTGCTGGGAAAAAAAAAAAGACAACAGGTGGGAGATAATGAGATATTCACATATCACTCATGAGACTCTGATGCTGGTGGACGTGTCACGATTCAGGTTTTGCAAGATTTTAGTCAGAGACAACACGACAACACGAAAAGTACAAGATTACACAAAGAGAGAGGAAACGTTGACCTCTGAGTTGTACAACGGAAAATAATGAGAAAAATTACTTTAAAAAGTTACTCAAATACATGTAACTTAACTTCTTGTGTTTGTACAGTTTCCTGTTGTTGTTGCTGGCTGATAAACATCTTATATAGGTGACACTTTATGATAGCCACGATTAATAAATGAAGAATTTAGCTAATTAAACTTTTTTTTAACAGTAATCTGTCCATTGAAACCATGAAATACTTTATAAAACATTTATTAAACAGCAACTTTCTAATGTCCAAATAATGTTTACAGATAGTATTTAGTGACCATTTACAGCTTTACAATAAATAATATGCTCAATAAATGGGTCATAAAGCATTTCATTGTTTGTTTACATGGAAATAACGTTTAACTACGGCTTAATTAAGTATAATTTTCCTTTTATAAATGGTGGTTATTACTCCAGGGTTCAGGGTCACATTACTTCAGCCTCATAAGGAGGCACCATGTGAAGGATTTGACAATTTATTTATTTGGTACTATTCAGTGGTAGTATAAAAAGAAGAGATTCAGGCTGTACTGAAAGCAAACTCATTGTATTCAAGACATGATTAAATCAGATGTGATGTGTGTCTCTGCTTTCAGTTTGACTCTAACGGTGACGGTCAGATCAGTCTGACTGAGCTGCGTGAGGCCATGAAGAAGCTGATGGGAGAACAGGTGACCAACAGAGAGATCAACGAGATCCTCCGAGACGTCGACCTCAACGGAGACGGTCTGGTGGACTTTGAGGGTGAGAGAAATTGTCTTTGCCTTCCCGGGATCCGTCTCAGGAGACGTTCATCCTCGTCTTTAACCCCTCACTCTTCTCTTTTGTCTCTCCAGAGTTTGTGCGGATGATGTCTCGCTGACCGGCCCAGCTGCCCAACAACACGTCGGACGGACACACAGACATTATGCAACTGCTGGATTAGTTAGCACACTACATGGTAGTGGACATTATTTTGCCGCTCTTAAGAGCACTTATCTAAAATTGTATTTTTTATATTAAATCTAAAAAAGAGAAAAAAGTTTCAAGTAGACAAATTGAGACAAATAGACTATTCACATCTGATCTGAGGTGCAACACAAAGTATTTTAACAGCTGCGAAACATATCAAACGCTTCATAGAACAACATTTCCGACTGTGTTTTCTAGATGTATTTTTATATAATCAATGTTTGTTCTTTGAGTGTAAACTCTTGTTTGTAAATCTGTAAAAAATCTTTTTTTTAATTAAAGATACGTACAAGAATCAGATGAATGTGTGAATTATTGGATGAAAGATAAACAAAGGAGGCTCTTTTAAAGGGCATAAAGGGAATATTTTCTTCATGATTACGTTTTCATTAGTGTATAATTCACCTGAAGGTAAGAATTGTTGTGTTTTTCGTTTAGAATGAGCTTTTTCTATCTACAGATTCTTCCAGAGTTCCAGATGTTGCACTGACGTGTTTCTACAGAGGCCCAGAACAGACAAACAACAGACACCGACTCCACAGCATTTTCCACCATAGGAGGGTCAAACGAGGGGATTGTTCAGTTGATTGCAATCTGCAACATCGCCACTAAATGTCACTAAATCCTACACACTGGACCTTTAAACGGAGATTCAACAAGAACAAACACTGTCCGTGCTGAGGTTAACATCATGTGGAGCCCCGACACCGTTCACTTTAATCTTCATCAACCTGAGAGCATGAACAGAAGAACAAATGGTAGATACTTCAAATTAAATCATATTCAACAATATATTTTTCTTCTATATATTTTGTATAAAAATCACATATACGTGTTTTATTTCTCATATTTTACATACTTCAATACAACATTCTTAAAATAAAGTTGTGTTTGAATAGCATGAAAAATTCTGACTTGTTTTCAATAGAAAACATGACATTTTTCATTTGAATAATTACTGCATCTATATAAAGACAGGGTTTTTTTTTCGACACACTGCATTTTTTTTTTAACAAAGCACGTTTGACTCAGAGGTATTTTTCGTAGCTGACCATGCAAAGCTCTCCTCGCCCCATTCAGCACGACTACAATGGTGTTTGTTCACTTTACGCATGACAGCAACAGTTTCACAATTAAAACTATGAACACACACAACAAACTGGATCAAAATGTTTCAAGCAACTTTAAAAAAAATACTGAACTTCAGAAAAGCGCTGATTAATGAAATGGATCAAATCTGACTTTTTTGACTCATCTTGATATTTTATTTGTCATTTTTTGCTCATGAACATTTTCATTCTGGTGATTTATCAGTAATAATTAACAACAACAACATATTTGAAATCAAGATTTTCCTTTTTATTGAAAACTTGGCCAGGATTCTGTACAGCAGAGAGGGTGTGCAGAGCACAGGGGCAAGAGGTCGGGGGGCAAGGGGGGGCTCTAGGGACTCAGTTTCCCATGGTGCATCATACCCTGAGCCGAGAATCGAGTGTGTAAAACAGCCAGAGGAGTCGTGTTCCCTCTTTGGTGTTTCAGAGGACTGTGGAGGGGAATGAAGTGAGGGACTAAAAAAAAAAGGGAGAAAAGGGGGGGAAGCAAAACTCAGCCCATAGGGGAGAAAGAGAAAAGTAGAGACAGGGAGGGATGGAGGGTGGTCCGGCTGGTCCTTCCACTGAGGTGTCGTCTCCAGTCAGGGGCAGATCTAAATCCTCACCCTTCCCCTCGCCGTGTTAGATCATTACTTGCACTGAGGTGAAGCCTCAGACATCTCTCCCCTTTTCCCTCTTCCTCCGCCCCTCTCCCTCACTTCCGCTCTTTCTCTTTCTCTCCTTCCCTGAGCCTCACTTGCTGGCCATGGTGTAGCAGCCCTGTTGGTGCCACTGCATGTCACGGATACGCCTCACGGACTGGAACTGAGGATGGCGGGCGCCATACTCGTTGAAGTGCCTGAAGTCGCCCTTCTCCAGCAGGTACTGGCTGCCACGGTATCCGGGGAACTGGTATCCCACCCAGCTGGAGGAAGAAAGAGGAAACAATGTCAGAACAGGATCGCCTTTACGCGGATGGATCCTCGTGTCTTTCTGAGCTGCACTCACGTTCCGCAGCTGACAATGATGCTGCCCACTCTGTCGGTGAAGCCGTAGGAGAACAGGCTGGGAACGTCATCGTCCATGATCTCCATCTTGCGGCCCTTGAACTCTCCGACCTCGTACAGGCAGATCTTGTGCTTCTCGGGGTCCTGGAGGAGAGACAGACTAGTTTAGAGACGGGGGTCTAAAGCAAAAGAGAAAAAACTTGAGAGCGTTGAGTGTTATTTTTCTGTTACCATTCTGACAGGCCTGAAGGACAGCAGGTAGTCGTTCTTCTGGCAGTTGCTCCAGGAGTCCCAGCGGGGATACTCTCCCTTCTCCAGGATGTACATCTCGCCGCAGAAGTTCATCTGCTCGAAGCCCACGAAGCTGCACACGAGAGGACATCGTGAATATCAAAGACGTGGGGGGTTTGAAATGTGAGAAGTGTGTCTTGTTTTCGGAGACTTACGGTCCGCACTCGACGCGCAGGGAGCGCACGCGGTCCATGCCCATCTCGCACACATTCATGCACTCGTTGCTGATCTCGATCATGCGACCCTGGAAGTTCTCCTGGTCGAACACGTACATCTGGAAGGGGAACAGGCGCGGACAGGTGAGTCAGAACAACATCTGCGACGCGATCAGTCAAATATATCTCAGTGTGTTTTAGACAAGAAGAGCCACCCACCTTGTAGGACATCATTCCCATCTCAGACTTCTTGCCCTGAGCGACCTTGCCGTCGGTCTGGGAAGAGGTCTTGGACTTATCTCCACTGGACATGATTACTGGAGTGGAAAGAGAGGGGAAAAACACTCAGAGAGGGTTTGCTCATGTGACAGATCGAGTATGTTCGATGGTGCAAAGGAAGGATGCATGAGAGGTGGAAGTATGTGGAATAATCTGTATTTTCTTTTTGTATCTCCACACAGCTGCAGGCGTACCGTATGCGTGTGCACCTTACCTGTCTGTGTGTGCGATGCCTGTGCCGAGCCTCACTCAGAGTGTATGTGGCTCAGAGTGCGCCGCTCCCTTTTATACGCTGGCGCCCATAGGAGGGGGATTATGGGCAGAGAAACAAACCTGCTGAGGTCAGAGCGGCGGGACAAAAGAAACCCCACATCATCAGGGAGGGACGGACAGAGGGGAAGGGCGGAGGCAGAGGACGACTGACAGAAGCTGGAGAACAGACCGACCACCGGTTACTGACGGAGTAAAGCACAAGTTCAACTGTTAGAGTTAAATTATACTCCCAAAATCATAATATGGTGTTATCTGTCAGATTCTTTAATCTCCCATTACCACAACAACCGACTCATATAAACCAGAATATTCACGACACTTGAATTATTTGTGGCAGCAGGAATGTGTGGCTTCAAACATAAAGTGGACAAATCTAAATGTAATTTCAGGCGACATGTTTCCAGATAATGTCAGTGAGAAAACTTTGATACATAAATCTGGATGAAAAGCTTCCTCACTAAAGGTCCAAACATCTCATCCGAAGGAGCCCCACACAGAAGACTTAGACCACTGACACTTTTTCAATATGGGAGATCTGATGTTCGTACGTTAAATGTAATTTATAATTGTGTGCTGCTTAAGTGGGGAAGTAACTGCAACTCCACTTTGAAAACTTGGCCAACTTGATGCAAACCATTGATTTTGTTAAACCAAAGTGAGGAGGGCTCACAATAAGGTTCTGCCGGATGTTTCTAGCTCAAAATGAATTAAAAATTAAAGGTCCAATGTGTAAGAATTGGCCAGCTGTGGAATTCTTACTCAAAACAAAAAACAAAAGAGCAACCAGCCGACTAAAGCTGCTGTTGTCTTGTTAGCTCGGTTATCCGTGCTTCTCGTGGTCCGGATCGGGAGCTCGGAGCACCGGGGAAGTGTTGGCGTTTACTCTGCAAGCACAGGAGCTTTGGACCAGAACCGGCTGGGGCTAGCTGGTTAGCGTGCTAACTTAAGTAACACAGTATTATTTCTATAATGTTATTTATTCTCATTTGGCTGATAAGTTCAATTAATCTTTGACTGTTTTCAATTAAAATTCTTACATTTTGCACCTTTAAACATGTAAATATCGAGTCTATGGTAAAAACAAATGTAATATGTTTATGTTATATATGTTATATTTTCATAATCAGAACACAGCTGGTGGGTGACACTGTCCTACTGGCATTGTGCATCTTTAAAAAAATGTATTATCTTAACAACAAAATACAATATGAATAAAATAATTAAAATTTTGATCCACCATTAAGTTTAAGTTTGGGCCCCTCTGATTTATAGATTGAAATGTTTTGATTGCAATGTTTATTTCGAATATGTTAAGAAAAAGAAACGAAGGACGAGAATAATAGAAAATAAAAATAAAGATAATATTTACAGACAATGAAAAGCATTAAGGAAAAATAAACTGTCAAACACTTGTTGATTTTGTTCACATGTTGAAAAGGGAGTGAGGAGAAGCATCGACTCATCACGAGTCATTGATTGATGATCGACACATCTGTGTTCAGCCGAACATCTGTGTGCCTTGAAGGTGCGCGCGCAGGAGCCATCTGAGAAGCCATTGTGTGAACGGAGCTCGATTGAAACTTTAACTTTTCTACACGCACACAGACGCACCCAGTCATCTCCCTCTGTTCCCCCGCGGTGCCTCTCTGCTCCGCCGTTAATCCCCACATTCTCCAGCCCGATCCCGGCCCTTTGTGCCGGGGGACGCGCTGGACTGCTGACCGGGGTCGGAACATACCGGAGCGCCTTTGTTCCCCCGGGGCAGCGGCGGCTCTATGGGATGTGCTGAGCTGGCGACACAGCAGCGTCCAGCAGCGGCCGCGCGGGGCGAGCTCGGGAGCGCGCCCCGCTGGATGCCACCGCTGTGCCAAACGGACGGAGAGCGTGGTCCGAGTCAGAGCCGCGGACGCGCACCGGCAGGCGCGCTCCCCGACCCGTCGGTATAAAACTGAAGCGCCAGGTTCTCCCAAAACTCTACGCGAGGCAGGCGGTAGGCGCGTACCACTCCAAAGCTCTTCTAATAAAGTGCCAGTCTAGGTAAGGATGCAACTCTGCTCTCAGTCTCCACACGGTCAGGGTCAGACACACAGGTGCACTCAAGCTGCTCCACACACACACACCAACACTCTGAAAGCCAAAAAGCACTTTCTGAAACACCTGGACGACATCCTCCTACTTCTTATCAGACATTTGTTTTAAATAGTCAATGATCTGTTTTGGACCTGATCTCCTCCAGATGTTTCAGCTCAGATCGTTTATTAGTTAGTGGGAATTGAACAGCAACGTGTTTCACACTAAGAAAAAAACATGCCAAATGTCTAAAAATGTGTCATTATGGAACCAAACGAGTCTCTAAATGACACTTTTCTCCCCCCCGTGCCTTCTTCTCAGGAGTAAAGATGTACAGAACTACAAGGTCCCCAATGATGCAGCCGCTGGTCAGCTCAGGAATGGGCATGGCTCCCTTCTTCAAGGTAACGCACGCTTGTTTTATGCCCAAATGATGTGATTATAATGTGTTAGTCTCTGCTTGGCGTTCAGAGGATGCTCAAGTCTCGTCTCGTCTCCTCAGGTGACTGTGTTCGAGCAGGAGCACTTCCAGGGCAAGTGCCTGGAGTTCACCTCCGAGTGCTGCAACATTCAGGAGTGCGGACTGGACAACATCCGCTCCATCAGGGTGGAGAGCGGAGCGTGAGTCTCGCACTTTTCCTCTCATCCTCTAGACGTTGTCCTCCTTGATGAAACAAAAGCAAACTGCTCTCTCTCTCTCTCTCGCTCTGTGTTTCTGAACAGCTGGGTTGGTTTCGAGCACCATGACTTCCAGGGCCAGCAGTTCATCCTGGAGAGAGGAGAGTACCCCCACTGGGACGCCTACAGCGGCTCCCTCTCCTACCACGTGGAGCGCCTCATGTCTCTGCGCCCCATCTACTGCGCCGTGAGTCCGCACGCCCACACGTCCCTCTCTTCGAATCAGTAACCACCTCAAGGATCCCCCCAAAAAATCCCAACGCCGTGTTTCTTTCTGTCCTCTTCAGTCTCACCAGAGCAGCCGCATGATCATCTTCGAGAGGGAGAACTTCATGGGCCGCAGCGTGGAGATCTGTGACGACTACCCCTCTCTGCAGGCCATGGGCTGGATGATGCCCGAGGTTGGCTCCATGCACGTGCAGTGCGGCGCGTAAGTTTAGCGTGAACCCGTGCGAATAAGATGCATTTTTTTCCAGCCGATCTCCGTCTTAAGGTTTCTGTCAAACTGTCGGTCTAGAAGCTCTACGTCCACACTAACCCTCGCCGCCCTCTCTGTCCGCCCCTCAGCTTCGTGTGCTACCAGCACCCCGGCTACAGGGGCCAGCAGTACATCATGGAGTGTGAGAGACACAGCGGAGACTACCAGCACTGGAGGAACTGGGGCTCCCACTGTCAGACCCCCCAGATCCAGTCCATCAGGCGTATCCAGCACTGAGAGGAGGACAGGCTGAGACTGAGACAGCAGCTCCCCTCGACCCCCCACCCGACCCCACCCGACCCCCGCCTTTACCTTTCCCCCCCTCCTCTCTTTCTCTCTCTTTCTTCCTCTCCTCCCTCCTGACTTGAGGCGCAACAGCCGCCCCGCCCCGACTCGACATCACCACTGATTTACAGCCGCCGCCAGAGTGTGATAAGAGACAATATCGCACTGTTAAAGCACAGGGAAACACACGCTCCACACACACACACACAGACGTCACTGACACTCACACAAGTGTCTTTTTACTCGGTTTAAGAGGTCCCTGCACGCTCACGCACGAACACACACCTGCGCTGTACTCTCACCTGAGCTGAGCGACGATCCAGAGGGGGAGATGAAGCTCCAGCAAGGCGCCGTCGACCGGGAAGAAAACAAAAAGGCCTCCCCCGGCTGCAGTCGCCCTCCTCGGCGCGGCGGACTGCGCTGCGGCACAGCTCAGATGTGTCTTGTTGTTGTGTGTAGGAGGTTGATCCACAGGTTGATAACTAATAAACTCATTTTCACCTCATGTCCTATTGTTTCATTGTACAAGTGCGTATGTGAGAGTGCACTGACGGAAACATTAATAAAATGTGAAACACACCGCCTGCAGGAACATGAGGCGCCTGCAAAGTCAGTTCTTCTCTCTACAGATGACAGCGTTTGTGTTTGGCTGAACTTTGTGTCGGGTTTTAATCGGTTTAAAATATCAATATGGTTTGATACGTTTCCACTGATGTTCCGATACTTTGTTCCAAAATGAAACCTGGTCGCTATTGGAACGACAAACTTTGGCATCCGCCTTCCAAGTCCGGGGTCTTGTGACCACATATTTTAAAGCAAGATAATGTAGCCACAAAATTATCTATATCCAAATGTGCCAAACTAATATTAGGTGCTGAATTAGGCAGGCGACACACTGTAAGGGAAGCTGTAGACTGGTTAATAAAAACGACAGGACAGGTGGAGAAAAACAGGAGGAACACCTTCAGTTATTCATCCACAAGTCATAAGAGTGTGTCTAAGTTAAACTGTTTAGAGCCAAGTTAAAGTTGGCTGAGAGACTTCAGGAAAAAACAACATGCAAACACACAAAACACAAGAAAGAAAGAAAGAAAATGACAGAACAACATGCAGCTTAATCCAAACACAATGAAGTCTGATTCAACGCAGCTGAAACTTCCAGGAGACACTACAACTTAAAAACTACGTCGACCACTCGTCAGTAATCTACATAATTATATAACTGTGTATTATTGGAGATACTGAAGTATCATAACTGATCAGTAATAGTGGACCATGCTGCTGATCTGTTGGGTTTTTATGGGGCTTTTTTCTTTCCATCTTTATTTAACAGTGTGGTCTTTTAATATGAGAGCAGAGAAGCAGCCTGAGCATCCTGTTCTCACTGCCAGTGCGTCAGATACAGGCCGTAAGCTTTTCACTGTCAGGCTGTAGATCCCCTCAAGTGCCACTTGTTGCAGGCCCTCTCTAGTGCAGTAGTGTTAAGAGCAAGACAGTCAGAGTCGGGGGTTTGGTTTGGGAGACTGGGTCAATCAGGAGACACGTGTTCACGTCCTGTTTGAGTCACGACTGATTTGTTTTTATTGATGTAACATAAGTAAGTTAACATGAGTAAACGGCGTAACTAACGTCACATATGTGAAGTGAGTGTTGTCACCTACGGCCAAAACTGACGCCAGAGGGGCAGGCAGAGCGTCATCGCTTGAAGCCTATAGCCACTGACCGTACGGGAAAAGCCCCACAGGCTTCATCAAGTCCTGTACGTTTGTGATTTTTGTTTCGATATGAAACACGAGGTGAGAGACACTCTGATGCTTCATTTGCAGCGATGTGCACATGCATTCAAGAACAAAGCTGACGAAACGCGGGGAGTAGAAAACAATTGTTTTATTTTAGAAATCAGAGTCCTGGACTCAAAGTGCCACGAGGAACATTGTGAAACGTAACAGTAAAAAAAAAGGAAGACGAGTTTTCCTGGAACATTTACAAACTGGCAGAACAGAGGCTGATGTCATCAACGCTATTTACAACTAAAACAGTCATAGTCATATTCGCAACTAATAAAACTCTCCTGATTACTTTTGTCACTGACATAGACCTGATTTTTTGTCTTTCTGCAGACTCTCTCAACTCTTTGGTTAGTGTTGTTTTTAACACTTGGCAGTTAAAACAAACTGAACATATCTGCGTAAAAACGACTGAACTCAGCAGTAAGAACCTTCGAACGTGTTTGGCTCAATAAAGTGGAAACGATGAACAACCTCAGTCAGTTGTTAAGTCTTTATACTCAACTCAAGCCCTGTTGTTTTGTTGCTGATTCGCACTAAGTAACTCACCCAAGTATCTTGATGCATCATAGTGCACATCTTTTCTTTTCTGTCTTCTAAATCAAACCAACAGCTAACATGTTGCTCACAGCTCTTCTTTTCCTAAACGTTGGCAGAGCAGGAGAACAAACCCCCTCACGTGATTTTCAGAGGCGAACACAATAAAAACAAATGTACGAAACAACAAACTCAAGACGAGCAGAAAACAAAATGACCGACACTAACGTAAGAGCAGCTCAGTCTGATAATTTCTTTCCACGAGCTCACCTTTACTCATCGTAGCGAAGAATAGAGCTGAGGCGCAGTCTGTCTTCTCTCCGACAACGTCAACATCCTCGTCTTCTTCCTCCTTCTCGTCCGCTGAAGACTCCGTCCAGCTGATGATCACAGGATCAGGAGCTGGACTGGACCCTCCAATCACGTCAATGTCCTCCTCCCAGCTTCTCGGTGTCCCTTGATTGACGTCTGAGTGTGAAGCAGGTGACACGTAAGGCTTCGCTGTGACGTAATGTGACAGCGTTGGTGCTGTTCGGCATTCCATTTCTTCTTCCTCGTCTCCATCCATGTCGACTAGCGTGTCATCGCTCTCCAACTCTTCATCCATCGAACCTTCCTCAATTTCTCTTTGCTTGATCTCACTCCACACTTCTTCTCTTTGCAAAGAACCTCCTACACTGGTCAGTGAAACAGTCTCCACATCCATGACGTCCTCGATCTCTTCGGCGGCAGATTCAGAGCCTGGCGTTAACGTCTCGGAGGTCGGCTGTTGTATCTGCTCAAAGCAAACCCTCTTGGTCACGGTGGCATCATCACTTTGCTCCTCCTCGGACTCTGCTCCCCTCTTTTCTCCCCTCTTTGTAGGTCCCGCTGCCTCTTGCTGTGGCTGGACAGTGACGTCTTCTTCGTGTCTCTCCTGAGTTTTCTCCGGCAGCTCCTCTGTGCCACAGGGCTCCGCAGGCTGTGTCTGAATGGGTGGTCCTGAACTCTCTCCGTTGCATAAACTGAGAGCTTGTCCATTTTTCCTTGGCCTGCCTCGCCTGCGACCTGGTTTGACGGCTGAGGGCGGCCGTGTCTGCACAAGTGGCTCCTCAAGAGGGGGGGGGGCACTGTCCTGTAAAACAAATGAGTCTCATTGGATAGATGCACAGACAAATACAAAGCAAGAGTAGAGCTTCACAACATAGCAAAATAATTCTAATCATATGTTGACAGTTATTAGTCTGGTCCATTCCTCTTGGTCAGCGCTCACCAGACGTGCTTCCTTAAACCTGCTCCTGATGGGGTACGTCTTGGTGCACAAGCTGTCATGTGTCATCGCTGATGATCTGGTCTTTCGTTTTGCACGACTCTGAAATATATAAACACACAGAAAAACACATCCAATCATCTGTAAGGCTTGTATTTTCTCACCTGATGGTGACAGCAGACATCATCAGAAGCATTAATGGAGAGGATTTAGAAATGTTTGCCACCTTGACTTCCAGACTCTGGCAGCTGTCTCCCTGCAGTTTAACTCTGACTGGCAGCGGGCCACTCCTCTCCAGTTTCACCACAGGCATCTGCTGGAGCTTGTCTCCTTGGTCACGAACCATTTTGGACTTTGCGTCACTCAATAACGCTGGCTTCCTCGCCCTCGCCCTCTTTCTCTCAAACGTGAACATATATTGATTAAATCTTTTCTTTCTCCGTTGTTTGACTGGTTCTCTGACTTTCCCTGACGGTTTCTCAGAGTGTTTTGGGGGAGCGACTCTGCGAGCTGAAGCTTTACGCGGCCGTGGACGTCTCGCTTCACTCTGCTGCTGTCTGGTTATTTGAGAGCTTCGGACTGGAGCCTCTCTGCAACCACCCACTTCCACCTCTTCTCTGCCAGCACAGCTGTCGACCTGCTGCTCAAAGGACATGAGGAAGTGCTCCAGCATCTCATTCAGCTCCCCTTGTCCCTGCTGCTGCAGAACGGGCACCTCACTGTTTGCAGAGCTGGAACCACCACCTCCTCTTGCTACAGCGACAACCTGGCCTTGTTGTTTTTCCACAGTTTGGCTGGAGGAGGCGTAGGTACTGAAACCGGCTGGAACAGGAGGCCGAGGATGTAGAGCGCCGTTGTTGTTTGGTAAAATGTCGAGGCCCATCATCACTTCCTCCAGCAGACGATCAATGTGTTCGGGTTGCTCCTCATGTAGTGGAGGGTCCGGAGGAGGGACAGGGGTGGTGTGGACTACGGACAATACTGGAGACACGAAGGACGCTGCAGGGGATCTCAGGCCGTCCGACGGCGAAAGCTGGAGGGAGGGGCTGGACGTAGATATGGTATGAACATTGTAGAATCTCATGGGAGGGGAAGAAAAGGAGGAAAGAGACGTTGTTGGTTTGGGCGTCGCCGTCTGAGGTCCACCAGCCGGGGGGTCATCCTGTAACCACGAAGAAAACTGTGTTTATTACAATAAAAGTGCAAAAGTACAAGGAATCAAAAATGTGTAACAGCTTCAGTTATGTCTCATGTCTTATAGACCCAACAATTAATCAGTTTATGATTTATGCCTGGTGAGGTTTTTGTATTTGATTTGAAAAACCAGCCCTCTCGTCTCGTCTCCATGTCATGTTTATATAACGAAGCACCGGTTTACTCGAGATGTCACAATTCTGTACAGTAAATAACTTTGGTATCTTTTCGTTTCATGTTTTTTTTTCCCTCTCACCTGTTTCGACTTCTGTGTTGAATTTCTCCGCCCACGCTGTCCGCCTGCTCCTCCACCACTGGATAACACCACGTCTCCATCCGGGCCAAACTCCCACACTTTTCCACGCGCTTGCCTCCTCCGGCTCTTGGCTGGCTTCAGAAGCTCTCTGGTCTTCAGGTGCAGCCTCCTACCTGCAGCCCCTCCGCCCTGGCCCGTCCTGGTCACCCTCGTCCCCCACCTCTGCAGGAACAACATCTGCAGCTTGCTCGTCCCCACGTCCTGCACGTCCACCGTCTGCGTTAACCCTCCTCTCCCTCTCCTCCCTGTCCTCTCTCGTGGCGTCCCGGCTCTTCTCGCACCAGTCCCACCCCTCCTGGCGCCTCCCTCTCCTGTGCCCTGCCTCCCTCTTGACTGCCTCCTGCGGGAGCTCCCCTTCCTCTGCTCTTTCTCCGGGTTCAGGAAGTGGTTGATGTAACCGGGGATGTCGCCTTGAAACTGCTCGTACCTCTCGTCCTCCAATACATTACTTGCTGTGATGTATTGGGCTGCTTCTTGTGGGTCAGCAGCACACGTGGTCGCTTGACTTGAAAAAGAAGGGATGGACAGGGAGACTGAGGTGTACGGCGGTGCCACGTGAACCGCAGATGTGTGTCCAGCTGCTGTGGCTTCTTGCATGGGAGCAGAGGAAGGCTGGTGTCTCTGGTTTTCATCTAGTTGGTAGACAAGGGATAAGGGGACGTAGGGAATTTGAGGGGGAAGAAGAGTGGGGTTTGCCTGTTCTAAACTCTGGAGAGTGGTGATGTCAATAGTCTGATAGGAGGCTGCTGGCTGAGAAGAAGGAGCTGTGCTCGCCTGCAGCTCCTCCGTCTGCGTCCATGTGTCTCTTCCGCCTTCTGATAATGTTTCTTTCCACAGAAAGGTGCTCGTATCACTCACCTCTCTCCTCCACCTTCCCCGCCACCCCACATTCTCCTCAGGCTCCGTCTGCACTCCTACCTCTGCAAGCCGGCCTTCTCCTTCCCCATGTCGGCGTTTACAGTCTGTGACCTCCACCAGCCCGTGGATGCCCAGCCTGGCTGCAGCAGAAATGGCCTCTTGTTTTTCCTCCTCCCCCTCCCCTGCCATCTCTCCACAGTACAACAGTCTGACCATGTGGAGCAGCGTGCAGCCGCCGAGAGCCCGAAACTCCAGGAGACGGCTCTGTCCTGCAGGGGGCGGCGGCATGGAGGAGAGAGCGGAGGAGATGTGGGGGCTGATGGCTGAGAGAATACAACTGTGTGCTGGCACTGAAACACCTGCAGGAGAGGAAATAAGTCACTGATGATCATTTCTACAACTACATGAAAGTATGATATAAGACTATGTGATAATATCAAGGATATGCTTGAAAAGTGACTGAAACCATTAATTGATTATATCTATAATAGCTGCCGATTCATTTTCGTTGTAATGTGTAACTAATCTGTTTTCTTGAGTGTATTTTTTACCGTCTGTCCTGAGTAGAGTGTCACAGAACTGGCTGCACTGCTGCTGTCTCTGCAGCTCGGCGAGGAGGAGGGCTTCAAACCCCGGCTTCTGGTAGCACCACATCTCTCCATCCACTTCACAGGAGGGAGACAGAGAAAAAGGACAGTGAGGTTCATATGTCGATTTCTTTGACGATACTGTGAATTCGATATGAATCATTTTACCATTATCAAAAAATTACAGCTTCTGTGATTTGGACTTTGCACTTGGCCATTTTGCAAACTACATAATATTTGGATTCATCGTATATATTTCTTCAGGACTGCTGAATTCTAGCTGGCCAGAATTGACTTTAAGCTAACAGACAGTGATCAATACAAAACATAATTAGTCCACATTTATATAGGATGAAAAGAAAATACCCTCAGCATATCTCTGGTCTGTTCTGACTCAAATTAATTATGTGATACTCACAGGCATGAATCCAGGCTAATATGATATATACTTATATACTAAAGTCTCTTGTCTGTGTTTTAAACTAAGCACATTCATTTTCTTTTTGGAAAAACTGCATTATCAAAACCAACTATATGAGAAAATGTGCCTGAGGTTGTAGACTTCAACATGTATTAGTATTTTTATCTAAATATTATTTACATATATACATATTTGTATTTTATTTACAAATATTAATGCTGTATTTTGATAGATATTGGGTATGATAAACATTCAACTGATTGTTTTGCACATATAAATCCCATTGTTAAAAGCTTAAGCTTACTCTAAATGATATTTAATAGATTTGTTATCCTCTATGATCCAAAATTCGCCCATTAGCAGTAAACAAGTCCAATGTGAGATTACTACAATTATTGTGCTGCTGAAGTTTAAATAACTAAACAGATATATTTTTATATACATATTATACTGACTATATTTATAATTTATTTTTTCCTGATTCAAATTACTGTGAAAAACTTTGTCAGCAGCAGGAACAAAGTGTAGACAGGAACCCCCGTCCACAGACGAGCTAAGATGAAAGCACACCTGCAGGTTAGCTTCATTGCTGACAACTAGCAGCCAGCTAGCGCAGCACAACACAACCAGCCCGCCCAGAGTGAGCAGGTGTAAACTAGTCATAACCAGTTAACATGTGAACTAAATTACGTCATTGTCTCTAATCTAATGTAACTATGCTTTTCAGAACAACCTGAGCTGTCGGAACCACTTTAACCCGGCGGACTGTAACGATGCTGCACACAAACGCGGGCAGGTGACAGACAGCGGGCTTCACTCACCATTCAGAGTCTCAGGCTCTCTATTAATCCACCTGCACGTCACAGAAATAACATTTTAACGTGTAAAGGTTAACAACGAGATTGCAGACAGTGCTGTTAAGTTTTAAAGTTGGTTTTCTGTCCGGTTTGGTGAGGTCATCCACAGGTCAGCGTGGTCAGCAGCAGCGCCAACGGTAACCTGTAGCGTGTCGCCCCGCCGCCAGGGGGCAGCAGGAGGGTCCGCGCACAGACGGGACAGCGACGAACAGTCAAAGACTACAGAAAGAGCAACAAACACGAGATGGGTCACTTCTGCTACTTCCGGTTTCGTTTTTAAAGATTTGAATCCATCTAGATATGCCTGTTTGGTGGTAAGTGGCTGCATTTATGTGTAACTTATGTCATGTAACTGAGTACATTTACTCGTGTACTGCACTTAAGTCCTTTATCCGAGGTACTTGTACTTGAGTATTTCCAATTCTGCTACTATATACTTCCTTCCCACACTACAATTCGGAGGCACTATTGTACCTACGAGTTACTATCCAGGTTGCTGCTGTATCAGAGCCAAATAAGTGCATTTTAAAATGTATTTTAACTTATCAGCAATCGGATTGTAAAAGAAATAGCAGAAAAATCACTTTTACTCATTCAATTTAGTATTTTTATAGTGTTGTTGTGGTGGGAAAATACTGCACGTGGAAGATTTGGTTGCACCTAGCTAAAACTAATTCAACTAACTCTAAACCCTGAAACCCTAAATCTGACCTTTAAATGTATTGCATTATACTTAGAGGTGTTTCTTCAAAATGTTCAATACAACAAAGTTGAGTTTAACAGCGCCACAGACTACAGCCTCCAGTTGTACAGTTAAATAGTCAACTCTTTAAATGCAACTTAAATGAAACTGACCATGATAATTTTATTGAAGAAGGAGGATTGATTGTAGGGTTTAAACTGTGTACGTCCAGCCAGGGAGACCTAAAGTGAGAATGTGTAGCTTTTGAGGAAAGAAAAAAACACATCTGCCTTTTAAAAATGAAAATTTTAATTCAGAAGCAATAGAACACACCAATGCTTAATAAATTATACACAGGGTTTTTTTTCATACAGCTTTATTTGGCTAATGCACATATTAAATTGTATTATTAAGTACATATTTTTGTGTTTTGCTGCTTTGGTGACTTTCTCCTCTTGTGCTACAGTTACACAACATTTTAATTAATGAAACACTGTATATGTCACATAACTGTGGCTGAAGACACTCTATTCGAAGACACAATAAAAACATAACACCATGTTAACTGTTCCCATCCAACACTGCCTCAGTCTGGTTAAGATCTTATTTGGGGTACAATTTTAATGACCAACCTTGGAAACCCTGTCCCTCAGTAATATGAATAAACACATTGACAAGTGTTATTTTTATCTATCTATATGTTGCCCTGCACACAGCTACGAGTCAGCCTGTCAACCCCGGCCTCCATTTGAGGATTAGTATGAACATATGTGATGACAGTGACAGCAATAAGTAACACATGAGATGCATTTACATGGATATCAAAATGTCACAATAATCCACAATAATCCAGATGAATCCAGGCATTTTAAAGATTTTTACTGTATGTCGATGACAAATTAGATGACAAATTATTCCTACAGAATGGTATATCAAAAATGATTTACAGGTAGGTTCAGGAGTTGTGGTTGGGTTGGTTACTTTGTGGGAGCTGGAGAAAGACACAAAATCTGCCTTTTTTTCCTTTTCCTTCAGTATTATTATTATTATTATTATTATTATTATAAATGCTTTTGTGCATGTTAGAAATCTTGAAAGTTAAAAAGGTCAATGTTCGCACCAACAGAAGCTCCTCTCTCCCACAGAAATCACTGCCCCTGAAACACCTTATCAGTGGTCCCGCCTTTAATTCAGCGACTTTGTGACATCACACTATGTCACCATGTCACACCATAATTTATTCATAGCGGCTAGTTTGGTACGTGAGAATTGATTTAGCACAGTTGGTCTGTTGTTGTTAGCGGTGCTGGGTCAGTCATGTGTGAGATGACCAATCAGAGCAGACTGGGGGCCTTAAAGAGACAGGAACTAAAACAGAGCATGTACAGTGCTGCAGCATTAGATCATGTGAACCTATTTTAGCTTCACATTTTTGACCTTCAAACAGCGAAACAACTTCTGAAGTTCTGAAATAAAACAAATCCGATTTAGTATGTGTACACAAACAGGGAATCAGACTCCGGTTAAGTTTTCTAACATGAGACAGGATTCCTCCCATCCTTTACAATTTCTTGAGTCACCAGCTGCGACTCTGTGCATTCATGGACAGTGTTGGATCCATGTGAAGGGACAGTAACAGAAAGCGGGACATTTTTACAGCAGGTTGTCTAACAGCATCTAAAACCTCATATTAGCTTCAGGAGAACATTGATTGTCACAGACTTGATTACAAGCTAAACAAGTGATTATCTAATTTGTGCTTAACTGTACATGTCAGGCAGCCACAGTTTATAATTAAAACATTCATAATATTGATACAGATGTATGTGTTGCTTGTACAACTTTTTACAAGTGACCATTTTGGACGCTTCTGTGGAAACAATTTACAAAATCCCTGTTCAAAGAGGTCGCTACAGAGACGGAACAACATTTAAGCTGCAGTGTGTAAAAATTGGCCTCCTTTTCAAATTCATACTCAAAACAAACTGGGGGCAGCACATCACCAGAATGATCGCTACCTGCTGCTAACTGTAGCTGTCGTTAGCTAGTTAGCTAGTTAGCTCAGTTAGCTGTGCAGCTAACACGCTAACTTCAGTAGATATCTCAGCGACATAATACGTAGACATCATCACGCCAAAGCTGCTTTCTTTACCTTCTGTTGATAGTTTCAGTTAATTTTTGTACATATTGCCCCTTTAATAAAGTGCAGCACTGGTGAATATAAAAGGTTGTTAGATCACCACTCTGACTCACTCACTGTTGGATTGCAGTTCGTTGTCCCTGATATGAGAATCGTCTGGTCCAGCTGCACATTCCTGGAAGATGTGCAAAGACCAGCCAGTGTTACATGCTATTTTTCAGCCTATAACTTAATTAGTCCTGGGTTTTGTAAAAAAAAACAAAAATTAAAAAAAGGACAGAGACGGGACATACACGATGCACGATAGTGGATGTTAGCCGATACAGATTTGCCGATATTTTCACTCCTTCTGGCTGATTGCAAAGCACATTATTATTTTCATTAAGTCTTTCCTGTAGTGAAAAAAACACATCATTACATGTATTCTGGCAGATACGGAAATACAGTGCTTTCAAAATGTACACTTACAAAGGTGCGCCTGATGTGCACATCATTAAAGAGTAATTTTATCGGCCTGTCATACGAGGTTCATTTCAGGTCTATATTCAATCATCAGCCGATACTGAAGATGTGCTGATATTATCCTGCATCACTAATAAACAACAACACAACTTAACTTACTCACAGATATAGTCAAAGTTTGTGTCCTTTAAAATAGCACTGAGACCTGGTGTAATCCCGGTGGAGTCCTTGTTCCTCATATCCACAGAGAAAAGAAAAGCTTCCCCCCTTTTTGTAAACAATCAGCTCATATCGTCTCATTGTTTGTGTGCAGTTCAATGAGGACTTGCTCGAAGGACGAGGAGGGGACTGGACTGAACACCTCAGCTGGCGCTGGAGAGTCCTGCCGGGGCGGAGTGGGCCGTGGCCAGCGCTCGTTGAACTTGACAAAGAAGAGCGGGTCTTTAAAGGGCCCTCCGTAGATGATGGCCTGCATCAGGTAGACGAGTGCCACGACCATAAAGCTGATGAGGAAGAAGGGGATGAAGGGCCTCAGGTGGTGCCAGGCCACCCAGAACCCGTAGCCAAGGCCGCCGAACCTGGTCTGCTTCCCGGTGTGCGAGGTGTGGCGGGAGGAGTCCGGGACTGGAGTGCGACCGGGGGACTCATCATCTGAGTTTGAAGAAGACGGACGAGGGATACCAAGTGAACCCATGAGGTACGAGGCTGAGCAGTTCCTTTGGACTTCTTCAACTGTTTGTACTCGCTTTCCTCCACAGATCAGTCGCAGATCATTAGGACGGAGGGCCACACATAATCTCCCAGTGGTGTGTTTCCACGTCACACATGGTAAGACAAGCGGCGGTGCCCCTAATGTAGCATGGCTGTGATGAAGCCGGTGCTAATTCCTCACAATGATCATTCCTTCCTGGACATGTGCGATATTCCTTTTGGTCTTATCCTCCCAGCGGTTTTCGGCCAGAACTCGTGGGCTTAAGTTTAATGTTGCTGCTTCTATTTGAGCTCGAGCGAGAGAGTGTTAGATGGGCAATGAAGAACAGCGGGGGAGCCCTAAATAGATATGACACCAAATGACACAGGGAGGGAGGGAGAATCTGCTGCGTTCGGTGGTCTCAAGTTTAAGGAAGGGTGTGTGTGTCTGTGTGTGTGTGTGTGTTACAAACATTACGCACCCAATGACTAACGCAGTTATGCACGCACACTTGTCACTCATGCAGGAGTTAGAGGACAAACTAATTTATGTTTCACTGCAGTTTATTATCTGTGGCAAGTGCAGCTGTAGGATATTTAAGAACCTACATAAAGTTTAGCCTTCACATGTCACCATGGCTGTAGCTAAAGTTTTACATGTACTGAGGTCATGAGTCCCCCCAATGAACCCCGCAACCTCTTGTATTAATATTTTGACTTTCCATCCATCCATCCATCCATCCATCCATCCATCCATCCATCTTCTTCCACTTTCCCAGGGTCGGGTCACATTGGCATCAGGCTGAGATGGTATTCCAGATGTCCCTCTCCATAGCAACACGTTCCAGCTCCTCTTGAGGGATCCCAAGACGTTCTCAGGCCAGATAAGATATATAATCCCTCCAGTTAGATCCGGGTCTGCCCTGGGGTCTCCTCCCAGTTGATCATGCCCAGTCCGACACTTGCTGGAAACGTGTTTAACTTTGTGCATACGGACACAGCTCTCACTTTGGTTATACAGGGACCGGGCAGCTCTTAGCAACGGCCCCGGTACCCTTTACTCCCGTAGCATTCGGCTCTTAGCATCATGAAGACTGGCAAACTCCCATGACCCCCAAGCCAGCCCGCAAGGCTAAAGAACTTGTCCACTGCTGGGATGGAGTCTTCATTATTCCAGCTGAATCAGCTCTAATCAATGCACCCTCCAGAATTTGGATTTTTCTTACTTTATTCCTTCAGTCACTTACAATATATTTTCTTTAAATGCACAGCATGTAATTTCCGGCACTAAGGGGCTCTCAATCAAAACAGTTGAAACAAAAGAGGTAGTTTGATTATGTACTGAAGTAGCATGGGATGATGGGAGTTGCTGTTCAACCACCATGACTCAGGCAGGCGAGGTAATGTATTAAAGTTTTATGTTGTGTTTGGTAAAGACGTCCTTCCTCACTCTCTGACGTAACATCTGGCATTTAATTGAAAGTTATAGCAACCGAATGAAACACACACTCACCTTGAATAAAATTATGATTCCTCTGGGTTTGATAATGTAAATACACAACTCAATAAAACAAACAAGGGTCATTTTTAGTGCAACGATGTTACATAATTATATCTTTAATTATATTTACCATCATGGAGGTCTGAATGCTGTTTCAAACCTGTCTCCACTAGGCATGAGACAATATGAAAATTGTCATGTTCACGATATTATCACAGTTTAATTGGTTTGCCCTCAGCTATGGTGACGGGCTCAGGATGCAAAATTAACAAAAGAAAACCAATATAGTTCAGCTAGACGGCTTTTTCAAGTTATTCGTGTGAGGATATTCACGATGATCTTGACACACGATTATTCCGATAATCAAAGTTGACCACAGTTTCCTTATGTTTGTGATTTCTTGAAAGCAAGATGGTGAGAGAGAAGTGAAATTGTCCGAGGAAAACACAGAGTGAAGTGAAAAAATGTATTTACAGAAGCTAAACCTCTTGATCTCATTGCTAAGCAAAAGTAAAACAGTTTTCTGGCCTTGTTTTCATGACTTTAACTGACAGGAAAGCTGAGGAGTGACAAGAAATGGAAAGAGGAAGAGAGGGGGAAGACGTGCAGGGGGCCAAAGGTCTGACTCAAACCCAGGGGCCTGAACTCCACCACCTGAGCTACCAGGCGCCCCGGCAAAAGCAACGTCTTTCACAATTTTTGGACATTAACTAGTGTGAAAAGTACACTGATTATATAAGAAAGGAATCCACAGATTAATTGAGGTTGCAGGCTCATAGTAAAATGTAGGTTTGTCTGGTCTATCTACCTGTATAATACCTGCCGTGTGAAAGGTTATCATTTTAGAATATAAGCTGTGACCCGCTGGAGATGGACACGACCTCGAGTCTACATGATTAGCCATGACGCTGCATCTTACACAATCATTTCAGTTTCAGTTGTTGCGCAAGTGTAAAAACATCTTTTAACCTTTATCAACATTTGTATTTTTGGTAACATTTAAAACTCATTGAAGCCGCATGACTTTGTCCCGGTCACACAGGCTGACACACACACACACACACACACATCATAACCTGACTAATAGCAAAACTTTCGCTCTGACATGCACTAAAAGCCCCTCGTGATCCAGCAGCTGCTTCCCAATCTGTGTGTGGGATGCATTTCAGATGTGCCGCATACTGGAAACGCCGAGACACTTTCACGTCCTCGTACAACCCTCCCGTGTTCCTTCGACATGTCTTAAGGCTGACAAACGTTCTCACGCATACGCACACACTGACACACTAGTCCCTGTCAACATGCGTAACCGGAGACGACGGCAAAGCTGAAAATGTCAACACTTAATAGTCTTTAGCTGCGCTGCCATGTGTGTCGTGTTTGAAGGTTAGTCGCCTTTATGCAGGCGTGAGCGCGGTTTGCAGTGTTTACAAAAGGTCTGGTAACAAACAACTTCACGGCTAACAAGCTCTGACAATTACAGCATCTGAAAAAACAAGTTTAATGGGGCACAGACTGAATAAATGACATAGTGTCAGGCTTGTGCTTTTGCCATTTGCCTTATCAAGAGCGCGGGGATGAAATTACTCAGACGTTCAGGGTGCCTCTCTTTAATTAGACATGTTTATCTACATGATACAGCAGTCATTCCTCACCTCAGCACACAGCCACATCAATCACACGAATCTTGTCTAAGAAAAGATCTTTATTTATAAAAACAACAGTATTACCAGTTACATACTTTTACTGAAAAAAGCAACTTCTCAGAGCCAAGGCAGGTATGAATGGTACATCATAATTTTACATGGATAGGCAACATTACAAATATACTGAGTGGAGAGTAACAAAAAAAAAAGAAAAGAAACAAAGATGATTGGTCTCTTTTGCCTTAAAAACAAACTCGGCGGTAAAACTGGGACTAAAAAGTTGAACAAATTGCATAATGCTCTCACCCACCACTCCCCATACATACAAACCCCCGAAATAAAATACAAACAAACCAGACGCAAAGAGAGAAAATAAAAAAAGGTAAAAACAAAACGGATCATGGACGAAAATGTGCTTTTTATCCAACTCCCAAATTAAATTAAAAGTCAGTTTCTCTCCCCAATCTGTCTGTTAGAACTCAAGTCTCCTCTGAGTGAAGAGTAAGGTGTTTCTTTTGCAAAAGATGTGTAGTAGAGAAATATTACATAGATCCTCGTCAAGTGTTAGTTACTTTCTAAATAAAGAATAATAGCGAAGATGCATCTGAAAGCAGGATGTCAACAAGTTTTAGTGGCTTAGTAGTGTTTGTTCCCAGCTTTGCATTTGAGTACCAACTGTGGTCGGCTAAATGGGCAGAAAGACAAGTCTCAAAAGTCATTTTCTTTTTCGCTGGAGGAAGGAAAACAAAAAAAAGAAAACCTGGAAAGTAAGGTATCAAAAACAAAGAGGCAGTTGGTACATAAACGAAAAAAAAAAAACAATGTTTAGTCACAGGAGCATGAGCACAAGATTAAAACGGACAACATGAACGGATGAAATAATAAACATGTGGTCTTATGGGTCTGGTCCGTGCACACACACAAAAACACACTCACTCCAAGGTCCATATTCATTTTGCACACTCACACTCACGGCCACAGGTTCTTACTGTATGACAAATATACACACACCTGCCCTTTCTGCTCTACACCTGTGCTCGTTCCCAACCGAGAGAAAATAACTCTAGACAGGAAAATAACTCCTATATAAACAACATTCTCAATCTACAGGGGACGGCCGTCAGCTTGTCCCAACCTCCCAACGCTCCCACTGAAGGGACAATTTAAATTAATGAGCCAAAACTAAAGCAGTCATCCCCGTTTTTCTTTTTATATACAGTATATACCCTACATATAAGTCTACGTACAAATTCATCATCAGGATGCGGGCGTTGGCAGCAACATGTCATGACGGTGACAAACTTTACCAAAATGTTAACAGCAAGAAAAGAAATAAAAAGAAGCAGGATGACAACACCAGAATTAAATGATTGTCAACAAAGGTGATTGCCTCTACAGAAGAATCATAATTTAAAAAAAAACTGAATATATATTTTTGTTGCTACACTTGAATGAATTTGTAAAAAGTAGGTGTTTAAGTATCTGTACGCGTCGTTGCATGGAACGTTTCGCCTGCAACACAGCCACTTTCTTTGGATGCCAACCCTCATCTTCTGATCCCATCTGTGTGGCGATAGAGAGAAAGAGAGGAGGGGAAGGGAAGAGGGGGGGAGGGAGACGAGAGGGAGAGAGTCTGTGCATCTGGATTTTCTCTCCTCAGTAGCAGTGGTAGGGCAGGGACGGCCCAGTCTGGGTGATGCACACTATCAGTTTTTCTGGAGGACGGAGCAAAAAAACACATCAATTAAAACCCAAGTCACAGCACGAAAAGCACGTAAAATAAAATGTTGGTAATTTTTTTTTTAAACATGGAGGCAACACAAGGACTCATTGTGTGGTATAAGTATGGCTCACTGCACAGTTGTGCTGTCACAATAACCAGATGTTTATCACTACTTTAATAATATAAAACTAAATAGAATATTCAGATTTTATGGCAACCTATCCCTGTCACTTTAACCTTTCAGGGCATGTGCAATATTTAAAATGTAATGTTATTTTAGTCCATGTTACTTATTGTGTTTTGGGTATCATCGTCTTGATTATCACTTTACCGTCTCTGTCCTGTCTCGTCAGTTACAGACTGTTTTCAAGTTGATTGTACTACTGCCCAAGCAAAACTTCCTGCTGGGGACAATAAAGTACATCTTATCTTGTTATATTGTTCCAATTATAGATAAGGGTAACTACTTATGTATACAAACATTTGTGTTTATTACTTTACCTTGATCTCAATCATGTATTATTTTATGTTTATTTTATTGTTTCATCCTCGTTCTCAAACTGATATGAAGTTACTCAATAACAGGCAGTAAGTTGCCAGTTTCGAAAGTATGCAGCATGTTAAATATGTTGTTGTTATACCCTGCAGAGCCACAAGAGTGCACTGAAACAACAAATCCTACACCATAGACAACAAGTAAAAGGTAACAAAGGGTTAAAGAGTTGCAGATGAAGACTCGGATCCTGGACAAACAGACTGTTTTTAGCATCATATACATTGTTCTGGTATTGTGACAACACTACTGCTGTTTTTTATTCTGAGGATTTAACCCTGAACGATCAGCCTTTGGTTCTTCTCTACACTGCCGACTGTGATGACCACAGCGCACAGGGAGGCACCTCGCAGCATACTATACCAGCATGTACACGTCACATCAGGGCATCGTATAGTTAGATATCAGTACAGCAGAACTCAACCAGTGTTTCAGTGCACCATCAGAGACAAAGACCAGGTTTCACTGAGGGATTGAAGTTAAAAGAGACAAAGGAGCTCATCGAGTCCATGCAGGACGAGAGGTCAGTTGGACATACCATGCTGTTACATGCAGAGGGAGGGTAGAGGGGAGGGGGGGGAGGGCTAACCATCGTAGGAGTCCAACAGGGGCAAGGACCCCTTTCTGCCCCCATACACCCCTCGCTGAGAGACAACCAGAGAAAGAGAGAGAGGGAGTGAGTGTGAGAAAAGAAGAATGTCAGTAACTGTGAAAGCTTTAAAGGCTGCCAAAGGAAAAAAAGGTTAAAGTCAGGAAAAAACCCATCGTGGTGCAGGAGATTATGGGTTAGTGTCGTTAAGTGAGCAATCCAACATGTGAGGATACGCAAGGACAATTTTAAGTACCGCTAAAGTGTCTGTGGTTTCATCCAGAGTGTGTCTCCTCTCCCTCTGGTCCAGTGTAGAGTAGGCTTCTGAGGAAAAGAAGACCAAATGAGAAAAAAATCCTGAAAATACACCCCCATTTTTATAAATCTATCTTGATTTAAACATTTTTTAAAAAAGCAATGATGATGAAATTTACTCACCAGGGCCGAGGTCATTTAGTGGAATCATGTCCCTCTTTTCCCCTAAAATGAAGGAAAACTAGCTTAATTTATACACCAAGTAAATGCAAAACCAAATGCTTCTGATAGAGAACAAAGTGAGCTGCATTTAGTATCTTAATTTGTACTAAAATGTTGGTTTAGACACAGTCAAAATATTACCAGCCAGATGTCATTTCTTGCACACTGACCTCTGTCTAGCAGTGGCGTGGTGCTGTCTTCATAGGTGCCGTTGGCTCTGGTGCTCGGGCCGTTGGTGGTGCTGCCGTTGGGGTTCAGGTTGACCATGAAGTCCGTCTTCTTCCAGCCGTCTTTCTCAAGAAGCCGGCGCAGCTCTTTGTGGGCCCAGACGAGCTGCAGCACCTGGCCGGCACCTCGCACCTCGCGATCTGAGCACTTACTGTAGGATACACAGAGACATATCCACATATTTACGACTGTGTTTGGATACATATTACATTCAGGGTTCTGTTTTATTTGTCCAAGTATCATAGAAACGTGTGAGAAACAGTTCGCTGCAAGTGGTCTTCTTAGCCAGAAACTAAAAACACTTTCCACTTGTGTATTCTTAGCTCACTTGTAAGAACAAGCTTACCCGTCTTTGTTGATAAGCACCAGCCTCTCAATGCCCTGCGAGGCTCGGAGAGTCTTTGCTGCCTCCAGACTGTTGCCTAGCACCTCGGCGAGCGTGCTCAGTACAGAAACCCTCGTCTCCTCTGACAGCGTGCGTCCAGACTGACTCTGGCCTCCAGGCAGGTTGGCCACAAGGTGAGGCACTGCGTGCAAACCTGCAGGAGAAACACAGCGAGGTTAGGGTTGGATTGCATTGAATATTTTATTTGGAATACATTTCTAAAATAAACAGCAAGAGAAGTTTGATTGATATTATTTTTGAATAATGGAGTATTTTGCAGCCCATGATCCAACATCCTTACCGAGCAGTTCGCAGTTGCGGTTGTCGATGGCGAGGTTCCTCAAGGCTCCGGACATTGCCCGAACCACGCGGTCGTTGCCATGAGCCAGCAGCTCTGCCATCATAGGGAGACCCTTCTCCAGACGCACGGTGGCCCGGATATACCGACCGTACTGAAGAACAAACAGATGAAGATTACATTGACAGCAATTACATTCCAGTAACATACCAAATTCATAACACACAATAATTTCCCCCCCTTTTTTTTTTACCAACAGCACAGTTTCAGTTTGTTAAGAAATAGTACTCACTGTCCATCGGCCGGCACAAAGGTTCTGGATGGCACCGGCAGCGGCCTCCAGCACCGAGGGGTTCTTGCTCTCTCTGAGCAGCGATGTGTAAACGCGAACCACCTCCGGTTGGTACAACAGCTCGTAGCCTGCAGTCGACACAAAGAGAGAGGCGTTAACTTGAGAAACTTGAAATGATTGATCAATTATAAATGAGTTCAATGGAAGATGTGCATACCTTTGGCAGGTGTTGTCCTCTTTGGAATGTCAACCTGATCTCCACTCCCATCATCTCCATCCTTCTTTCCTGCAGAAATCAAACAGAAAAGAACATTAAAGAGTGATCTGAAGGAATAACACAGATTAGGTGAAGTTGGGTTGAGATGAGCGGTCGGTTATCCTCAGTCCTCTAACTGTGGAGTGTGAAATGGGACCATGCAACCAGCAGAACAAGCGCTGTGAACATGCAGTGCCATTGGTGTGATACCAGGTGATCATGCTCATAAACTGGCTGTGAATTCAACACTCAAGTTAAGTCTTATTCTGTGTTAGTAAAAATGAGCAATGACAGATTGGCCATGGTTTCAAACGCCAGGAAGAGACTCTTACCTTTGGAAAACCACTCATCTAAACACAGCAGAGAGAAAGGAGGGAGTGAAGGAGGGCGGGAAGAAAGATGGGGGGGAAGTAAAGAGGAAGGAGAGAGGAGAGGAAAAGGAGGGAAACAGTGGTCGAGTGTGAAAAACAGCGACAGGTGCTTCCGCCACCAACAAGCTCAAACCCACCAGCAGCTACCAATCACTCAACAGCAGATCTCTTCGACACAGTGCAACGACTGTCTGACACTCACCTTTGCCCTTTCGAGAGCCAAAGCAGCCGCCTTTGTTAGCGGGGGCTGGCCCCTGGTTGAGGGGCGCGCTCTCTGCGTAGCGCTCGCTGCCGGGGGCTTCACGGTGAACCTGATAGGACAGATTCCTCAGGAGGCAGACGCAGTTCTCCACCAACTGCAGGAGGATAAAAGATGATCAGAGATGGAGACAGGAAGAAAGATGCTTTTGTTTCATGAGATATTTAATGTAACCAATTATAAGAACATGTCATCTGACTGAAGCGAACAGGTACCTTGTTATCCACATCTTTGCGGTTGATCTGTGATTGGACAATGTACATGAGTGAATCAACCATTCCTGTGCACTCCCTCAGCTTTCGCCGGGCCTCGCTGCGTTCTGAACTCACATTCCTGTCGGACAGAGAGGAAAGTTAAACACATAATTGCATGTTTTCTTCTCAAAATAAGTCTCTCCTCCTGCTGTCCGTCCATTCATCTCCATGCGTACCTAAGGCAGCCAGCAGTGTTGGTCAAGGCGGTCTCCCACTCCAGATGGCGTGGTTTGCAGCTCTCCTCTCCGCCGTTGCTCCCTCGCTCCCAGCCAGAGTGAGGGACGATAACCTCGTCGGCGAGGGCGTGCAGGGCGTGGTCCACAATCTCCATCTTTACTGAGTCGTGGGATGAGAGGTTCCACAAGGTGCCTGCAATGATAGAATAGATACCGTTACTATCTCTGACAAAAGAAGAGACACGTTGTCCCCTAAAATGATAGAATATATTATCTATACAAGCATCATATGATGACGATACCTGTGATAGTGTCAGTAAGGTCCTGGTCGCAGGTTTTTCTCAGTAACCTGACCAGAGCGGGCACGCCATCGCAGTTCTTGATGGCGATCTTGTTGTCTTGGTCTCGCCCATATGAAATGTTCTTCAGTGCCCCACAGGCCGAGTGGTGCACATCCTTGCTGGGGTGGTCCAGCAGTGACACCAAGGATGGGATTCCCTTCAGACGACGCACCTCTGACTTAACCTGGATACACAGACACAAAAATGATCAAGCTCACATTCAAGGCCGGAACTGAAAGAGATAAACCTTTGTTAAATTCTGTTATTGTGCATTTGACTTTGACCAATGTTTCACCTTATCGTTTTTGAATGTGAGATGCTGGAGGAAGGCGGCAGCGTTGGTCTTGACAGGGTCCAGACGGTAGTTCAACATGGCGATGACCTCTGGCAGCTCCGGCTGT
The DNA here is from genome assembly GCA_039737535.1 of Lagodon rhomboides. NCBI lineage: Eukaryota > Metazoa > Chordata > Actinopteri > Spariformes > Sparidae > Lagodon > Lagodon rhomboides. Next base: position 10,681,565 of record CM077794.1, on the reverse strand, counting down.
CTCCATGAACCAGGTGGACCCTTCCTCAGCGTGCTGTCCAGCGAAGCCATGCTCCCCCTCTCCATCGTCATGGGAACACCCCAGGCATAAGGATCAACACCTCCCATTTCACCGTCCAAAGTATCCTCACAGCTCCTGCACACAACAGAGGGAACATTGTTTCAGATGAGGTTTGATTTTAGAAAAGAAAAACAGGCATGATATGATGGGGCAGACTTTGTTTTTCACCTGAGTCTTCGTCTGTCCATACCGGCAGGGCCGGGCCCTAGGCGTGGCATGGTACCATAGCCTCCCGGGTGCATGGGTGGAGGCCCCATGCCGTACTCATCATATCCCACACTGCGCTGGTCATCCTCCAGAGCATAGTGGCCTTGGCCATATCGCATCTCCAACGCTGAGCCCAGGGCCCTCATTCCCCGGCTCACTTGAGGCTGCGCTGCATACGGGTCAAGCTGCTGACGACTCGGGGCCCGGTAGCCAGAGTCCAGGGTCCTGTAGCCATCAACTGGCCTGGAGAAAACAGTCAACAGAGTGAGATCCCGTCCTGAGTGATCTCCCTTTTAGACTAGGATGATTTTCTGATTTAAGTTAACGTTTCAACAAGAATAAGAGTGTTAGGTGGTTTCACTCCTGTACCTGTAACGTTCGTCCATGTGTGCGCCCCTGCTCAGGCTTGTGTATGCCTCTGATGGTGGGCCTCCCCTGTAGTCATCGTAAGCCCCTACAGGCCCGTAGTGGTAGTTTCTGGGCACTGTGGCCATGGGGTAGTCTGGTACAGGCTGTCTGTAAGGACGGTCCAGTGTGGCGCTGTAGTGACCCATACCAGACACTGACAAACCCCCGTCAATGGACATCGAGTCAGAGGGCATGACTGTGCGTGAGATTGGTTTCTTCATCTGAGGAAGAGGGAGAGGGAAGAGAAGAATGAATGTATGTATGTACTGTATTGTAAGCCTTTGAAGGAATTTCAAGTCTGATGACATCATTTTACGTGTGTCATATCGTTTACCCCATTGTCTGACCGCCGTGTGGTCCCCTCCTCAGAAAAAACTGAGTGCACTTCCTGGGAGTCGTCCTCTGGTGAGTAGCTCTCGTCGAGAGCGCCGTGTGCAGGATCCACCATTCTGTACTGTAGCAGAGACATAGCAAACATTTACATCTTAAAATCACTGGCACTTAACCGCATCAATACAAGAAAAATAGATACATGTCCGTGTTTAACTTTACACATACCTGTGTGCCGTTTATGTATGCGTCAGTCAGTTTCAGTCGTTCTATGTCAGCATCCCCTAAACGCCCGTTCTAGGGTAAAAGAGATACAAGTGTTAAAATATATATTTATAGTAAAACGTTAAAATATACAATTCTGCTGAAACAACACATAAAAGTGAAGGCATGAGTCTTTGTAGCCTCTGCTGTCGACTTTCTTACAACCACCCGGATGATATTACTGCTGCTGAAGCACATTCAGTGCCGACCAAACCGTCCCTGCGTGTTTATGGTCTGTGAATCACTGCCAGACATGAGGGAGGACATGTTGGAGAGCAGCCACTCACCCTCACACCCTACTTCCTCCTCCTTTACTGTGTTACATAATCAAAGACTGTCACACTGTACGACTTGGACACTCTCTACCTAACCCTCAGCAACACTCTTTCATGCATTATAACCGTTATCAGCGACAGCCTCGAGGCTGAATCACAGCATAATTGGGCCACTTTGGAGATCTTTATCAACAACCGTTCCACCACAAAGAGTCACTATCAGTTTCAGTATTGCTGTGAGACTAATGCAATACAAAACCATGAACGTTATCAAAACACTTACACCCACTTCATTCCCAGAAGTATGTCATACTGCACTTTGTTTTATGTCCACAAGGAGGCAGGGCTATTATGAACAAAGCAATGGGAAGTGCAGATTGTGCTTTGAGAAAAGGAAGGGTACAGTTCCTCTACAGCTGGTCCTTCCTAAAATACCACCTCATTTTTACCAACAACTCTGTTATGGTTTTGGAGAAGTGTGCAGACTGCAAGGGTAGCAAAGCCTGAGTCTCTTCGCCGTTAATCGTTTTAGAAATAAAACATAGTTGGTAAAAGGCCAAAAACACAGATTCCTGCCTTCTTATCCTTTATCCTCCACTTGCTGCGCACGTAATGAAATAAATACGTCACTTCCAAGGATTCAAAGAGACAAAACACAAGATTTAGATGTCAGTAAACCCTTAAAGTAAGGAAAATATTTAGGAACATTTTTTTTCAAACACGCTACAAATGTCAACCTGAGTTTGCGACTGCCTGACCTTTAGTGTCACCTGAGAGCAGAGAAGTGATAACGGTGCCCCTTAGCTTTCTTCTCCATGCCTACAGGCAATGAGGCCGAACGTTACCACTATCTACTAATCAGGTATTTTGGGACAGACAACCGGGACAAGGAGGCTAACGCTAAGACCTTGCCCAACCAGATAACTTGGCTGTAAACAAAAATGCTGAGTGGAAAAGTTTCTGAACTGTCAGCACAGTTAAGCTCAACTTTACCTTCAAAAACAGACGTGCATATATCATATTATAGCTTTTTTTTTTCTGAGAATCACTTTAAACCATTATCAGACAAAATAAAAAAGAAATTCTGATGTGGCTCACCCAGCAAATTAAAAACACCTTCAGATCAAGTTACTTGAAATCAGGTAAAAATCTATATTTGCTATACAGCAATCCTCCTAACTTATTTGAAACACTGCCTACAATACAAAAGATAGATATTAAAGTGACAGCTACCCTGATATTATGAGGTATTAGAGCTGAAAGGATTTGGTGATGATTTAATTAGTCTACTTACAGAAATGAATTGTTAACTATTTTGATAATCGATGCCAAAAGTTCACTGGCTATGTCTGCTTAAATGTGAGTTTTTATGGTTTTCCAAATCTTTTGAATATCTTTGCTTGTCGGCTGTTGGTGAAACAGAAAACTATTTAAAATCAACAACTTGGAAAAAGGAAGTGAGATCTTCCCAATTTTGAGACAGTTTCAGATCTTAAAAAAGATCAGAAATTCACTGACAAAAATAATTAAATCAATAGCCAAGATGAACTAGTTGCAGCTCTATAAAATACATTTCTGATGGTAGACAGTGTATGCTGGCCAATCTTAACACATAACAAGGAGCAGAACCATAATACAATACAGTGATTTTATAGTGTTATTTCAAGGAGCTTGCAAAATTGTGGATGTTCGATATACAAAAGATAATCACATGCAAAAGAATACTTACTATACAGCAAAAATAATGAATTAAAGTGCTTGATAAAGGATTTAAATTAAAATAAAAAACACAAATCCTTCATGATGAAGAAGCCACAGCGGATGCAGGACTATGCGACACATGCGTGACAAATGACCGCGTTTCATAACGCGACATGCTGGAACAGAGAGGAAAATAACTGAGATTCCACAGCAGGGGCTGACGAAAGGTGTACATGTGCGTGTCAGAGTGCATCCGGTGAGTGACAGGGAAAACATGCAGACAGTGTGATGATGACCATCTCAGGCATGTCAAAAGAAGTGCGACTATGTGCAGGCAGGAACTGATACGGTTGCAGAGGGCTGAGAGACAGACGGACTTGGGAGATACAGAATAAGGCGAGGAAAGATTCACAGACACAAACTCGTTGGGCGCTGGTGGAGGAGAGGCGGAGGCAGAGAAGGGATGAATGATCGACGGACAGCTGGATGTCAGAGGGAGGGGTCTTTGAGGATTGGATGGAGGAGATGATGATCCACGGATTAGGCGATAAGTGGAAGACGGGGGGTGGTGAACGCCTACGAGAGACGCTGGATGGGGATGATGGGGAGCGTTACCTGTGTGTGAGGGAGGGGGCGACCCAGGGCCGAGGGGCTGGTGGCGGGGAGGCCCACTCTCCTCCTCTCCTCCTCCAGCGCCCGGGTCAGCTGTTCAAACTGCACCTCCTGCTCCCTGACCGACTCCAGCAGAGCCGCTGCGCTCTCACACTGCTCCATACACACTACACGGCCCCAAGGGGAAAGAGGGGGGCGTTACATATATCCATACAGCCTCCAACACACTACAGCACAAGGAGAGGGTGTCTGACAAAAACACAAAACACACCTCGCAGTATAGAAAGATCTTCTGGGCTGATATAAAGCAGACGCCATTATTTCGCCCTATCTGATTTATCTGCTGACTGTTAGGTGACTCAAGTTGAGATGCCTTCTTGGAAATCTATCTGCGCCGTAGTGATTGCATAACAGAAGATCTCTCTTCCCTTTGGCATCAATAATGAATATACAGCAGTCACCACTGTAAAGACATGTTTGTTGTTGAAACTCACATGAAAACTCCCCCCAGTTACGCTGGATTCTGGTGTACAACGTCAATTCCCTTGAAAAACTGTGACAGCAGAATGAATCACTCATTCAAGTTTCCCATGTACAGAGACTTTAAACGGGAAGCCAACGTGCTGAAATCTCATAAAGCCTTTAGCCACACATGTACATGTCAGAACTCATTAAACCCATATCCGAAGAAGTATGTGTAATGCTGAATATATATGAAAAGTAAATTAATTCAGGGTGGTGCTAATGTGAAAATAAAATAAAGCAGAATAATACGTGACCCAACTGATGCCATTAGAAGCATTATTCACATGACACAATACGAGACAAAGACTGCAGGAGGAGTGGAGTGCTGATGGAGGAAGGACTCGCATCTATTGATCAGAAATATTGCAAAATATTGATTGTAATAATGTGGAGAGAGTTGGTGCAATAATACATTTATCAATATCACCACCTCTAGCATGCGGATCAATAAACTTATTACCGCTCAACCTATGCTTTGACAAGTGCTTTAGGCTTTTGATCCTCTCAGACCACGAGAGATTTTTGGATAAATCCTCTTAACAGCAGTTGATTTCCTGCTTTCATCTACAATTTTTGTAAAGAAGCTCCAGATTCAAATGAGCTTGAAAACTGAAAATGAAAACAGGCCCGGTGTAGCCCTGGTTACGTAAGAATTCTTGTATTAATTTCCTGACTGTTTTATCTGTGCATCTGCAGCATACTTTATTCACTGAATAAAGTACGTGTCTGAATAATATTCAGACATCCACAGTGTACAAAAATGATCAAACAAAGAGGATGAGATCACAAGAAGGGATCACTTTTTGGAGGGAGCTTAAAACCGAGACACACAACACTCAATCCAAGTCTTTAAGGTAGGGGATGCAAGACATGGATTTTTTTCAGCTCATACAGTTAACTGATAATTACCTGCTTCTCTTGGCTGATAAGAATAAGATAACAGATCATTAAAAGACAAACAAAAAAGATTTCTAAAGTGCATTTATGCACACCTAAAGGTTAAGATGTAGTGAGCAAAAGTTAATGATTTAATGATCTATTCTTCTAGTAAGATTTGTTGTGTTAAACCTTGTAGCCTTTCCCCTCCTCCTAAAACCCCTGCAGCACATGCATTGCAAATTACAATTGTTGTATAGTCCTCCTCTAAAACTGTTAAAAAAAAAAGAAATCTCTCTAGTCAACGCTGCGTGACTCTCGCTAGGTGTGGCAGTTGACATCACGTGCACAACAGCAGCCTACTGCTTCTTCTCTTTAAAATGTGTGTATACTGTGCTTGTTAAGCCAATGAAAGCAATTAGGCTTCATATTATTGGCTCCATTTCTTGACTATAATTCACATCAATACCAATATATAACCGATAATATGAATTCCCCAACATCAGGGCGATATTTATCATGCATCACTACTTTATGGCTTACGCACAAAGCAGGTGACAAGCAACTGCACGGACACACTCTCAGAGCTTATTTTAAGAGAAAATCAGAAATACACACCTTCACCTGTGGGCGTGGTTTGGTAGTAGAGGTGAGAGATCACGCCAAGGTCAGAGGTTGAGCTCTAGTTGCTCATGGGTAGAAGGTCACCGAACCACCAAGCCCAGAAACAGGAGGAATGGACTGCAGAGAATAGACAGACAAGTGGAGGGAAGAGAATAATAAAGGAGACAGAAGGAGAGATGTTTTAGTGAAGAATGAAGGCACCTCAGTTTGAAAAACAGCAACATAGTGAGAATACCGAACAAGTGTGTCAACAGCAGAGAGAGGCATACAGTAGCTCCAGCCTTTCGACACACCCTGTATTTACTCAACATTTGGACTGCGCACGGCAGCTTGCTGCGGGAAGTTGACCAACCTGCAGCTCTTTCTGGGCCAGAGAACATCGACTGTCAGCACAAAGAGAACGAGGGGTTTTAAAGATAGTAACATCCTTCGAGAACCATATGTTCTCCTATCAACTCATCTTTTGTTTAACCTCATGTTTTCTTCCAGCCTTTCCTCTCTAATCAGTCTTCATCTACCTCGGGCCCAACTCTGTCAGCCCCGCTACTCTTGTTCTCTCAACTTAACCGCCTTTCATCCCTCCCCCTACGTTTCTTTGTTTTCTTGGCTGTGCTCTGAAAGAAAGACATTGTTATATCAGAGCCAAACAAGTGGCGACTCAGATCCTCTTATCTGTTGATACAGCCTCTGCTGCAGCAACCCGGCTCCCCATCAGCCCCGGCTTCAAAAGGTGAATAAACCCAGGCACTGCCACACACACACACACCTGCATGACCGGTTGGACAGGGTAAAGGAGGGGCTACCAAATTTCAGTTTCTCAATGTCTCTCTCTGTCTAGCCAACATGCACAGACACACTCTACAGAGAGCCTATGATCACGGTGATATGGGGAACAAATACGATCCTGCGTTTACATTTTAGGCAGCAGGTGTTTGTGTGCACGACAGGTAGGAAACAAAGGCATACTAAGTTCTAGTGAAGAGGTGATGGATGACTCACAGTTTCACCTATGTCAGGTTGTGCAAACGAAAAAAAAAAGAAAAAGATGGAAAGACTGGATGATATCACCGTTTAGACAGACAGACTGTTACGACACCCTGTTCGATGGTAAAACTAAGTCTGCAGAGGCTGCGTCGGTTCCTGTCTGTCAAATGAATGACTAACACACACACACGCGCATTCATGATTTTGCTTATTTTTAAAAACTCCCAGCTTGGGGTGTGCCCAGTGTGGGAAAAAAGGGAGGAAAAGTGGGACGGCCTGATGAGAAAACGAGGAGTGGCTGAGGCATATTTCACAAGACAAAAGGAATTTGTGAAAACCAAAACCAGGATTTGCATGCGGGATGAGGCCTACAGACAGGAATACATGATGTCACACACCCACACTAACAGACACCATCCTTTGCTTAGTGGCTGTGGCGCCCCCGAGTCATAACCTCCCACCTGAGCGAATCACACACTGCTGTCCTCTACCACTCATGCCTATATATGGTCATAGTCAGGACACGGGCTGATATTATCCACTACAGACAGATGGAGACGGGCAGAGTAGGTAGGAGCTGCAAACAAATAAAACAAAGTGAAAGACGGGTAGCGAGAGGAGAGACGGGGGGTAGAGATACGGAAAGGAGCGCTGAAACCAAGATAAAAGCTAATCTTGCATTCCTAGCATTGTCTCCCTGCACAGCAGCCCACCCACTCATTCACTCTGAAACCTTAGCATGACACTGGCTAATGATCTATTAGAGATCTGTTTATTGTACTGTTGTAGTATCTTCAATTATCCAAACACAGAGAGACATAAACTCCTTCACTAATCCTCTTCTCCTCTGGCATATTTCCATATTTGTATGTATGTAAACACTGCCACACTCGTCTCTCCATCTCTGATGTGGGGAATAATGATCATTAACATGCTACACACTATCTTGTTTCACTAATGAGCACAAATGTCATTCATACAAGATGAATTATAAACTGTGATTGATATTTCTTGGCAAGTGTGCTTGGCCTGGGAATGCGATTCGATGTGTGTTAGTGTGTGTGTGTTAACCGCAGCCAGGGAAGGGAATTCGCAGCTGTCAGTCCGGGAGGTTAGTGGAACAATAAGAAGTTTGTGCAACTGAGAACATGAACGCAAGTGTGAAAAGGACTGGAGAGCAAAGAGGACATTATCGGACATATTTGAGCGCAAGTGCATCTGTGTTTGTCTGGGTGGGGGGTCGAGCTCATGTCACCGTTAACACACCCGTGACTTCTGTCCTCCACTCGTCTCCCTCTTTTCACAGCTGTTAATTTTGGCCTTGAAAGTCAGCCATGAGTTTCGATGAACAATGAAAACAATCAGTGCAGTCCCCGCGCCACCCCCCTCCCCTTTCCCCTCTTACACACTTCCTGAGAAACAGGATGTTATGGATTCGACATCAGAGATGGGTAAAAGGGACGTGGTGGCTATTTAACCTCAAAGAAAACCATTAACCTCCCCAGAACAAAAACCATAAGATTGTAGGCTGTACACTTTAATAAACCACCTACTGTTGGTTGGAGGAAGCCATCAGTAGGTGTTTTAGCAGTGAAAATCCCCCATGGTCAATATGTTGATCATAAGACCACAAGCCACTTCCCATTTTACTAATATTGTTCTCCATCTAATGTTTCTGTTCTGCTTTCATGAACTTCCGGAAACAATCTCAGTGAACCTTCATGGCTGAATCATCACATATTTATTTTTCAAATAACAGGTTACTGAATTTTGTTCCCATGGGTCAAACCACTGAGTTCTTGGGTTCTTGGGGCTTGAAACAACTGACTGAATATCTTTGAGTTTTGGGCTGTTTATCGAAACAAAACAAGCACAACATCACAGTGAGAAAAGAAAGAAAATCAGCACACATTTAGAACAAAAACTACAAGTTAGAGCCAAGACTACAAATTAGAGCTTGACCATCGATGCCAATGCTGATATTAGTCAGTAAAAAATTCCAATATTTATTAGCCGTTATACACACATTTTAAAAAAAAATTGCAATGAATACTTAAATTTGGCTATGAAACACTTGTGACAAAGATATGTAATAAGGCAATATATTTTACAGTTTAACAATAAACTGTACTGTCTATAAATGACACTAGGACTGAAACAGTCAACTTCATTGAGAAATTATTCATTATAAACTACCCCAGGCATCTTTCTCAACAATCTAATCTTGAACTGACTGAACCTTTTTGTCATACATGCAGATCCAGTCATTCATCGCAACCACATGGAGTTTGTATGATGAACAACACCAGTACACATCGTCGAAGGTCACAAGAGTACACCGAAAGTGTTATGAGTTATGTTTCTGCTTAGCCAAATGTGAAGGAAACACTCGGTCAAAATGTCAAATACAGTGCCCTGAGGTCAACAACATACACACACCCCTAAAACATCTGATCGAGCCCTGACACACCACGAGTCACACATGTCCATCTGATTCTGCAGCAGTCAGTCAGCATGACTCACTTAACCGTGTCAGAAGACATCTGTGACCATACGCACATGTAACAACAATGCAGCCTTCTGTCGACTTAATGAAACCCTGCTCCGTGTAATATGCGTCTACACCTGCCACTGAAACAACACATCCACTGTCAAAATGCACATCTGCTCAGGCAATCTCGAGGTAACTCACACTGCAGTTCGCTGGGAAGTCAGTGTGATGCCACCGTCGCTGGTTTAAGCCGAGCGTGGCTTGTAATGGGATTGAAGTTTTAGCCCAGTAATCCACTTACCTCCTAACAAATACACATGCGAGGTTAACATGCACGCACATACATAGACACACACACAGGTTAGGCCCTGTGTGGATTAACCTGCACACCTCAAGAGAGCAGACACAATTGCAGGCAGGGTTGGGGAGGGAGGGAGGGGGGATGCATCAACAATCAAACAATTACATGGAGACAAGTAGTCAAGGAAAGCCTGATTTATGGGTGTTCACGCTCACCCATGGTGTTATTAGTGGTGGCACCTGCAGCTCACAGTGATACCTGCACACACGCTGTGCCTACATTAACCAAGAGAGTCAGGGAAGGCGCTTACCCACACTACAATATGCGCATGCATGAAACCAGTGTTTACAAGGGAAAAGCTAGTTTGCTTGTCCACACTCAGGCTGACAGTTATCCCCACCCAGAACCACAACAAGTTCACACATGACCCACCCAACAGGTTCACAAGCAGACAGCCTCAAAAGATCCCAGCCTGTGCGAGAGATTACAAATGGGAAGACCGTCACCACCACCCTTTAAGGACACTCAAATACACAAAACCGGCTCAACTTCAATAAATTGTTGTGTCAAACAAGTAGCAAGGATTCCCCTTTATTTTAACCTACACTCTTCCCTCCGGGGATCCTTACCAATAATAACCCGTCGAGGTGATGAAATCTACTTATCTGCTTAAATTGATTAAAGTGCTTCCGACAGGAAGACGCTTATAAACGAGACAAAATCGACGTGAAATACCTCTAATCACGGCAAATATGTTACATGACGAGGGAACCAGTTTAGCTTCTTTACCGTTGTAAATCCGCCTGGCCGTCACGTTTAACCTCTCTCTCCTAGCAGACCTTACCGTGAACCATCTGGAGCTGTTAGCTGTTAGCATAACCCCACAGACAGTCGTGAATTGATCTGCCAACGTAATATAGCAATCTAGGGCAGGGGCGACTAGGCTGCATTAGCTAAACACAGAGGCAGTTAACAATAAGACGTGGGTATAACATCACTCTCACGAACAAAGACTCGCGTATTTGTGCACTGAGTTTGCGGTGCTTGTGCTTACGCCACTTCCCAGATAAATGACAATGTTGGAGATCAGATCAGCCCAGTTGGCTCCGATGCACGCTCAGCACCCCTGTGACCTGGTTTGGCTGTCTTGCTACGTTAGCATCACAATAACCCACATAGCCGCCTGAGAGCGGTGCCAACAAGCAGGCTAGCGTTAGCATAGCAAACACAGATTAGCCGCAAGAGCTGGGGTTAGCTAGCTAGCTAGCCAGCTCGGGTTCAGCTAAGGGGCATTTTAAGCTAATTCAGACTCTGTTTTAGCCGTTAGCACCAATGGCTTTTTTGAATCAGTTGTTACAGTGTGTACAATGGCTAACAGAACCGCGGGTCACAATGTGAACTTTTAACTTTAGCATCGTTAGCGTTAGCCGAGGAGAGTCGTGTTGCTGATCTGTCGATGATGTGACCACTCCTTGCCAACGCTGCAGTGCACCCACTATCTATGGGGGAAAAACCGCGGCCGCTGCTGTATGAAGCATCTGCTAACATTTTCAAATCGACTCACCTGCTCGTGGAAAGCCTGTCCCGACCCCTTCCAGACTATTCCGTATTTTAGTGTGTTTTCGCCCCTCTTTTCCCCTCCTTCCCTGGGTTCTGGGTCAAGCTCGTTAAAGACGAAGCGACATCACCGAGTTTTCTATCAAAGAGAGGGCGGGATCAACAAGCGGCTTTACCGTAAAGACGGCGCACGCACACTTCCTCTTCTCATACAGGTGTTTGTCACAAGTTTTTTCCAACACAGGCCCAGCTGTTCGGAAGCCAGTAGTCAGACTGGGGATCGATCCCTTGTATTCCTGCCAAGACGACACACACACGGGCTGATAAGAGGAGGCCTGTGGTTACATTTATACATATATATAAGAAAGGAGGGCAGCAGGGGGATTTAAATCCTGTTGCAGTGGTTGAACAAATAGGCTACCTCCCACCGCCTCCTCTCTCCTCCCATTTATATCCGTCTGTCTCCCTCTCCCACACACACACACACACACACTGATGTCATTTCATTGATTGCCCAAGAACAATAGCCTGAGAGGAAGCAGCGTTTCTTGGGGAAGTACAACAACTACATTCCACACCAACACGACAAAACTATTGGCACATAAAGACCACGGCCAGTGACCATCATCACATCCTCCTCATGTGCATGATCAGTAAATAGTCTCACGGTAATGAGCTTCTGTATAAATCACTTGATTTACTGTACACGAATCACGCCTGACCACTCGACTATTTAGGGATCACTGCATGACCGACCACCGACATGTCAAACTGCATGTTCTGCTTAATTCTACAGCTTTTACAGTAATGGTTGTACTTATATCCCTGTCTATTTGTGTTTAATATATTCCTGACTTTTAAGACCTTTGAACAGAAGAAATAGAAGCCCGAGAAACAACACTTAAGTGTGGGCAGTGTGGAAAGAGGAACAATGCAAGGAATTTCCCCGAGTTTCCTCATGTGTCCCCCCACAGTGCCACAGTATGAGTAAACCTTAGTCACAATAACCACTGGGAGCAGCAACAATGCTGCTCTCTAGAGGAGCAAAAGAACACTTGTCAGACATTGAAAACGGCTTAAAAAAATTATATTTATTCATAATTCTGCACTCAAGATTACAAAAACACAGAAAGAATCCACACTTGGTTGATTATTGCCCAGTCTGAAACCACAAAAGGGGGAAAGAGAGCTACAAGAGAGATCACACCGGAGGTAGTTTTCTTCTTAAATATACACGCACACCAACAAATGGGTAAAAAATGAGTAAACGCCCCTCCCCTTATGCCAGGTATGCAGCTTATTACACAGTAAACCAAACTAAGTCTGAAGTTTGGTTCTTATATCAGCATTTTTTCTCAGATGTGTGATGTGAGGAACTGCTAAATTGCTTTTGTCAGTTTTGAGTCATACCTACAGTAGGGTTGGGTTTTATGGCAATAGAAAACTGGCAACCATATCATAAGTGGATGCTGTCCCTTTAACATTTGCATGAGGCAAATAAATCAGCAAGACTGCTTTGTGACAATCCCGCATCACTGAAATACTTTAAAAGGGCTCTGTGGAACTGCTGTGCCGTGCCGGTCGCCAGTTTATGATAGCGGACTCCATTTCTAGACAAACGTCAGCTGCTGTTGCTCTCTGTAAGCGGAGCGGACAGAGGCACTGAGACGAGGCAGCCGAGAACCTGCATAAAGTCATATCCTTTGAAATGTCGCAGAAAACCTAACCTGAGTCCTTCAAGAAGAAGAAGTCCAGCAGCGTCGTACAATTTACACAAATCGTCCACAAGCTTGAATTCATGTCAAGTTAAAATACGCCCACGTATGGTCAATATAAAGTGATTAATAAATGTAAATTGCTACAAATTGTTACATAGAGTCCCTTTGATGTAAATACCTTCATTTGTTACGCAGCATGAACGCTTGTAAGTGTTGGATTTACTGGATTAACGAAACGCAGACATTTCCCTTTCATGTTTTTTTTTAGCACATCGCCAGTCCTGAACTTCAGTGTCACTGTCAATGTTTCTGTCCAATTTAACGGTTTAAAGCTGAGGTAGACAATTCTAGAGAAAGATACTTGATTATTGGGTCTCACTAGCAGGTCGTCAAATACTGATGCTTTGCCACAGGGACGCTGGCCAACCCAAAGCCTTCAGTATTGGAATGAGACTCAATAATCAACCATCTTTGTCTAGAACGGTCTACTTCTGCTTTAATTAAGGTGAGGTTTATTTTGGGCAGGAAGCCGAAACAAGAAGAAACAAGAAAACACAGAAGTTTGTCTGCTTTTCAGACAGCATTAAAAGGTTTTTTGAAAGTTGTTCTCTTACTGCTGGTTTTTCCTGAATCAAAAAAAATAAAGGGCTCTTTACATTGAACGGAAATCATGCTTGTTTTTGTCCTTATTTTGACCCACGACAGTCCAATGACTTTGCTGGAAGGTCGTTAAGATATTCACTTGTGGGTTAATGAGATCATTTGGCACATGAAAAGTTCCCGTCAAGTGGAAAAACTAGATACACAAAAGGACAAGACCATGAGGTACTGCCACAGGAAACACATTTTCCCCAAGTACACACTGCGGCACAAGTGTCAGTATACAAACATGCTAACAAGAACTTGGTCAGAGCACTCCGTTGGTGTGTGTGATCATGTGCCTGCGCAGGTTGCTGGGGTTGTTGAAGCTGGCCGTGCACTGATTGCAGGTGTACGGCTTCTCTCCCGAGTGAGTCCTCAGGTGGATCTTCAGGCTGCCGTTCTGCGTGAAGCGCTTCCCGCACTGCATACAAGCGTACGGCTTCTCCCCGGTGTGAATGCGCATGTGGATCGTCAGTGTGGTCTTGTTGACGAACGACTTGCCACAAAAGGAACAGGGAAGTGGCATCTCCCCGGTGTGGGTTGCCCGGTGTACGATCAGGTCTTCGCGGCTGAGGAAGCACTTGCCACAGAAGCCGCAGTCCAGGGATTTGTTGATGTTGTGAGGGAAGACGTTCTGCTGCTGGGGGAACTGGCTGACATGACTGGGATGACCCACATGACCATCAGCTGCTGCCACTGTTGTTTTTAATGCGGGATTCAGCGCTGTCGAGTTATTTCTCTCCAGTTGACTGTTTCTTGCCAATCCAACACTGTTATCCTGCATCCCTCTCATCGGGGCTCCGTCATTGGCACCGGCGGTAAAAGTCAGGAGGCTGTCATGGGTGACGTTGTGGTCAGGAGACAGAGAGCTGAAAGCCTGGAGTTCAGAGGCGGTGAAGAGGCTGTCGCTCGCCTCCTGCAGAGGCCCTTCCCCTCGTCCGTGAACACTCACGATTCTCAGCTCCTCATGATTACCTGTCAGGCAGGAGGACTCCAGATTCTGAGTCCCTGTGTCAACGCCACCCTGTGTACACTGGTTTCCAAAGTCATCATGACCTAAAAGGACAAACGACAAAATGACATTATAAATCCAGATTATGCATATGAAACTTCTTGACTGTGATTTATGAGTCTAAAAAGGCTTGGCCAGACGGTACAGACTTTACATAGTTATCATACTTATGGTAGTCAAGTGCTGACTAAAGGTTAATACAACATCAACAGAAATGTTTACCCAATGACTTATGACTTCGTCAAGTATTGAATCAGCCGATACTGGACAGTGATGTAGTCATGGCTTGAATGATGCCATTCATCATGTCTCAATGCATAGTGTTTTGTAATAAAACATCCTGAGAGCTGACTCACTGACACTCAACATGACACATGCTTCAATAAGATGAAGGCTAGTGTAATCGCATTTACCTTTTCTAAACCCGCCAAAAACCCCATCTTTTTTCCTCAACCTATGAATTATCATCGTGAAGATCTGACAACGCGTTGGTTTGTATTTTCTTTGTATCTTATTTTTGTTGTTTGTGTTATGAGTTTATGTTTCAACGTGTTTAACTTTAATTCCTGTGATTTTATTTTGAAATTATTTTGTTTTATTCAATCTCTGTAAAAAAAAAAAAAGTACTTCGGTCAACATTTGCTGTTTTTAAATGTGCTTCATGAATGGTCTTCACCTGGACATTAGAATAGAATCAAACTCCTTCAGCTGTGACACACAGGTATATGTTTAAAGTCTATTTGGTGCTAATATGATCCCCTATTCACCAGTTATGTCAACAAATCTCTACCTGAGATGACTAAACAAACAATGGATTCGTACAGCCAACAATAAAAAATATTGTATGTGTAACTACTGCCTGATATCATACATGGCTTAGTGCCAGCGTCAACAAAACACATCAAAGAGTCATAGTGTTGCACCTGTTGATATATTCCTCCCATTACAAAGAAGACGGCCAGTCACACCAGGCCAGATCTAGTCACACGATGTCGGCAGCTTTTTGATCCAGTCTTTTCTGATATTTATTTTGGAAGCAAAAAACATATTGTGTTCTGATCAATGATCTGATCTAATCGATTGATCAAGGACCTCATTGTGTGCTGTGTTGAGTAAGACACAGAATCCATATCAGCTCATGAGGGCCTCCCAACTGAAATTACAGGCTTTACATGATTAAAAACAGACTACTCACCTCCAACTGGGCCACATCCTCCAACATCGTCTTCATCCTTGATCAGGATGACATCTGGAGTCTCCACATCCGGCTGCTATCAAGTAAGAATACATATGCATGAGCAAACAAAACTTCAGGTAAACTGTTAGTGAAAGTATCTATTTAGTATTTGTATTTACCTTCACTGGAGCGACAGAGGAGGAAGTCTTGTTCTTTGATTGTAGAGAAATAGAAGCAGCTTCTGCAACAGTCTTTCGAGCCTCTGGTGGCTTAATGACAACTGGGGAGAAGAAAAAGACACAATGACTTTGAATATATTAATTTAGAGATGGATATATTTCTTGATTTGTGAGGAAATATGACTGGTCACGTTGAGTTAACGATGACTTGAAAGCAAGCTAAATTAGTTTTAATACAATTGGACAAAAAGTACTGGAAATTACATATTCACTTAATAAACTCCAGCTTACCAGAATATAATTGTAGGTGTTTTTTTATGAGCACTTTGACAGCCAACATGTAATTAGAGATACAGTATATGGGGTTATAGCCTTAATAATTAACTTTGCAGACACAATAAAGTTAAGCTACCATTGAGGCAACTGAGGTCATGTCCTCTGTATTCTTTCTAGGTCTTTGATATCTTAGTATATATATTTGGTAACACTTTATAATCATTACTATAAACAATTATATATGATAATGTATAGTTAATTATACTTTAGTTAGTAGTTATTACACCGTTTACAAGCAAAGAAATGCTTTATATATTGGAAAGTTCATATAATCATATGTTTCCAAGTCAATAAAGTCTCAGTTTGTCATAAAACTAATGAACTATAAGACTGAAAATACGTTATTATAAAGACTACAGAGCCAACGTCGCGTTACTGACGTCATCTCGTTTAACGGTCACCAAAACCGGTAACTTTAAACATTACAGAGCTGCTCCTTTATATTAACAGCTCACTGAACTGACGAACTACCCTTTCACGTAACTGCAGTTGTCAGCATGACCAGATTTGTTGTGATTTTCTTCTCTTTTAGCTCCTTCTCTGTGCCGAGTTGGCGGCCATGTTGGTGTGTTGGTGACGTATATTGAGCGAGACGATGTAGTTCACTGAGCGGTTTGACACAAAACTAGCTGGTATTTTACTTTAATTACGACAAACTGCGACTTTCCTGACTTTACACTGGAAAGCATCATGTGTGTAGTTTATGACACAATTCAAGGGATGTAACAAATACTTGTCTCTCTCCATCCACCACCGTTTTTTTCCCCCGAAATAAGGTCCCTTTGGGTAAACCGGAAGGACCGTGTTGTCTCTGTAAAAGTATCTCTAACGGTTAACTAACCTACAGGAGGAGGAGCGTTACTAATTACTCGACTCAGTACTTTTAAAGTGAAAGTACTCGTTACCTTGCGATCTCGCCCGTGGTTTGGGGACGTTCCCTCTGATGGGTGAGAAGCGGCTGGCCGGCCGGTTGGTCCTGGTCTGCAGCCGGAGGGAGAAGAGCTCACTCCTCATCACCTTCATCCTCATCCTCAGGGTTTCGTTTTCCTTCAGGCTCTGGGTGAGGTGCAGGCGGAGAGACGTTGAGTTCTCCGAGAACAGCTGGCTGATTTCAGTCACCGCCGCTTTCACCAGCACGTCCATGATGGACAGAAGCTGGGACTCCAGGTTCAGGCTGCCCGGCGGCATGTCTGTGGACATGTTTGGCTACAGAGAACTGTGTTGGGAAAAGGCGCAACGCAAACGATGGGTTAGCTTACAACGAGGAAAACACAATGGCCTTTCCGGTAGCATGACGCTGATTACCGTAACTTCTAGAAAGCGGGGACAGGTTTGTTTTGATGTTTTAGGCTTCTGCTCAGATATCAACCAGCAATAACAATCAGCTATTATTGATAATCAGTCACGTAATATGTTTTTGTTATGTTGCCTAATTGAGATATTAGAGGCAACTAGCGAGTGAAAAGTACAATTAACTCCATGGTTATAACCATGTGTTTAGAAATAGGCCAACCTCATGTAAACTTTTTATAAATCAAATTTTTTATAGTTTTTGTTAAGTTCATTTGTATTTTTTTCTTAGTGTTAGTCATTATATTTAAAGAAAAGCCCTACAGATATATCAGCATGCAAAACAAGGGTCAAGGCTGTGTCCAAGGTTATTCCCACAGGAGAAAAAAAGGAATGGCAGAATTACAAAACCACACTGAACCCATGTGGGCTGTATTTCAGATGGTTTAAAGTCTACTTTGCAGCAAGGGAGAGTCTGTCACCTCTTTTTCTCAAAGCTTTTATCCTTTGCACTGAAGTACTTGTGGGTAATGTGAGTGAACTGTGTAGGCAATAATACAATGTATCTAGATCCAGTTGAGACATCATCTACTAGTAGCCGTACTGACTGGTCAAATATTAAAAGATGCAGCCCCAATAAGAACTTAAAGTTCCATAAACATTTCTATTAACCATCATTAATAAATGGTAAATGTGTTGTCAAATACATATGATTTAATAGTGATTTAACTGTCATAGATAAACAGCATTTCTTTATTGTAAGGTTGCAACTGTTGTTTGTAATACTTTGTAAGTCGTTAATAATACAATGTAGTTCATGGGTCATTCCATGCCAACTCACCCTAAAATCCAGAACTTTTCCCAGCCCAGGTCATGGATTTAATGGAGCGTTTCCGAGGGTTGCACAATCAAGTTTCCAATTCAAAAGTTTCATTAAATCATTTAATTATTTTTCTCTATAAACACACAGCAAATAAAACTGAACATTTGTGCTTAATGTGATTAATACAAACATATACGACAACACGTCAGTGAATGAAAAGAACACAGCACAGTATACTTCCAAACATGTAACTAACTGTAACATCACATTGCCAGCGTTTGAGGTGAGAGTCAACCTGATGTGCCCCTTTTTATTATTTCAGTAGTCAATCCAACACCAAACTAAGACTTACTCATTGTCGTACCAACCACTAACAATCAATTTGGTCTTTTCGGTCTTTCTGTTAGTCGTCAGTGTATTTTAGGACTCTGCCTCGACTAACACACCTCCACCCCCCTCCATCTCACAGCTGCCCGGTGCATTTTCTTCTTCAGCAGTCCCCTCTGTCTCTGTCACGTCCTCCTGTTTCTCCTCCATCGTCCCGTTCTCCGCAGACTCTCCCTCCTCTTTCTCTGCTGACGCCTCCCCAGCTTCATCTTCTACTTTTTCTTTCTCTTCTCCCTCACTTCCAGCCTTTTCTTTCTCCTCCTTTTCTTTGTCCTTCCTCTCTTTCTCTATTTTGGAGAGGCTGTGGCAGAGGGACTGGACGTATGTGAACACACACATGGGGTCAGGGTTGTTTCCCATCATGAGCATGTCACCCACTTCCAGCAGAGGGCAGCAGTCGGCCAGGGACCTGGGAGTGAAGTAACATGATGGGGACAGAGGAAAGGGGACACCGAAGTGAGATAGAGCAGAGACATACTGTAGCTACTTATAAAAATAATTAAGTATTGTGTGTATAGTACCAAAACTTGAATGTCTTCACTTATCCTATTGTTGTTATTGTGTTAAAGTTTTTTATGCTGTCTTGCTGCAAAACTAAATCCTTCCTGGGAGGTGAAGGGGGAAAAAATGACGGCGAGAGATTTAAATGCTCACTCTGCTGTTTGGAAGGCCAGAGTGAAGTTTTTCTCCCTCTCTTTTGGAACCAGGGAGCTGTAGTCGAAAGCATCGGGAAAGAATCGATGGATCAGAGCACAGAACGCCATCCCGTCACACCAAGACGACGAGAAGTTCTCTATGTTGACACCCTGAAAGGTCGAAGGACAGGAGGATGACACACAGGTCAAAGCACATCTACATCAAGGCTTATTTACATTATTACATATAAGTCCATTTGTCCCAAATCTTCCGTGAATTCGGTGCATCGGATGACGATTCTGTTTCAAACTCACCTCGTATTTGCGAGTCTTGTTTTGACACCACTGAAGGATCTTCTGTTTGATTGAAGCTCCCGTAGCTGAAGCCGTCGATGACCTCTGAATCTTGAAGTTGCGGGGCAGTGGTGTCCTAAAAAAAAATTTCAATATAACACATTTTCCTTTATCAGGTCATATATTACAGTCACTATTTACACCTGTTTGAGGTACTGGGTATCATACAGTGACTTACTCTGGTGCACCTTGTTGGAACTTGGCGATGATGTCGTTTTTAGCTGCTGCTCTAATGGAGCGGGCCGAGGGTCTCGGTCGAGAGAGAGCAGAGGAAGGAGGGCCAGTCTTTCTTTTGGGCTTCCCTTGCTTTTCTACCTCCTTAGTCTTTCCTTTGTCTTTCATCTCTGCACCTTCGTCCTTGACTTGTTTTTTCTTCTCTGACCCTTTTGCAGCATTTTTATTCTTCTCTTTCTCTGCTTCTTTTGCCTTTTCCTCTGTTTTACTCTCTTCTTTCTCCTTGTTTTTGTCCTTCATCTTGTCTCCGTCCCTCTTAGTCTCACAGCTTTTGACCTCTTCCACCTGCCCGCCTTTCTTGTCTTCCTTCCTCTCTCCCTCCCCATCTTTATCTCCGCTCGTGTCAGGGTCCTTCACTTCACCATCAGTGGTTGCTTTATCTTTATCTTGTCCGGCCTCTTCAGCGTCACCGTCAACATGCTTTGACACAGCGCTCTGGGGCTCGTCTGTCTCTCCGGCGCTGGCCTCCTTGTCTCGTCCCTGTTCTGGTACTGAATCCTCCTCCCCCTTTACCCTCTGACCTTCTGCTGCCTCTCCTGCTGTCGGCTCTCTCACTGGGTCTTTACTCTCCTCCAGCTCCGGCTCAACTGTCTGGAAGACAAGCAGCAAAAAACTGAATTTAGCTGTGTATCAAATTATGGACGTACATGATATTGGATTTTTTGCAGAATTGTTTCGACCAGTCCTGAAAATCTCCACTTAAGTACGAGAACAGTCACATTACTCAAATATTACTCACAAGTAAAACTACAGGTATTCAAAAAATACTTAAGTAGAAGTACAAAGTATTCTTCTTATACACAACTCAGAGTATAAGCCACTTTTTGACCGTTGATGTTTAATGCATGATCAGTGGAAGACATTTAACGGAAGAGGTTTCTGTTTCTCCAAATCTTCAGTCTAAATTACTCCAAACTCCTGCTCTGTTGTACTCAGCACTCATTTATTATTTTAAAAGTAACTGAGTAGATTACATGGTGTAATGTATACTTACAAGTAAAATTATAGACTTGAAAAGTACTCCTAAAAGTACCTAAAAGAATGACTTAATCACAGTAATTTGAGTAAATGTAATGAGTTACTTCCACCCCTGATTTTAACCGATGGCCGCATGCCGATACTGATACATGCACTTATTTCAGAGAGCATTAAGTCGCTCCTGTAGAGGAATTAATAAATTGTTATTACGGTTTGCGTCATGTGCACATAATTAAAGCATCGTCTTGTTGGCCTGTCATATTAGCAGAGATGTTCATTTCAGGCTGATATTAATGTGCATCCCAATATCAAATCCATCTGCAAAGAATATTTGATAAACAGGTTACACAGCAACAACACTATTATATTTATTTACAATCTGTGCTTCTGTTGACAAATATGCCATGACTTTATGCATCTTTTTTTTTTTTTGGCCTTTATAGATAGTATAGCTGAAGATATGACAGGAAATGGGATGAGAGAGAGAGGGGGAGTGACATGCAGCAAAGGGTCACAGGCTGGGAGTCGAACCCTGGTCTGCTGCAGCGAGGACTTAGCCTCTGTACATGGGACGCCTGCTCTACCAACTGAGCTAAATGGCGCCCCGACTTTATGCATCTTTAATAAGATTAAGAATAAGATCCATTTTTATTAAAGAGAAAAAAGAGACATCTAATATTCCTGCAAAATACCGATGATAAATAATCTAGAATGATTTGTGTAAATATCAATTAACAGAGTAAAACTTGTAAACAACAGAATAGAAGTTTTTGTCCTTTTTAAATATCATTAAAAAACACATGCATGAGTGTAGTTATGATATATTCTGTTGTCATCCTGCTTCTGTCCGGCTCCACTTCCACTGCAGAGATGCATTTAAACTTCTGTTCAGTAGGTTTTTACAAAGAGAATTAAAATAATCTGGTGACAGTCTCATTCAACTCCTTCTTAACATTATGTAAGATGTACTAAAATTAGTGTCCTCTCTTTACTCTGGGGATATCACAGTCCTCTTAGAGCATAATGTAATGTGAGACCTGAAGCTTTGCTGTGGGATTTGTTGAGTATCTCATACACTCAGATGGTTAATATTCCTTTTGTAGTTTTTAAATCACTTCTGAACCTAAAATACAGGTCGACCACCAACTACATACTACATTTAAATATCACATAGTGGATCCTTATGCCAAGCGTGCTTATTTCACTAATCTGAGCCAAAATATGTACAATACATATTTATTCTGTGATTTTTCTTTATTAAATTCTTCAGTGATTTCAGATCTCATCTAAAAAACGGACCATACACCATTCTTATTTAAGACATTAATCATATTTTAAATGTTGTACGTCTAGAAGAATATCAGTATCATGACCTACACCAGGTCAGGCCCCGCAGCGGTGACTCATCAGAGGGAATAGGAAACTCCACGCTGTGTTTTTCTGTGTGTGTGTGCGTACACATGAGCATTGCTTTGCATAAGTTGTGCGTCTCTGTGTGTAACAACAGGTGTAGCACAGCCTCTCTTGTCCCTGCTGTCCAAACACAACACCTGCCGCGGCCACAAATACTCGTACTGCCGATTCCTGGTACGGATCATAACGCCTCTCATTGTACGAATGTGAAATCGCTTACACTATAATTTTAGTACAACACATAGAACACACAAACCTGGTTGTTGTTGTTGTTTGTGTCAGTCTGACTGGTTGTCTCTGTGGACGCAGGTGTCTCCTGGCTGGGTGATTCTCCGTCCATGATGTCCAGATCTGTCAATTATCCTCTGGATCAAAGGTCAAATCTGACTTTTAAAAAAAAATAAAATAAAAGCCCGAGGACTCTCAAATGAACTCTTCTGTCTCCCTAGAAAGCTTTCATTCAGTGAAAGATGAATCCTCTTCACATGAACCCTGCTTCTCACTACTCTACTTCACTTCCCCTGTCTCCCTTTCTCCCCCTCTCTGTCAGCACTGCCCCTCACTGTGCTTGAGATGTGTGTGTTTTGGTGTGTGTGGTTTGTGGATATCCTCCTTCAACCCCTTTCACCCGACACCCCCGCCCTCTGCTTTGTGAGGATTCCTATGCTTCTTTATCTGACCTTTTGGACAACACAGGGTCCTGAAATAGAGCCGCAGTGACATAGGCGCAGTCCAACGGGCCAGACAGCTGCGTCTGCTGTGGAAACGGTGGCTGTACACACACACACACACACACGTAGAACACACACGTGGGTGCGTGCATGTGGTCCTTTAAACATACAACCTGCCATGGCCCTTTTCACTCTCAATAGAAAAACCCTGTCAATCAAATTTAAAGTTATTTAAGTATATATATTTAGTGCCAAGAATCTGATGAAACCTGTCACGTCCACAGGGTAGATATGAAGCCACAACCTAGAGACAGTTAGCTTAGCTTAGCATATATACTGAAAAACAAGGGGAAACAGCTAGCCTGGCTCTGATCAAGTACCAAAATCTTCCTACCAGACTTCTCAAGCTCGCTAATTAATAGGTTGTATCTAGTTTGTTTGGTTAATTCAAAAGATGTACCTTGACTATTTCTTGGCAGGTAGCAGTGAGCTACAGCCCGGCACATGACTCCCCATCCATGTTTGGATCAAACGAACAAGATATTGTGTTAATTAGTGAGCTTCACAGGTGCTTATATAGGTGGATTTTGTTTGGCAATAGAACAGAATCATGCTAGTGATTTCCTGTGTCCACTCTTTATGCTAAGCTAAGCTAAGCTAACTCTCCCCCAGCTTTAGCTTCATATTTAATGGTTTAATTATTTAAAGGTCATTTTTGATTACACTTTTATGCAGACAAATCATAAAAATAAAAAATATATATCTACAGAGCTTGAAGAAAGGTGCAGAATAAAAGTAGCCTGTCTCCTTTTCTTGAAAACATTATTATTTGTGAATTGAAAATGTTTGTCGGGTCCAGAATGATTGTTTTCTTTAAGCATTCTGATGGTTGGTTTCAGCTTCTCACAAGGTCCATCAGCCAATAGCATGACAGCGTTGGTATCACGTGGTATCTGTGTTTCGTCAGCATCAACAGTCTCGGAAGTTTACAGTTATTTCTGAGTAGAAAAAATGAGGATGGCTGACCAAACCTTAACGTTAGCTAGTGCACAAACTGGCAACCACTTGAGGGGGCTGATGATTCAACAGCAGTGTTGTAACGTGAACCCTTTGCTCTGAGTGCGTTTTAGTTCTCTTGTATCTCCCGACACCTAAACTTGTTTCTCTCCTCACTTTAATCCTGTAAGTCAGGATCAAGTGAGTCAGTCAATATACAGTAACTTTACAAGCCAAACAGAATGTACTCAGCTTTTTATAGTTGTTCGTCATTACGTCATCCAAAGTGCTTAACAGAAATGTTGCCCAGTCATCTCGAAGTTGAAACCTCTACATCACTTTGTACTCATTTTCATTACACCCTTGTCTTCAATTCTTTATTAATACTTACATAACTCCACACATCTCAGCTTTCTGTCAATTTTTCCCTTACTTGTTGACTCATCTCCACCCTTATTTAGTTTTACAACAAGTGTTCTCTTTTTGTCCCCCATCTTTATGTGGCATATATTTAGATATGTAAAGTAGATACATGGAGAAACAACACTAGTCCAGCTTTTCAACTTGGCATCATGGATGAACAATCACGTATCTACTCATTCAACACAAAACAGATGGATTTAAAAATAAATGTCTATCTTTATTCCCACTCTGTCTGTCATTATCTTCTCCTACCCCCCACATCCTTCTTCTCCTCCTCCCTTCTGTCTAAGTCTTGGGGGCTATAAATATGTCAGCGCCTTCTTGTGTATCGGTCCCACTCCCTCCTCCTCGTGGCCCAATTACTGAGGCACAACTTTGCATCTGCTGCGCTTTGTTGGTAAAACTAGAGGACGTGATGCTATTAAACAGGGAAAACAAAGGAGATGTTGGGAGATTTTAATGTAGGTTGTTTAGAATTATGAAATATGAGAAAACAAAGAGTGTGTTTTTGTCTTACTGTGTGTGTGTGTGTGTGTGTGTGTGTGTGTGTGCGTGTGTGTGCGTGCATGTCCACAGCAGAGGCTGCCGTGGATGCATAAAGTGTTGTGGTGAA
The DNA here is from genome assembly GCA_039737535.1 of Lagodon rhomboides. Lineage (NCBI taxonomy): Eukaryota > Metazoa > Chordata > Actinopteri > Spariformes > Sparidae > Lagodon > Lagodon rhomboides. Next base: position 10,656,469 of record CM077794.1, on the reverse strand, counting down.
CCACTCTTCCTGTTGTCTTCTACTTCTTGGACCAGATGCATAAAAGGCCCTGTAGCTTTGTTTTCACTGACTTACATAGTGAAGAACGATCCAAAACTCTTGTAGACGGGTCAAACAAAGAGGAACATAAAGAATTTAAAAACCGTTGGTCCTAAATGTGATGCTAGCACACAGCAAACATTGTTACCGCGCTTCCCATTCATTGTTTATGTAAACAACCAAATGTCATGTTGATCCGGTTTAAAACCCTACTGCATTCTGGCATTCATCCAATTGTACACAAGGATGTTGGGCATTATGCATCTCTGTGGACATGTACCATAACTGTGAGCTCAAGGTATCAGCTCAAAGATGTTCACTGTATCCAAATTATCAACCCGAATACAAAGAAGCCTTTGACCTTGACGTGATTTGAACACGCAACCTTCTGATCTGGAGTCAGACACGCTACCATTGCGCCACAAGGTCCGACATAGTGGCATATGATGGCACTTTCAATGGATGCTATACATGTGCAAAAGTTATCAATGCAGAAGAATTAAAGGCTGAGCCAATCACATATGGTGTCCAACAAAGAGCATTCTGGATTTATTTAAATTTTTAACTTTTTGTTCTTGGTGCAAATGTAGCTTGTGTTGGCTCTAATTTTGAAGTCCTATTTGTCATTTTGCCCTGCAAACATTGTGTTATGTGTAAGGTTTAGCATTAACAAACTGAAGGCTTTGGTCCAAACCATTAAAGTGCTAGACATGACGTCTTATGCATTTGATTCACATAAGTAGATAATATTCATCTAAGCCATGAGGTTGAGACATCACCATTGGCGAGATCACTGTCATTAGGATATAGTATCATTGTATGAACTTCATACATCACCTCCAGGAGGTAGAGTGGGTTGTACAGCCTTCATAGTATGAAGGTGTCAAATATGAGTCAAAGTTGAAGACAGTTGACCTTGACGTGATTTGAACACGCAACCTTCTGATCTGGAGTCAGACGCGCTACCGTTGCGCCACAAGGCCTGCAAATAAAACTAAAATTTGTTTTTTTCCCCGCACTGAATGATGATATCATTTTTGTTGGTGATGGTGTGACAGTGGGCCTTGCAGACTCAGATCAGGAACAGGTACCCAGCCCAAGCTCTCTAAGAAGATGAGGAACAATTTCCCATGAACCTCAGAACAACCTTGAAAGGACACGGGAAGAAACCTCGGGAAAGGCAATTCAGAGAGAGATCCCCCTCTCCAGTTTCCTCCGGCAGGGAGGTTTTCTCCTGCTGCCAGCGGAGGCGCTCAGTCTCCAGCAGATCTTCTGTTGTTTAAGGGCAGATTCCGTCTTCTTGTACTCTACAGTCTTCTTGGCCTTCTCATCTTTCTTGGACAGTTTTTCCTGCAGCTTGTGAACTTAAGCCCTCTCAAATACAAGATCGGCTGTTCAGCTTTTGTGCGAGCCTCAAGCTCTGCTCTTTCCATGTCAAAGAGCTGCACCTTCAGGCCTTGAGCGCCACTATGAGACTCATCATAGCGAAAAAACAGCTTGTAAGAATGACTGAGAAAAGAGAATATAGATAAATTGTTGGCGGGTCTAAAGAAACAGCAATCTTTTTATACCTGTAGCCGAGATATCAGTGATGCAGCAGTGCTACCAGCTACCATCAAAGCCATACAGTGAGGGAGAGTTCCTGAAAACATGCATGCTGAAGGCTGCAGATGGCAGAACTGTTAATTTCATCCGAGCCAGAGGTCTGAATCACCATCAGTTTGCCTTCTCAGTGATAAAGACATTACCTGTGGATTGCCATACCACACCGAAGTAAGGTTGGTAAGCCGAGGTGCTGTTCTGAAGAGTTTCTTTGATCTACGAGAGGAAATCGGACAGTTCATGGAGAAAAAAGGGCAAACCAGTGCTGGAACTTCAACCCCCGGAATGGCTGCAGGATCTAGCGTTTCTGGTGGATATTACAGATTAACAATGCGCTCAAGGTATCAGCTCAAACATGTATACATTGTCCAAATTATCAAACTGAATCCAGAGAAGCCTTTGACCTTGACGTGATTTGAACACGCAACCTTCTGATCTGGAGTCAGACGCGCTACCGTTGCGCCACAAGGTCTATGACAATTTGATACAATGGCACCCGAAAACAATGCCAAAGATGTACAAACGCTATCACTGCAGCTGAATTCAAGACCGAGCATAACACATACAACGTCCAACAAACAGCACATTGGATTTACTTCACCTTTAAGGTTTTGCTCTCTGTGCAAATTTACCTTTAACTGGCTCTTATTTTGAAATTCCTTTCCTGTTTTAGAATCAATATCACACTTGGCCCAGCAAACATTTTGTTATGTGAGTGGTTTAGCATGTGGTTTAGCACACCGAAGGCTTTGGCTGAAAGCATCCACACATTAGTCATGACGTTCTTCTTCCAGAAGATATTCCCTCATTTTGCGTGCTATTAACATAACTTAACCATTCACACCTGGGCTCACCTAGCCCTAGCAACCCTCATGAAGGCCGGTTAGGTCAACGACCCACAAGTGGCCCTAACGACTCTGTAAGGACACTCCCACACAACAAAAGCCTGCAACTCCACTCCAGTAAATGAAGAAGCCTCTTGGATGAGAGGTGAATCGTTTCCAAGAAAAACAACTCCAGTTGTCTATGGTACAGCATGAAATCTTCATAACTTTACACTGTCTGTCCAAGTCATCATAGAAGAAAGAACACCATTTCATTACCTGGCCACTACTGGTGATTTTTAGGCAGCCATTAGCTAGGTTGCTAGGAGAACTTTGCAGCTGGACAGCTCGGGCTTAATATGCATACACATTTGGTAGATCTAGATTACAAAACAAAACAAACACTGACAAGTATGAGGCCTCGTGCATCCCAGTAATCTATTTATGGATCCTAATCATGATCAGTATTAGTGCTGCAAACCACTTATATCACCAGAACCAAATATGAACTGCTGCCACCACCACTAACATTTTATTACAGAAGCAACACTGATGATAGGCCTGTTCATACTAGTTTGAATTGTAGCAATCTACCGTTTACGTTCCACTAGATGGCAGTATTAGAGCACAATCATTGATTTTGTGGTAAATCTGTAAACTGGTTAGGATCCCTTTGATGAAAGGAAACATTTTTGTTGTGTTTTATATAATTATCTTTTATCAGATATTCCGTTCCTGTCTGTCCGTCCTGGGAGAGAGATCCCTCCTCTGTGGCTCTTCTTTTATCCATCCTTTTTTTCTCTGTTAGAAGTTTTTTTTCAGACGATGTCACTCATTGTACAGATTGTAAAGTCCACTGAGGCAATGTAATTGTGATTTTGGGCTATGTAAATAAAACTGATTTGACTTGATTCCTGTTTAAAACAACACATTTGTGTTTAGAAAGAACTTTTTCAACCAAACTGGTTATATTGCTTTATTGTTGTAATTGTTACATTATTTGTCTGTATATTTACAGAAGTCACAGTCGTCGACATATTTACGTGTTAATGAAGATGTAAATATAACAGACAAGTTAGATGTAAACAAAATAATAGGTCTATTTAATACTTTTAAATAGAAATTATTTAAATCTACAGATCTAACAGAACACAAAGATATGTGTTTAACTCAGTTTTGACTTTTCATTTCACAATCTTAACTTCTTATCTCATAGCATGGGGATAATTTTCTTTCATCGAGCTTAGTTTTCATGTTTTTGTTTTTCCTTAATTGGCACAAATGAGCTTCCATAGACTTTGCACCAATTCTGTAGAATGGCCCATAAATGACACTGGATGAAAGAAGCACACAAACGGTCCGTTGTTCACCTTCTGGATAGAAATGAATCTATTCTCACCTACAGTACTTGAGTGCATGTACTTAGTTACTTTCCAGGGGGTTTATTTTTGGTTACATTTCACTGTTGATCATGAGGGGTAATGCTGTGACTGTCACTTTCACAGCACAATGTAATATTACCATATGATCACACGGAGGCGCCAACAGGCTCAACAACTCATATATAAGCTGCATTTATTTTACTTTTACTTTTGAGACTGTATTGATTATCAAACCTTGTGTATTATTTATTTATTTATTCCACTCAACCATTTAGTCTGTGGTATATAATTAATGGGTTTTATCACAAAAATAAACTGGATTTATGTAAATCAGCCTTTAAAACTTTAACTAATTATAAAAACAGACTCACAGCAGGTGATAATCTGTCATCATTCTTCATCAGTTGTTGAGATAAACACACAAATCGGTCTATTTGAATGCATGTGTGCAGCAGCAGCAGCAGCAGCAGCAGGTGGAGTAAGGGGCATTTGGACCTGGAGGAGGCTTTGTATTGACGGAGCGGAGATGGGAGCAGCAGGCTGACAACACTCTCTCTGTACCCGCCCACCCCGTCAGCAGCGGCGGCCGCTGCATCAGCGTCCTGCACCACCGGGTCTTTACATCTTCTGGGCCGAACAATATGTGGATGGTTCGGACAATGAGATCACTGTAGGAGGGCATACCAGCACGTAAGTGTATACATCCTGCACTGACAATACATCAGACAAATATAGACTGAAAATAGATCTGTAGCTCCTCTCTGTCTCTCTGTGTCTCTCTGTCTCTCTCTCTCTCTCTGTGATCCCATGCACGACTTTCACTGACTGTTAACAGTGTAACTTACAGTTCAGTGTGGGCAGATATCACTCAGCAGCATGTCCACATGTGCAGCACTCTGCACCATGAAGCAATGACATCTGCTGCCATGGAGTCAGTAAAGGGGTGATAGCTGCGAGCTCTTGTGTGACTTTAACTCAGGCAATTCAAATTCAAACACTTTTAATCACACTTGTTCATGCAAAGTGTCTCACCATTACACAGAATGCATTCAGAGCTGTCAGCCTTTTTACATTTTGTGAATTTTTTTTTTGTATCTTGTGTGATTTCTGTTTCCATTATTTCTTGAGAAGAGTCTGTTGTGTCATTGTCCCTGTAGAGCTCAAGTTCTTCCTAATACCAAACAGTATTTGCCTGTGACCCTCGTTGTTGTGACTGTCGCTCAATAAAAGAGGGGTTTTCTCCTCTCAGATGACTACCATTGAATCGTTTTCAGAGGTTTTGTGACGCAGGATATATTTTTTTTATTTTATACCTGGGGGATCAGCTTGCAGTCAATAGAAGGTGTAGAAGAAAGGGAGTGGGAAACCAGTTAATCAGGTTGCTCTATAGAATACCTTACACACCTGCAGAGCCGGTTCAGACCTCCATGGGGCCCTAAAGCAAAATTCTGCTGGGGCCCTCCTTACTGAACCCCAAAATGTTCAACAGTCGCACCTGACACCCAGTGCTTCCACTCATCCCCCCTTTAAGCACTGGATGAAGCTGGCTCATCTGTGCCTGTCCTACATGAAGCTGGCTCTGTCCCTCCACTGGCTGACTGGCTGGAGTCTGTGCTGCTTGTGAAAACTTAAGCATAGCACCTGTAAAATATAGATAACGCTACTAATAATTCAGCTCCATCAAATTGGCTGTTTTGTTTTCACGGGTCCTCTATTAGTTTGCGGGGCCCTACGCAACGTGCGTAGTGTGCGTATTGGGTGAACCGGTACTGCACACTTGCGCTGACTGCATTCTTCTGAAAGACGAGCTATGCATCGATGCACCGCAAAGGCTTAGGTGTGTGCAGGCTTTCATTCAAACAGCATCAAGTGATTTCAGCGGCGAACATGTCTCAAACCAGATGCGAGGAGCTAATTTGCGAAATCACCTGAAACAGCTGTGTAGAGTTTTAAAAGTGAAGACCCTTTTTAATTTTTTTACACTGATTTGTTTAAATGAAAATTATACCTTAAATTCTATACAATCCCTTTGGAGTTCTCCTACTTTTTAAAAAACTTTTGAAATCACTTGCTTATCTGTATTTACTTATTAATCTAACATCTCTCCAGCTGCTGAGGTCATAAAACATTGCTGAACTGAAATAGGGTTGCAAAAAAGGTTGAGTGACCATTTCTTGAAGTGTTAAGTCATTAAACAATTATATATGTCATTTATATTCCCAGTTTTATAACAGTTTTCCAAAACATAGTGTCAAGTGCTTGAAGACAAACTCAAAATAACATAAAAACTCATCAAACTCAGTTAAACGCTATTTGTAAAAGGTGGTTTTTCCGCGCCAGTCAGGACTGTCAACATATCTGATTATCATGGCCAAACACATTCACAATAACAAAATTATCACGATAATGATAGAAATTTGGGTGGGAGGGAGTCATGCTATGCGGGGTCGAGGTCTTGAGTCTTTTGTGGAAGATGGTGAGTGACTCTGCTGTCCTGACATTGGTCAGGACTTCGTTCCACCACTGAAGCTCTGGAACAGAGAAGAGTCGTGACTTCGCTGAGCGAGCTTTGTTTGCTCTCAGCGATGGCAGTACCAGCTGGCCAGCTGATGTAGCGGATTGTTCAGGATAGTCTGTCGTCGAGGATTACGCACAGGTCCCTCGCAGTCGATGAAGGCGATACTGTGACTTCCTCAACAGTGACTGACAGGTCCATGCGAGGGCAGTGTTTCCCCAGTGAGCTTGAGTTGGTGCGCAGTTGTCCAAGTGGAGATGTCTGCCAGACGTTCCGAGATGCGCGTTGCAACGTGGGTGTCGCAGGAGGATGGGGGAAAGAGAGGAACAGTTTGGTGTCGTCTGCATAACAGTGGTAAGAGAATCCATGTGATGTGATTGCAGAGCCTAGTAAACTAGTGTATAGTAAAAACAGAAACGGTCCTAATACTGAGCCTTGAGGGACACCAGTTTCCAGAAAGCAGGGTTTGGACAAGGAGCCGTTCCATATGACCTGAAAGGTACAATTTGTCAGGTCTGATGTGAACCAGGTTAGAGCCGACACCCCTAGCTTCTTTCATCCCGATATAAGTCCTGAATGCTGGGTACTTGAACTTGAATAATCTAAGAATTGATCGACACGGTTGTTGTTTAGTTTGAGGGTGTGTGTATCCATGATATTTGTTTTAGAACACTCATCCATATCATCAGACCATCAGGTACTAAATCTATTTGCATTTCAGCGACACAGTGTACATAAGATCCCGATGTGCAGTGTCACTTTAGTCTGATGAAGAGCAGGTTTTTTGTTGTAACGTCACTGCTTTGGCATGTTAAATAACTTGGATGTTGGCACTCTGTAGTGTGCGGGCTGCATTTTTGTTTCATAAATTCATTAAATAGGAAATTTCATACTGAAGGGCAACCCAGAGCGTGTGAAAACCTGAGGAAGAAATGATAAAAACAATAAAATCAAAACAGATCAGACTGAATGTTTAAGATTTTGTCACATGATGGCCTTCTATAAGTCATGTGCCACATTTCATTTTTACCTTTCTCTTCCACCGCAACACTTTTAGAAAGAGGAATTAGTGAGTGAGATGACAGAGAGTCCCGTGGTTTGTCTCTATTCTGGTAGAGTTTTCTAAAGAAACGAGATGAGCGATGACAACATCTGACCATACGCTGCAGAAGTTGCTGATGTTGGCACTTTTACTGTTGGCACGATTGTAGAGTGTGTTTGACTGCTGGTTATGAAACACATACACACACACACACACACACACACACACGCACACACACACACACACACACTTAGTGAACCTTAGTACTGAAGCACAACATCAACTGTCATGACGAGGGGCACCCAGATCAGTAAGTCCCGTCTTGGAGAGCATCCTTGTGACAAAAACTTGTTTTAAAGGAATATTTTCCACATTTTGGGAAATACACTCATCATGTTATCTCGCAGAGAGTTAGAAGAGAAGATTGTTACAGCTCCCCTCGCTGCCAAGTACATATTAAGCTATAGCTAACAGATGGCTAGTCGGATAGTTAGCACAAAACAAATCAAAAATCACAAAATCTGCCTTGCAGCAGCTGTAAAGATCCCTAGTAAACACAGGACATCTTGAGTGTTTAATCCGTACACAAATGAAAGTGTCAAAATGTTGCCAGACGAGAAATAATCCACTCACTGTTATGCTGCACTGGCACTTTTACATTTAATTTTTCCTTTGGCGTCTTTTTCTCACACTTCTCTCAAGCTGTTGGTACTTTTTACTTTTCGTATCAGGTTCTTCAAGAGATTCATGATGGCCCTAAATAAACTGCATTTCCAGGATGCCCTACCTGACGCTTACCTGCCTGCTCTCGCAGCTAAAAGTAGAGACTTGCTGGGTAGATATGAATATTGATTATTAGAAACCAACATTTGGAACGGCTGTTTCAGTAAAGATAAATCTCTTGGTGTCAAAATTTAGAGTAACCAGTGTTGATTGAGTTCAATTTACTCAAATACGAGTGTTTCCATTCTCTGCTACTTCTACTCCACTACATTTTATTTTATTGCTTTAATCATTAGCTACCTCACTGTTTCAGATTATTTAGTATTGATAGGTTTTTACTTGTGGTGTGTAACCAATAAGATATTGTTGTGGTCGGTACATTGAGCGACCACAGAGTGGCGAATACAGAGAGAGAAAGGCTGCTGTGTCAGAGCGGAAGTTGCACATTTTTATTTTATAGGTAATTGGAAAGAAAGAACACTGATACTGATAATTGGAATAAGACTGATTATTGGCCAATAATCAGCCTGTGCAGTTTCTGGGGGGCCTCCTGATCCGGCCGTGCAAACACATACGTCTAACTTTAACCCTTAAACCAAGTTTTAACCTTCAAGCACACCTTTGACTTGAGCACGCTGTGTTTACACTATTTTACTATTTGGTTTTGCCACTTTATCATTTCATACTTTGGACTTTGGACATTCACTGATTATGTTAGAGTCTTACCTGGAAAATATTAATATGAAATACAACTAAATTGCTGAGTGGACTAATCTTTGATGAGCATTTGACAGAAATTCTCACACAGCGTTCACAGACGTATTTATTCTGGAGCTTGCCTGTTTGCACACTGGTCTTGGAGTGTATATCCTATCAGTCTGAACAGTCCACCACTCACGTTGGTTTGAAAGTGGAGCCTGACTTTGAACATGCGGTTTCAGTATGGTTTTAATGTGTTTTCTCGACAGTAGTGGAGGTCAGTGGCATGGAGGATACAGCTGACGTGTTATGAGGATGAATTCATTGTATGTTCTGGTGTTTTCTTGGGATTTGTTAACAATACCAGCATTCTCCTTTAACCTTATGCGAGTCTTGTGATTAGATAGAAGTCAAGGCTGAAGCTACACACTAGACGTATGGCAGAGGGTTTGATAACCCTGGGTCATTGTTTTAAGGAAGTGCGCATAAACTTGTTTTTAAATGTCACACAGTGTGCGTGCGTATGTGGGTCTTGTGATCAGGTGATTAATGTGGTGCAACATAAATTTCGGAGGTCTCATGAGTGGTTCCTGCATCGATTTACATCTCTGCCCCTCGGCTACCGGCGACCTCTCTCACCAAGAGATGAAACGGCCGCAACGTGAATGAGCTTTAAACGTTATGCAGATTATCTTGGCCTACTAATGAAGATTGTGTAGCAGTATGTGCTCCGATTACTCACCCGCCACCACAAAAGTGACATAGCAACAACCCACTAAATGCAAATGAACACAGCTATGGCATCTATTAAACTACATGATGTCACTGTTCGCCTCTTCATGAATTAAAACAAAGGAAATAAAATCGAACCACTGAAATCAATTATTATCTTATCAACATAATGTTAATCACTAAAAGTCTCTTGAGCCTCTGCCTCGTTGGTCTTCTATGATTCATTTGGTAATGACACACCATGATAACCCCTCCGGACCCTACCTTTACAACGGACTGCACTTTCGTGACTTGGCTGACATGCTGTCAGAAGCATGCAGGATGTGTTTTCACTTGTGTCTATTGTTTGTTGGCTTGTTTGTCGGCAGGATTACACAAAAAACTACCGAACAGATTTCCTGGAAACTTGAATGGAAGGATGGCCCATCAGCACAGAATAGGCCACATTAACTTTGGTATAAATCCAGATAAGGGGACTGAATTATTTCTTGCTTTCTGTAACATTGTGAGATCAGGCGTATTTAGGTGGCTTGTTGTAGTGCCATGGTTATGGTTCAGCAGTTATGGGTAGTTCCAAATGAATCGAGTTTCATATTGGATCAGGCTTGAAATAGTTGAAGGGGCTTGTCAGAGGGCTTGACGCTCTACTTGTTTGATTTTCGCATGTCGTTCTTTGTTGTTGATAGTGGCAGTGATTCTCAAAGTGGTCTGGGACTCCAGTCTCCTGGTAAAAACCTCCTGTGAGTGAGATAGTTGATTTTTGAGTCTCATTCCCAACGCGTCACTGACACTGACGCTTTTGGAAGACATCCGACAATCCCAAAGTGTATTTGACGAGTTGGGAATGACACTCAAAAAACAACTCTCTTACTAACAGGAGCTTTGATGTCTGCAAAAGTGTAATAGTGTGAGTAAAGATACTGAAGTATATTTATTCGATTATTATATTTATTAAACTCTTTGCCTTCGTCAGGATATCTTTCCAGACTTCTTTCAGATTTTGCTAAAACAATGTTTCCTCAAGAACTTCAAGTTTCTTGTGGCAGCTTTAATTAAATAATTTTTACAGGGATATTGTTGTAAACATTTTTATGAAATCCCTGTTCTTTAGGGGATGATTTTAAAAGATTGAACTCTCTTGCCAAGTTATAATCTTTAAAGTTTCTCTCCCACTGAAGTGACTTAAAGCCTCCTGTAGACTCGAGTATACAAAATGTTGTTAAAATGTTTTTTTATTTTTGTATTTACGTTGCATGATTCAAGCTAGTTAGAACAGATCATATGATGTAGTTCATTAAAAGGCATCATCACTGTATTGCACTCACACAATGTAGCTTTGGGGACCTGAGAGAGACAAATTAAAAAAGAAATTGTGGTTAAATCTGTGCAGCAGGTCACGCTTCAAAAAAGCCCAGCTCATACACGTCCCACAATGCAACTTGGCTCTGTCGTTCATTAGACCTTCCCAGCCTGTGACTGCAAACACCAGTGTCTTCCAAACTTCACACTCCTCTTGTTTGTAAAATAAACTTTCTTTCAAAAATCACTCACGAAGCAACTAGACAGCTCACATCGGCAAATTCAGACGCATATTTTACAAACGAATGCTAAAGTATGTTGTTAGCAGAGAAAAGTAGAAATCAACTGTCATTTCGCTCGAGCAAAACAATGAGACTTTTCCAGAAAACAATGTTTCCTTCCTTTCATAAAGATTTCATTTAATATGATATCTGGTGTTTCTGTTGGCCGTGAACACACTGGGTTGACATGCGTGAAACGCTCTTTGGCAGACAGTAGTGGGAAGTTTTTACACTGGATTCTTGTGAAATAGTTGTTAAAAACATAGTTGTTTTTAAATATCATGCTTGTTGAATCTTTGCCTTCCCGAGGTGACTTGGCTTTTGACGCTCCTGACACAAACAGGAGGTGCTAGTAAGAAAGTTCAATATCTGCATCGCCTTTTTGAAACTTTGGACCTATTTTAACTGACTTAACATAAGATTAACATCTCAGGAGATAAAGAACAAGCCTGTGGCATAATCTAGGTCTTGGGTTTATACGGTATCCCTTCTTACGAGAAGTGATAAGGTCTATTAGGGATGCTTTGTCCATATGGACCCAGATATGACACAGAGAGCCAGTTTCTACATCTGGAGTATGTCCTCAGCAGCTCGGCTGTCTGGCTTGCCGGGAATGTGGGAGTGTTTACTTTACTATTTGAGGAGAGGGACGTTCTCTGCAGCAGCTCATGGAGCGTGATTGAGAAAGAGACGAACACTGGGGAGGGAGGAGAGGCAACTGGTGAGGAACAGGAAGGAAGTGCTTGCATATATAAAGAAAGACGGTGGGGTAAGAGCAGAGAGGTTTGGTCTGTGAGCACATCTGGGGAGACGCTCGGACTCTGAACCGTGAGTACAAGAGAGCTGTGAGCTGGAGAGCATTAACTAACAACTCTGCATTTTGTTTTATGGATTTTACGTCTTGGTGGCTGCACAGAAGATGACTGCATGATGTAATTGATTCCTTCTGTTGTCGAGATCTGAGGTTTTGGACGTGCAAGTATCTCAGCTAAAGCTACTTTTCCCTATTATCTGAATTTGCTCAGAAGCAGGATTGACTCAGTGGTTTGGACGGAACATGTTCTTCCTAAAAGTTTCCAGTTGTGACTAATGTTTGGCTTGTGCAACTTATTCCATTTCAGTGCTCTTGAGCTTCAGCTTCCCTTTTTTATATGAAAACAAGCATGCCATTGAATTAACGGTGCACAGTGGGCTCATGTCAACAGTTGAACTCCCTAATGTCTCATCTTTATGTGTGCGTCCATGCAGGTGAACATACGGTGTTTGTGAATCGTCCTCCTGTGTGTGTGTGAGCGAGTCTGTGCGACCATGGCGGGGAACAGCTTGAGGGTGCGACACTGCCTCACCTTTGCCACGGGTCTGGTGGAGTGTCTGTGTTTTGCCGGGGCCGTGTTCGGATGGGCCTCCCTTGTTTTTGTCCTGAAGACGGAGGGCTACTTCAGCTCTCTGTGCGTCAACACCACTGGAGTCAACGCAACGCAGGTCCTAGGTCAGTTTGATATCCTCACCCCGACTCCTTCTGAGTCTCTGGATGCTTTGCTGCTGCAAAGCATTGTTTTTTTTCAAGCACTTGGATTCCTGAAATCGACTCGCAATATTTGAAGAATGAAGATCTTTTTTTCTGACTACCTGTTTAACCATGTTCTTCTCCACCTTGCGTCGCTCTTTGTCTCTGCGTTTTGTGTGTCTACAGATTGCAGTGGACAGGATGAACAGTTCTCGCTTGTTTTCACCATCGCCTCCTTCATGAACAATTTCTCGTCCCTCCCTAATGGTTTCCTCTTTGACCGGTTTGGTACCACGGTGGCACGTCTCTTTGGAATGTGAGTCCAAGAAAAACAACAGCCTTAATTACTTATTATAGAGGAAATCATTAATGGATTCAACAGATGCGATTTTTTTTTACCAAACACAGTTTGTCTGTAGAGGATTTTAAGGCCACCGGGTGGGTTGTTCAGTAGTGTGCTTTGAGCAACAAGTGCAGCAGATGCTTTTTCTTTATTTAAATTTTATTTTAATTGGTTGCATTGTAGATGCACTGACAAGAGTTTTGATGGTTTAATCCAACACTTTGATTTTCTTAAGCATCATCTTATTCTGCATCATGAAAAATATCACAATCTCTACAACAAAGTGGTGAAGGGATAACTTTGTTTTGTAGGAAGTTAACATCGCCCTGGACAAAAAGCCTGTTGGGACTTTTTGAATTGGAATTTGGATAATTTCTAAAAAATAGAAGTTTATGATGAATGAATTACGTCACCTGATTTCAACGTCACCGAGTCACAAAGTCAGAGTTGGAAGAGTTTGTAACTGAAGTCGGCCTGTAAAGACGGACTTCAGATGTCCCCGACAACCTTTGTAGTCTCATTTAGACACGTTTTTAGGACATATTAATGCTGTATAAGTCAAACATTGGGGATATACTGGCGCTACGTCAGAACAAAACATGAAAATCTCTTCAGCTTGTGTTATATCAGGCATTTAACCAAACAACATTAAAAAAAAACATTGACTTTGATGATTGAAGTGATACTTCCAAAGAATAAGAAGCTCTAACAATATGCAAAAAGTTACTTAACAGACTAAAATAGCTCAATCGTCAAATGTATTCAAGATACAACAAGCGCTTAACCTGTTAAGCCCGAGCACAAACTGAGGGAGAAAATACACATTTGGAGTGACGTCTGGGACCTCCAGACCTAAATGGTAATTCCTGTCTCCTAAACCCTGCATAAACATTTTGTTAACTAGGTCATTTTGGCATCAGGGGTTTTCGTCCTCCCGTCATCTGCATCTCCCTGGTGGCTAAGCTAACACTACTCTGCAAAGCGGCAATTTGCGGTCATTTTCAGTCAGTCTCTGGTATTTCCCTCTGAGGCATTCCTAAATGTTTGCTTACAATAACAGCTGTTTGTTCACATGGAGAAGGAGAGAGGCGAGGGAACTGCGTTGCTGGTCTGCATGTGGGTAAATAATCTGTAGAAAAAAGGACATGTAGAAAAAGGGAGAAGGGAGGACTCGCCACAGGAAGACACAGAGATTAGAAAAAAGCTCCCTTGACGGATGTTCTGTCAAGTTGCTGAGGTCTCCATTCAGCAGCAGACACATGAATGGATGTGCAGCATACACAGCCGAGCCTCGTGGACGCTTAGCAATGCAGAACGTAGAGAAATGCTTCATGAGAAAAAGGGAGCAATAAAGAAAACAAAGCAGTAAAGGGCAACTCTTACAGAACTCAAACTGGAAACAGGAAAACAGGGAGGATGATGAAAAAATAGGAAAAAAAAAGGTCAGGAGGACTATTAATCAACCAGAGGATGGAGGAATGTCTGAGAGAAATGTGTGTTATGTTTACAGCTGTTCAGACTGTGGGAATAAGAAGTCCTCCCGACCACCTCAGAGTTAAAGTCTATCATATATCACAACACCACGCACACATACCTGCCGGGTTTGTTGCTCCAGATATATCTAAATCCACAATAACAAACTGGTGCTAAGGCCATCCATGTGTTTCCACTAAAAGAGGGTGGAGGGAAAATAAAGGGCCAAGGAATGCAAAGGATAGTTGGACGAACTTTTCTCGGGACGGGACACGAAAAAGGAAATTAAAGTGTTCTCCAAACAGCAGCAGAAGAATGTGTTAACTAGGATAATGTTGGATCAAATGTCACATTTTTTTTGTAAAATGCCAATAAAAATGACATGATAACACAGGAATTAATGTTTTTCCCCACCCAGATTTCTCTACACTATAGGTACTGTGATGGTGGCCTTCGCAGTTCCAGGTGAGAAACATCACTCCGTGGTTTTGTTTTCTTTCAAGCCCTTATTGTCCAGATAATCGCTCGCGTTACAGCTGCAGATGCTCATTTCCCCCCGTTCTTCTGCTTTTCCCCATCAGCTTTGTCCAACCTGCTCTTCCCAGCGCTCTCCCTGCTGGCAGTCGGCGGACTCTTGTTTCTCATCACCAACATGCAGGTAACAGTCGGTATTCAGATTAGAGAAGCTAATCGCCGGTTTAGATCGATCTGCCAATTATTTTCTCCAGTTAAAGCAGCGAATCCTCAAAACAGGAGAAGCTGGACCCAAACAACTTGAACATTTAATCCAGGGGTTTTCAAAGTCTAAAACTGTGGGCGTCGCTTCAGACGAAGCTTGGGAAAAGGCGCCGTCTGACTCCTGTAGTTTAGTCTCTCGGTTCCGCTCAATTTCTGGACGTCTGTGGGATTAAGATTATGTTATTTGATCCCATAGACACACAATACTTCAGCCAAGACAGACTAATATTGCTGTTTGACATAACGTCAGACAACACTGCAGTCTTTACAAAAGGTCTGTCCTAACATAAATTAGTTTCTGACTCTGGGAAAGTGGGAAAACGGTGAAGTTTGGTTGTACCAAGCACCAAGAGAACATTTTTGTTCAATCAAATCATACTCAAATTTTATGTTTAATTATCAGCTGATGCTTCAAATTTCTTTAACGTAAAAATGATATGAAAATGAAAGTTTGACTCCAGGTTTATGTTCTGTTCGACGGTTCAATGTTGACTTATTTTCTTCCTGTAAAAAACACAAACTGCAGGCTTCTGTTTCATCATTTTAAGTGTGTTTAATGCTTTTCTGAGCTATTTGTGGATCCCTGCATGTGTGCTCTGTCACCAGAGAATCGCCTAAAGGTTTGGTAGAAAAGACGTGATCTAGAATATCTGACCCTAACTGTAACTCGTCCCACAAGACATTTTTGAGGGAAGCTGGCTGAGAAACACATTTGTAAAAGCTTTATTTATATAAGGAACAGATATTTGTCTTTGTCCAGGTTGAAAGTAAAACCTTTAAGTCTGTCCTCAGGTCATGGCTAAACAGAAACAGAAGCAATAGACAGAGTTTGCCTTCAGTGAGTCCTTTTTTGGCTGCTGGATCCTGATCTGTCGAGGAACAAATGCAAAACCTCCTCTAGGAAACTGTGAGTTCGTACGCTGTAGCTGTGAGTCTGATACCAAACCATCATATTCAGACAGTCAGTTCAACTCAGAAAGAAGTCATTTTACATCGAATGACAGAAAGTAGTGGCAAAGTGAGAATTTCAACAAACAACAAAACGGACATGTAAAGGTGCACTGTGGAGTTTTTGAGGAAAAAGTTTTCAGAAGAAGAGGAAAAGATCTTTTATGCCTAAAGAAACTAAATACACAAACTCTCTTCGTTTTCATGACTGAACAAACTGAGTAAACAAACTGACTTTAAAGGGAAACATCATTTCATACTGTTTTACTTTGTTTATTTGTGGCGGACCCTGCCACCTTTCTAGCTTCAAACAGTGTTCTGAGACCTTATTTTCCTCTGAGAACGGCTTGTTTGTTCAGTTATGGAGAAATAAATCATTCCGAGTCTGTTTGATTATCTCATTGATGTTGTAAATATTAACATTTCCAAAACTACATAATGCCCCTTTAAAGCAACATTCATGTATTTTAATCATATCTCTCCTAAAGGTAGGGAACCTGTTCGGCTCCCGCCGCTCCACCATCATCACCCTCTACAACGGGGCCTTCGACTCTTCCTCAGCACTTTTCCTTGTCATCAAGGTGAGAAAACTTCCACCTGCTGCTCTCATGAATTCAGTCTACTGGATATATTTATGATATTAATCTCCACCCTGTCTCGCCTTCGCCTGCAGTTGTTACACGAGGCTGGCGTCTCTCTCCGCGCCTCCTTCCTCTTCCTGTCCACCTGCGCCGTCATTCACCTGTTCAGGACTTTCTTCCTGCTGCCGAGAGACTCCATCCCCTACCCGCTGCCTGAGAACTACACATACGGGTACGCATCCCCAAAACACCAACACACACAGCAACGCCTCAGGCATGCTTCAGGGACACATCGAGTGTAAACAAGGCTAATATATATTCATCTTTTGTTTGCTTGTGTTCTGTAAACACACCAGTGTCCTCTTACGGCAGGAAAAACTGGCTTTGGGTGTGACTGGTCATCAAATCAGAGTTACAAACCAGTTGAAACAAATCTGCTCCCTTTAAAAACTATTTAGAAATCTTCAGCAACACTGTTGATGATGAATACATTCAGTTAAAAATACTAAAAGTTGGTTATTGTCACCATCTTAATATCCTCCAAGTCCTGTTATGTGATTATAGCTGGTTGGGATTTGAAAACCTAATTTCATAAACTGATTAACTATCAAAGAATCCCCACAGTGTACACAATGAACTCCTCGGTCTGTAGCTGACCCTCTGACCTTTGACCTTTGTCAGGATAACGTGCGGTCAATCAGACACTCCGAGCTCAGAGCAGACGACAGCGAATGGTGACGCGAAAATGATAACAGAGGACACACTGCTCAAGAACGACGTCCCTGTGAAACAAGGTGTGTGTGTGTGTGTGTGTGTGTGTGTGCCTGTGGTATGGATTAAAACATAGAGAGATACAACAGGATCCTAATTCTCAACAATGATTTCACCGTCTTCCTTTCTGTGGTCTCCCCTCGTCCCCCTCAGAGAAGAGTTTCCGTGAGTGTCTTCTGTCCAGGTTCTTTTTGTGGCACCTGCTCTGGCTGTCGGTGATGCAGCTCAGGCATTACCTCTTCATCGGCACCCTCAACCCCATGCTGCAGCGGCTGACGGCAGGAGAGCCGTCGCTGGGTAAACACGCACAGCGCGCTGCATCGTCTTGGCACCTGTCTTACCGAACACGGAAACCTCCCTCCCTCATTCTGTAAATGACCATCCTCTCCCTGTTTGTGCGTTTCCCACAGTGAGCCAGTACATCAATGCCTTCGCCATAACGCAGATGTGTGGCGTGCTCTGTGCTCCCTGGAACGGCCTCATCATGGACAGACACAAGGGCAAACCGCGTGCTGCAGGTGACATACTGACGCTAACAAGCAGCACCCCCTGGCAGATCTACTGTCAGTGTGTTTAATGTCAGGCTGATCTCCACCCTACTGAAGCTCAATCTCTCCACGGCTGCTTATTTTTCCAGACTTGAACTATCTCTAAGAGTATAAAAGCCTACAGAGCGAACATTGTTTTCCTTTGGATTAACTGATGTGCGCGTTGTGACTCTTCGCAGGGGAGACTGAACAGGAGTCAGACCTGCGGGCCTCGGTGCTCTCCCTCTTCCTGACGTCGCTGCAGTGTTTGTTGTTCTCGGTCTGTGCCTCCACCCCGTACCTGCCGCTTCAGTACCTCACCTTCATCCTGCAGGTGATCAACCGCTCCTTCCTCTACGGCGGCAACGCGGCCTTCATCAGCGTGGCGTGAGTATCAACCGCACACACACCTCTCTGTGGACTACACTTGAAGAAAAGTGTTCGGTTTCTTCTTTTGTACTTCACTGAATTGTCATCTGTTGGTGTGTGTGTGTGTGTAAAGATTCCCGTCATGCCACTTTGGGAAGCTGTACGGTATGATCATGGCTCTGTCGGCAGTGTTCTCTCTGCTGCAGTATCCCTGCTTCGCCCTGGTGAAAGCTCTGGATGGAGACCCGTTATACGTGAGTGCTGTCTGATGATACGACTTTAAATCCAAATCACTGTACTTCCTCTGCTCCTCCTCCTCCTCCTCCTCCTCCTCCTGTTACCTTTATCTCTGAACCCTCTCCTCGCTCTCTCCTCGTGTGGCTGCAGGTAAACGTCGGTCTGACGGTGCTCAGCCTGCTCGCCTTCATCCACCCCCTCTCTGTGTACCTGCACTGTCGACGTCTCGCCTCCCAGCGAAATGAGTCTGTGAGATGAGAGCACCGCCTCGCATTCAATATGTCCTAAACATCACCAGTGACACTGTTACCTCTTCGGTTTGCTCGACTTGGAACACAACATCGAGCGCTTGTAAATTAATTTCAAACTGTAGTGATGCGAGCCGAGCTGTTCCCGACTGCATCCTTCAGAAACGCAGCTTTAGCCACTTTTAGCTTCTTCTCTTTTGTTTACAGTCAGAAGTCCTGGTGCTGACAACTCTAATTCTACTTTACAATGACTGTGACATGTTTTATGTTACTTGTATTGTGCGAGCTTATGTTTTCTCGCCATTTATGTTCTGTTCTATCACACCACAGTCGCGGTGGTTTCAGAGTGCCAAACGATAACGCACTTTGCACTTTGGTGTTCCTCTATATCCATATTTTTTCTATAGGACCAACAATGTTGCATGTAGCGACTGCATGAGGGATGTAGTGGATTCACAGTGTGAAAGAGGTTCACTGCGTGGTGTAAATACACCTCAGTGAAGCCCTTCTGTCAGACCAAAGGTCATGTTTGCTCACCAACATGACACAGATGTCTCTGCACTGGCTCCTTCAACATTAGGGGTCATTCAGATGCATTAAATGGAGCAGGAAACACAGCTTAGTTCAGCTGTTAGCTGCTGATTTCACTGTTGTGCCAAACCTGACAGTAAAGTGACCTCCTTTTATGTTTTGCGGAGTCTCAGGTTTTCAATGAAGAACAATTTGGTCTCATGAAGCATTTTAATGACCATGTGCCAAAAGTCATGATGTGAAAAGGTTTTAAAAGGGAAAATCTGTACTTTTTTTTTTTTTACCAGTATGTTTATGTTCCAGGCTGAATTTTCCATTGTTGAAATCTAACTATATATATATATATGTATGTATATGCAAACTCTTCACTGTGCTGGATCAGATTAAATATGCCTTTTGATATGAAGTTTAAAGGGAAATTTTGATATTTACTTTTGCCAAATGAATGTTTCAGTTTTCAAGTATTGTGAGAAAAAAATCTACCTGCACGCGACTGCCACTTACAGATGGTAGAGAAACTGTCACTGTTATCTGTAAAGAAGATATCTTTAAAAAAAAAACATAAATGAAACAACTGCAGGAAATGTATCCTAAATGCTGAACATACTAAAATTAAACGTATAAAGACTGAACTCTGAGTGTTTACTGAGTAATTTGGACTGACTGTTGTATTTGATTCAATATCAGCTGCACGAGGTCTCATCGTCAAATTCCAAAATGTGTTGTTGAAGTGTGCATCTGAAGCAGCAGGATCGAGACAGGGTCTGAAAGTCACTATTCACCAGGTCCCAGAATTATTCTGACTCATTATTTGTCCGTGCACTAAATATTCACACAAAAAACATGTGCGTACTATCAGGAGGATCAGAAATGAAGTGGCAAACACTCAACAGTCTGGAGTGTGTCGCAGACGTAACAAGACGCTCTCGAGCGTGTTCAGAAGTCTTTCATCACCGATGACGACAAATTAAAGGGGCACTCTTGATATCAAGAAGCAGTTTACTCATCATCCGCAGTCTGCCTTTGAAATCTGTTGTGTTATGCCTTCTGCGGCTTTCAAAGAGCTTTCAAATTTGGGAAAATAACTCTGGTCATGTCATGAGAGTCATGTTAGCCTGGGCATGGAGATAGATAAAAAATTTAAAAAATTGCAAAACAATCTGCTTGTGGTGCCTGGAAGATATGAGCTTTTACCAGCAGAGAGAGCTCCGGTCAAAAATGCTATTTTTATTGGAGAAAAATTCAGGACATCTTGGCCACTGACAGCACCGGTTGAAGCCGAAGGCCAGAAGTTTGGAACGAATCTGTGTGTGTGCAGCTCCAAGCTTGTGCTTGAGGCTACGAGCAGCCACTAGCGTAACACACCTCCAGTTATCTGACACACCAGACGGTTTGATACACAGAATCATCTGCTGTCCTGTTCGGAAATAGCAGACACTTTCAAAAACTGCTTGGCAGGTGATTGTGCGAGCAATCTGTCTGTGTCACCTTCTGTCACGCCCCTTGTGAAGTCATACTCAAACACAACTTCTACATCAAGAAAAGCCTTCAGTGCCTTCATTTGCTCTTCTTTCATTGAAATATCCTCCCGGTTCGGCACCTACGCTAACCTTTAGAGGAGCTGCCATTGTTGTTTTCAAACAAACGGTTGCTTCTCTCGCTGGTCATCACGCCTCAATCACGCCCGTAGCTTCCCTTTACTTCCTACCAGGAACACAGCCTGGCAAGTTTTAATGATCAGATGATCTCACAATTCCAGCTGCCTTGCAACCCGAATCTAAGAATCTACCATCACAGGTCAAGCTGCATTGTGGGTAATGTAGGCGCCGGGTGTTGACAAGGAGGAAGAATGCATGGAATAAGAAAAACAATGTTTCTGGTTCTGCTGCAACTATTTTGTTCTGTATATGTATTTTGTCTGTCCACTGTGGGTCCAATAAAAGGACTGTCCCGCTAAATTATTGGAGATCTCTTAAATTACTTCCAAACCTCGAGGATCAGAGGACAGTCTGGTGTCTCCAGTCACCAGAGATTCTTGTCAGTCTGGGTAGGTGTTCCAGAGAGAGGGAGGTGGAGACGTTTCACACGGGGCAGATTCATCTGGGGGGTAAAAGATCTGGCAGGGTTTAAACCTGAAATAACAGGGACACTC
Source organism: Lagodon rhomboides (assembly GCA_039737535.1). NCBI lineage: Eukaryota > Metazoa > Chordata > Actinopteri > Spariformes > Sparidae > Lagodon > Lagodon rhomboides. The sequence goes on along the minus strand of CM077794.1, from coordinate 10,634,906 downwards.
CCCCACAACAGCCTCTCTCCAGTTCTCTGCGCACCTGCTGTGTGACAACGCCAAGAGACCAGAAAAACTCAACGCGTCTCCACAAAGTCTGTCACACCGATTGTGTGTCTCTAAGTTTGTGTCTGTAAGTGTGTGTGTGTGTGTGTGTGTGCGTGTGTGCAGGGAACATGTGCATGGTGACAGGTTCTTCCCTTCGCATCTGCGTCATCGATGATCACAACCTCAGTTTCTGCGATTTAATTCAGGCTTGCATAAAGGACAGAAATAGGAGTGCAGGCGGGAGGAGTGAAGGATAAAAATAAGGCAGTCTGTTAATGAGGCAATTTGTTTTGCATTTTTTTTTTTAATCAGACTGAATCTGTCGCAGGGACCAAGGATGTTTTTATGACACATGGATTTGACTCAAAAGATGCCGACTCATGCTTGTCTGTCCTCTTCGAAGGGATTAGATAGATAGAACTGTAATGGCCTCAGTTTATCATCCCTGATGTGTTGTTCTCCATCATGTTGTTTTAAAACTCACGCATAAAATACGTTTGTGTACTTTCTTTGGTACAATTTTGAGGTATTTGTACTTTACTTGTGATCCAGTTGTATTTATTTTTACTTAATGTACTTTATTTGTTTATCATTCTAAATTTCAAAGGGAAATAACATAGTTTTTGGCGCACACGGTAAAAGTAACTTACTTTTCAGATCATTATTTTACCACAAAAACAGGAGATCTCGCAAAATCTTTGTTAGAAACTACCCAGCAGTAGTTTAAGTTGTACCACATGGACAACAACAATAGTAAATGCTACTTATAACTACTTGAAAGCATCACTGGCAATAATTCGATAGTATAATTTATGATAATTTAGCTTTTGATTCTTCTTAAATTCTTGTGTACTTTCACAAATGATTACTGCAACACTCTAATTTGTTACCAACTACAACAATGTGATGTTGCTACTTTTACTTTAGTAAGGATCTGCGAATGTCATCAATTTCAGAAATCCTGATGCTCCGGCTTCTAATTGAAAACATTAGGCTTATTTCACAAAAGACTTTTAACAAGTCACAGGTGTAAAAAAAAAAATAAAACGAATGATGGCTGAATACCATTACTGCAGTATCAGGTTCATAATTAACGTTATTCGTAACACCTTAGGTTTCCTGCCGCGATTAAAAACATCTTTTATCAATGAAGAGCTTCACAGACCTCATCTCCATCAAACACCCTTGAGGTGAACTGGAACACCGACTGTCAAACCTTTATATCACACAACAACAGCGTTGGCCACATTAATGCTCCTGCGGCTGAACGGGGAACAAATCCCAGGAGCAAGAAAATCTTTCCCAGAGAGGAGGAGGCAGTTACAGCAACATATGAATATCGAGTCTGTCCGTGAACCCAGTGAGAAAAGACACAGCTGCAGATGCATCTGTTACTTCAGCACCACAGACAGCGCCACGGATTTGTCAGTTTCAATTTATCAATCCACAGAACAGTTAGGTTGCAGATATGTCAGAGCTAAAGTCGGAGCAATAGATTCTAACTTGAACAAACCCTTAACTGAACTGAAATACTCAACCGAACAACCCCTTCACCCCTGAACTACAAGGGGATGGAGGGGGGATGGCATCGCTCCCTAATATTAATAACTATTCTCCCTCCTTTACCCCTCAATTAATCTTTATTTGTGCAGGTTTTCCTTGCTCAAATCCAGTTGGTGTCAGAGTGTGAGCCTTTTTTGAGCAAATGTGTGATTTGTAGACAAAACTGACTTGAATGAGATGTTCAACACTCTCATATGGATGAAATGTTTTGGCTGTCCACGTATTCTTGGCTGCATAATATGTCTAAATGTCAAGTTTTCTACCCCTTTGCACCCTTATACAGCAAACATATCACACACTGAGAATCTGGGCCTTTTTAGTAAAACCAAGTGTGATTTAAAATTGTATCTGACTCTGGACAAACTCAACTTTAAGAGAGAAAGATTAATGAATTCTAACACCCTCATCACATTAACCTGAACGGGCGTTTATTCAAATTGTTTGCAGATATGAACTTTGTAGAGTGGAGCTTTTCTTCTGACAGAGCAACTAAATATCAAATGAATCATTATCTCGTTAACAAAGTCTTGACAGACCTCTACTGTCCCGAACAACACCCACATCTCGTCTGATTCATACACTTCTACACATTTTCAATCTCACGCTGTATTTTGATTGCTTGGATTTGAAGAATGTGAAAAAACTTTGGCATTTAACAAACGGGCCAACGCGGAGATTCTCGGTCCCGACGACCACACGTTTGCCCAGCAGGCACATTTCAGGTAGAATACACATGTTCTGCTTCACATGATTTAATCTCAATCTGGGGTGATTCGTGAGCCTGCTCGAGTTCTCTGAGGAGACAAAACAAAGAAACGTTAAGGTAGCACTTTATGATAAGGACAAAAATCATATACTGAAGTGATGATGAACTAATGCGTGACTCACGGTGATTTAAATCATGAATTAATGCAGGATGTATCATGAATTTCTGTTGCTCACCATCAACAAACGACCAAAGTCCCTCGGACTTTACAGTGTGTGATGAGTTCACGCTTCATAAAACATCAGTTGAGGATATTCGCAGTTACTCAGTACATTTATCTGTGCCACCAAGTTAGCTGGATTTCAGGTGCAGAGAAGTCTGACAGTCAGCTTGATTTAAAAACAGATCTTCATATTTCTATGACAACAGGCGCAGTGAGTTCAAAGACACGAAGCAAACACATAGATAATTTTGTTGCATATGAATCAATTTAATGACTGTGACTTAACAATCCTTAACTGATGATCTATTTTAAAAAAATGTGATCGCTTGCACACAAAAACTAGGAACTAAACTTCCCAGACCCTAACACCATCCACCAAAAAGACAGGCAGCAACAATCAACACTATTTCCTCAGTTTTTCAAAAAGTAAAAAGCGATCGACCGTCTCGTGAAAGCAAACAGTAAAGCTCTGACCACATTGCTGGATGAGGGATTTAAATCATAAACCAGAAACAAAGGTGATCATTCCACTATAATGTGTACATGCAGAGCTTTTCAGGATGCCATCGGCTAGCTGAGAGGCTGACCTCGCTAGTTAAAAGCACCTACGGGATTATCTTAATGATCAAAATCAGATGTTAAACTATTAACAATATGTACAACATGAACCGTGAAAGGTGAATTATCAACCAAGTGCAGGATGAAAAAGCACTAAGACGACTACAGACGTAAACCGTAGAGCAACATCTTTCTACATGCACACACTCCTGCTTAAACCCTGTAGAGGAGGGAGGGTTTCTCAGTGTGGCAGTGGAAGGTCACAAGAAAACCACAAGCAACATAATCACTGCAAGAGGATTTTAAAGTAGTCTATTGACTGTATCTCACCTGTGTGTAACTGCTATTTTGTCGTGTGTGTGTGTTTGACGGCTGAAGAAACTTTCGGAGTCAATTTGAGACGGAGATCATTGTGTGAAAAACCACTTGACGCGGCTGTCAGCTCTGATGTAGCTCACCCAGTGGGCAGAAAACACACACTCCGTCCACACTCAAGGTCTTCAGGGCCGTGTGTCTGTGTGTGTGTGATTGAGTGAGTGGGGGTTATGAACGGACTCCGCAACACATTTTTTTTTTATGGTTCAAGACAGATCCTTCGAACATGTTGTGTTTGCACCAGTTCAAATGCCAGTGTGCCCGTGATTCAGTTTGACACAGCAGGCTAGCGAGAGAAGTTAAGGGAGGCGCTCTGGGAGTGGAGACATGTATGTGTCCGTGGGATGTTAAATACATACATTACACACACGCGCACACACACATACAGCCTACTTGAGTCTGTGTGGTGAACCGACTGCATCGCCCAGGCGATATTTGCACACACAAACAAACGTGACCTTATCTTTCCCACAGGCCCCCACTGAGATTACTAATGCCCCTAATTGTTGCCTCCCTAAATCGCTACACAACCGCCAAGACACAGTGTGATTCCAGGCACCCAATTTATGCACCATGGTGCACTCACAGCTTGGAGCTGCAGATGACCTTCCATGGAGCAGGTTTTGGTTAGTGTGTGTTCACTTGGGAACAGATGATGTGCATCATGGTGGACCTGGCCCTGACCTGTGCCATGAAGGGAGGACTCATTAGTGAGTAAAGCTGGCCCACCCGTACCCCGACGCTGTTTGTTTCACATGCTCAAGACCTCAGTGTCCCATCCCACGTCCTGCCTACATGCTGCACTGCTCCTTCTCCAGCACACCACTTGAGCTGCAGCCAACACACAATTAGGACGAAGCTGTGACTTACTCAGTCACATAGTGTCCGTCAGAGTCGGTTCACTGAGTCGACAGCGTCCTCTATCACATCGTCCCTGCAGAGAAAGATCATGTTTTCCACATGTGGAAATTATAAATCCACATGTGAAAAAAGCCAATCATGTATGAATGTTTGTAAATTACTAAATTTCTTATATGAGATTTTCATTCATATGCGGAAAAGGCTCATCACTTGTGAGATAATTTCATTTACATGTTAAAGCTGTGGTCAGTAAGATTGTAGAAACCAGCAAGACCAAGCTTAATTTTAAAAGTATATAACCAAAGAAATCCCACCTCCTCCAAACCTCGCTCCAGAGCCATTCATGTACATAAGGGATATTACCCGACGAGATGTCTGTTATCAGGAATTAATGGACGACGTGGAGACCTGAACTGTCCGATGGCAGCAAAGTCCATTAAATCCTGATTATGGACACCTTAAAGGGCATTATCCCGCTTATACCACTGTCACTTGCCGAAGAAAAAAACATTAAGGCCATTTGCATATATTTTGGCGTGTTTTGCGATCAAAGTGTAAAGTTTTTCACAAGCAGTATCTTTGTTTCCATAGCAACACCTGAGATTTGGCTCAGCGATTGTGTGCTTTAATGCTAACATTAGCCGCTAAAGGAGTGTGTTGCTGCCACAGTGGCTCTTTTATTGGGTTCTGGGGCTGAGTGCTTTGTGCTAACATTAGCCGCTAAAGGGGTGTGTTGCTGCCACAAGGGCTCTTTAATTAGGTTCACGGGCTGAGTGCTTTGTGCTACTTGGTTAGCCACTGAATGCCAGTCTGCCACTGCCACTTACTCATTATAAGGATGAGGGGCTGTGTGCTTTGTGTTACTGAGCTAGCAAGCTTCTCAACTATAGGCTCAGTGGCTGGGAACGGTGAGTGCAGCACAATGTTATCATTGCTTTTCTATATCCAACTGCCTGACATTATCAAAATGAGCATAAACAACGAACACTGTTGTTAGTACTCACAGCTGTCAAGCTAGTACGTTAGCATTGGGAAATTTCAACTGCTGCCTCTAATGTTCTTCGAGAAAGCTTGCTCGCTAATAGCTTTAGCAACACATCAGATGAGCCTTGCGGAAGAGTCCGGGATGAGACAGTTGGATGGACTTGCCTGGCAAAAGCCACAGATAATGTCTTTTTTTAGTTTATTTGTCAGAGCACAAATATTTCTAGATAAACTTAATTTAAAAGTAAGCTTTAAAATTCGGGGTCAAATGTGAAAATAGCTTACTGAATGTGGAACTATGGAATTCACACGTAAAGAAGCACATTTCACATGATTTGATGTAGCTATTGATGTTTTTTTGATTGAAAAAAACTTTTCAAAAAGATTGAACATGTCACACTGTTTCCTTTCACATGTTAAAATGTTACTCCACATGTCAATATTCAGTTTTCAGACATATTTTCTGTCAGGGTTTTGCCAGTTACAGACATAAATGTAGAACCATCTTGTTTTTCTTTTGTAGAAGGAAAAGCACTGTTTGTTTGCGACATCTGTAACTGGATGTAGTGTGTGTGTGTGTGTGTGTGTGTGTGTTGTCCTCGTGAAATTTGTCAGCGGTGTGTCATCTCTCCTCCTGACTCCATATGCTGTGTTAGATCATTTCGCTCCACCGCTGGGTTTCCCTTTCATGTTCATCTGTTGTTCTGAGTTGTGGGCGGCTCTCGGCTTCCTTCCAAACAGGCCCACACTCGAATGAGGCAGATGATTTTTGGGCTCTTTAGTGCCAAATGAGTTTTTCCCACCACCCTGTCCTCCTCCAAACCCCCCCTCCATAGTGCATCTGCCACGGTGGAGCCACACAAACTCAAACACTCTTCATAACCAGGAGCCATGAAGGAAAAATGTTTTCCCCCTTTAACTGTTAAAACCTCCATCCCACCTCCACTATTCATTATCAGCCAGCTTCCTCCCACACATTGCCTTTAATGGTGGGAAGATTTGCTTAGAAGTAAATCAGGTATATCTCTTTAAAGAATAGAAAAATGTAAGAAATTTATGTCCAGAAAGATATCCAGACATTTCTTAGAATATAAGTCTACAGTACAATGACTTCATCATAATGAGATATAACCTGGTAACAGTCTTGGTGTTGACAGGCAGTGACGCGTTACTTTTTAAGGCAACTCCACAGTGAAGTGAAAGCCCTCCCTGCCACTGCCTTTCTTGTCGCTTCCTCCGGTGACTCTCCCTCCTCCTCCCGGGCTGACGTAGTGAGGATCCTCCGCTGCCCACGTTCGTGGGCGACGAGCCGTCCGCGAGTATAAACAGGTCCCCGGGACTCCATCCCGTCACTGCTTGCAGAAGCAGCGACTCGGTCACCAGAGCTGAACATCAGCAGAGATAGCAGCAAGCAGGCACTTCCTCGCCGCGCAGGCTAACTCGCTTTCGGCTTTGGTTCGACATGGAGAGTCGTTGGTCCGCGAAGCGCTCCGGCGCCCACAACTTTAAAAGTAAGTACCTCTCTTTGGATGCACTGATGCTTGATTTTTGCAAATGCATTTCTGTGATTTTGTTGTGATTTGAGTGACTTGTTTTAAACTTTGAAATCACATATTGTTGGAAATCTCCAACTTGTTTTGGGTATCAGCAGCCTTGTCTGTATGTGGAAAGCAGCTGAATTTATAGACTTACTTTTGCTTTTACGCACCGTCATTTTGCATATATTTTAAAAAATATATAATATTTAGCAAGATGCACACATGACTCAACATCTATTTGAGTTTAAATCATGTGATCGTCAGTTATGGATGTGTACATTTTTAGAATAATGTTGCATAGAGAGGGACCCAGAGTGCGCGCTTTTTGGGGGCAATTTTGCGCAACGATTTGGCAGCAAAAGCTCCAGAGAAAAACCACAATTTAAATGTGATTTTATATGATTTGAAAAAAAGTCATTTCCATCATGATCAAACTTAGTTATTTTTTGGCTCTTCTGTTCACTTAAACCTCCTTATCCGAGCTCTCCATATCTCCTTTACGCATGGAGAGATGCAGATAAGATTTACGCACGCAAGATTCTGAACTTTATTCCTCATCTCATGGCGACTTTGGGGTAAATAAGACTTACAGAGACTCTGGAAAGGTGTCTCATTCCACTCAAAAGCTCCAGTGCTCCCGCAGCGTCCAGCGCAGCTAATAGTCCAACTTGTTAAGAGGTCAAGAGGTGAGCCGCTGGAAAATCTTGCGCACAGCAGAAGAATGGGAAGTTCATTATTATTTCATGCACCTACTTTTCCCCGCGGTGGCCACTTTTGTGCGCCGTTATCCGAGCTGGGCCAAGAAGCTGTTGCAAGATTGATGAGAACCGAAACTGATCCGGATCTGGTTGCTGGTTTTACGCGTGCCCTCTGCGTGTCAAACCAACGGAAACATCCCTTTATTAGCCTGAGAACTAGGAAAGCAGGTTAATTTAATGCAAAGAGGCACGTGTTAGTCCCGTTTTTTGTCTTTTAAAGGTCTTTACGGTAGATTTTTGGTGAGTTTTCTGTTCTAAACCCCTAAAATCCAGAGTTATGTAACCTTGTCACAACAGCTATGGAGACCTATGTAAAGTGATCGGGGGTGTATGAATGGGTGAATGATTTCTGTAATGTAATCTGGTGAATTATAGATGAGTCCCAAAGTTCTGGGACCCATCAACAAGTCACGGGTGAGAGCACAGCAGTGCTAAAAAGAATCACTGACAGCAGCAGCAGGGATGACGGACAGGCAGCAAAGAAAGACTGGTGCCAAAAGCTGAAATCAACCTCTCTGTCTTTGTCTGTCTCTTGCACACCGTTTTGCACCTTCCCCAAACCAGGAATAATTTATGCAAGGACCATTCTCTTTGCTGCTAACCTGACCTTCAAAGTTTGATGCTTTTCTTCTCCTGAGAATTAACCTCCTCTGTCTCTCTCCAGGTGGACTGTGTCTGTGGCTGGTTCTGTGGCTGATGGTGATGAAGCCAGGCGGGGTGGGCGCATGCCCCAGGCTGTGTGTGTGTTACCCTACGCCCATGACGGTCAGCTGCCAGTCTCAGAACCTCACCATAGTCCCGGCTGGTGTGCCATATGACTCGCAACGCGTTTTCCTGCAGAACAACCGCATCACAGAGCTTCGCGCAGACTCTTTTGGCTTCGAGACACAGGTAAAGATGGTCCTCCAGCAATATTTGCAGACATTCTTGAAAGTCCGTCCTTTCTCCTCTCTCATCCTGTTATTTTCTCCTCATTCTCTGCAGGTGCTTTGGCTCTACAGCAACAACATCACGTGGATCGAGGCTGGAGCCTTCAGTAACCTCAGGGTGCTGGAGGAGCTCGATCTGGGTGATAATCCGCTGCAGCGCCTGGAAGGTGGAGCCTTCAGGGGTTTGGAGAAGCTGCAGAGCCTGCACATGCATCGCTGCAAGCTGGCCGCTCTCCCCCATGATCTCTTCCACAAGCTGTACAGCCTGCAGTTCCTCTACCTGCAGGTATATCCAGCGTGCACACACCCACCTAAAGCACACACGTGCAGGGTACTTATTTGATAGTCATGTGAGAGCATGCACACGATACTGGCAGGAAATGCTTTACGGGCACATCATCATCACCGTACAGTTGCCAAAGTACAACCACTGCTGCACACCCACACACACACGTTTTAATATTGATTTAAGTAGGTTCAGTGAGTTGTACACAGTCACATAAATGCAAACTAAGAATACAAAAGACTAAATCTCAAAACAATCAGATGATCTAAAACCAAGGCAACACACCTCAGCAGGAACAATTAACTCTGATAAACAGTAAAATAACTATATTTTAATATCTGTTAAAATCATATTATTAATCAAGCTCAACTGATGACGCTCATATTGATTACAGTGAGGGATGACACAGAATGAGCAAAGTGAGCGCCTGCCAAATCCTCCATGCATATAAATGAGTGTACAATACACGGAAGGGAGCGTGTGCCCACACATTTGCTCTCTGTAGCAGTTCTAGCTGCAAGTCAAATGAAAGAAAATGATCAAACATTACTCAAGGTAGAGGCAGATCCTACCAGTGGAAGGAATAAAAGAAGAGCACAACATGCTTGCTTCTTTAAGTAACAGCGAAAATACAGTCAACGGACTGAAAGAGATTAAAACACAGGTAGTGGAACATTTCACTTAAACGTCAAGATGTAAAAGCTCCAGGAGTTCAACCTCAGAACGTCCACCTGAATACTCTTTTATTAAAAATCAGTAATAATAGTGCTGAGAAATCATGTTGACAGGATTTCAAAAGAAAAATACTCCGATTTGATTTGATTTGAGTTTGATGTCAGTGCACTGTGAAGATTAGCCGTCAGATAAGACGTCATCTGGGTCTTTTGACAGATTTGTCGTCAGTGTGTTGGCAGCCTGCAGTTAGATCTCAGCTGTTGGAGTGCCCTCTGATTTAATCAGACAGTAAATCCCTGCCAACATGGTCTTTAAGGGAATGAAAAAAACTAATTCAGGCAACAGCGATGGTGCCTTAAAAAAATAGTATCAGGGGAAACTGGTTTTACAGGTCGGGAGGCGAGCCATGATAAAAGACGTATGTAGATTATGTGATATGACTGTTACTCATAAAAAGGACAAACATAACTTGCCCTGTACATGCAGCTGGCCTATTATTTCGCACTAGAACGAGGCAATTCATAAGTGCCTTAAGCCTGCATTCTTCCTAATGGCCAGCAGGGGGCAACTCCACTGGTTTCAAAAAGAAGTCGGGTTGTATGTAAGCTTATCTGATATATATACCCAAATATTTTTTACTTCTGGTTCAAAAGATGATGCCTGACCAAACTTAATGCTTTAGAACAGTAGTCCACAAACCAAAGTGTGACATCACAGTGCATTTATGCTTAGTGTAGCCTGCTAGCTCGGAGGTTGTAGTTGTTGTTGTTGTTTCACGTAGAATTCCAATGATGATCTTCACACAGCACTAAATCCTCTTATATTTTCACCTTGCTCCAGGAGAATCAGCTCCACTTTCTTCAGGATGACCTGTTCTCAGATCTGGTCAACCTCACTCACCTCTTCCTGCATGGAAACCGCATCCGTGCCCTCTCTGAGAATGTGTTCAGAGGCCTGGTCAACCTGGACCGACTCCTTGTCCACGACAACCGCATCAGGCAGGTCAACCGTCGGGCTTTCCGTGACCTTGGTCGTCTGACCATCCTCTACCTGTTCAACAACTCCCTGGCCGAGCTGCCCGGCCAGGCCATGAAAGATACCCAAGGCATCCAGTTCCTCCGCCTCAATGGTAACCCCTGGTCCTGCGGCTGCGAGGCCCGCCCTCTCTGGGAGTGGTTCCGCGAGGCCCGCATCTCCTCCTCTGACCTCATGTGCGCCTCCCCGTCCCAACGTCGTGGCCAGGACCTCCGCTTTCTCCGGGAGTTGGACTTCGCCCTCTGCCCTCTGCCTGACCCCGGCTCTCTTGCTGGAAGCACCACAACCACCTTCAGCACCAAGACCCGCTGGTGGTTCTCCAAGCACAAGCCCGCGTCTTCATCCAAGGCCTCTTACCAGAAGAGCACAGAGACGGTGAAGGCCTTCCCCTTCTCCGCCATCAAACCTCAGTACCTCCCAAAAGTCCCCTCTGAAACCTTCTCCTCCAAGTATGAACTCTCCGAGCACGAGGTGGCACTCCCAAAACTGGACCAAGAAGAATACTGGGCCAACTACGGCAACGAAGACTCCTCCATCCGCTGCTTTGAGCTGGAGTGCCCCCCAGGCTACGACAGCTCAGCCTTCCCCTCCTCCTCCTCCTTACCCAGCACCTTCTCTCTCCTCCACCTCCTCTCACTCTCAGTACTCTTGTTCTCTCTCCATTTCCTCTTTGGCTGAACTCCTCTCTCCTCCACACCCTTTTTTTCTCCTCCGATTTCCCCTCCTGCTCTTTCCAACTCTAACAAAACCCTGGATCTTGATTCCTTTCAGTTGCTACACTGATGCAGGAGACAGGCGAGGCAGCAGGGAGCTGTTTGGAAGAGCAGATATCAGCTGAGTTGCAGGAAAGTTTTCAGTGTTGAAGTAGCTGCTGCTTACTCGTACAGGCTTTAAAAAGCAGGGATCGCATCATGAACCGTGATAGTGAGAGTACAGAGGCAGAAACCTACGACAACACGATGAAAGGATAGAGACACAACTCACAGACAGCTGGTGGCGTCTCCAGATGTCTTTTTTGATATCACAGCTGTAAACAACGCAGGCGTTGTGACTCGTCGACAGCTATTTTCTATATTAACTATAGCGCTCACCATCCAATCACCGCCGGCATTATTCTTCACTAGTTTATTTATTTCATACGAATACAAGTGGTGATTAACGGCAGGCTATTTGGCACTCGCAGATGTTAGAGAAAGTACACAGATAATGAGCTTTAACTACAGGGAGAAATGAAAAGAACACGTGAGCACAGTGAGCTTCAGATATTCATCTTAAGGCAGAGAAGGATGAGAGGATATTAGATCTGCATCCAAGAGCGACTCTCCTTCCTCCTTCGGATTCAGAACCTGGATGCCAGCAAACCACCACCCACACTTGTACATACTACTCATCATCACTGTACAGTACACACAGCTTGTGCTCTGTATTTTAGATTAGCTGGATTTTTACTTTTCACTTTAGCACCATTTGGTAAAAAACAAAAAAACAGCCTGTGGTGATAGAAAAGATACCAAGAAATGTGGAAACTCGCTTTCATGTACTCCAGTCTTGTCTCTTCCTCGCTCAGACAACCTCAACGGTTGTTTCCCTAAAATCCGATGAGATTAAACAGATCAGAGTTCAGAGAAACCACAAAAAACGGAAGGTTTGTGCTCCAGATTCAGGCTTTTTTTTTGGTGTGTGTGGTTCAGTTTTTGTCGTGTGAGACTACCGACCAAAGTCCTGAGAAGACCAGCGTGAATAGGTCTCTTCTTCAAATGAGTGCCTGTCTGTATGTGCCAGTTTTTCTTTTAAAATCATGGCCCCCGTCCGTCTGTCCGTTAGTGTAGAAATCCAACCTGATCCAGAACAAGGTAAAAACAACACCTGGGCCGGATCTTACACAGCTCTTTGTGTAGTTTGAGTCCTCAGGTCTCTTTCCTGCCGGCTCCTGTTACATTACACTTGGACCTGCGATTTGTCTCCATCAGTGTGACTGCACTGCACGTGTGTTTAACTTCTTGTGTTAGTCTTTTATGCAAGGACCCAAAACTGTTTCAAAACTGTGTATTTTTCAGAGATGCATGAGAATCTGTACATTTTATTTTACTTTTTTCAGAAGGGATTTCATAAATCTGAGGGTCTCATCTGATTTCAGCGATATAAGTGTGTTTCAGGGGACTGTAGACTACAGTAAATGTCACACACACATAATAAAGCTGTGTTTTTCTGGAAAATTTGGACAGGTATTAACTCGGCAATCTGTTCATCACGATGCCAATCCAACCTGTCTGTGATCTGCATTAGTCATGGAGGCCATGTGGTCCTTGTCAGCCTCATTATGTTAATAACCTGAACTATGACTGTGAGTTTCTGCATAGATCATGAGAGATACTGTGATGATGTCAGATTATTTCAATGGAAAAACTTGTGTATTTGCTTTATAGAAAAAATAAACAATGAAACAAAAATGTTCTTTGTGGTTTCACTGTTGTCTTTGCTTGAGAAACGAATTACAAAAATGGCACAAACATAAAGAATACAGTAAACAATAGATAGTAGAAACATTAACAAAGTGAATTAAGCAGGTGGAGTTGCAACAATCATTCAGCTAGTCTTGAATAAATAGAGCCAATATTTTACATAACAAAATAAGAGAATTAAAGGCTGTGTTATCAGTCTTTCATTTCGAAAGCTCTGGCAAATATAGTTTGGGGGGGAAAAGTTTCAGGAGAATCACGTCACAGTGCTTCTGCCAAACCTCGAAAAAAAGGGAGGAGGTGGTATTTTGTTGTGTCTGTGTGCGTACACAAGTGTGTGAAGTGTGAGAAATCCATGTGATAGTGGGAGTGCGCTGGCTGAAGGTCACCGCTCTCGACTGTGCTCACTCCTCGCCCTAATCACTTCTTCTTTTTTTTCTCGCCACGTGCAGAAGGCAGCTATATTGGGCCAGCGAGATGGGTGAACGAGCTGTCGAGTTGTGGTGTGTGTGTGTGTGCGTGGGCTCAGTCTGTAGGGGGTTGGTTGGTGATGCTGGGGGATGATTCAGGGAAGGGGCAGAATGGGGAAAACGCCAGGATGAAAATGTGACGATGTGTCCCGCAATCAGCACACCCCCTCAACAGATTAACTCTCACCGTGATGATGATGATGATGGTGATGGTGATGGCGATGGCGATGAGTGCAAGGACACATGCATCTGCAAACGCACACTTACGCACAGATTATGAAACTTCAGAGGCGATCGGTTGGGAGGCCTGTATAATCTTTTTTGTCTTCCAAACTCACAAATTATTCATCACTTTCACACCCTCCCTTTTCTTTCACCTTTTCTTCGTCCTCTTTTTTCTCCTTTATTTTTCTCCTCTCTTTGACGTAAGCCCCCCCCCACGCCTCACAGTTTACAAGAGATAAATCATCCTCATCAACCCACATACATGATTGTACATAACAGCGTCTTTCTTTCAGAACTTTTTTCCAGACCACAAAGGGTTTCTATTTAAATCTGAGGATGCACTGCGATGACACAACATGCTGCCGTGACACATATAAAGTTGGGTAAATCTCTATTGTTAATAAACCAACTAGAGTTTGTTTAAATGTGACAATGATGGTGATATGAACCAGTGTCATAGAAGTTTGGTTGGCTTATTGTCTTGTGATTGGCTGCAGAAACAAAAAGGTTTGTTATCCCCCACATCGTGATGATTTGGTTATAGATGTCGTGATTACCTTTGATCTCGTCGAGTTGTGGCTGTAAAAAGTGTTTAGTCTCCGTGTCTTTGTCTTGCGTGTTCTTTACTAGCATCCTCGTCATCTGCACAGGTTTCACCATGCCATCTCACCAGGTAAACGCTAAGATGAGTGCTACCACTGTACAAACAGCCTGCTTTTTGTCCAACGTCTTCCTTATAAAATCCAAATCTCTTCCAAACTTTTAATTTTAGATTTGATGGTGCAGTGTAGATCTTTTCGACGTTGTCGGACATGATGCTTTTGATTTTACCTGGCAGGCAACAACAATGTTAGTGTGGTGTCTCACGCTGAGCTTTGAACTTTTCTGAGAGTTTGAAGACGCTGTGAGAAAAGTGGCAGCACAGCAGCCTCACTCAGCAGATTCATAACTTTAAAATCAGGCCATCAACTGGTTCACAGTACATTAAAGTCGATCGAGAGGTTCGTGTATCGGTGTAGTCGCATCTTTAACTTTAAAATCCATTTCCGATTCATATCGGTGGATTGTTACACCTCTAATAATCGGGCTTATTATTTTCTACAAAAGTCTATTTAGGGCTTTTGCAAAGAGAGTTCTTCCTTTTGAGACTTCCCTGAGTGCTGATTTGGAGACAATATCTCCTGTGTGTCTGTGGTGGTCTACATCTGTACGCCATCATTAAGAACAAGGCTCATAATGAACCTTACATTTATGGCTCCATTTTGCTTTGTAAATGTGTCTTTTTTATGTTCCCGCAGATATGAACAAGGCACCATCGGGCACAGTTAGGGTGGATGTTGGAGCCACAAATGTTTGCAGCGGAAACACATCCAGTAAACCAACAATTGTCTGAGGTATTAGGCAAAAAATACCAAATTTAAACTGAGCGACAAGAATGCAACATCATTACAAACCACTGTCGCTGTGTTGTGAGAAACAATGCAGCTTGTTATTCATAACTAAAAGTACTTGCTATCTTTGAGGCCCAACATGCTGCTGCTACTATTCACAGGTATCTCACTTAACATCCCAAAATACAGTCTGGAGCAGGTTTACAGCTGCTCTCTGGTGCTTGGCAAAGTGGGAGATGTGGAAAAACCCTCATAGTAGAAGAAGCAACTGAGGGAATCATGTGTCACGACAGCTTTGCCACACTGTATTATAATGTAAGGTAATCCGAGTGCGGAGTTGCCCTTTGATTTCAGGGTGGTCTATTCTCCTCCCATCAGCTGTCTTCATGTCAATGTCTTAATGGGAAACAACAACTTCGGCGCTGGCAAACCACTCACTGAAAATGGGCTTGTCTCTCCGTGCATATGAAAAGCAAGTCCCCCCAACAATATATTCTTAGAGGCAACGTCGCCACATCCTGGGATCTGCGCCGCCCAAGATGCCTGTGATTGAAATACAGACAAGCCTGCGTGTTTTTCCCGGATAGCAGAATGATAGTGTGTGCTGTCAGACCTTTCTCCAGGGCTGACACCTCTCTTACAGATAGATCTGGATACGCAAAGCTAACTTCAAGGCGTTTGTGTTCATCTAGCAAAGAGTGAGATGAGAATATTGATACCCCTCAGACTGCTTCCAGGGGCCAGTAAGCTTAGCTTAACACAAAGAATGGAAAATCTGCCTTCCAGCACCTAATGGTAGGCAGATTTTGTTCCCATTTACGAAGCCAGGCTTTCCAGTGTTCATGCTAAGCTAAATTAACTGGATGCTTGCTGAATGAAGTGATATCAAAATTCCCATCCACAGCACCTAAAAACATCACGCTTTTGCTCTAAGGATTTTTTAAAACAAGCCTGATTTCAGACCATCAATGCTTCTGTTAAAAACATCAATGGGCTTTAACAAGACATTACGACGTTACGTGGGCCAGGAAGCAAGCAAAATATCTCTGCTGTACTATTCAGGCATTGACAAGTTACATGCCATCAGTGACCACAAAGAAGCAAAAGTAACATTATGGTGAAACTGAATTGTAAAACGGCTTTGGAAGCAGCTTTTAATCTATGTGAAAAGACCGTGGGTCATAATTTCACAGCATCGTCCAGATGGCAGTCATGGATGACCGCGCACACCCTCCTTCAGTTTTTCCTGCCAATATTAACGACCTCAAGAAATATACATCAAAAAACTTAAATCGTGACCAATACGATTACTCTTCCCATATTTCCAAGTTGCTTTTTCCTGACAGAAGTGTAGGCGTAAAAGCAGCTGCCTGGGTGGTCATGGGACACATTTACCCTTCTTCCGGTGCAGGAAAAAAACCAGGCCATTAGCAGAGAGAAGCTCTCTGAAGTCGTCAGACTTTGATGATGTGGCGCTTATCACACGCTGCACCCACTCATTCCCCCCAAACTCTCCATGTCTTTTTCTTGTCTTTGCCTTTTCTTTCTCTCCTTTTGTATGTTTGACTGCCTCTCTGTCACTCAGTCTTTGTCACTCCAGCACTTCTCTCTCTCTCTCCCTGCCTGTCACACACTCTCCCCCACAACGTTATGCTCTTCTTGGCCAAAGCCGTGTGTTGGCTCATGCGAGTTGGCGGGTTTGTCTGCGTGTCACTGGCGTGTTCGCTGACGCTCACCATCACACATGTCTTATTTGCAGAAGATGAACCGAGAGCACCCTGACGTCAGAGGGCCGGGGACAGAGACAAAGAAGGGAACAGGTTGATGACCACGGTATGACAATGCTGTGCTCGTCAACGCGACATCCATAATTGATGATCATCATTTGCAGCACTGTCGCACTGACGAGCTCCTATTGTTCAGCATGTGGGAACATGAACCTCCGGGGCAGTGAACCTTTGCTCCTAATAACTCACCATGGAAGCGGAAGGAAAACGAGCGAGGCGAAACAGAGAGATGAGGAGATCCTCTGACTTTGTGAATACATCGTTTTGAGTGGAAACACTAATTATTCTCACAGAAACAGTGAGACTTTGGTATCAGCTCACCCGCTGAGCAACAATGAGCCCATTGCTTGTTTGTGTGTGTCACTGGATAAAGTGCTAAAGAAAAGGGCACCAGTGGGAAACCTCCAAAATATTTACAAAATGCCGAAAAACTTGAGAGGAAGAAAAAAAGATTGGTTCTGACTCATAGTCTTACTTCATGCGATTGGTTTTGAAATGGTTTTCATAACCCTGAAAGCTGGAGCTACATTCATATGCAGCGAACTGAATGTAGAATACTATGTATCAGCTCAAAATACACATCCGAAGAAAAGCTGGATCAGACTTTCAACTTGAAAAATTTGATGTGTCCCTCGCTTTTCCACCATTATTCCACTCACAGTTTCTTCTTTACCGCCATGTTCCTTCATTTCCGTTTACTTTATCCTCCTTTATTTGATAAACCCCAACACACAGGGAAGCACGCAAAGTCAAATTGTCTGGGGGAATCTGTTTACAGCGCCACAAATATCGATATTTGGCACCAGTGTAGCCATCTGAAGAGGAAGTAAAACAATATATTGCTGTTTCCATATTTTGTCCCACTGCTAGTATGGTATGAGTTCTACAACTCTACAGAGACTCTCCTTTTTTGTAGTTTAAAGGAATTTGTATTATGTTTGGTACTGTTGGACCGTGCCTCCTACGTCCTCTCAATCTATGTGTTAGCCGGTCCTGCGTGGTCTTTTAATGAAGCAATAGGAGAAGATATTCGGTCTCAGATAATCAGTTTATTCACCAGAAAATGAATAAAGCTTACAGAGCTCTGGGTCGAGAATTCTTGCCCTAACACCAGCAGAAAGTTGTGTCAGTTCCCGAAGTCTGACTGCCTATCTGTCCTGACCCAGTTTTTTGTACTATACATCGTAGCATCTAACAAAATGGGTGTTGTCTTCGCACAGGATTGGTCCACGTCTCTGACTCCATTCTCCGCCTCGCTGTCACTCCAGACGACCTCGTTGTCCATCACTGGGCAGATTCTCTGTGTTTTCCCAGTAAAAGAGGATATGCAAGCAACAGCTAGGCTACATTCTGAAATCTGACTGCAATATGTGACCTGTGTTGGTCCGCAAATAATGACTTTCCATTATCGATTAAGGTGCTGATCACTTTCACTGTGAATCATTTGGTCTACAATTTATTTATATTTTGAATTTGAATAATCCTGGTACAATTTCCCAGAACCCAAAGTTTCAAAGCCCAGCAACTGCATTAATATAATAAATGACAAAAAATGCAGCAAATCTTCACATTTAAGAAGCTGGAACCAGCAAATGTTTGATATTTTTGATTGAAAAATTACTGGAACGATTTGATTTGTTATCAAACTGGCTAGTCATTTTCTTTCAACTCAATGATTAAGTCACTCACCGTTGCACCTCTAATCACGTGACTGAACGGTCGTCGATTGAACTTAATATGTTAAGTTTGTTGAAGTTGTTTGCTCAACACCAGTGAACTCATAAGACTGAAATCACGTTTTAGAGATCTTTGAACCAAGCGTTCATGTTTAGTTAACTCGCACTTTGAAGGCAGGAGTTGAACCAGCTTGCAGTGTTTTTACAATGCAGAACAGAAGTACAGAATGATTATCAAACAAACATCAGAATGTACCATTATCAGCTGCAGAGTCCCAAAGAATCAGGAGATAAGATTCTGCAGCTGAGAACAGCAAACATACAAAAGAAAAAAGAAAAAACAGAATCTATGAATGAACATAGCGCCTTCTGTTGTTGTTGTTGTGTGTTCACACAGAAATATCTGAGGTGCATTCACGAGTGTGTGAACATGAATGTGTGCACGTGATCACAGGAGTACAGATTGTGAAGTGTGGAGGAGTTCTGTACATCCGGTCTTGAATCAGTCAGAGGTAAAAGAGGACAGTGGGGTGAGGACTGAGTACATCTGTCCGCTGGTCTGTCCGCTCCTCTGAGGGTTTACACACACGGCTAAAAATACTCTGCAACAGACTGCAAAGACAGGCCGGGGTGCAACGACAGAGTAGACTTGATGTGTCTTTGTGTGTTTATTAGCGAACAAAAGAACGGTGATTAGATGAGCGCTTGTGAGTCAGTCACACCGCCTCGCTCTGGGAGATTGTATAGCCAGCGTTTGTTGGCACAGACGCAGCTTGTGACGTCCTTTGGATGATTTGTTTGAGTGGCCAAAAATGTGACTGCCACATCCACGTCCATGTGAGAGACCCGAGGATTTGGTACTTCTATTCCGGTAACGCCATATTTGCGCTTGTCTTTGGCGTCTTCAAACACATCCGTCTGTTGCTCTGCAGGGTTTTTTCTCGCGCTTTCTTCTTGTTTGTTTTGGATGCCGTCTTTCATCTGTCCCTTCCAAGTCTGTGCTTGGGGATTATGCAAACAAATTAAAGAATTAGAGAGCACAACCCCCGGGACCTGCATTCATCTGTCCCACAGTTTGCAGAGGACATTATACAGATCTTCAGCTGGAGTAACCAGAAGGGGCGATTAATCGCAAAGTGTATCTACGTTTTAGATCTGAATGGGATGACGCAAATAGGAGACCAAAAAAAGTTCTGACTCCCATGACTGTTTCAGAGGTCAAAACACACCATCTGTGTGTCAAGTGGTTTCTTCTATTGTTTAAAATGTGTTACAATACATAAAGTTTCTTACAGCATTGTCAAATGAATGGTTTTAAACCTACAACTGCTGGAAACAAAATAAAATACACAAACAAGCCTGCTTTCTCAAACATCTTTGTCACATTCTTTTAAAACCTAAACCAGAACAGCAGCTGGGATGACTTACCATGAAAGAGAAGAGGCTGTGGTGGCTTGCCAAATCTATCCTGGCTCAAGGTAGTGGCAGTCAGAAGCAAATTCTCTGGTAAAGCACACAAAGGTTCAGACAAGGTACAAACGCTTTGTAGCAGCCCGTAAAGTTGACAAAAATGAATGCTTTGTGTGAATTCCACTGATACATTAGCTTTTTTTTTTTTATAGATAAATGCAATGAAAATTGTTGAGGATAAAAACACAAGCTTAAAGCAACAAACAAACGTAAAAACAATCAATTTATGATTGACTACTTAAAAGGGAACTACATAGTTCTGCTTAAGAAATTCAAACTCAGAATTTTAATATTTACAATATTAATGAGGTGAAACAAACTCAGAAATATCTATTTTTTCCATAACTGAATAAACAAGCTGTTCTCAGGGGAAAATAAGTTTCCCAGAACACTGTTTGAGGCTAGAAAGGTGGCAGGGTCCGCCAAATATAAACGTAGTTGACCGCAGTGAAGTTAGTTTTAAGTTGGATATTCGACAGACATTCGCTCCGGTTAAACCTCTTCTTCGCTCCGGGTACACTGCGATCCGAGCAAGCCGCTCCAACATTTCAAGTGCACCCGTATTGCAGACTTTACAGTAAACACACCTCTTATTTTTACATTTTACATCTCTAAATATTTTTTATTAATTTTTATATATAAATATTAGCATTTTAGCTCAATAGCTTCCAGGTCATGTGATCAATTGACTCAAAATCAGTGTGGGATCATAGTACTCCACTGGCTGCATGAGACACACCTCTTGTTTTTTGCATTTTTAATCTGTTCATATTTTTAACTAATTGTTATATGTAAATATTAGCATTTTAGCTCAATAGCTTCCAGGTCATGTGATCAATTGACTCAAAATCAGTGTGGGATCATAGTACTCCACTGGCTGCATGAGATACAATTTTTATATGTAAATATTAGCATTTTAGCTCAATAGCTTCTCAATAGCTTTAAACACAATATCTCTGCTTTAAATAGCCCACATTTTTATTTTGAAAATAGGAAGTCGGTACACGCTGTAGCCGTCTTCTATGTTGGAGCGGCTTGCTCGGATCGCAGTGTACCCGGAGCGAAGAAGAGGTTTAACCGGAGCGAATGTCTGTCGAATATCCAACTTAAAACTAACTTCACTGCGGTACAAAGTCGAACAGCATGAAATTGTGTTGTCCTCTAAGGTCAGTTTGTTTAGTCATGAAAACAAACAGTTTGTTCATTTAGTGTGTTTAGGCATAATAAATCAGTCATTGAAGATATTATGCTTCTGATTAAATTTCCCCCAAAAAACGTCATACTGCACCTTCAACGTCCATTTCCTTATCCAAGGGGTTTTAAAAATGGCGGCTAGGAAGGCCTACTGATTTTTTTTTATTTTTTATTTTAAAAAAGCTACATTACGGTGTTTATAATGTATATTCTGTGCGGTCAAAATCATATTTGTATTTGAAATGTATATTTGTAAATATATACATATAAAACCTTATCTGTATAAGTCTCAAAAATGTAAGAAAACCTTAAGTTTGATGATAGAAATGTTTGTCGATAATGGTTTCGTCCGGCTTCCGGAAAACCCCTTCAGCGACACTTTGGTACAGTCGGCATGCGCGCGAAAGATTTCTAACAGCAATGGCGACTCATAGAGCATCAGGTGGGTGTGTTGTGGTGTATGTGTTGTGCAAGGCCGCTAAAAGTCATTACAACTGCGTCATTCAGCAACAGTATAGAGATGTGATGTGTCTTGTGTAGTTGACGTACAGGTAAAGGTTGTTTTACGGCTGTTGTCATATCATGATTATGTTAAACTTGCTCATGCCTTCTGCTGAGGAGCGAGCAGTAACGTTAGCTATCTTCATGGCTAACAGTGGAACAAATCATTCAAGTTTTATTCAGATAAGAGTTAGCCACATCAGTATTTCTGGTTTCAGTCGCAGAAGTGTTAAACAGCTCGATGTTATGTCGGCTGAACTGACTTAATATCTTATCTAGTGTTATCTTCTGCAACAGTCCCTTTAATTAGTCAGGGTCGAAAGCTGTAACCTGTATCATGAAAACAAACCTGTAGCATCACGTGTGTTCAGGTCGTCGAGGGACGAAGCGCAAAGCGGAGGTTCAGGTAGAGGAGGAGAAACTATCCGTGGAGGAGGAGGAAAAAGGAGAGGAGGAGAACGGCCAGGAAGGCCAAAGGGTGGTCATTGAACACTGGTGAGCAACTTCATGATATCACACTATTGCCTATATGTTACTCATTACTCACTTCCATGAAGCATTTAATACATTCAAAATGTATTCAAATGTTCTTTCTCTGCTTTTACTGAATGTATTGTTACTCCTGATATTGATGCAGCCCTGTAAATCATCATGGCATTAAAAAAGATGTGTAGAAGCATGATCCCCTGGTTCCATGAGTGTTTTCTCCTTTTTGAATTCCCATTTCAGTTTTTTATTTCAACAATATCCTCAGTGTTGCAAAAATTAGAAACACAGGAGGACTCGTATGGGAAATGTCACAATCATATATGTTAATTTCAGGTATGTAAGTATTTCAGCTTTCATTGTGAGAAGTTGTGTTTTTTGGCATCATTTTGGCATGATGGAAGGATCTAAACACTACAATACCCATGAGCCTCAGCAGTTGTTGCCATGAAGAAGAACCCAGCCAGAGTAGCGAATTCAACAAACTTTGTTATCGTAGTTGTTAACAAACCTGACGCTGCTAGTTTCTCAGCTCAACAAAAGTGGACCACACAGTGAAATATCACATGTTGTTTGCAGCCTGCAACAGAATTCTTAAGCGGAGTGATTGAATTGGCTTCTTTCTGAAATGCACCTTGAGGGGTGTACTCAACTTCTCACCATAACTTTTTATGTACTCGAGCTCTGAACCTTCTTTTTTATCAACAAAACGGATAGGGAACCACTGCTTTTTTCCACAAGACATCCTGCTGAACATTTGGCAACAATTAGGCATGATAACTTGATAAAAGAAGCGGCAGAAGAATGATTTATATGCATTGAAGACTTCATTAACTGTCATTACTGCAGCAACATGATTTCTTTAGAGTGTGAAGTTCGTAGAATAAAGGTATTTGTTTTACTGCCTGTAGTTCTTAATTAAGCCAATATTCCCCTCAAATGTAGTTGAGTAGCAGTATACAATGGTATTACTAATGTAGTGTATCTTAAACTTTTACTCAAGGACAGTGCTTGTGAATGTACTTAGCTGTTGTATCGTATGCAGCAGAAGGACGGATGGATTTAGTAACCCTCACAGATGTCCATCTGATGGTTGATGTGTTATTTCAGTAAGAGCTGACGAGTGTATGGGCGTAATGCTGAGGAGGTGAAATCTGCCCTCCTGGCTGCCCGCCCTGAACTGACTGTGGTGCTCAACCCTGAGAAACCCCGCAGGAACAGCTTCGAAATCACTCTACTGGATGGAGGCAAAGGTGAGGAGAGTGGAAAGGGAAAATCCAAGAATAACTAGTCATTTTCAGCCAAGTGTCTTTATCTCAGTTTTTTGGGCTTTTACCCGTTTGTAGCAGCTATAAAAGGTTTGGTTCACTAAAACTACATACAGAAAGATACCTCTGCATGCCATGCACCTAGTTTGGTTTTATCTGCCATGCTTATGAGATATTTTCCTCTAAGATGGATACTAATGGCAGTGAATGGGATTTTAATTGTTTGTCATAGCATGGATGACAGATATCATAAAGCAGTGTGTCTTCCCAGGAGCAACGCCCCTGTCACTCAGGACAATCACATGCCTTCTTTTGGACAGTTTTACCTTCACTTTTTAAGAATTTTCCATTTTAAAACAGTTGTTAGCAGGGCCTTAGGAGTTGTTCGCAGAAAGACCAATAACGGCAAGAAAGGCATATACAGGAATATGATGTAAACATAATCCTCAGAAGGATTCCGAATTAAATCAAATATATTTTTAACCATTCAGGAAATCGACACCACATAATGACGGTAATTTTAATCTTCACAAATTTCACATCAGCTGTAAATCTGAGGTGTTGACAAAGGGAGTGAAGAAAGTCAAATCATGCCAACACTTGTTCTCTGAATGAATGTCTCCTGTCTCATTAAACCCTGCTAGAACATCAACAGAAGGCTGTGTTTACCAGCGGTGGAGAATAGTCACCAGAGAGGATAAAGTTTGCAAAAGAATGAGACGTGTGATAACATAATACTCCCATGTCTAATTACACAGAATGTGTGCTCTGTTTATTGTGGTAAAATGATTATTTGTGTTCCAAATTTAAAACCTGTTGCGGTTCTGATTTTTAATAACACGACTTAAATTGTCTTGTAAGCATTTGATTTAACTGCTCTCCTCTAGAGGCTTAGATAACACATGAATATTATAGCCCATGTCCTGTATTGTCCTCATAAATAACACTTTTCTGTTACTTCTGATCCCTAAAGAAACATCTCTGTGGACTGGAATAAAAAAGGGTCCGCCACGTAAGCTGAAGTTTCCTCAACCTGATGTTGTAGTTGCTGCTCTACAGGAGGCTCTGAAGGCTGAGTAGACGCCCACTGAAGGTTTGTCATTTCAAAGCCGTCAGACGGAATAATTTAACAGGGAAAACACAAGATACAACAAATGTATCAAGGATTTTGAAGCCCACTTTAAATAAGTAATTTGAGTCAACTGTGAAATTAAACTAAAGGGCTTGGTACATTACTTCGTTTTAGTGGTGCAAGGGTTCTTCAAACTTTGTTTTTAAAACAGACATGTTTATTTGTGATAAACCCAGGCCCAGTGGACTAGAAAGAAGAAACTGAGTATTTTCTGTAGCCTTCTAAAATGTTCTTCACTAATTCACAGAAGTCCTTTAAAGGTCAGCTTCATCAATTTACACTACTTATTTTGTGGCATAATTGAAATGCTGAAATAGAAAAGGTTTCCTTCCAAAATGTAAACAGACATTTGTTTGTTCAGCCTTTTTTAAATCTTAAAATTGGACTCATCACAGTGACTCATTGCCTCCATCCATCCTCTTTCTTCAAAATGAAACTTTGTTTTAAAACAGAAAACTGTTTCCAGCACATACAAACACACACACACACGCTCCCTGAAATGGAATGAGGATTACGGACTTGAGTCATAGCTTATTAGTTGGGTTTTTACCAGCATCTCATAAGATGCTTCAATGTGTCTGTCAATGTTCCCTTATGTATATTTCATTTTTTCCCCCAGAGCCATGTGTCATAACCTAAACTTGGATGTCTTTCATGTGTTATGAGTCACCAGCCTTATGGAGGTGTTCACTGCTTGTTAGTTGAGCTTATGAGACGATGTCAACCCTCAGCCATTAAGACTAAAGCTAACAGAATTCTTACTTTCAGTGGCAGGCTAGATGCCAAAGTGAAATTAGGAGGTCTGAAATTGAAATGCATGCTAATTTCTGCATGTTTGGAATCTGGTTTCAAACAACTATTTGCAATCAGTTTTATTCAATTCAGTCAAACTTTCTTTACCCCATACTCTGCAAGTGTCTTAATTGCTGCCGGTTGAGACTGATTGGCAACTAGGGCTGTAGAGGAGCTAGTACCCGTAGCGTATAAGCAATATTAATATTTTAGAGTTTAACAAGATAAAATCATGTCTTACATGCAGCCAAGCGTTCAGGAGATGTGGCCCATGGAAGCAGAATGATGAGGAGTGACCAATGGGATGTTCTCAGTCCCTCCTCTGATGATCCCGGCTCCAACAGCTCACATTTTCTGGAGACATGCTGACACCTAGTGGAGTGACTCTGAACCAATATATTTCTCAGATGCATAATCCTGCTGATTTTAAAGTGTTTATTCCCCATTTCGCAACAGTTTGCTGTGCTTTTATATCTGTTTTTGGTAAATAAAGTTTTCCTGTTGTTAGTTATTGTGAGTGTGTGTGTTTTTTTTTTGTTTTGGTTTTTTTTTGGTTTATTTCTGTTTCAGGAATTAACATCAACAACATCTCAAAGATATTTCTGCTAAATTGTTTTGGATTGATATCTCATTTTATGTCTCAAATAGCTTAAAGTTCTTCATACACTTAGGGATGATGAAAAAGCATTTTCTTCAATATATACAGAAACAGTTCATCCACTTTTGATTATCTTTATGACATTAAGCTTTAAATTAACATTTGTGACCATATCACAACAAATGTAAGTGTCTCTGTCTTAAATTAAACTGAATTTTAACTTGTGCTTGAACACGTAATTGAGTATCTACGTGCTTTAAGCAATGAAAGATCCCAAACTGGCTTTGACAGCCTAACTTGTTTCACCGACGAGCCTCAACAAAGCTTGAACACGATTCGTTGCTGAGGATGTGTCGTCATCATAACGCGACCAGCCACAGCAGCGGTTTACTCGAGAGTTGGGAACATTTCATCCTACAATAAGGCTTGAAATTTACCCGTAAGTACTTTAAATTGAAAATAGTCACACTTTTGACATTCAGCTTACAATATGGGAGTAGTAAACTGACATTAAGCGCGTCTGAAGGCTTTTATTCCGCCTTTATTGCTGAAATAACCGTGGCTACGTTAGCTACGGCCTGCTAGCTGCTAATAACCAATGAGCTGAGTTGTCCTCGCAGTGTGCTCATTTGTAGGTAAACATGCTGAAAAGTCTTTCAGATAAACTCGTAGCTACTTTAGCAAAAGTTTATCCCAATACTACAATGTCTCACATGCGAAGGAGCAGATATTTCTGTTCAACATTAAGCCTCTGATAGGTTCAGAGGTAACTAGTTGGCATCTAGGATTGAAGGTGACAACATGATGTAAAAAGTAAATGCCTTTGGTTGGGTGGGCATCATTTAACATTTCAAGTATTTCTCTTTATGGCACCATTATGTGCCTCTAATGTAATATGTTTAACGAATTGCACCACCTGGCGCATCTCTCCTTTATACATGATATACCTGATTGTAAGTAAATAACTTGTATATTTATTTGGCGTGTGCTGCCATTTTGGCCCAGTTTCATTTGTAAAATAGACGGTGTATGTCAAAGAGATTTCCTATTCTGGAACTTGGTGGCTCATCTTTTGACGAACATTTTTGAGAATTTTGAGCAGATTATTATTCCCTGTGAATATTGCATCAGAGATAACCTTTCATGGGAACTTTTTCCTGTACAGTTTTGTCTTATTATTATTTTAATTATTTTACATGAACAATCATACTCTCTTTGGGTGTTTGAACTTCATACTTTCCTAAGGAGGACAAGGACAAGGCTGCTTAGCAAAAAGTGAAGGCTCTGTAAATATAGTTTGTCTGCAGGTGTCTCCGTGTTAATATTTTAAATGATGATCTTGACTCTAAAACGATTTCATTTAGGTTTCATTACAGAAATGAATGAAAGGCTGAGATTCAGGCCACTGTATATTTTTTACATTTTCTCACACCACGTAAAATCAAGATGGCCCGACCTCTGTGAAGTTTGGGCCACGCTTAGTGGGGATCGGGATCCCAAGATTCGGATCCAATGCCTTGAAGTGTGGCAGTATTAAGAAACATTGTGGCAACGTGTTTTGTAATACTCTGTGTGTATGTAACTTGTTCTTTTTAATATGCCATTATTGCCAGGTATAGACTTTCTCTTGTCAGTCATGGCAACAGAGGGTGAAGTGAAGACGACTGAGGATGCTCCAGCATCCGGGAAGGTCTGCACCAGGTTTGACCTGGAGAAGGAGACTGAACTTCGGTTCGAGGTGGAGGCAGGGGAGACGGGGGAGGCAGCAGAGCAAGTTGAGCTTGAGCTCCTCACAGGGATGGCTGAGGTGTTTGGTTCAGAGCTGAACCGCAACAAGAAGTACGTTTTTGGACCAGGCTCCAAGATCGCAGTTTTCACCTGGCAAGGCTGCAGTGTGAATCTGTTTGGGAAACCAGAGGTGAGCACCTGATCAAGGGTCTATTTGAAAGTTTTTCTTTTTTTGCTTACTTGGTGATTAAACTTGCTATGGAACATGGTATCACATTTAACCATGTGTGGCTTTATGAGTTTGACATTTGATGAATGTGAGGCTCAAATAATTGGCATCTCCCTCATTGTCACAGGTGGCTTATGTGTCCAAGGATACTCCCATGTTGCTCTACCTGAACACACACGCTGCCCTGGAACAGATGAGAAAACAAGCAGAGCGAGACAATGAGAGGGGGCCGAGGGTAGGTTGTAATCAAGAACTATAGGCCAGCTTGTCAGATTCAGGTAAATTAATTTTCCATTGACATTGAATAACTAATCATTCCTCAGGTGATGGTGGTGGGACCTACAGATGTGGGGAAGTCAACAGTGTGCCGGCTGCTGTTAAGCTACGCTGTGAGGGTGGGCCGCCGGCCAACACTGGTGGAACTGGATGTCGGACAGAGTGGGGTAAGGATGAATTGAAGAATATCGACCCAATCTATGGATATTAGGGAAACATCAATGGCTGATATTTGTATTATTTTATTACAGTCACGTGTTCTGATGTAAAAACATAGAGAGATTTAATATTATAGCACAAGATTCCTGCACAAAATTGACAACAGTGTCCAGCTGCTTGTGATTCACGCAATCTATTACAGAATCTGTGATATATAATGGAAGTGTTGAAAAACATCACTTTGAGTATGTAAAGTATGTTCTGCTTCTCAGGTGTCTGTACCTGGGACAGTGTCAGCTTTGTGCATTGAGCGTCCAGCAGACGTGGAGGAGGGTTTCTCAGTCCAGGCTCCTTTGGTTTACCACTTTGGCTCTACTACCCCAGGGACCAACATCAAACTTTACAACAAGGTGAGGAGAGAAAGATTCTGGATGTGTTTAGTGTGTGATGTCAATAGTTATTTTGTTTGTTTCTGCCCAATTTAATCTGTTATTTACTCGTAATGTGCAGCTGACGTCACGCCTGGCCGAGGTGTTTTCCCAGCGCTGTGAGGTGAACAGAAAAGCCAGCGTGGGAGGCTGTATCATCAACACCTGCGGCTGGGTGAAAGGCTCTGGATACCAGGCTCTTGTCCACTGTGCCTCAGCCTTTGAGGTTGATGTGGTGCTGGTGCTAGACCATGAGAGGCTCTACAATGAACTCAAACGAGACCTCCCTCACTTTGTGCGGGTGGTGCTCCTGCCCAAGTCAGGAGGAGTGGTGGAGCGCTCCAAGGATTGCCGTCGGGATGCTCGGGATGAGAAGATCCGCGAGTACTTCTACGGCTTCCGTGGAGTGTCCTTCTACCCGTTTTCCTTTGAAGTGCGTTTCTCGGACGTCCGCATCTACAAGATCGGGGCACCATCCATTCCAGACTCCTGTTTGCCACTGGGAATGTCTCAGGATGACACACAACTAAAGCTGGTACCTGTGACACCAGGAAGAGACCTTACGTACCATGTGCTGAGCGTGAGCAGTGCCGAGGACGGAGAGGACGGTGCTCGAAAGAGTCTTGTGGAGAGCCCGGTGTGTGGCTTCATTGTGGTGACTAATGTGGACACACAGACACAGGTGATGAAAGTGCTGTCCCCGGCGCCCAGACCACTGCCCAGACACACTCTGCTTATCATGGACATCCGCTTTATGGACATGAAATGATAAGGCTCGGTCGCAAAAAAAAGTGGGGATCATGTTAGGCAGGAGTTTGTGCCAAAGGAGCTGGATTCTGTTTCAAGGTCATGTAATTTGTACTTTGTAAGGACTAAAGAGGGCAAAAGAGAAAAAGATTTAAGTACTGAAATTGGTAGCTGCTGTAAATTATACCCCATTTTATAGACCACACTGTACAGATGTTTGGGTGAATTGTGGAAAAGGAATGTTTTATCTGTCTAGGAATTATTTTTGTGATAATCTGTTTTATAAACACCTTTTTCTCTTTGATTAATAAAATTTTAAAGGTAAAAAATTCTGTGTTTTCTGTTAATTACACCAAGTTCTGTTGTTGGCATATTTCATATTTGCATGTCTTGTAGATAATGGACTAGTTATGAAAACATTTGCATGTCTGTGCTTGATTACATTTAATCAAACTTGTGAAAGCTTCAACTTTGAAGGCATTTGATGGGCTTTTAGCACTAAAATAGAATATATATAATAATAGTGTTTCCTCAAACCCTCATTCAACATTGCAATCTTACCGTGAATGTATCTGAAGTGGGAGACATACCAGACCTTCCCTGTTGTATACATCCTGTAGTGGTCATCATGTCTGTTTGGACATAAGTGGGGCAAAGGACACTAAACTGTAGGCAACATCCTGACTGACAACACAGTACCAGTATGTTAGTAACTGTTTAGGGGCACTACAATGTCCTTCCTTTGTTGTTTATCCTGTAAACACCTGACAGCTCATACCAGTGAAACTTGACATTGAATTTATGTGATGCAATTAGATGGGAAATTTACATTTAATTAATTTTAGGCAAATTCTTGTTTTTGGAGTGTTGGATTGTACCCCATGCATATAGCGCATTGCATGAATAAATTCATCCCGTAGCCTATTTCACTATAAAAAAGCAAAGACTAAAGACTAATTATTCTTTGCTTATGAATGTGGCAGTTTTTAGGCATAGAAGAAATCATAAGTTTTCAGTATTACAACCCACAACCAAGACACCAGACTCTTTGAGTTTCTGAAGTAGAGAGAGATCTCTCCAGAAGTTGGGCTCAGTGGGGACATTTATGAAATTAGTGAACATGCCTGTTCCTCATTTTTATTGTTGCAAAATTAGCAATATGAGGAAATGTTCCCTTTAAATGTGTTGCAAGGATATAATTCGTTTAGTGCTTTGAGAGGTATTATTTTAACTGCATTTGGTAATAAAAATATAAAAGGCTCACTCACAACATTTTAATAACAAACAACAAATCACTTTTACACCAGGGCGTTTGAGACGTGTCTTCAGGCCACTCCCCCTTCGGTCTCTGATTGGCTGTTCGTCCCACCTGAGGGACGACGGACTAGTTCCGGGTTCCGAAAGTCGGCCTAGCAAGCGAGCTAACTAGTTTGCTAGCGGCTAACTGAAGGAGGACCGTAACGACCCACACCCTAAAGGCAAGACAGCTCGCATGTTCGGTTTTTGGTATATCTTGCTTGTTTTTTCTGCTCTTCGTGGGGACTGTTTAGCCGGACGTGGCAACATTTATCTTGCCAGCCGTTAATGAAAGCTACTCCGCGAGTATAAAGCTCCCATGCTAGTCAGGTAACGTTAGCTAACTCTTTTAGCTGTGGGAAAGGACTGTGCAGTGTCGCAAAAAAACTTTCGAGGCTCGGTAAGAGCTAGCTGGTTACTAAGTGTGGGTCGCGTTTAAACGTCTTAATTATCACATCGAACTAAAACATCGCAGGGTTTATTACTTAGTTCAATATACGTGAAGTCTTTCTTGATTTGGTTCATTGCGGTGTGAGCAGATTGAAGTAGTTGTCTTGTCTGATTCGTAGCACTGCCCTGGCCTGTTGTTTAACGCTTGGTCGATTTCAAGGTATGATACATGGATGAAGTGATTGTCAGTGAAATGATAAAGATTTAAACAAGACACCAGTCAGCAACTGTCTGTGTGTCACTATCGCTCGGAAAATTGATTAAATAAGCTCCACAGGCCACTTATCGGTGTAGTTAGCTGGCGAACTACAGATTGTTGCGGTGACATGATAGACAAGGCTCGACACGGAGATTTTAGGATTAACATCCATTATAGTCGAGGGGGATTTGTTGTGGGGCAGATGAGATGATTAACAGCGGGCACTGATACTCCGCCTCGGCCGCAGCTCTGTGTTTGTTAGCTCTGGTGATTGTTGAGGAGAGGGGTGTGTCCAAACTATCAGATTACAGTTACTCCGGATCCGTTTTTACCCTGTTCACACTGCACGGACTCGTTTTTCATCTGGGGATGAGGGATATTTGTCTGATGTGTGTGTCAAAGGCGTCCACCCCCGTCACAGATCGTTATCTCCTCCGTATTTTGAATATCCAGCAGTGGGAGGTGTTTCATTTGAGCACCTGAGGGCATGGAGGTGACAGCTGCCTGTTTAACAACAGCAGGCTGCTGAACAACTTTGTTTATGAGTAACGGTGAGAAATGAGTGTGCACACAGTGTAACGCAAGCTTTCAAGGACAGTAGGAAATTTGGTTAGTCAGCCTGATTATTGTGAAATCAGGGTGAAACCTCTGTTTCTCTCAGATAAGTCTGCCCTGTAACCTACCAAGGAAATGTACTTCTGACAGTGAAGTTAAGATCTAATGAAACCTTTTCAAACATTGTGTTATTGTAGGTACTTCTGTTCACCATTATGCTAGTGATTTAATCAGCCAAGGTTTTTCTTGATTAATCATTTGGGGTGGGAATCACAGTACCTTTCAATACTATGTCAATAAGCCATTGGTCCCCAGACCTTTTCTTTAGATATTGTACTTATTTTATTAGCACTGTATTTAATTAACACAGATTTACAACTTCAGTATGACCTCTTACTCAGACAACTCAAAAAGAAACAAGTCTTGTTTAAGTGGAAGGATTAATTTGTACCGTTAAACAGCATTCATAGCTCTCAAAATTCCCTTTCCGAACAAAACTGCAAATCCCTGGCAGCGAACAAAAACCAGAACATTGTCTTTACAAGAAATTCACTTCATCATTGTACTGGTGAAGCTCAGGGCAAGATATGACTTGTCATATTTTCTTGTCTTTGTTTTGTTAGTTGTCTTCAGAGTCCTGTCTCAAACTTGTCCATTCTCTGCTAGTGGTACAGAACCACGCCTTGATCATTTAGCCTTGCAAAGCCCCTCCTGTTATAACTCCAGACTCCCCCACTTTGGGAACCACTGCAAATACGTTCATTGAGATCATGAGGATAATGATACTGCGATTCTGTGATTCTTGATACAGACATTCATCTTGATATATCACAGGTCTTAGTGTAACTGAAAAAGAGCTCTAAGTAGGAATTGTGTCACTATCCACTGCATTTGGAAACAAGAATATAGAAAAAAAGTACCTAGAGTCTTGCTGTGTTTTGCCCTTTCAAGACACAGAGTAATGAGTTGACAATATCAGGCAAGTTTAGAGCACGTTTTGACAAACATGTTGATGTTTGGCACCAGTGTTTCAATAGCATATTGTGAGAGGAATTAATACAATATATTCCTGTATGGATGTTTTGAACACAGTGTCATTTGAAATACCCATCGCAGTTTCCTGAAGCCCACATTGTCAAACTGCTTTTATTGTTACCATCATATAGGACAAAGACACTTGACACATCTTTACAACTGAGAAGTTCAAACTCGGGAATAATCAGCATAATTGCTTGAAAGATGTACAGATTCTATATATCTTACTGACAACTTGTTTCAGCTGTCATTATTTGCAAAAAAAATGTTTTGTTTACAGGTTTTGGTTACTGAGTGTAATGTTTGATTTTTAATATTTTTTGTTACAGGGGCATGCAACAGAGGCAGTGGGTGAGAGAAGACAGCGCAACAGAGAGAAAAAAGGACTAAAATGCATCAGACTGCTGCACATGGCTTTATTTAAGAGATGCAATATGGGAAAGGAGGTCTGTTTGCAGAGAATTTGGAGGTGGGAGAGGTCTCTACACCCAGACCCGGCCAAGTGCGGTGGCACCTCTGTGAAATACGCAGGACTTCTTTTTGGGATGAGTTGATTTTGTCCCCCTATCGACACAAAGACTGAAGGCAGGGGTCTC
This sequence comes from Lagodon rhomboides, assembly GCA_039737535.1. NCBI lineage: Eukaryota > Metazoa > Chordata > Actinopteri > Spariformes > Sparidae > Lagodon > Lagodon rhomboides. The sequence goes on along the minus strand of CM077794.1, from coordinate 10,601,229 downwards.
AAGAGATCCAGGGGACTCCGCTTGGCTTTTTGAGCTGTTTTAGTTGAAAAGTTAAGGCTAGACATCATTTTAAAAACTTTTTTTTAGCAGGTTTTTAAGAAGAAAAAAAAGACAGCTGGACTTTTGTTTTGATGTCAAGCAGCTTCCTGCAACTGGTTTAAAAGTGAATCCGTTTGTTTAGTTGTTTTCTCCTGCTGACTTAGTTTGAAACGCTGGAACTGTCCCTCCTGCCGCCATCCTCAGTTTCTTTTACCCACCCAGTGCCTAAATAAGCCCTCTCGGGACAATCACAGAAGTCATCAGCAGCTGCTGCGCTCAATCCTCTGCCTGTTCTCCTCTATGTGCTTCTGCTCGCAACCTCCACTACCACTACCTCTATAATTTTCTGTCTTTCTTTTTATATTCATTTTCTCTGAGAAACATAATCAGAACTCAAGCACAGTGACGAGCATTTATGTAAAACTGAGTTTTCAGGAGTGGAGGGAACCTCGGATTGCTCGCTCAAGTTTTGTTCGTATGTGCGCGTCTGCTCTTTTGCATACGTGCACAGCTGTTTTAAGGTTGCGCTGGTGCCAGGGAGCAGCTTAAGCTTAGATTTATTTATTTTCTTGCACCAAATACAGTTACTTTAAAGCCATACAAAAATATTTATGAATACTGTACACATATTTTTGTATCACATTGCTCCTATATAGCTTTGCTTTTATACGCCTCTATTAAAAATATGCACACAAATTAAATATTCACAACAAGCTGTATATTGCTGAATAGAAAAAAAAAATCTGTTTTTGAGTGATTGTTAGTGTCAGGACACACAGAACCCCTCATGTTTCCTTTCAGTTGCTGCTTTGCATAGTGTTGGTTTCCTTTTCCAGTCTGTAGTCATGGCTCCTCCTCCCAAACAAACACCATATTCGCCATTTTGACCTGTAAAGCACCCTTTACAGTAGGTAGACAGTAGATATCTATCTCTCTCTCTGTCTTCCTCCCCTCTCTCTCTGTCTCTGATGCCGGGTTTCAGTAGTGGGGGGGTTGGGGGAGGAGTAGGTGGTCCAGCTTCTGCTCCTCCCCGTCCGTTTCGACCCAGCCGATATGTCCCGGTGTCTGCAGCCACCACCTTCCTCGTCGGGTCCACCACCCTCTTCTTCTGCTTCACGTGAGTGTCATCTTGTCAGTCTCCCTCACATGTGCAAACACACGAGCACACAATGCGACCATGTACAAAGTGCTGACACATATTGACACACACACAGTTGTGTCACTGCGAAACGATTGATTGTACATATTTGTGTTTGCTAACAGCATGTGTAAATACCCCCGTGTTTTTTGTTTTATCTGAAGACATCCTGCTGTTCTTTTATTTGTTTAACCTTTTCTTATTTAGGTTCCCTGAGCAAACCTTCCCTCATTTCAGCATCAAGTGTGCTAACACAGTTCCTCACACCTGTGAGCTCCCCATTTACAATCACAGTTTTTTATTTGTGGCCACTAAACAGCTTCACTGGAGCAGTTTGTCAGTAAACTGCCTTGCACAAAGGCCTATCAGCAGTCCTTGATGGAGTGTTACTTGCTCTGTGTCTTACCACTGAAGGCAGGGATTCGAGCCAGCTTGTGTAACATCTACTTACTGTTGTTTCTGTTGGAATAGACCAAGAAAATATGTCAGACTTTGACAGACTAGTAGTTATGGCAATTATATGTCAAACTCTAATTTTGCCTCCGTCTTATTTCGTACTGTCCAGGTGCCCATGGTTGTCAGAGTATATTTCCTCTGTCATTCCCATCTACATTGCCGTGATCTTCCTCTTCACCCTCGCCAACTTCTGCATGGCCACTTTCATGGACCCTGGAGTCTTCCCGAGAGGTAAACACAGGTCTTTTCCTTCCAAAATGACTTATCACATACAAATGATGCATATGCCAATGCTTTTTAGTATGTGACATTATGACCATGATCCAGTAGAAATTGACTGAATCATTTAGTGAGCACAGTGCAGAGGAGACCATGTTGTCAGGTGTTATGATGATGGTGCAGTCTCAGTGTGTGATTCTGGTGTCTTTAGCGGAGGAGGATGAGGATAAAGAGGATGATTTCCGCGCTCCGCTCTACAAGACAGTGGAGATAAAAGGCATCCAGGTGCGCATGAAGTGGTGTTCAACCTGCCGCTTCTACCGCCCGCCACGCTGCTCTCACTGCTCAGTGTGCGACAACTGTGTCGAGGTACAGACACACACACACATACACACACACACACACACACTATATTGCTATATTGTGACTCCAGATGAGAAATTAATTATTTTCACAGTTTATATGACGGTGGAACAGGGTGACGATGTGTGATTATCTAGGCTTATTTCCTTACAGCCTGATGTTATTACTATTCATATGTTTGTGTCTAATTGACAAGAGATTAGTAGAAGTTTGACAACACATCCATGGGTCTGTAATTATTAAAATATATATTTGATAATGAATGTTTAGAAGTCTGAACAGCAAGAATTCTTGAAAGGAGTGAAAGAGGCGTGAATCTGAATTTGATTCAATTGATCGAATGCATTGAATGCTTCTCGATGCATCTCAATGGCTACTTTTTCATCAATTAATGCATTCAGTCAGATATGTCTGAACTCCCTTTATCTTTAGGACGTCCTGTCAGACCTGACTACAACTGTCTACAATATAAAAAGCTGTATCTTTTTTCAATACCAGTATCTGTGTGAACTATCTCGGTACATAAACATTACAAAAACAAACCAATAGCACATCTGCAGTATATTACACATGTTTTCACATAGCAGCTTTAAAGGAGAACGCCTCCTGAATGTGGCAAACGTCACAAATATGACTCTAATGCACACACCTCTCTCAGAGTTGAACGGCACAGTTGACAGTGCCTGCTCACTTCTGATTAGCTGGGCTCTCTATATTCTTTATGGCTGCAGGCGTTAATCCGAAATGCGCCCAGATGCCCGCTCCTAAATTACTGGCTGTGTGTGTGTTTTTTTTAATTAATCACTTGCTGCTGATCTCTGCCTCCCCCCACCATATCTCCCAACATATAAAAGTAGTGTTCATCTATTGTACGCCCACAATTTATTGCATAATAGTGATGTTGCAGCATAACTTTAAATGCATTGTTCAGCTGATGCCGGACAACCAACAATCAGCATGAGGAGGTTATAAAGTTGCGTAGGCAGCAAACACCCAGTAATGCTCTGTCACTACATCAGTGCATAATCTTCCGTATCAGCATCACAATGCATCTTAGAATCGAGAAATTTCCACACTTCTGTACCTCTGTGTTCAATTTGTCTTCGAGCAAGTCCTAATTTCACAGTGAGCTCTCAAAAACTCCTGTGTGACTTAACAGCTCAACCCAGATCTGTCCTATTCTTAGTTTAGCATGTGTGAGTGTGGGAGGCAGAAATTGTCTACTCGTCTGATCTTGGTGTTTGCTTATCATCATTATCTTCTTGTCTTCCTTTGATCCTGTTCTCTCTCAGGATTTCGACCATCACTGTCCATGGGTGAACAACTGCATTGGTCGGAGGAATTATCGCTATTTCTTCCTCTTCCTGCTGTCGCTTACCACCCACATCATGAACGTGTTTGGCTTCGGCCTGGTTTATGTCCTGCACCACCGCCAGCAGCTGGACACACCACACGCTGCTGTTACGTATCCTTTACTTGGCTCACTGCAGGACAAATTATGAGACTTCCTTCCCCTTTTTATTTCTATTGTGATTTTTTTACTTTGTGCTGCATTTGTTGTAATCTCCTTGACCATCTCGTCTCAGTATGGCTGTAATGTGTGTGGCTGGTCTGTTTTTTGTCCCGGTCGCTGGTCTGACTGGGTTCCACATAGTGTTAGTGGCCCGCGGTAGGACCACAAATGAACAGGTACAGACGGGAGCTGGTCGTCTTCTGAATCATTGAATTCAGTCGGACAGATTTTAATGTAGAAGGCTGAATGTTTTTCTCTCCTCCACCCTCTCGCTGTAGGTGACAGGGAAGTTTCGAGGAGGCGTTAACCCCTTCACCAATGGCTGCATGAGGAATATTTCACATGTGCTCTGCAGCTCCCAGGCTCCCAGGTCAGCCTTCCTCTCTCCTCTGCACTCATCTGTTTACTCCTTAAACAGTCCACAATTATTCTTTTTCCACTGCCTCCTTCTTTCCACTGCCCTCTCTCTCCTTCCACTTCTCCACCCTCCTCTTTTATTGTTCTCACTTGTCTGTTTACTTAATGGAATATACGAGTACAAGACCACAGTGTGAGTGGCTTCTGATTTTAATAGAGCAAAGTTCTGGTGAGCCTGCTGTTAAATGCTTGTATCGATTTCATTAGGATTAAAATGTATGTGTATGTCCCTCTAACAGATACATGGGACGATGGCGGAGCCCTCAGGCAATGGAAGTACAGCCACCATTTCTCAGACCGCCTCTCACTGAGGCCCAGCTAGAGGCCAAGGTCCTGGACAATGGCATCCAGAATGACCGACACAGCACCAGGGTGAGTGAGACGAAATCCAACAAATGACATGTAAAAGTTTGGATGTAGGAATTCCAGAGATGTTCTCGACATTTCTGTGTTATTTAGAAATAATTGGTATATATTGTGTGCTTAACTGTACCTATTGTGGGATGAAAATGTCCTTTTTTAGGAATACAGAAAATTGTTTCCTGTGTTTTATAAAAGTTTCTGTGTTTTGAATCAGTTTAATTGCTCCTCCTAAAGAGCATAGTTTCTGAAATGACCCTCCAAAGATGTCAAAATAAAGTTTTTGGCTCAAAATGGCACAAAATTAAGCAAATTATTAGAGCCGACTGATATCGGCTTGATATATCGGACATTGGCCTTGACTCGTGACTGAAAACTAAATAACCCTGCACACTGTACATCATGTGAATTCACTTTATATAACCAACGGTTTGGTCCTCAGACCTTCATAAAGAAAAAAAACAAAAAGTAAGCTATGCCACAAATGAGCACATGAGCTGAACAGGCAGCTGATGTGGGCTGTAGTGGTGCTGCAGCTGCCAGCATGGATACTGGCACCAGTTGTAATTCTGCAAACTATACAGCTAATATAGACAAATCACATATTCTGAAATCTGTGGTTCATCTCCTCCTGTCTATGTTTAAGTAATTTATCCAATGGAAACTTTCTTAAACAATCCTTAAATGTTGAAACTCCGTTAACAGTTAAATCCCACTGTTGTGTCAGAATATTTAAATAATTAATGAATGTATCCCCACTGTGCCAGCTTTGTGTAATGTTAGCACGGCCCTATACCCCACTACTGCACTACAACTCACCCTCTGAATGTGAGTATATAATACCATACCAGAAAGCTCTGCGGCATGTGCTATCAGCAGTCTAAGTGGGCGTTCAGATTAAAAATAGTTTGAGTACATCAGTAAGTTTGAAAGTTTATTAGATGCCAAAACCTTGAGCAATGGTTTATGAAACAGAAGTTTATACCATGAGAAGTTACTATTGCAACAACCGTTCTGTCCTCCACTGCAACAGTCGAACTATACCAAATAATCTATGGCCATTTTGTATTGTAAAATAAAATTACATTTTATTACGGCAAACATCAAACTCTTTTGCCTCAAAACTGTGCTTTCTTTTTCTAGTGTAGCTCTTTTTTCCAGAGACCCTCATTGTGTCTTTTCTGTGTGTTTTTTTTTCAGTCCAAGAGCAGTCTGGATCAGATGGAGAGCCAGTCAGCTGATGCAGAGCCTCCACCTCCTCCGAAGCCGGAGCTTCGTTACCCCGGCCTGCCTCGTGCTGACACAGAGGGTAAGACGCACACAAATACACACGTACACTTGGGTAGTGGCTCAGGCACTATGTTTTTAATCACAGATGCACCTCTTTCAAATGTCACTTTTGGTTTCTTGCCACTCAGAGAGCAGCTTGTTGACTGAAGCTCCTCCTACGCCATCAATGTACAAGTACCGACCAGCCTACAACAGCCCAGGAAGGAACCACACTGCCCTCACACACCCCAACAAGGTACATGTGAACTTACACTTGCACAGAGCTCAAGGTGTTGAGTGTAAACAATTCACATAACATAATTCACATATTATGTAAATGCTGTATATTAAGAGTATTAACGACATTTTAAAATAGTAAGCTTGTTTTAGCATTTGTAAATTTCATGTGTTTTTCCTTATTTCACTAAAATGAAGTGAAGAGAACAGAACAATATCCCATGGATTACTGTAACAGATGGTCTGGTGGCTGACATGCCTGGTCCCTACTAATTCACTTTGTGGTTAATACCATGCCCCTCTTTTTGTTTTTTTTACTTTAATTGATCATTCAGTGGCCATCGGTCGATCAGTAAGTCTCAGCTAGTGTCATCTGTGTGTGTGTATCCCTTTGAATCTCTGTGTGTTTGAGTGGAACTATCCTTCCCCCCCGAGACTGCATTGACTGGAATGTGTAGTTTATGTACTGTACGTATTTGTATTTCCATTTAAGTGTTGATACACACAGTCTTTGACATGCAGTGTCAGTGCTTGTTCAAGCCAGTCAATGTCTCCAGTCCAGTAGTGTGATGATGGAGTAGAGCACCGGTCAAGCATCTAATTTCTTCCCACACCTCTTTATTTTCTGTTATAATCTGTATAATCTGCTATGTTATGTGTTCTTTGGGGAACATTGTGATTTTCATCTTTCTTCTCTCCTCTCCGCTCCTGCCTCATCTTCATCACACTTTCCTCCTCTTCTCCTCTGCTCTACCTTTGGCCTGTTGCTCTTCCCCTTTCCTCTACTCAGATGATCCGTGGGGAGAGTCTGGACTCTCCATCTCCCTCCATCCTCCAGTCCAGCCGTCAGCCTAGCTACCGCTCGGAGCCGAGCAGCCTGGATGGGGCCACAGTGGTGGGGGGAGGTGTAGGGGCGCGTAGAGGGGGAGGGGAGAGGGGTGAGGGCCCCGGAGGCCCTAGCGGGACTGCAGTGGGGTTGTCGGGGGGCATGTCGGGTTACTCCCTGACTGGGCGCTCCTACACCTCCTACCCATCCTCTCTGGTTTTGTCCACTGGCGGCTCACGCTCCTCCAGCCTGCGCTCAGCGCACACGGCACATAATCCGCTTGCCACGCTCCAATCGGAGGGCACCACAGACACCAGCTACAAAAGCCTAGCCAATCAGACGCCTCGGAATGGCAGCCTGTCCTATGACAGCCTGCTGACACCATCCGAGAGCCCAGAGTTTGAGTCAGCCGCCCACGAGCTGTCGCCGCAGAAGCCTCATGCTCTGTCTCCCTCAGCGACTATAACAGGCCAGCCTGAGGTGATGTCACCCAGTACCCGGCTGCAGGGCTACACGTCGCCCTTCCTCTCAGCTCAGATCGCCCAGCAGAGGGAGGGGCAGCTGCTCCAGGGCTCTGCCACTTTCTCCTCCCCCCACAGGGCCTACCTGCGTGCTGTCAGTCCGCCCCCTCCCTCCTCTGGGCCTCCTGAGATTCAGCACCTTCTCCATCATAACCAGGACTCTTCTTCCCGAGCCACTCGTAACCCTTCCTCCTCATCCTCTTCCCCTGGGGTTCGCTCACTAGAGCCCCCTGTCTCCCCGCCACCCCGCGGCCTCTCCCTCGGCAAGTCCCAGTCTTATACTGGGGAGGCGGGGCCTCAGCACAAACCTCGGCCCACAGGAGGAAGCACTGTGCTGGGAGGGGGAGGAGCCGGAGGAGGGCAACAGGCTCCACAGTGAGTAGTGATCCGTCGCCAGATCCGTCAGCCTGCTACTCTTCCTCCTCGCTCTCCTTTTCCTCCTAATCCTCTTCTTCTTCCTCCCTGGTTTGTGTCAGCCCTCCTCTTCCTCCCTGATCTGTGTGAGTCTTCCTTTTCCTCCTTTCTGGATTACAGCCAGTCTTTGCTTGTTTAGTGTTGAACAGTGTGTATGGAAGTTGTTGGTTCACCTGGTGGAATGTGTGCATTAGTGATAAGAGCATGCCAGTACATGTTTAGCTGTGACTGCATGCTTAACCATGCTGCTATTTACTTCTGTCTTGTAGCCTTTCTGTCGTTGTCTTTTTTGTACTCACTAAGTTTAGTTACCAAATGCCTTACAAGATCAGTGGTAGAAAAACATTTTTATGTTTGTGCTTGTTTGTTGTTATGTTTTAAGTCAAACCACTCACCTCCACATCCATTTATCCTCTGTCCTCATCCCTCACTCCCCTTCCTGATGACTGTCCAATCAGATCCACCTCTCGCCCAGTCTTGGCCAATCACACCACATCCAAACCAGGGGGCGGGGTGAAGAAGGTGACAGGTGTTGGAGGGACCACTTACGAGATATCGGTTTGAGTGACAGGCATCCTTCAGGGTCTATCACAAGGAGCTGGAGTGAGGAAAGTCACTGGACTACTTCGACCCAAGCTGGATATTATTCATGACTGCAGGCCCCTGAAAAACAGACGGTTCTCCGCTGCAGCAGACTAAAGGAGCAGGCTGTACTTACTTTGTTATCTTTGTAACGCCACTGGCCACTCTTCTCTGTCAGCCTTTCAGATTTGAACAAAGAGTTAAAGGGGACACTGGTTTATTTTTCACAGGATCAATTCGTCTCCGTTTAGCCACTTTGTGAGCCATAGGCTGACGTGACTGTATCATCACGGCTGGGTACAGATATGTCTAAAGAACACGCATAGCTATTCAGTGATTTGCTGTTTTACTTTGGTACATTAGCACACAGAGTATTGTCCAACACTTGAGGAAAGGATGGCCTTTATAGGGAGGATTCAGGACTGTTGACCAATCGAAAACGTCGTCTTCTCCTCTGTCTGATCGGACCACGCAACCTGTTTATCGATAAAGAGTCATGGAGAGAAGAGTCCAACCTATAAACACAGTATCATTTTAGTTTTATAAATCTCTTTTTTTTTTAAATATTGTTTTATATAAATGTGTAAATTCTTGCAGATATATAACTGGGTCAGATTGTCAGGTATTGCAGATGACTATTGATGAGGGTGGCAGATGTACTGTGTGTAATTATTCATGAAAGCGATTTCTAATCAGTTGCCTGTTTATATTTAATGGCTGCATCAGCCACTCATGAGCTCTTGCTGGAATTGACATCGTCCAAAGAGAATGATGACCCTTTGGTGGACAGCTGAAGTGGCAAAATGATTGAGCTTAATTTTTATTTGAAAGCCACAAAGAAATTCTGAATCACAATTGCAGCACAAGCATCTTTGTGGAATGTACGCTTGTAATGTTTATGCTAGAGACATTATGCAAAATCTGTTTGTAGCTTTAAGATCATTGTGTCTTTTTTGGTGTTTTTTTATTTTTCTCTTCTTTTCTGTAATGTTTCGTCTGTGAGTCGATCAAGATGCTAGCAGAACCTTATACCTTTAACCGATGGCCAGCCAAACGGGGGCAGCGAGGGAAGGGCTTATTTATTTCACCAGACAAGACAACCTTGTAGTTTTGGACACAATTTCAAACCAGTTTCTCTACAAGTATGTTCTTTTTCTTTTTATGAGAAAAGAAGTATGAATATTTTTTATGAAAAAAAAAAAGTAACAAATGAAATTGTGAATGCAAATATGCCACTGAATAGATTTTTAAGGAGGGACTGGTTTGCAATTTTTGCCTTGAACCCATTCATAGCGAAGCAAGCGCATTTTTTTTCTATTGGTTTTTACTTTTACACGTTTCTGAGAGAAAATGTTAGGCAGATTAGATTTTATTTTGATTGAGTTTAAAAAACTTCTGTTAAGGTACAATTCTATTTTATTTTTTTTTTAAATCACAGCCATGTTGAGAAAAGAATAATTAGAGGAAGGGAAGTGTGTGTTGGAGTTCGTGTCTTTCAGGAACGGGCATTACAGTAAAGTTTTAATTTATTTTATTTTCTTCTATCAAGGCCCACAGTAGTATTTGCAGTAGAATGTCAAAGCTGGCTGAATGTAGCACGTCTTTGGGGGAAAGTACACGCTTGAAGCACACAAGTATCATCCCTCAACCCAAACGACTGTGTTACGAGTTTTCAACCCTCCCAGGCTATGTCTTCGGTGTGCATGTGTTTTTTTGTTTGTCGTGCTGAATGCTTCACTGGCGTGTATACTTGTGAGTTTACCAACCGGTTCATGTGTGGGTGGTATCAAGAAAAGAATCACTAATGGCACAAGCAGCCGTCGTACAGAGATAAAGACAAACCTGTGTGTTACTTTTCTTCCTGCTCTGACCGAGGACGATGAACAATTTGAAACTATGTGGGTATAGTCGTATACTTCTGTGTGAGATAAAATATCGCTATTGTGGGCTGTGATGAATGGAACGAGTTTCACAAATATCTGTAACGAGTACATTAAAGACATTTCCAAAATGGCCTTATAAAGAATTTTTAAAAAGATGTCTTCAGAATAAAAAGGTCAAACTGATGAAAAACTGAAAGCATCCCGAATCTTAATTTTACACCCTTTTTTTAATTTCAGTTTCAGCTGTCATTTTTTTTATAACTTTGTTTTGACATACGAGACATCAGTAAACACTGTAGTTGCAAAATACAGGCAGCAAAGATTACAAGCAGTAATGAGATGTTGCTGAAAGTAGCAAAAAAACCAACATCATTACAAAAAAAAAGGCACTTTCTTAAATAACTTAAGGTAATAAAATGTCCAAATCAATGCTTATCTGCATCATACTCAGTCACACCAGGAAAACGTGGTTCGGCTTCTTTGGGTATTTAATTGCCACAGTAAAGACTTCACGTAGAGATGACATCTAGTGGTGGTTGAAATATTTTCCTTCTTCTTTAATAACGTAAGGCATGGCAATTTTAGTAGAAAACGAACGACTTCATGCAGCCCCTCTGCATCGTCCTCACTGGTCTTTCTTGCTCTCTGTGGGCTCCTCGGGACCGAGCTCGTCGATGCCCTCCTCTGGCTGAGAGCTGTTCTGCTCCTCTTCTTTCAACTCTCGACCTTTGTTCAGCTTCTTCGACTTCTGGAAGAGCTCGTTGAGGTTAAACTCTCGGATGATGTTCTCCTGGGGATGAAATACGCTTCATATTAGCATATACGTGTGCATGTGAGGCTGTTTCAAGCAACAACCCACTCCGTACATGACACCATGTGTTTGTTAAAGATAGACTTACATCATTGAAGGTCCAGGATACAGCTCTCCCTTTATTGTCCACCATTGGACGTCTCATAAGTTCCCGTCCGCCTTGGAAAAGCACCAGCGAGGGCAGCTGCTTTGCCAGAGGAGAGGTACTGACCTTGTACCTGTTCAGAGATAATCAACGGGACAGTCAATATCAAAATAAGCATAAACAAACTTGTGGCATTAAAGCTACAGCTAAAGGAGAAAATGGCTGACCTCTTTGAAACCTCTCCGTAGCGTCCGATGTCCACCTTCCCAAACCTGAGTCCAGCACAGTTGTACCTTCAGAACGTGGAGGAAGATGCACAAAACGTTCAGCATCTTGAATCAAGACTGAAGTCACATCCAATACATTTTTATTTTTGGAAAGCATTTGACTTCTGCGGAACTGTAACAGAGCAGTTTAATCCAACAAAGTGATTATGACCACGGAATTTAAAAATATCCAATGCAACTTATTATGATCAAAATGTAAAAAACTTTAAAAATATACATTTAAGACAGAAATACCGCGTGGAATACGGTAGGGATTTATTGAGCCAATTTTCTATTGAGTACATGCTTTTAAAACACACTTATGTAGCCAGTTTCTGCAGCTGCTTTTAATAAATGAAATCGTTTTTAATTTGATATCCAAGACCATGAGAAAGAACTAGTAAAATTATATTTTCCTACAGAATGCTCTGCAGAATCGAGACACATTTAGTTTTTGAACGTAGTGTTTAACAAAGTAAACAGAGACCGTGGTTGTTTATTTATTTAAAGACGTGATGATTTGCAGGCTTATAATCAAACGTATATTCCTTCAGTAGTTCAGCCAATCACAACAGCAACTAATTCAAATGATTGAGACAGTGTGTAGGCCTCATTATCTTTATAACCGGAAGGCCTGTATTCACTTTTCCCTTACTTGAGAGAAAGGTCGGCGAAGACGGGGGCAAACGACTGGCATTCAGAGGACCAGTTGGCGTAGAATTCAACAATCCAGGTGACACGGCTGTCTTTCTGCAGCTCCTCCTAATTACTCAAAAACACAACATCACATTAGAAGAGATGACACAGGTGTAGGTCTCCATCATTCACATCCACTCACCTACAGGACTGAGAAACCATCAGTTTGAGAGGTCAAATGTTTAAACACTTCAATTTCAAATGTCTGACATCTCAATTAACAAGATATCAATTGGATTGTTCATGTTTGAAGGACAAAATGGAACTACACAAAAACAATCTAAAGAAGCTCACATCTTCAAGTTCTTATTATATTACATATGAATACTTATATAAACCATAAACTCCCAGTCTCAACGGACTGATCTGACAGTTGTTCCCATCAGTTGTGTTGTTTTCAAAGCTTTCACTTATCATATTAGAGGCCTTAGGTAAAACTAAACATCCCAGTGGTCATTTTACCTCTGAAAAGAAAGTGACAAGCATTTAAACAACTGCAATCCAGCACAGTCTGAAGCGTAACACTCACATCGATGGTCGTGTCACTGAAGTACTTGATGTATTCAGGGCCCATGTAGAGAGGCGGCTTACAGGTCATGAGGAATGCTTGAGACAAAACAGAGAAAAACAGACTAATCAGTTTATATTTTCCGAACTGAACCAAGCTGACAAGAATCTATATCCTGCATCCCCAATTGTAATGAATGTGTCCACCTTCCCAGAACTTCAAATTAATCAGGAGGTGGGGCAGCATTTGCTTTAAGGGTTATGACTCCACTGACCGACACACAGTGAGACGTAAAGGATGCCGAGCCGAATGTCCAGCCTGAAGAAGAGGATGACGTTGGCCACTTTGCTGAACATGAACAAGTTGCCTATGTGCTGCTCCAGTGTGACTAAGAGAGAGAGAGAGAGAGAGGGAGAGAGAGAGGGGGGAGAAAGTCCTTCAAACAGCTGATCCAAGGTCAGATGGAGGCAAGATTTCACTGTAATGTTTACACAACAAAGCAAAGTTTGTAGTAAAGCACTTCCTGGGTGTGGCTTGGTGCAGGGCTTCTCACTCAGCGCATTTCAATCTGTTACTTATTAGGTCACAAATGCCTACCTGGTTGAAGTTTAACAGTTACGACGTTCGAGCAGGCACACGATTGTCTATGTTTTAGCTTAGAGAGGAGATTTAATGAGGAGATACATGCGCCTCGATAAGTCCTGGTGGTTCCCGGCTCCAAAACTTGAAATCACTGGTTTGTGTTGGCCACTTTTGCTGATGTGACCGTTTACAGTGTAAACAAATACTTACCATGTTATGACATCAGTTGCTTTACACATATGTATATGTGTCAGTTGTGTGTGTGTGTGTGTGAGAAAGAGAGAGAGAGAGAGGGGGTTGGGGTAACTCACTAGCTCTCCTGTTCTTCATCATCACTATTGCACTCAGAAACATAAGAATCTCCACTTCTCTCTGTAAAACAAAGACACACAAAAACATTTTTTATTAAAAAACTTTGTGAACTTTGTTTCTTGGCTTTAGGCTGCCATCTTAACACCTGGCCAGGGACTACAGATGAAAACTGGCCTCTTAGCTAATATTTACAATAATGTTCATTAATATGCACTGTCCCTGAGAAACAAAGTTTAAAGTGAATTAAAGTAATAAAGTGAGTAAATGAGCTAACTGAGCTAACTTAGCCCCACCATATTTAGCAACACAGCAGGCAGCACTATCCCCACCATGCTCCATGCTCACCCAGTCAAAGTCGCAGGAGTTGCCGTCCTCCCTCTGGCTCGCCAGGTAATCGCACAGACCGGGAGTCTTTCGGACTACCAGGAAGGCGATGGTCATGAGGAACGACGTGATATAATACGGTTTCAGTAGCCATTTGTAAATCTGAGGTAAGTGGAACAAGAAAGTAAAGAGTCCTGTGATTAGACCCATGGTGGCGCACACGACAGTCACCTACAAGGAGTTTGAGCAGGAATGACAGCTGAAGTCACTCTGCCTGGACGTGTTTTCGAACTGCGCATGCGCCACACTAACCGGTTTCGTCTTTTCTGGGTGCAACTACTCGCCGTAGATTTGGCGGGTACTGCAAAACGTAAACAGAAGGTGCTGTAAAGATGGAGCAAAGCGAAGCAGCAACACAAAAGGAGACTGCAGGTAACCTATGTGTTAAAGACTCCGGTGAAAACCAGAGTAATGAAGCAACGGGCGAAGTTCCGTCACAGGAGTCGAACCCTGGGTCAGTTTGTAAGCCGCCTGAGGAGAAAGAACCTCGGTTCAAGAGGCTGAAGTTGTTCGAAAAGGCGACGAATATGAGCCTGGAGAAGTTCATCGATCATGCCAGGTAACGTGTCAAGTGGGTTCATTATGTAAATCTCAGTGTCATTTATCATCATTACTGTAAAAGACAGTGTATTTATCACGAACAGCACACATTTGGGTGAGTTAAAATGGGTGTGAACTGAGGGTGCTAACGGCACCAAGCTAACATGAAGAAGACGCAGTTAAGATACAAAAGCAGTGTGTGATGGCTGCTCTGTGGTCTCACCTGGTGTGAAGGACTGAGATCTCACGAGAAGTGGAAGTGATGATCACGTGCAACATTCACTGACACACCTGTCATAGAAATCCCCCAAGGCAGACCATATTGAAACGACCCAAGCATTTTAAAGAAAGTTAAATATTCAGTGTGGATTATTGTGAAAAAAAGAGAGATTGTGTTATCTGGAAAAAAAAAAAAACTTATAGGAACTGCCTGCTCTGCTTTAAGGTATTACAGCTTTCTTGGTTGATAAAATAGTGAGAAAAGGTTCCCGGAGTTGCTTGTGGAAACGCTGACATGATAGTTGAGTCGTTACTATGGAGCGCATAAGGAATTAATCAGTAACAACTCAATAATGAATAAATCGTTAATGAGTAATTCCTGAATAACTGTGATTTGAAGATTAAATAGTAGATAATGATGAATGACTCGACGAGAGCAGAGGGGGAGATACTATGTCAATGAATCATTCGGTAATGATAATAAAATGATAATGAATATCTAAATCTACATACTGACCACTTGCTTCATGAAATGTTCTTGATTAACTATGAACCAGCTGTTTAATGGCACAAACTACAAGTAAACATAATACTGAGTAGTTACAACTAGACTTGTTAATTACTCATTTATTAATCATTGATTACTTTTTTGTCCCCCTAAAGTGATACATCATACTGAGTATTTACTAAGTAGTCCCTCATCACTTCAAGATTTTGCTATTGAATTTTCCCCTGGGAGTTCACAATTAGTTTCTTAATAACATTATTTTTTGTGTTCCTCATTGTAAAGTGTAACCTTTCTGTTTTTTTCCAACAAACTGTCCAGTGCCCAACTATATTTGATTTACATAATACAACACAGAAAAGCAGCAAGTCCTCACATTTGAGTGGCTGTAACCAGTAAACATTGCAAAGACCAAATGTTCTCTCTGGGGAATGAAAAAGATCTTATCTTAACAATTACTTCATAATTAAAAGTGTTGAGCCCAACTGATATATTTGTGGGTTAGGGTTACATATTGACCTGTCAAAGATAAATAATATCAGCATTGTTTTTCTTTTAGAGATTATATTGCGGAAAAAGAAGCTTGGGGTAATTTATAATTATTTGATACCCAGTGAAGTTTACTGTCACTGATATCAATTTGGACAATAAAGTTTATTCTTAAAATCTAAATGGTCTTGCCTCTGTTACAAATCTTTAACGTAAGTGTTCAATAATCGCAATTGTGAGTTAATCAGACGATGTATCGATATTAGAATTTTCTACTCCCTTATATCAGCATCAGCCCACAAAAGATTGAGAATCAATCGGGCTCTATTATTCAACTCATCATTTCAGTACTAGATAAATTGACTTTTTATTCACTCTCAGTTTTGACAGATTCAGCAGCACATTTCTTCCGCTGTACAAGCAGAACCCTCAGAGGATGGAGAGCATTCATAAGCAGTTCATAGAGGAGATGCGGAAGACTATAAAGGTTTGCATGTGCATGTCAATCTTTGTATGAAAATAAAAAACAAAACGATAGTCCACTGCCTTGTTGTTTGTATTAAATGTCTACCTGCCTTTATTTCCACCTGTTTATATGAATGCCTGTGTCTGTGTATGTGAAGGAGGACATCAGTGGGTTGATCAAAGACGGTGGGTTAGACGTCAAACTGGATGAGCTGGACAAATTGGAGTGTGCTGCCAAGAACAATCCAAACCCTGCATGGTCAGTAAGCAGCCTTCCTGCACCTTCTGTTCCTCTAATGTGAAATTGTCTGTGGGTCTCATATTGAGCTTTTTCATTACATATCTATACTTACACCTTTCTGCATTGCACTGTGTATCGTCATTGTAATATCTCTATTTCTATTTTGCATGTGATTAAAATCCAAATCGTCTCACTTCTAATATTAGGCGGCCGAGTGGGGTTCCCGAGCAGGACTTTTGCAGCTTTTTGATGCCGTATTATCAAAAGCAGGAGGCCTACATGCGACCGGAGCTGAAAAAGATTAAAGCAGAGAATGCTGCCCTCGCACAGAAAGTTCAGGCTGGCAGAGAGAGCATCGCTCAGACTGAACAACGTATTTCTGCAGCCGTTGATGAGTGGAAGGTAAGAGAGAAACAATGGAAGATAACGAAATATATTCTACAGGTTTATTTTTGCAATTGTTGAAGAAGTCTGAGGCACTCAAGAGGCTGAGTTTAAAAGTGTGATTGCTGTTGAATCATAACAGTTAAAAAATTCCTACGCGTTTCAGTCATGGAGGAATTCATCAGGGCATGTACAGTTGGGTTGTCTTGGGCCTATTTCATGTATGGGTTAGCAAATAGTTACATGACAGTAAGTTGACATTTTATTTCCATGATTAGTCTTTAACTGCCTATACTAATCATATGGCTACTTACCTGTCCAAATTGATCATGTGACTGTTTGCCAACCTGCTACTGAACATTTGTTGTCATGTGACTTTAAGTGTCTAGAGGTATAGGCAGTTAAAGACTTCTTCAACAATTCTGAACTAGTAATATCCCCAAACTGAAAAACACCATGGTGACAACATTTTCCACACCTGCCTCACTCCTTGCATACTGTTTTTTGACTAATGTTTATTTTGAGACTCACAAAGGGGATGCATGAGTGCCCAAAAGTGTGAATATCTTTGGTCCTCCAAAATGATGCAACACATTTCATTTTTTTGTTTGCCTTGAGTGCTAACAGTTTTTTTTTTTTTTCTTTTCACTTTTAGGCATCTGTCACAGAGTTTGAAAGGCTGGCATCTTCTCTTTGCCCTGCTGATGTCTTTGATGTGTGATGTTCAAATGATCTGACCTGCACATATATCTGCTAACTTAACTGTACATATTAGCTTTGTTTATATAACCTGTATGTCTGAAAATAAACGTGAAATCTTGGAAACACAGAATTGCCTTTGGCCTCTCTAACTATATCGACATGCACAGGTCATTATGGTAATGTGCGTGTTTATGTCTGGCATTACGGTACGTGGGCCATGAAAACGATGCCACAAAGAAGAAGTGGAGAGCCGAGAAGCTGACACTCGGATGGGTTCGTGGTGAGCTCCATCCTGACTAGTTGCAGGCCATAAGCTTGAAGAAACCGTCTTTTTCTATCTATATAAATGAATTCTTCGCGATAGATATGACGGAAATGTTTTCAACTCTGTTCGGGCAAAATGAAGCCCAGGGACCGCCCGGCTCGTCGGCTCTGGGGTTCGGACCGGGGAAGCCTCCGCCGCCGCTGCCACAAAATCAAGTCTCTATGTCGGGGCAGATGCCACCGCAGCTCGGGGATGAAGGGCCTGCGCTGCGGAAGCCCGGAGCCATGAATGAACCTTTCTACTTACTGCGGGAGCTTCCTGGTACTGTTATACTATTATACCTGCTGTCTGTTTTGTATGACGTTTATTTGTTAATTTAGAGAAAGCGTTGAGCTGCTATCATAGGTTGCTAAGCAGTTTGTAAACAATGCTAGCTAAGCTAACGTTGACCAACAAGACAACGCTAACTGCGAAATGTTGAGTAACTAAGCTAATAACCGGTGTTAGCCTACCTGCTTTTCACAAGTTGGGCTATTTTTCTAATGTTATATATGACACTAAGACATTTCTGACCAAGTTTCATGTGTTTTAACTTCACTCATGTGTGTTAAAGTTAGCTAATAGTTATGTAACGCTAATTGCTGAAACCATAACTACCACAACAGAAATAACAATAGTTGTTGTTGGATAGATATATTTTTGCTGGGATACCTAACATGGCAGATGTCCAAATTAGTTCAATGTGACAAGACAAGACTGGTGATTTTTGCGTGAGTTAATGATATAAATATGTGTGTTTAGTCGGAAACGAGTTAACGGGAAACACCAACCTCATCACGCACTACAACCTGGAGCACGCCTACAACAAATTCTGTGGAAAGAAGGTGAAGGAGAAGCTCAGCAACTTCCTGCCAGAGTTACCAGGTGGGCTACACAAACTTCATAAGAAATGTACATGTAGTTAAGATAGTGATCCGTGTTCGATAGAGTCCACGGGATTTTATCCCTGACGTGCATTCATTCTGTTATAATTTGACATTGAGTGCTCATTGGCAGCTGGCAATTATTTTGAAGGGTCCAAACTCCAGCAACACTTGGAAGTATTAGGAATAACTTAATCTTGAGACTGAAACATTTTGGCTTGTTGACTATCATGAGGGTATCAAAACCATGTTTTCTCTTTATAAACGGTTTATCTGGAGCGACTTGGGTTTCAGCGTTCTGCTTGAGCATGTTTTGATACTTTGAGAGGAGAAGTCAGGGATTGGACTGGCAGCCTTGCAAACAAGGGACGATCTCTTGAGCCACAATCGCTTCCAGATCCACCGATCAATGATGATTGGGATGAAGTCTCCAAGCCAAAATGCGTTCGTTTCGCAATACAATCGTTGCTGTAGTTTTGTCCTTTTTAAACACTGCTCTGTGAGGACATTTTAACTTTATTGGTGAAGCTGTTATTCCAAGACCCACACTACTCCTACATCCTTTTAGATGTTGAGGTATACATAGACTTAAGGTATAGTTGTAATACTGGTCTGTGAGTCCATCATTGTGGTTCATATCTGATCTGTAAATAATTCAAAGTAGTATATAGGGGGCGCCCAATTGCTCAGTTGGTAAAGCGGGTGTCCCATGTGCAGAGGTCTTTTCCTCGCTGCAGCGGCCTGGGGTTCAAGTCCTACCTGTGGCCCTTTGCTGCATGTCAATATCTCTATCACTGTGTGTTCAGTGCTCATCATCTTGCACTTTCATTGCTTATATTTTAATCTTGTCTGGTCCCTTCCGTGCTGCAGGTATGATTGACTGTCCGGGCACTCAAGACGGCAGCTCGTTGCGGTCTCTGATCGATAAGCCCCCAGTGTGTGGGAATTCCTTCAGCCCTTTGACCGGCGCTCTGCTCACAGGCTTCAGACTACACACAGGACCGGTACTGACTGAATCCAACACACAAGTTCTAAAGTCACACACATTTTTAACATGCTGACAGGTATCCTTCCTGTCTTAATTATATTGTTCCTTATTTATACACATGAATGTTGTTTTTTTCCCCCCAGCTCCCAGAACAGTACAGACTGATGCACATACAGCCTCCAAAGAAGAAGAGCAAACACAAGCACAAACACCATCGGCCACAGGACCCATTACCACAAGGTATGACTTAAAGTACACATATATACGAATGTAAGTAACGCACAGGGTTCCCACGTGTCCTGGAAAACCTGGAAAATAGTTGACCACATTTTCCAACACATAGAAAATGAGATAAGACTCAAAATGTCCTGGAAAATCTTGTGTTGTCCTGGAAGAGGATTTTCAGTCATATCACACAGTAGCACATACAGACTGGATGACATTGATGTAATGTTAATAATGTAAGTCACATTATGCTTAAAATGTAAATGTTAGTTACTGCTGGCTGGTAACTTTGGTAGTTTTATTAAGTTCATAGATTAATGTTGCTTTCCTCCCTCTCCTTGTTGAATAATCTTAAATTGATAAGCATGTTTGGTTCAGCTGCTAAAGTTGTCTTTCTTGCTAGCTCAAATATGTGTTGGGCATTGTTCAGAGAGTTTGATGATAATGGATGAATGGCTGCCCAACTGTCTGCATATCAAACACTGACAAAATACTGGCTATGGGTACTTTGTCACTTTGATAGTATTGTCTCTTCAAACACAATGTTGCACTGTTATGGTAACATGATACGAAATGATAAACTTCTTTAGCAGCATCTCATATTGGGTGGGTGGGTGCCTCGTTAAAGACTCCACTTAATATAACGAGTAAAAGGGTTGAAGTATGTTTTGATAAACTGATTAGTCAGTGGCAGTTAATACTGTTTTTTGATCATTATATAGTGAAATGCAGTTTTACCATCTCTGTTACTTTTATATTATTAATTCTCTAAATGTGTGACACGGAGTGACTGATTTAAAAACTGATGATCTCACCTCCATTCAGTGGAACCCTTGTTGGTGATGGCTCTGGGCATTTTCAGTGGTATATTTGGAAAACATGACATGCTTTCAATCACAGAAGCAGATCATTGTGATCAGTGATACTCTTCACTGATCGGAGCCGCCTGCCTGTCTGTGACAGCCTTCAGTGTTGATTGGCTATTACCCATGAAGTGTAACCAGTTAGTGCTATGGGTGGGACTTTGAGGAAAACTACAAAGTGTAAAGGTCTAAAATCATTGCTTGTATGTATTATAGTATATTACAGTGTAGTATTAGTAGTAGACCAAGTAAGTATAACAAAACCGGACCAATTCTGTAAAGGAAACCAGTTAGTAGTTGGTCTTAATTATTAATTTTAATCTTTTAAATCAGACTTCCACAGAGAGGAACATATTAGTATATGTGCGCGATCCCTATCTGTCATACTAACTAGATCGTCACCATAAAATGTCCTGGAAAAGTCCTTGAAAATCATCTCAAGAAAAAAGTGGGAACCCTGATGTAACGTGTTCAGGCCACTGACCTGCTTCTTTTTAATGTCACAGAAACTCCATCAGACTCTGATCCCAAGAAGAAGAAGAAAAAGAGGGACGATGACCCCGATCGCAAGAAAAAGAAGAAAGACAAGAAAAAGAAGAAGGTAAGAAAATCTGTCATCACCCCAGTAATTCAGTTATTCAATGTTATTATGGATCCTGATGTGGTTATGGGCAGAGTTGGAAGGCCATTTGAGACCCTGACCACAACAAACCCTATCGTAAACAAAAGGCTGGCGTACTACTTCTTTATAAAGTCATGGCTTACCTACACAGAAACAGTTTCCAACTTACCCAAGTCTTTTTAAAATCACTGGTTCCCTACATGTTGAATATAAACCGTTGTGTTTCTGCTCTCTGTCCCTCTTCAGAACCGCCACAGTCCCGACCACCCCGGCCTCGCTGGATCACAACCCAACAGCAACAGCCTCAGATAGACAGCAGCCCACTGTGTGCACGCCTGTGTTTGAATGTGTGTGTGGCTGTGGCATTTTGTAAGAGGATGCATGTGTGTATTTTACAGATAATTGTATTATTGGGAGTATGTCTGATGAGAGAGAGGATGAATCAAATAATGCAAATGATTTATGGTGTGTGTGTGTGTGTGTGTGTGTGTGTGATTGTGGAAAGAGATGTTACAGAACAGTGTAAAAGGCCGCTGATGGGCTGTGTGGTGTTACGAATGACTGAGCAGGCACTGTATGTATGTCCCTCTTTTATTTTGTTGTGAGATCTTTTGACCAGAATGCCAAAATCAAATAAACTTTGATTATTATCTTTGCTTGCGTGTCCTTTTAAGACCCCTATAGGACTGTTTGGTTTGATAAGGCACATGAAACAAAGCAGATGCTGAGGCACTGTGAGAGAACTGTTTAAATGAATGGCACTGGGACAGAATGTTTATATTCTTACATTTATTATTTTATCAAATGCACAAGCTTGATATACTGATTGAAGGCAGGAAAGGAAGGCGTACACTTAGCAAGACATACCGACACTTCAACCCCAGAGAAGATTTGATAAGCCACTGTAGGTGAACATCTTAAAGTACAGAGAATGCAAAGCATGTTTTATTTTGTCGTAGAGACTGTCAGAGGTGTTGATTAAACCTGATTCATAGCAATTCAGGTAGCAGCAATTCTAAATGCCAATCACACAGGCATAAGCACAAGGGGGTCACATTAACTTCAATCATTTGGCAGTATTTGTCAACTTTCATAGAGGTCTGACAACCACCTGCAGAGGTCTGATAGTTGCTGCTTTAACTGCTGGTCGAGTGGTTTTTCAAACATTATGAAACACTGGTGAAAAGTAATGACACACTGATTGAAATGGAGTACTCACACTAAACAACACAAAGTTCAGCCTCAAAAATGACCATCGAGCTTAATCAGCACCTGCGACAGTCAACAATAACAAACTGGTATTTGCGGCAGAACAACACTGTCGTCGGGCTTTCCTGTACATTCTCCTGAGGAAAGGTGCAGTACTATCGACTACCTTACAGTTCCTACACATGGCTTTGGTTTACAGAGGAGGACATTTGGCAGAAGCATTGATCTTAACATTCATGTCTATTGCAATAAAGCTACAGTGGCAGCAAAGGCACAGAGCTGAAACAAAGTTATTTCCTTCAGCGCAGGTGAGCAAAGATTCAAAAAGCTGAACTGGAAAAGCAGGAAGGAACACAAGCAAGGAAAGTCTAAAGCTGGCTGGACACTGATGTGGATCGAGACAAAAAAAAAATAAAATTATACATTTACAGTTGATTTCATGTGTGCAGAATAGACACATTTTGTTGTCACTTTGGATGAATGTACATTCTGTCTACATTGATCTGCAACTGGCTGAAACAAAAGGATCTTTCTAACGTGCATCAAAGCAGAAAACACACAAAAAAAAACAAGTTTAAACCACAGCCAATGTCTCCGTAATACACTCCTATACTGCACACACCCATACAGAGTAAAGCAAGCAGAATGTCAAAAACATACAAGACACACCTTATTTACAAAAAAACATTCTGATGGAGGTTTGTTTGCTCCAAAATCAAAACATGACTAAAAAAAACAGCAAAAAGGGCAAAAGCAGAATACACAGTAAATCATCTGAGCTTCATTTATAATTTTGCACACTACAAAATAACATCTGCAGATACTGAAACAAACGCTTCCCTTTTTAATGCTACTGCCGCTAGAGTATAAAAAAAAAGACACTTAAATACATAGTTTATACACACACTAGTTCATTTCTGTGCATAAAGCAGTACAAAGTGTTTCATCACATCGACACACACTGTGTGTCAGAGTTTTAAAAGTCAGTCATATTTTTCCTTGTGAAATTTCCCTAAAAATGTTTTTCCTACATATAAAAAAAAAATCCAGAAATGCAAGGCCTGACCCGGCTACGCCTCTGAAAAAACGTATATGCTCAAGGAGCATTTCTGTACTGATTAAATTTGTCAATTATTTCACAATCAAATATTTCCTAATGTATAAAAAGAAATGGACAGACGGAGGAGTCGGTTGCAGAGAGAGACAGTACAAAAAAAAGAAACAGTGGAGGTAGATTTGGTGTCTCTACAACCAGTCTTATGTTCGTGTACATGTGTGAAGAACTGGGCTCTGAAAAATGCCCTCAAAGCTTTATATGTACCAGAAATCTGGTACTGAGATGCTCAAATGCTTTACATTTTATCCGATAGCTTGTATGATTCTAATAGTGTCTTATAGATTTATATTTATAGCTTTTGTTGAAGGGAGTACAGTAGGCGTGGCACAGTATACTACTGACACAATACTGAAGTAGAAAGTGTATCTTTCCTATAAACTTTAAGCTGTTCTTTGGTGTTAGCGAGGATTGTGATTATCTTTGAAAACTATGTATAACAGTATTTCAAGTACCGTGATATCCGCAGTCTGCCACACAGGCCACACCAGGACGCGTGCATGTGTCTTTGCGTGTGCTCGCGAGTGAAATCTATGGCTTTGAATCACACTAGTTTGGCTCTTTGACTCAAGCCAAAATAAATAAACAGCAACAAATGATGATGACACTTGCCTCCTCCCGAAATCACAGGGAACCTAAAGTCAGCCTCTGAGTCGTGACAAACTACAGGGAATCTATCTGCTCCGTGACATGCTAATCTGTGGCGAGCAAAATGTGCTCCAGCAATGACCAAAAATGAAAGAAAAAAAAAAAAAAGTGAACATATCTTAACAAAAACACATATGGATGAGTAGACTGCTGGTGCTCATTTTGAAGGCATGTACAAAAATAAATCCTACATTTCCCCCGAACCCCGCCTCTATCGTGACGCTCTAAGCCTCCACAGCAGCGAGGCCGTTGCTGTGAGGTTTGTGGCCGTTCGCCTCGCTGTGGTTCAGTGCCTGCAGCTCCTGTCCGGCCGCCCGCTTGTCTCTTTCCGCCTTTTCCCTTATAAGTCGACTGCGGTGGTAGAACAGGTAACCCGGCAACAGGAAGCCAGCCAATGAGAGGATCAGCAGGCCGAGGTTGATCTGAAGGAGGACAGAGGTGAAAAGTTACGGTTACAGTTACCTTCTGGTGGATGCAAGAGTTTATTTTATCAGTGAAACTATATCATCACACCGCGTTTTAAAAAGACAAAGAAAATGTGGACAGGAGTGCATGCTAACAGTTGCCAATTATCAATAAACAGAGTGATACTGAAAGTTTTCCAAGTATTTAGTTTAGATGAAAAACAGAAGTTGCAGTTTGTAGATAAATTATCAATTTGTGCAGATGGAAAAAAAAAAATGTTGTCCTCAGAATATCTCACTGCGCCCCCAGAATTGAGACACAAATATAACAGTATATAAAGTAAAAACATTAGGAGTTAAAGTTAAGTGTGCGTCCTCACCCAGTAGGGATCTCCTTTCAGCGGTCCGACCATGGCGATGAAGAGCGGCTGCTGCAGGAGAGCGATCACGGCGCTGATCATGGACTGGAGGCCTGTCAGGGTGCCGAAGTGGTTGGACGGGTAGCTGCGGGAGAGACACGGATGGTTAAAGCGAGTATAAAAGCACCGAGTGAAAAGACGCTGAGGGCAAGATTAATAAGGAAAATGTAATAAAACAAATGAGCTGGTGCTTTCTGTGGTATAAATGTAAGATGGGAAACGGTAATTATTGCCAGAGTCTAAAAGCACGAGTCCTACAAGACAACAACATCGTAGGTCAAATATTACATATAACATTAAACTGCTTCGTTGGAGCGACTGGATTTAATAAAGACAATACTGACTCGAAACAGTTCATGAATTTTTGTTCGCATAATATGTTGAATAGTTGCACACATGGTTTAAATGTTTCAACACACATAATGCAGCATTCCCTACTTTTGTCACCACATCTGGTTGCTTTTATCACACTGTAAAGTTCTGCTTCATGTTTGGTGTTTATATGGTGCTGGAAACGACTCTAAATGGGTCAGGAAAGTGTCGACTGTTTCGCTGCAGGTCTCAAACAAACCTACAGCTAATGGACCGGAAAATAAAAGCACATTGTCTCCCCGTTTTTTTCTGCTTAAATAAAAAATACACTCAATTATCACACCTCTTTAACGATTGCTTTGTGAAACATCACGACCCTGAGGTTGTTTTTCTCACTTCCTGCGAGATGTGAACGATGTTACACAGAGCTTCAGGTGATGCAGTACTCACACGGCAGCATAAAGGCCTCCGCAGCACGAGTGGATGAAGCCTCGGACCATCGTGTGGAGGATGAAGGTCAAGATCTGAGAGGGAAAGACAATAAATGGACCTTGTTTCTCTATTTTCTGACTGCCACATCATGTGTGTTTATGTGTGTGTGTAGTACCTGCAGAGGCAAGCTGTCTATGAGGCAGCAGCATCCGAACGCGAGCAGCAGCAGGTTGGTGAGAATGAAGGCTCTCATGGCGTTGGTCACTTTCTGGATCTTACTGTCCCTCAGTGGCCCACTGGTCTTTCTAATGGGGACACAGACATGATGTTTTAACATTATGTGCTGGACCACTCCCTTAATAAGTGTTTTTTTTTCTGCATTTCAGTAAAGTGATTTTTTTTGCCGAAACTTATCAGACAATCTACCAACACCTGCCTTTACACACTCAGTATTTATATTCACATTATGATGATTTATCAAAAATCTACCAATAGCCATTCCTGCGATATCGTCACAATTTCAATATTAAGGAAAGTAGGAAAATCTAATAATTGAGCAGTGCTTTGAAGAGATTTTGTATCGCAGTGTAGACTAAAAATATTGTGATATTATATTAAGGCAGTATCACCCGGCAGCCCCTAAGAAGTACGTACTTCTGCTCTGTGCCTGGGACGTACTTCTCCTCTACACACTCCTTCATCTTCCAGTCCATGATGTATCCAATCAGAGGACACGTGACCAGACAGAGCAGCTGCAGCGTGCCGAAGATGGACGAGTAGAAACTCACTGAAGGGAGAATAGATCCGATCAAATTAAGAAGAAGAAATCAGAACATATGCCGGACAAGTTGCTTTACGTTTCCTAACACCGCTCACCTTTCTCTTCTGCCTCGATCACCAGCTCTTCAGATGCTGAAATATAAAAAAGAACTTCGTCAGTAATTCCTGGATAACGCAGAAGAAAGGAAAAACAACCCGGTAACTGTTTGTTGGATATGAAATGTGGTCGAGGGATTGACACTCACGATGCGTTTCGCCGTGTGTGACCATGAACTCCAGCATCTTGTTCATCGCCCCCATGAAGAAGATGATCCTCAGCTGGGACATCCCCATGGTAACCAGACTCCACAGGAAGATGGGAGAGAACACAGAGCGACGGAAAGGGACAGCATCTGAGACAGGAGGTGATTTTTTACATATTAGGAGCTCGGGATGAAATGTCATATCGCATAAATAAGTGGTTCCCAACAAGGTTCCTATCCTGTTAATCATCTTGTGACCCCTCAGATGCATTGTATGAAGTCAGAAAATGGTAATTTCTGCAAAAACAAAATGGTTTCCTCTGAGACTTTTTCTTCTAAATTGCTAACTTTAGTTCTTTAGACCTCTTCACACTATTAAAAAAACACAATATGAGAAAAAAGAGTTGTTGGTTGAATTGTTTTGTTTTGAAGGGACTCGAGCCCAAAAGATTTGGTGGCACTGATATAAAGATTTAAGTCAATGGTTTGTTGACGTACTGGGTGCAGCATCAGGTCCGTTAGGGAGTTTCTCTGTGGAGTGTCGGATGTCTCCGTTCTTTTGGTTCAGTCTCTCTTCGGCACTCTTCTGCTCTGACGCCGGCAGCTCCAGCAGTTTGAGGATCTGACTGTTAAAGAAACGCACACACAGACACACATGGAGGTTTGGACTGAAGGAGCGATGTTCTGATGGACATTCAGATTGTGGGACCACACTGACCTGTAGTCGACCTCGTCAGGCGTCGGGAAGCCTTCTGTGGGCCAGTTGAGGAAACAGTTGATGAAGACAAACCCGGCAAGCCCCGCCCACATCCACATGATCACCTGGAAGGACACGCCTGCATCGTAGATCAGCTGGGAAGAAGAAAGAGGGAGGAAGAGTTATTATTATTATTGTTGCATTTATTTATGTTTTTTTTGGCCACCTGGGGGCAGCAGAAGAAGCACTGACACACACCTTGTGAAGTTACTATGCTAAACTTTTTCACAAGCAGTTACATGTTTACACGTCCAGCAGATACAGAGCAACATTAGCATTTATTTGGCCAGCTGATGATTATAAGCCCATTATTTCATCTTCTTTTGCTGATTTGAAGACTGCGTACAGGGGGCCTTATCTCTTGAGGGAACGAAAGTCAGGTGATAATTCTCAGCGGTTTCATCACTGCAAGGGACGCCTTTCACTTTCACATGATTATTTGATCCTTTGGTAATGAAGTGCTCTGAAGAGATGTGAAACACACTGGGCTCTTACACCCTGTGGCTTCACTGAAAATCACTGGAACTCAAGATGACAAAACCCAATCATAACTTTTCTGGCACTGCACAGTGTGCAGCCTACTGTTCTGTTGCTCCTCATCCTCATCAGTGAGTGAGCGACGCAGAGAAAGAAATAAAGCATTAAAAGAAAAGGGGCACGTGTTATGAAAAATCTGCCACGTCGATTTTTCTGTTGATCATAGGGTGATTGCACCAACAGGGCAGTGGCGTGCACAAGACTCTCTTAAGGGGCCCGAGGCATAAAACATTAACATGAAAGCTGCTCTGATCTTCCCCTTTTGTTATTCTTATTCTCTAAAAGTCACCAGAGAGCTCCAAACCAAGTCACCAAAACGTTTTCTGTGGGAGGACCCACAAACCTCTGCTCTTCAATTGTGCCCTCTAATTTTACCAGTAACACTGTTTATATCCTGAGAGTAAGACTACTATAGTGCTATGGCGATACATTTTCTTTAACGATTACTTTGAGAAATCCATGAAAAATGATCTCCTACTATAGATCTGTCATAATCTACCTTGACTCCGGGGAAGGTGACGGCAGAGGAGGCGTAGGAGCCGATCATCAGAGACATGATGGTGGAGCTCAGAGTGCCGAACATGTTGGGGAGCTGCAGGGACAGAGGAGGGAGACACAAGAAACACATTATATAAGCAGACGCAATAGATTTCAGTCATTGCAAACATGTTAATCTAAACCCCTCAAACTTGTATGTAACCTTCATGTAAATGTAGTAACATAAAGGTGCAGTATGTCATTTTGACCAGCAGAGGGCAGACACATGCTCTGCACCCAGGCTTCTCCTCCTTGTCCAGGCATCGTGACCTGGTCCTGCCTTTGGTGTTTGCACCCAGTCACACTTCTCTCTCCCCGCAGAGCAGACTCATTAAAAAAATATTAGTTTCCATGTCATGAGGAAACAAGAAACAGAGTCATGGCCCAGTTTGGGTTTGACCCCATAGTTGAAACACAGACTAAGCTATACTTAGACACGCATCCACCGTCTTTATTCTTGCAATTTCGACAAATTCTTTTGAGGTGGGATTAAAACACGTGGGAGCCGATCTATAGCCAGCTCTCTATGAACTTCACAGGGCTCGGTGGACTCGCTTGCGAGGGCACTCACACGTCGAACGGGACAAAGTGGCAGGCACCAGGCACTAACGCATCATATATTAGGTCGACCTATTTACAGTAGTAAGAGGCTTAACGAACATAACAATGACCGACTGTGCTGCCAGCTCACTCAGTGTCCTTTGATTAGGGTGTTAAATGGGTCAATCATGATTATAAAATCACATGTGTGGGATTTTAGGTGTGCTGCATGACAAGCTCGCTTTTCTCTCTCAGCGCTGAGCGAGGTTTTCCAAACTTCTGCTGGCGTCAACTAATCTGCCCGCTTAGCCAGGGTTCACCGTGTACTGTCCGCAGTGTGTGTCCACACCCTGACAGCGACCTCACCGAAGGCTCACCGAGGGATGTCAACTCACAGGTGGGAAATTGGGAACAGTGAGACAAAACAATAATAGGACTGCCGCTTTTAATTTAAAATATGTTTCCAGTTGTAGCAAACAAATGATAAAACTACTCCGACCTTTAAGATTTCAAGGGATGTAAATGGAGGACAGAAAGATGGATGCATAGAGGTGGAAGGATATGAGATGATGATCTTTTCAATTATAAATCTACAAACCTTGCTCACATGCAAAGATACATCACATTTTAAAATTGATAGGGTGATATTGTTGGCAGACAGTTACAAGGCAACATTATCGTTTATTTGGGGTTGTAATTGTGCACACCTGATAAATAAAAGTCCAATGATCATTTTTTCTACCGCTGTCCACTAGGTTTGTAACGATTCATCATTTCGGATTGATATAACGATGACAGGCTTAATGATCCAATATCATCGATACATTATCTTTAAGATACGGCTTGATTTTGAACTTCTCACTCGCAAATATCGTTATTGTGATGAGAACACCCCTCGTCCTCACCAACTCCTGAGGGAAATCTTTGACTCTTTGGCTGCTCAGTACTTTACCATGATCACCAGGCAGCTAGTCACCAACTTGACCATTTGGTGTCGGCGCCTCCTGCAGCCGTAAACGACACTGACGAGAGCGGCGAGAGTGAGCAGTAAAGTTGGTATAAAGCTCTTCAGAGTCTGTTGACAATTATCTGTGGAGTCGTTACTATGAGCTACTCCTCTCACATCTAATACTTTGTTATTGTAAAATACTGCAATACTGTTTCTGATTACCTTACCTTGACTTTCTTATTATCTTATACTGCCGTTCTTTAAAGCAACGCAGGGACTCTCTTTTAAAAACAGATCAGTCACATTTGCAGGAGACTCCCTGGAGGGTTGGAGCTCATGAACTACCAACTCCCCAGTAAAAGGTTTCTAAGAACTTTACTAGCCATATGGACATTCCTAGAGAGGCTTTTCGCTGCTCAGTGGCAAGATTCAAAGGTAGATTTTCTTTATTTCTGTGAAGTAGACGGGTTTGTGGGGGGTTGGCTGCTGCCTGAAGATTAGGCTGTGGCGACGGTTTGCGGCTGGCAGACAAGTGTTTTTTTGTTAAAGGAAGTTTGAGGTCACTTCAAGAACTGACACAACAATGAAGGTGGCAGGTAAACAGGAAAAAAAAAGCTTTCCTGAGGATGTTTGAGACGAGAGACTGACTGTCTGAGCGAGATGTGAAAAACAACCCAGAGAGAGAACACCCGTCCTCATTCAGCTCTTCTGGGAATCGAAATACCTCACGGTCGGCCTGTGGCCACGATATGTACAGCGCCGGACTCTCTGGCTGCGGAGGTTTGTGGTATGTAGGGCGAGAGGGCCCTCTGAGCACACACGGGGAGTTTGCATCCCTTTCTAATGTTGAGGCAAAGATATTCCAGCCATGTGAGATGTCGGCTAACTGTTGTTTGCCTTTCAGAAGTGTGGCGGCGGAAGAAAAAAAAAGCTCGACATGTGCGAGTTGCGTGTTCCAGCAGCAGCAGCGGCAGCAGCAGGCGTGATTCCCACCACTGTGTTCTGGCAGTTCCCATAAAATACATATTTCACACCAGGCCCTGCTGCAAATGTCCTGCATGCTAACGCTGCCAGAAACACGTGACCGTTTGGAGGCACGCTAGGGTCAACTGGTGTCAGAAAGTCACACACAAATGGAGCTTTGGCTGTTCAATTGTCACAGCTAATCAGTCCAGACTCCACTCCTGCTGTGCCCACTCACTTGGGTGTTGTAAGACCTTGGCACCGGGTTTAATTAAGACCTTAATCGCGGAGAGAACGGGCCAAATGGCAGCTTAATGAGCGCTGAAATTTCGACGCAGCTCTGAACATGTGGAAAAAGGGGGCAGCGAGGAGAAAGTGGGATAAAAGTGAACAGGAGTGGGAGAAAAAAGGGAGAGAGGTGCGTGAAAATAAACAAGCAGAGGAACGAGGGAAGAGAGAGGTAGTGGGAGTAACATTTTTTTGGGTTTTGACTGATCTCTCCACGCCACAGCTGCAGCCCCCTCTCTCTCTCTGCAGACATCCCAGCAGGAAACACTAAACCACAGCTGATTAGCACCGGCTTCTTCTCTCCACCGCGACTCTCTGCCGCCCCTTCCTCCTTGATCGAAGACGGGTTCGAACCCTTCTCCCTCGCAGCGTTGGCACAGGGCTCTTGTCCAGCTGCACCAGACTTATATAACACAAAGAAGATGTAAAGACACACTGACTTTCTCAAGAAGCCTCAGAACACCACGCCTGGCTCTCGCTTTTTTGAGGTTCCTTCCCCGAAGCATCCTCATTTCCCTGAAGTGACCTCTATTTGTTGAGGGGGGCTCAACCTCTGTGTTAGCTGAGACTAAAGTTAGCACGTGAACATAATGACAGCTCTCATAACTGCGGCATGACACAAAAAAAGCACTGTCGGACAGGCCCCTGCACGCATCCAATACTCTTGTAGGGCAGTCCCTCCTCTCTCACGCTTATGGGTAAGCGTTTCACAAGCATTCCTTCGATGCCAATGCGACACACACCCCTCTACGCATTGTTAACATGAATTATTAGTGGTAGTAAGTCTACGGGAACCAGGGCGTTCTGAAGGTTGCGCGCTCCTGGCAAAGGTGGTGGCAGCAGAGAAACTCAGTCAGATGTGAATCACCTCTGTGTCCTTTAAGCTTCTTTTCTGGTTTCCTATGTGACCTTTAAAACCACAAGACTGTAGTTACACGGGTTAATGAGGCTCGTGATCAGTCTAGACTAAGCGTAGGCTGATAAATAATTAACTGCAAGATTTGGACATTTTTTGAGGCTATTTTTTCCAGATCAGTTTTAATATCCTAGTGGGAAGAAAGACACATTGAGCCACAGGGCAAACCTCAAACCTTTATCGAGTGAAGCAACAACCCTTTAAAATTAAAAGGGAATTCACTCACGATTTCTGGGTTTCAGCCCAAAAAGCTGCACTTGAACACACCGCAAAGACGACAGCGGGAATGGCAGGCAAACTGGCTTCTTTTGGAAACAAAGTCAAAACTGATTTTTATCTCTTTTCAAAGGGGGTAATGTCTTCGGATCGGTTTGTTGCTCTGCCAGCAGGAAAACACAAAAGCTACAGGTCCAGACCCGGTAAACTTTCGAGCAGATACCTAATGTGGGGCGGATACACACATTACTGTTTTTTATTTTTGTAAAAAATGCATTACAGGTTTGAGCTGTCTTTAAAATGTTAATTTGTCCGTAAAAAAGAATAGTAATTTCTGCTGAGTGGATTATTTCTTTTCCAATTTCCATCACTGCTCCTTGAATTAATTCCCATAATCTTTTGGCCTCTTGCTATAATTTATCGGCTCCTTCTGAGGAACTTTTTTTTGTTGATCTGCCAATTTTATGCTTTTGCTTGCAACACGACTTGATGTATTATTACTATACACATAGTAAATGTGCACACAACACGAGGACAAATAGTGTTTGTAAAGTGAGGAGATAACTCCTTCGATCAAGGTCGCGCAGTTCTTTTAGTTATTTTATCTGCAAAGTACAAAATGTTCCTTAAAGTCTTAAGGTTTTATTTTATAATATGTGATCTATCTTGTGTGTGTGTGTGTGTGTGTGTGTGTATGTGTTTGTCTGTCAGTCCTTGTCCTCTGTCGCTCTTCACAACAACAACAACAACAGTGTGGAGGTCAGTCAATGCTGGTACACTGAGAGAGACACGGAGGTCGGACAGGGACAAAGAGGTGAGGGAGTTGAACATTACTCAAGTGTAAGTGTGTGCGCGTGTGTGTGTAATATTAATCTTGTGATCAATGGAATAGAACGAGCACAGTGCGTTCCTGCGCGGGGAGTTATGTGTGTGTGCGTTAGTGGTCAGACACTGAAAGGAGTTTCCTCTGAGCCACTGAGGACACGAGTAAAAACACTGCTGTCGGATGTAACTTTGTGATTCTGATAATTTGACAATCCAAACACCAAATTAATTCCTATGTACATGACTTGACTTAAGACATGACGTGTCTGGATTCTTCACTGTTTGTCTGTGAGCGTTTGTCAAACAGAAAGACTGACTCATGTGAAACTGAGCCTCCACGTGTGTGTCATGTTTTACCTGAGAAAGCAGAAGAAGAAGAAGAAGACAGCAGTCTGAATCATGTTTAATTCCCCCTTTGTTTCCCTGAAAGCTTTTAATGAGGTTATTAAAATCATTATATTGAACTATATTATATTGTGTATCCTCTTGTTTCTTTAAACTGCATGCCTTGTGTTTTATTGCTTTTCTGCTTGTTTTGTTTTATCCTTTTAGCTAATTCTGGCATTTTCACTCATATATCATGTGTTTCATTAATTTGCACTGTCCCTTCTTAAATAAACTGAACTAAACTATTTTGAATTTTTGTTTTAAAATCCCCTTAATGATAACTCAATTACAAAATATGACTTTTCTCTTTTTTGTGTAATTGATTTATCGACTAATAACCCTTTCACACTGGATAAGAAAAACCCTGTTCACACACTATAACATCTGGCTTTTGTTTTCAGTGGCAAAGGGTACGCTCGATTATTGGTTCTCGTTCTGCCTCTTTTCCAGCACAGTGATATTACGCGCATTGAAGTTAAGTATGTTGGTCCATAAATAGTTTTCCATCCATCACTTGAACATCGTTCAGTCTGCAATGAGTTTGAAAGAGAGACTTAAGTAAAACCACCGCAACCACTGTAACATTGTCACTGGCCTCCATCATGGATCCAATGTCAGACTAAGAGCCCAGGTCATTACTATTAAAGCTGCGCATGAAGCCAAAAAAGCTCAACTTCCTGGGTATAAAATTACCCAGATCTTCCGCATTTTGGGGCTTATTTGAGATTTCAGTCTATCTTCCCCGTTCAGCCCTCAGCTAACATGGATGGGGATAAAATGACTGTATCTATAAGTTTTACAGCTTCTTCTTCCGTGATTTGAAAAAGTCTTCTTGAGCCTGTTTTTATCACCTGATGTTGTCACTACACTGTTTTGCCACTGTGTCAAATTAGCCTCAAAGCCGTGCGCTCATCTCAGGTACTACTGACGTCAAACTGAGCAAGAAAAAAGACAAAAACAAAAACAGACTAAATCTACTGGTACTACAGGTCAATCACCTATATTTGGTGAGTTTACTCGCGTTCAGATAACCTGCATATACTCACTAGTTCTGGTGTAAAACAGTCTGAAGTCCTGTGCATTACTGTTGTCACATTTCATCAAAATGCAACCCAACAATATCTTTGACAAATTTGGGAACTCTACTAGAATTTTAAACACATTTCTGTAGATTTGAAATTGCTGTCTGTCCTTTAAAAATGAGTAACAATCACCTTTGTCGTCTCAATTTGGAACTGACTCGTCTCCTCCTTCTGTAAAACTGCCATGTCAGCTCTGGTGATGTATAAGTATATATAAATATAAATATATACGGGTAGAGTGGAATATCTATTGAATTTAATCTGCAGAGAGCCAGAGACGGAGACATGTGTCTTAGCTTTTCTTTT
Source organism: Lagodon rhomboides (assembly GCA_039737535.1). NCBI lineage: Eukaryota > Metazoa > Chordata > Actinopteri > Spariformes > Sparidae > Lagodon > Lagodon rhomboides. The sequence goes on along the minus strand of CM077794.1, from coordinate 10,566,054 downwards.
CCACAGAGTCAGGCCACAGTCAGCATACAGGGGAAAAGTCAGAGGGTCATCTGTCCACACTCAGCCTGGACCTTCATTATTTAAACATCTGTTTCATGTTCGTCTCCCTGTGTGGACATAAGCATGCACACACAATCGTACGTCCACGTGTGTGCACAGTCATGTAGAGTTGAAAAGGTTCTGTATTGATTTTCTGTTGACTGCTGGGAAGAATAGAGACGCAGCAGAGAGGAGGAAGACGGGAGGACGAGGACGAGGGAAGGACGGAGGAAGTGAAAGTGTGGCCTTCAGTGTTTTGAGCAGAGGTGAGTGGGCCGAGCTCCGGGGAGGGTGTGTGGTCAGCCGGAGGCCGTTATTGGCTGAAGCGCGAATGGGAGACTTTCCATCTGGGAGAAATCATGTGCGGCTCAGACGGAAACACTTTTAACACACACGTGGTCCTGACACACTGGACAAACCGAAATACCTGCCAGGTCACAGGAGGCGGCGGCAACAATAAAACCCACTTGATAATGCTGGTACCAGCTGACACATCACACGCAAACACACATGCCTGACGGGAGTGTAAACAAACACAGCTCCCAGTCACAACACGCACTGTTTCCTCAGCTGAGACAAATACAGGCCGCGACCACGCTGAGACCGTCAGCTACCAAAACCTTCCTCCTCATTCGTTCCAAGAAACACACCCCAACATGAGCACTTTCTCAGAATATCAGTTATGTAACCACCGTGGAGACATTTCTCTTTTTTTGGGCTGTTTCAGTGCTATAATATGGGACAGGCTGTACAGACCGGTCACAGACTTCTGGTGCCAGATTGTGACTCATACTCTGAAAATGATCAAAACAAGATGCACATTTAACATGATGCTGATGTACAAGACGGGGGAGAGAGAGGATAGAGGTTGTTTCCACAGATTTACTGGTAATCTTTTGTCCTCAGCGACCCGATCACACAGCTTTAGTTATACTATAATTTGAGACACACTGACAGTCATTTCCAGAGGTGACCAGGGACGGACACATACAGTACATAGTGTGAAAGCCTCAGAGGCATTAGATGACCATCAAGTTCAATTTGTGGTTTGGATGCAACACGACAAAGCTCTCAAACACGGCCCCATCCAGAGGTCAGCGGTCACGTCCTCTATCCCCACGTTATAGGTCAGAACAGGTCTCATGGACAGAAACACCCCCATCAAAACAATGAGAGCTGGCACAGAGACGAGTGATCGTCTCCTTAAAGCATTTATAACTAATAGTGCTGAGCGATGATTAGGCGCGGGACGATAAGAAGATTTCATGTCACGATTATTAATTGCAATTAACAATATTTACCAAATATCATTAATATATGCATATAAGAAACAGACATATTTATAGTTTTCATTAAGACAAACAATCGATCGAGCTGTTTGGTGGACACAACCTGGATGTTGGTCACAAAGATGCTTATTGGTGACTGGCTCAGGATTTTGTAATGACTTGAATCAGTCCATCAGCGAGTTAGACAGTATTTAGGTCACTCATGTGATCCCAATAATCAAAAAATTCACCATGATCCACTTATCTCATTATAAGTGTTTTTTATCCTGGTCTGCAGTAAAATCTTTTATTGTCCCACCTCCAGCGATAAAATATATCGGCGATTAGTCCATCGGCGGTCATTAGTCTTGGGTGATTTCTGTCATTTTATTCTGCTAATTTAAAGATCTGCCTCTGAAGAAGGAGCGAGCCGCTGATCTCCGACATGTCACCCAGTAGATAAGTACGAACCCACTGAGCAGAAGGAATGTAAGTATCATTTTGTTTTCGTGTGAGTTAATGAGTCAGTTTAAACTTTTTTCCGGCTAGAATCGAGGGTCTAAGGACAGAGGCTTTGTAAAGCACACTCAAGCAAATTGATTTGTGATTTTGGGATACATAAATTGACTTGAATTGACTTCACATCTACATGAGACACACCCTACGCAAGATCTGTTTCCAGGAACCAACCTCCTAGTACTTAAAGAGGGACACGAAGATCGACTGTTTGTTTGACTCACAATATCCAGGTGAGACTGAGTGTCATTTGTAAATGTCAATATTGCATCAGTCAGAATTTGTGTTTTCATGGTTGTGGTGTGACTCACCGTGAGTGAGGTGAAGGTCAGGCAGATGCCTCCAAAGCCGTTCAGGGAGAGAGCCAAGAAGATGAGTGCTGACAGGACTGCAGAGGAAAACAGAGACACAGCAGAAGAGTCAATGACAAAGTCTCTCAGGACAAGACTGGAGCACATGTCGTCCACAACGTCTACAAAAAAGCTTTTTTTATATAGTGACTACACTAAGAGACGAGGCTGATACAGGTACCACACCACCATTATTAATCTATCCACTTTCTATACACTCACTGACTGTTTACTCATCATCTTTACTTTTCTTTTCTTCTTCTGTTTCGTGTTTTGTCAGCTTCTTTTGTGTTATTGCTGCAGCTACATTTGTCAGTTCATTTTGAAAAATGTTCACATTGCTCATAGAGAGGAAGTAGAACTTGGCACAAGCGCTCACTAAAGAGGCTACAGGAAATACACTCTGGTGTGTTTTCAATACGACCTGAGCCACTGCAATTTTAAAATGTGAGGTGATGTGCAGAGAGGCTGACTATCTGTCATCGGCCGTAACCTGATCCTGATTGTAATCGCCTCTCTCTCTCCTCTCACATCTTCGTCACGTTCCCATCTGAAACTACGTAGTTTCCACTGTAGCCAGAAACAGGTGGTGAGATCAAAACACTCACGTGGACAGGTGTGAAAAAGGGAATGTGAAAAAGGTGGAGGAAACCATTTGTGGAGTGTCTGGCGTCAGTTTTTACGCCTTTGCACACCTGTCCAGTGCACCTGGTGCAACTGTTCAACAGTTTAATGTCGGACACCACACCAGCCTGTCTTGTCCGCTGGTCTTACGTCCTTGCCTTTGATCATTGGACCTATGGAGCCTTTCTATACAGTTTTATTTGCTTTTAGTTAAATGCATACTCCAAATGCTCCTCCTTATCTCAGCTGTAGGCAGTGTGTTGTAGAATACACGTGAATGAAGTTCATTAACCTGTATTATATAACACGTCGCTCATTGTACAGACCTCCAGAAATGTACGTACGTAAGTGTGGAGAATGTTGCTCTTCCACACAAACAGCCGACCTCAGTGCAGCTCGTGTACGTTTCAGCTGTCAATCTGAAGTTAAACTGAATGTTTGACGCCACATGACTAACATGTTGGTCACATTTATAGATATTTGAGTTTTATGGATTTGTTGTGTCACGTTTTGTGATTAATTAATCAATATCCAGTGATGTGTTTGTTTATTTGCGGGGACAGTGCACAGCCTCTCAGCTGCACCAGAGTTAGCTGTATGCTAATCCACATCTGATGAAGTCCCTGGTCAGGAGACAGAAGACGACATGTTTGTGTTTGTGTTTGTGTTTGAACTCACCATGAGGGTTGTAGGCAGACGCGGCCATCATAACACAAGACAGGCCGAAACACGAACTGCAAGAAAAGAACGAGGACATTTTTAATTCTTCTGTGCTGAAAGTCACAAACGATACATTCATCACATACTCAGAAAAACGTCTTTAAATTGCTTCTTTTATCTGACAGTACAGAACACAAAGACTTTTCATTTACTGTCATAAATGACAAAGAAAGCAGCTAATCGTCACATTCAAGACAATGAAACAGGAAAATGTTTGACATTTTTGTTTGAAAAATGACTGAAACGATTATTCAATTATCAAAATAGTTGGTGATAAGTTTCCTTTATTTTAGCTAACAATTAAATGACTAATCGCTGCAGTTCTTAATTTAACAGAGCATGAAAGTGATGTATCTGACAGTGGAAAGCTATTACTTACTAAGTTTCAACTTTTGTCTCTAGTTGGGCTTTGATTGGTATATTTTTACTTTGAACATGTAAAAACAAAAGAAAACCAAGACTTTAATAAAAAAGCTTTCAAAACTGTGTACAAAAGTAACTGATGCAATATAATCAAAGTATGTGGCTTTCAGTACTGTGCCAACCACGAACCAAACCACAGTGCACTACAGATATGAGGAGCATGTGCCAAAATACACCAGCGCCATTGTTAAATGATATCAAACTGCTGGTGAGTCAACAGCCTCTGTGTTTGTAAATGTCTGAGTCATAAAACTGTCACCACACTGAGTGAAAGTGTGTTTCAGGCTGACGGCCAGTGGACGTGGATCCTAGTTCAACAATATAAATACCGTTAAAACAGCAGTTAAGTCGCTGGTTATCTGCTAAAGACTGAAATGTTTAACATGTGCAGCTCCAGATACACTTCTCCTTTTTTTTATCTCTCTGATCTTGTTATCAAATCATCTGAAGAGGATTTACTGGTTGCTCAAACTCTGAATGACAAAGAAAGGAAGTGTGTGTGTGTGTGTGTGTGTGTGTGTGTGTGTTTCCTCATCTGCACCTCTGTATGAATACAGTGTAATTTAATTATAGGTGAGTGCGGTAATTATCATGTTTCACTATTCCACTACTTACTACACAAATGCTGCGGTGCCACACCTACATTCATTGACTCACGCGAGTGAAACAGTCACCTCCTCCCACTTTGGGAATGTGATCGGTCAGCTTGAGTATTTTTTACTATAATCTCAGTAGTAGCTGAGGAATTGACTCCAGATTCCCAACATGACTAAAGGAAATGTGAAGTCATCATACCTCCAAATGACCAAATTATGTTTTATAAAACAAACCTGTGTCTTTAAAAAAGAGGTTTAAGTGTTTGTGAATTACGTTGAACATAAAAAAAGACCCTGCAGACGTGCACATTCCATCGCAAATGTAAATGCGTGACCATTCTTTCACCCATTACCTGCCGACCAGGCGGAGCGGGCGCGGCCCAAACCTGTCCATCAGGATGCCAAGCGGCAGGGTGGTGGCGCTGAGCAAGAACGAGCCGATGGTGAAGCCGAGGTTCAGCATCTCCTCCTGGTCCACGCAGCTGAGCCACTCTTCCACCTCGCCGTCGGAGGAGTTGCCCAGAGACACGACCACGGACTCATTCACTGTGGGGACGAGAGTGAAGGGCTGATTAGAGAGGCCAAGCCCAAAGCGAGTCTTCGGACAAGAGACGGGACCAGAGATGCAGCACAATATTCTGTCTTAGTTTTTCAAGTTTTACAAGTTATAAATGGTATGTATAAACAAATAAACACTCATTTTGTGTGCAAAAAAGTCAATAATTGACAAAGAAATGTACAGTTTGTTGTCAAGTAAAGCCCAGAAAACAAACTGATACAAAAAAAAGACATTCAAATGAATTAATTTAAGATTTGGGGATCTTTAGTGCTGCACAAAAATGACTGTCAGGCACAATGGCAGGTACAGAGAGCGTGAAAATCCTCCTGTGCAAGATGATGGTGACGTGATGCAGAGCTGCTGTCGTTACCTGAGCACAGGTGGGAGTAGAAGCCCTCCCTCTTCAGCATGATGAGCAGCGAGCCCCAGCCCAGCAGCACGGCCGAACACAGCAGGTTTTCGATCACCGCCGTCACCGCCATCCACCAGCGCCTCCTGTAGGCCTGGAGGAGAGAGGGCGCCATCGCTGCTGCTCTGTGATGGAGGAGGAGCGCCGGGGAGGGAGAGAGAGGGAAGGAAGATGGGAAGGGAGTGGATAAGAGGGAACAGTTGTTTATTATTATTATTCGTTAAAGAAGCTGGAGGTCAACAACTGTGAAATGATAAACCGTTCAATCAAACATTCTCGGTCACACCGCCAGCAGGAGGAGGGTTAGTGTGTGCCGTATGCCAAAAATACCAGGATGTCATTTCACAGCTGTTCTGGCTATTCTGACCCACAATCCTCTGCACAGATACATCACATCGACTAAGTATGAGTCAGAAAACCAGTAAATATTTACATTTCAGAGGCTGAGACCAGAGAAACTTTGCTCTTTGCCGAGGAGATTATTTCTGTTCCATGTCCAATTTTTTTGTTTGTTGGTTGGTTCGTCAGCAGGATTTCACAAAAACTACAGAGCAGATTTCCACGAAACTTCGCTGGAGGATGAGTCTCAGCCCAGAATAGACATCATTAACTTTTAGTACGGTTCCAGATAAAGAGACAGAGCCAGGAAATATTTTCTCACTCTCTCAAACATTAGCATGAAGGGTGTTTTACAACATTTTCATTAATGTCTGTATGTAAGAAACAGGTACATTTATGGTGGCTGGTGTCGATTAGTGATGGGGAAAAGTTCTATTAAATGCCATTCTAGTTTTTTGCATCCCTTTTTTCTATTGACTGATTCTATTGATCGTTGCAGCTCCCAGTACGAACAGAAAACAACACATGACAATAAAACTCAACGACAAGCATCAGGTCCGTCTTTAAAAGCTGTTCCAACATGAGTTTAAAAGGATCTCAGTCAGGATCCATTTTAAGTTCTGTGCATAATAAGTTCAACATCACTGATTCCAGAGCAGAGAGAGACTTAAGGACGGCAGGATTTACAGGAAGGCACCGTCTTCTCTCACTCAGTTGTATTTAATTCCTTGACCTGATGCAGTCACTCGATGCTAGACGTTTTTTTTACCCCAGCTTGCTTAATGAGCGCCCGTGTGATCGGCGGCTATTGTTTTGTAAATCCTAGTTGGGCACCTGACACCTTGCACTTCATTGTCCTCAGGAATCCTCCCGCTGTGCTGTCAACAGAGCAGCTATTTAACACAATGCAGAGCACTCGATCTGTCTGCTTTTGTTCTGGAAATCGGGATGGACTCTCAAAAAGGTGACATTTCCATCTGAATGGAGTCTTTCATCAGCAGCCTGGCTTTGGGTTTATCTCGCTGGGGCCCAAACACACACAAGCAAACTGAAACTTATGACGCGATCGACCAAATAAAGTCAGGACACACACGCAGGACAGGTCACCGGTCACTATAACCTGTTACACTATGAGTGACCAACACACAGTATCCGGTCACGATGGGCTCACACACACGAGCACACACACATCTGGAAAACATCTAAGCGAGAATCAAAGATCCAAATATAACCAGCTATTCTAGAGAAGCAATGGAAAGGAACGGAGGGAGGAAAAGTCTCAGCCACTCGATTTGAGGAGAGGCAGGGCGGAGGGTGGAGGCTGCAGTCAGGGCCTCACACAGGAAACACATTCAGACGTTTCTTAATGAATGCACCTCTTCAGCATGTGTGAGTGTGTTGTATGAGGGAAGGACAGAGGATCTAATGGGACAGATTTGTCTCTGCGTATGTGCTCATGAGCGAGCGTGTAATGCGATTATCCAGAGTCCGCTGCACTGGCTTTGTGCCGGGAAGAGAGTTTGAAAAGGGGGGATTTCTATGTAACTGACACCCCATGCTGAAAACCCCTTCAGTACACACAAGCACACTCCTCAACTCTGAATCAGGGTGTGACAGAGCAAGAAGACGCTCATTCACTCCGTCTTTTACATGTTCGACCTACAGATTGACCTCTTAATTAGATCACATGAGTACACCGACAATAAAGAGGAAAACTTTTTCATTGTGAGTGTCTATAATCAGAGGTGAGCCGAGATGTGACGAGGAGATCAGGGATGCAACTACGATTGTTTTCATAATCAACCCTTTATTTACACAATTGATTGTTTTGGCCATGTTTTCAAATTCTCACGACTTAAATGATAAATCCACAATGAAAATAGCTGCAGAGTGATTTTCTGTCGACTAACTATTCGGTTAATCGACAGACTTTGCAGCTCTAAAAGCAAAACAGCTCAGAAACATGGACACGGTACTGACATTACCCCGGTTAATTGCTTCCTCACATCTGAATGATTGCGCCTGCCCACCATCTCAATCATCTTTTAAAAAGTGCAATATGTCAGAATGTTTTTGTCGAAAAGTAGAAAAACTAAAACTATCAACCGGATGTGAAGAAAAAAACAGTTTTGATGACGTGACGTCTGTGTATCGTTGCATATCTACTGGTGGTAGCATGCTAACCAGCTAGCCCCGGCCCGTCACGGTCCAAAACGCCAACACTCCCCCCGCTGCTCCGAGCTCCCAGTCCCAGACCGCTAGCTGCACGGCTAAGTGAGCTAACTAGACAGTGGCAGTTAGAGTGAGCAGTTAAGGTGGACAATTTTTACATGTTGCACCTTTAAATCAAACTGAACACATTTTGAATTACAGTAAACAAATATAAATATATTGAGGAGTACATATGGTCCAAGTCTTTTTGTTGCCTAAACCTCACCGAACTGCAACAGATAACTGAAAAAAACACAGAAAATAGTAAGTCAACTAAGTCGACGATATAAAAATAAGATCCACAAGAGCACAAACCACAGTTTCAAGGGTGAAAGTCCTCATTTCACCCGATCAACCACCACAACTCGCTCACTACATGGACTTTCTTTTCTTTTTGGTCAGTTGCGGTGGACATTATTCATGATCAAACACAACCCAGGGATATCAGATAAACCATCATGACACCATCATTTACATGAGTTCAGGTTACGTGGGATACATCTGGTGTATCACGAGTTTCACCTCTCAGTCATGAAACACAATCTTTGCTTGTGAACATCTAGAGTACCAAGAAGGCACATTTTTCCACCAGCTCCTATCGTCAAGTTACAAATTCTGCATATGAGAATTAAAAACCCACATATCTAGTTTGTCAGCAAACAAACAATTAGCTTTTAAGTGTTTATATCTCCAACAAATTTCCAGTCACACCCTCAGGAAGATCCAGTGTGGGCTGAAACCAGTCTGCGTTTTTTTTCCTTTGGGATGTTTTACTCTGATATGCCGTCGCTGTTAAAGGCTTTTTATCTACATTCTTGGCTCGGTGCCACTTCTCCTGAAATAAACCCATGTGCTTCCTTTTTTTAAGTGCAAAAGACGAGTAAAGCAGGAAAACAAGCCAAAGAAGATGGATCATTGACAGTATCACAAAGGGAGATATGGTCAAAAAAATAGCAAAAATGCTGATATGAGAAAAACGGAAGTCCCAGTTATGTATTTTTAATCTCAACTGTGCATCTCATGAGCATCAGTGACCAGGACTTTAAAGGCAGGGGGTCACAACAGCACGGTGGAAGATCTGAATTCATGTGCTGTTTCTGACTGTGTCACCATTAATCCTTTCTGTGTTGCCTCCATGTGATCAACAGTCCTTTGTCTTTGCTCCTGCATGTATTAACCTTGTTGTAGAAACCAGGACGTTAAAGTTATAAAGTGTTTCTCGACGTGTTAATCCGGCAAAAACGGACACACAGAGCGGCCTTTCAGACACGAGCAGACACGGTCCATTAGGGTCCTAAGTATAGAGACGACCGTCACATGGGTTGGATTTACGGTGCTGTGGCTGCAACACACAACAAACGCACATCACACACACAGCGTGGGTTGTCATCGCTCGGGAGACAATGTTGTAAATGCAGCGCGGAGTCATGGCTACTCGCTGCCATGAAAACAGAGGGTAAAGCTTCTACCAACACGTGTCGCAAGATTCCCAATAAGTCATGCAAGTTCAGATCAGCCGCCTCCACTTCTGCTTATCTCGCATTCTTCATCTCTGTTTTCCCGCCAAGCTACTCAGAAACTGGCACGTTGACAGTTCCCACTACGAGAGCTCGGTGACAATGACGAGCAGCAAGGTGGTGACGCGGGAAAGTCAACACACAACAAAGACTGGCGATCGAGCTGAAACATGCCAATAAATGTTTTTCTAAGGTTGGCAGGCGGATGTGAGGTCCTGTCGTAACACTGTGAAGTGTGTCTGTGGGTGTGTGTAGTGTTGTAGTAGCCTACTTTTCGAAGGTGTTGTCTTGGAACAGACGCCATTTTTACATGGTCTCATTTCAGCCTTACACAAAGAGGAAGTCACGCAGAAAAAAAAGTGGAAAAAGAAGTGTTGAAATAAAGATGGTTGAGTTTATTTCAGCTCTTTTGTGTTTGTATTTGTTTGCTCATAGAAAGAAAAAAAGAAAAAAAACGCCTCTACAATGTTTTCTGATGACTTCAGCAAGACATTTCTCATTGGGGTCTTCGTCTTGAGGGGTCGTCCAAGGACGCTACCGATGATCAGACATCAAGGGACTGGAAACAGATATTTGGGACCGATATCCATTTGCAGTAAAGATGAAACTCTTTGTGTCAAAACTTAGAACAACGAATGATGCAATAAACCAAAACGCAATTTCCAAGTACTGTACTTGAGTATTTGTCAAGCTTCTTTTACTTGTAGTGGAGTATTTTCTCACATGAGTAAAGGATCTGAATACTTCCTCCGTCACTGTGTGTGTGTGTGTGTGTGTGTGTGTGTGTGTGTAGAGAGAGAGGGCAGGTGAGGTCTGTACTCAGAGCAACACCATATAAGGAAGCCGGTTCTTGAAATACCTGAGGACCAGCTGGATGATGCAATGTTGCCATGACTGACTCTACTGTTATGGTTAAGGACAGTTTGGTATTTATAGTGGAGGGGGGGTGGAGGTTTAAATGTGATTTATGATTGTAATGATAAAACAAACTGTCTCTTCTGCTTCTGTATTAAAAGTCTGAGTGTAATTCATCACGTGTCCTGCTTCTTTCAAGTCTTCGTGTTGTTGCTCCCATCCAGCCCTGCTCTCTTTTCCCCGCGGGGACGTTTCTGACCTTGACCAGCCGTGTTTATCAACCTCTGCAGGATATAAAGGGCCGCAGGGCAAACTCTTTATCCTCACAAGTTCCCGAGAAAACAAACCACGCGCTCTAGGAGCCTCTGTTCCCCGAGGAGTCCAGAAAAACGCAACCCCCGAGGCTGCCCGGCCGGCCAGCAGCTGTCTCTCCGCGGGCATGACCTCAGCCCGGGGTCCGGTTACCGGCACCACAGGGCGGCCCCTGGACAATCCAGACCCGGAGCAAGGCTGCTGTCGTGTTCACGTGCTGTCCCAAATGTGGGAATTGGGACTTAAAAAATGGTGTGTAGCTTGTAACACCTGTTCCTCAAGATGCCACACCTGCTCGCAGTAGTGTCACAGCGATAAACCGGTTTAAATGTAAACCGTGATGTGATAATTGATGGTTTACGGTACCATGCTACATGGTACCGTTAATAGGCCTATTTTCTTACCTACGGTATTGAATTCTGCTGCATTAGTGCTTTTAGTGTTAGACAAACTTTCTTTGGGAAATTAAGATAATAAAGCAGTTGTTCAGTTAGTTAATGTAACCTATAATAATGATAACAGATGTGTAATAATGTAAACCGTGATACTGTGAAACCATGACGTTTCCTGAAATGGTTATCTGGTACCTTTGCAATCCTACGTACCGTAGAAAGCATCACTGTCAGAACATGAGCCTACAGAAATAGTGATTTGGAGTTGTGCATGAATGATTTATCGATTAATTTCCAAGAAAATTAAGGGAAAATCAGTTGTCGATTTTACGAAATCATTAATTTTCGTTGTTTGCCACTTCCTGTTTGTGGAATATGATGATTTGCTGCTTTTCTTGTGTGTTTTACATCTCTGTCAATTGACTATCTTTGGATTTTGGGGCTGATGGTCAGGAAATTTAAACAATAATTGGAAAATGTCGCCTTGGGATCTGGGAAAAATAAACTACTCTCTAAAGAGATATTTTAACAATAAACATGACAAAATAATGGTTGCAGCCCCAATTTACAAGACAAAAAGTTTACTTTGTACTAGTATAAATGCCCCTTCCTCTAAACAAATCGTTCATTAAACACTTCACTTCTTCCAGGCGTCTTAACTGCAAACTTTCTTTGAGTCGAATATACAAACTCTGACTTTAAGGGGCGTCCCTGAAGGCAACAAAAGGCTTCATCTTCACCTCACCAACAAAAACGTGGCTGCTCCCGGACGACACGTTAATAACATCTAAACAAGACCAGGGTTTACCACAGAATACAGGCCTGCTGTCGCGGTGTGCTGCTACGGTTCAGCCCACAGACATAATGAAGTAAAGTGGAAGCTAACCACTCAATAAAACGCTCAACACGGACACGACCAGGCAGTTAAAGAGTGAGTAATCCCTCAATTGTGTGGGTTCTTCTTCTACTGACACTTTCTCTGTTGACTTCCTGGCTCTTTGTGTGTGTTTTCACGCAACACGAGTTTTTCCCGGGCTTTACACACACATACACACACACTATAACTGCGGTATAGTTTTCCTCATGTAAGTTGCTAAAGACAGTTAGCCTACTGTTGTTTGGTCGTGTAACGTTGCTTCGTGGCACTTTTCTCTTTATTTAGCCTACTTGAGAGAAGGACCTGTGTGTAGTTATCACAGAACACCATCAGACCGACACACCCCCGCTCCGCTCATCCGTTCACACCGGTTCGGTTCGCCAACAGTGCGCATCTGATACCACCTCCAGATGCGTATCAGCGCCGGAGCGACGTTTCACCACCTTACCGGCGCCTCTGAGACTTTCACACAGAAAAGGGATGCGGAGAAGGACCCCCGCTCTCACAGGGCAGTGTGAATGGGGCTTCTGTGCACGTCAGGCCTTTTTTGTTTGAATCGTCCCGGCTGTCAAGTCGCCTCGTGCCACGTGTGAGCGCGTGCGGCCGGTTTTTTCCCACTGACGCGTCCCACCGCCTCTCCACCTTTATTACACTTAATACTACACTTATTAACGAAGTCCTACAGCTGAAATACAGTGAATTAAAATACAAAAACCTAAATGTACTTACTTGAGATGTTTGTGTTCTCAGAGAGGGGAAATGCTTCTGTTCAGCTGCTCACTGGGACTGAGTATGAAGGATTAAAGATGTCGCAGCTGCGCGTTGTTCTCGCACTGAGAGTTTCCGTTGGGTCTTCCCTCCACACTTCTTTTCTCCAGTTTCATTACTGACTCCCCCCCTCCACTCCTCCTAATTTGACTTCTAATTCCCTCCCTCTTTTCTCTCTTGACTTTTTCGAGTCACCACCCCTGCTGCTCTTTATTCGCCAGTGGCCACTCCGCAGGACAAATGTCTTCACTCCACTCACCCCGACGCAAATGTCCCTCGCGGAGCCCCCCAGCTGTGGCGTCCACGAGGCCAGTTGTGGCTTCAGTGTTTGATATCATTCTTAAACTAAAAAAGGTCTTCAAGGCAGCAAAACTTTACAAGTTGCTGTCATCACTTATAGGCCTACATTCTAGAGTTTAAAACACACATTCATCTATAGATCCTGCAGCTATATACTGCACACAACCCTCCACTTCATGTATTTAAAGTAATCTATTACTTTAACAATTCAATATATGGTCTCTTTCAAACAACACTCGACTTGTACATGGCTCATTTTACAGAAACGTCCACTTTCGGAAGGGAAAAATGTCGGAAACTTGACTTCCTTATTTCCTTTTTCCTCTTCCTTTTCCACATTATTCCATAACTCATTGACTCTATGACTACACATGAATGAAAGCTTAATAACCCGTAGGGAAGGTGACACCAGTGCGACGACATTCATGAAAAATGCATCTTACAAATTGGCTGCTATACAGAGCATCAAACCGCATGTTGTCGATCATGTGAGACTCACTAAATGTAATCCAATCCAGTTGTGTTCTTCTTTTTAAAGAAGTTAATCATTTAAATCGTTCAAGAAGCAAACTACACAAAACATTTGTGACTTTCTGCTTCTGAAATGTGATGATCCTTTTTGTGTTTTACGTCTCTGTGGATTGAATATGTTTGATTTTGGGGCTGATGGTCAGGAAAAAAAAACAAAAACGATAGTTAGAAGATGCCACCTTGAGATCTGAGAGAGTGAAAACAATTTTTCACTATTTTCTGAGAAGAAAAAATGGCTGCAGCCCCAATTTACAGGACAACAAGTTTACTCTGTGTTTTTATAAATGTTGCGACCTCTGGGCAAAGTTTATCTAAGTGACATCATTAAAACACAACCCACTGAAACACTTCACTACAGCTCCCTCCTGATGAAGTAGGTCACACCAGTGACGTGACATCTGGAGATAAACATGAAAAGTTCTTATAACTGAAAAGAAATGAATTCAAATGAATCCAGTTAACTAAAGACACAAATGATTGAAGTTATTTGCAGTAAAATAAAAAAATATCTGAGACTCTTCAAAGAGAAGCTGCGAGCAGAGAAGTCAGTCATTTTTGAACACGGTGTAGATCATCAGCTTATATCAGCTTAACGTTCAGTTTCCATCTTTATTACTTTGTGGCAGCTGAGCTCCAGTAATTCTCTCATAATTCTGGTTTCCATACAAAAGAATTAGTCCTGCTTATTCACTGTGCTCACTGCACAAAGAGAATCTGCACCCTGCTGGGCTCTGCGGGGAGCTGTCCAGTTTCCAATTTCAGACATATAGCAATTTGCAGCGGTCGGCTCCTGACAGCCACGGCCTTACAGTCGGTCACGAAACATTTGTTCCAGCTGCAGGAGCAAATCTGAGAGCTGTGGGCCCCAGTTTCTTAATTAGATAATCCTGTTGGAATTTCAGTGAGCTCTCTCCAGCTGCGGACACCTGGAAGTGTCCCCTTTAACCCCACCTGCAAACTGCAATGTCCTCAAGAAGAAGTTTAAGTCAGGTCAGTTTATACTCAGGTGGACAATGTCCTACTGAACTGACCTCACAGCGGGGAGGCTTGACTGAAAGATGTAGCTGGGTGATTACACACAATGCAGACACAGCTCGTCAGTGCTTCACAGCTCTTCATTGATTAATACAGCATGTTTGTGAAACTCTAAATGTCCAGTTTGTGTTGTTTCTGAAACAAGCGTCTGCTACAGTGGCTGAAAGCAAAAAGACAATAAAAGACAAACCAGTGGCTGAGGGTTGTGACAAGTGCACAGACAAGTGAAAACTAAAATAAATTCACATATGACACTTTGAAGATTTGTCCCCCTTTTATACTTTTGCAGTTTTGTCAAATGTTTTCTCTTTATAGAACTTTATTTTGTTGTTTTTATTGATCTAAAACATGTGAAAGAGACGTGACAATAGCACAAGTGACAAATAAGATCAGAACTAAACAAAGATCAAAAGTCAATTGTCTAGCAGTTATAATAATTAACAACAGCAGTTTTAATAATGATCACAATAAAGATTACGACCCACTTACTTTATACTGGCCTGGGTGCTTCACTGACAGGACTCTCAGTCTGGCCCAGTGAAGGTTGCAGGTTTATTTTTGCTGGCTTCAAACAGGCTTGTCAGCTTTTTACCCAAATTTGGTTTGTCAGTCGCCTCTGATTACAAAGATGGAGCAGTAAGCCCAAAATCCAGGTTTCAAAACACCCCTTTATTAAAGTGTGGGTGATGTTTTGGATGCTAAACTTGTTGCTGTTGAGTCAATTCAATTCAATTTTTCATTAGTGTGTTCAGTGATTACATTATTTGTGTTTATTTAAAGATGACGCTCTGGGATGACAGTCAAAAATCTACTTTTCTTACAAATGCAATTTAATTTATGCTTCTGAGACATAACAATGCAAACATAACCCGCCCTCCTACACTGTCGGTAAGCCTGTATGTAGGACTTTGATATAGTGGACAGAACAAAAAGGGCTTTTCAAAACACTCAAATTCAAGGTTGGTTTATAAAAATCTTCCTCTGACCATATATGTATATTATATATGTATATTTGATTATTGAACAAGGAGTGATGCCTGTATTGATGTTTTTAAGTGTGGTTTTTGTTTGGATTTTTTTCAATGTTTTGTTCTAAGTGGAGTCAGACCCCTACTTTGGTTTGCATCATGCTCAGAAATGAGAACTTTCTAAAGAAACCCATTCAGGACTCTTGATCGATGGCTCCACCTGCTGGGCAGAGAGCAGTGACAGTGAGGTAGCCGGGGAAAAAACACACTGATGTGTATAAATGAAGCACATATGCCCAGTTTTACGCAGGTATTTTCTCTGCAAGTCATGGAAAAGTTGAACAAAACAAACAAACAAACAAAAAACTAATCGATCCAAACAACCTTAAAGTAACACAGAAAGTTGAAGTTTTGTTTTCATTGTTAGAGTAATTATTATCACTATTTTTAAAATGATAAATAATTCTAAAGCTACTCGTATAAATATACTGAAGTGATGTTTTTGTGACCGTGATTTTGGTTTTCTGGATCACAAGAAGGTCAAGGGTCAGGTCAGCTTCAGAACAGCACCTGAGTGGATTCAGTGTGTTTATCATGGAGGCTTCAGTCAGGTGGATGCTGCATTAAACAAAAGTCAATAATAATATTAATAATAATAATAATAATAATAATACATTTAATTTGTATAACGCTTTTCAAGAGGATCAAATACACTCTACATGCAAACCTAAAAGCAAGAAACAAATCTAAAAACACACATCAGACAACATTAGATCTCTCAGTCTAACAGCTCGTGTGACACACTGGGAGGAGACTCGAGGAAAACTGCAAACTGTATTAAAGAAGCTTCCTCACGCAGCCGTCTGTTATTAACTTTTACTACATGTTAAGTTCAAACAGCTGACCGGTGCTGTATAATGTGGCCGTCAATCACAAGCTGTCTTTACATCCAGTGACGCTGACAGTGCACTCCTGTAATAACACATTAAAGTGGGCTATCAAAGCCGCTCATTAACCGCCACAAACTGATCATCTCGTCTGCATGCACAGACAAGTAAAGCACATTTCTGTTCTCCTCCACAGACGTCTGAGAGATTGGATAAACTGTTTTATCACCATGAGCGACGGACAAACTTTGGACAAACAGAACAGAGACTGACGAGGTGAGTGAGGACATCTGACTTCCATGAATGACTCTGAACAGAGTGAGATGGACTGTAGAGGGCATGTTTTGATTGTTCATGTGAGCGTGCCAGTATTTGTCTATTTTAGCTGTCAAACCGTGAGAAGTATTGATTTAAAATTGAGTCTGTAGTGTGTTTAGAGTGAAGAAAAGCCGTCCTGAGACTCTTCTATGGAGAACCCAGGAATCTCTCTCTAAAGTATTTCAATATGTAACATTTAGGTGGTCAAATATTGCAAAAGATTAGTCAGAAATAAATAAATTCATCACGATTAGATAAATACAAATCTTATGACCGAATAAGTCAACACCTTAAAAATACATACAAAAATTATGAAGCTTTTAATTTATATTTATTTTAAATCAGTTTGTAAATGAATTGAAGAATTGAAAGTTGATTAATGAATTCTTAAGATAACTGGTAAAGTTTTGATTGTTTACACCTTACAAATTAATAAAGAGCAGGATCTACAGAACTAAAAGATTACAGTTACAAGGAAAAAAATCCCTGGATGAAACGTATATGATGATAAAGTTAAAAAAGAAACATTTGGTATGCATATTTTACAGAAATTGTAGTTTGTATTAATAATAACCGGCTCCCCTAATTAAATTAATTAAATCTGTAAAACAAAAACCCAGGATCAAACTCCTTGTCAGCATACTATTAACGCTGAACAATACACACAATGACTCCCTTTTTGTCAAGTATAACTATTTTTAAGGTGTGTGTGTGTGTGTGTGTGTGTGTGTGCTGTGCAGAAAAAAGTGCATGAACATGTTTTTTCTGTTAGACAAAGGCCAAAAAAACCCCATATTTTTTGTAATCCCCTTAAACTCAAAAAGCACTTATCACATTTATAAAGACCCTTTGCAGCCAAACGCTGAGAAACTGATCCTTCTCACACACATTCCTCTGAGTTTGACCCCTAAAGTCAGAACTGATTCAGCCCAAGAGACGTTTGTGGTTTTGGAGCATGAAGTTTCAGTTTCCAACATCTCAGTGAATATAGCGGGCCATTTTTCACAGCACATATTCTGACTTGTCGATGCAGGAAAAAAAGCAAAAGGTGAAACACATTAAGTCAACAATGACTCAGATCTATCAAGTCTGACAGTAAAACATGAGCTCACTCACATGTCAGCTGACGTTATTGTTATCAATGACACCTGTGCTTCTAGTCGGCCCTGTTATCATTAAAAATAATATTGTGCACTGATGATGCATCATATCTATTTTATTTGGGTTTAATTACATTTAACAAAGCTCTTTGTCTGTTGTTAGGGCTCCATATTTATTTGGTTTTCAGGCCATAACCAGAAAAATCTATATGACACAAAGGAGGCATTTTCCTGCAGTGGTTAGCAGCGATGTCTCGTGTGAAAAAGGTCTATTGTGCGAGATGGCACACTGTCGCAGACGGTACATCCCAAGTCCAAAGTCATTCTTGTCCGTCTGTCCCAAAGCTCCTACTTTTGCTTAATGGGGCAAAGAGCGAGGAGGGATCCCTGAGAAGCATTAGGTCGCTTTGGTGCCTGACTGTGGTGTCGGCTGTATTGAAGTCAATGGGAAATGCATGAAGAAACACACTAAAACCGACATATCTACAGAAAATGAAAGAACACACTTCAGAGAGGAAGTTAACAACTGATTTTGTCCCTTGATTTTGTTTGGGAAAGTCTCCTGATCACACGAGTCTGGGACCGGCCCCGTTTCCTCACAAAATGATCAGCCATGTCAATCATTTGGGGGAAAGAATCTATCATTAACCTTCTCTCCGAAGTGTCTTCTTTCATTTCCTGGAGGCATTTCTTCATCAGAAGTCATGCAACGTAGGTTTAATGTTTCTTAATGCATCTCCCATTGACTTCAGTGCAGCTGTCGCCACAGTCCGGCATCACAGTGAGATTCAGTGACGTTCAATTTTAGGGTCCCTTGCAGTCTTCAAGACTTTTGTTGGCCTACACATCCCCCTCTTGAACATCAGTTATTGATTGGATGCTGCGGTTGATCTCTTTGATCTGATACATTAAAACATCGCTGGAGCTTCAAACCAGAGTGAAGACAGATATAAGATCAAACTCAAGTGTATCACTCTCAAGTTTTATATATTATTTATATTTTTTTTACTCACATCTCGTGTGTAAATGTGTGTAAACTCAACAACAGAAAGACCACAAAGCCCTTTCCAAACTTGTTAGAAAGCTTTTTTCGTGTTTCATGATCTGTTATTTCCCTCATTAACTTTTATTATGGATGCAATTAAAATCAGAGAGTCAAGAGCCTGTCTGTCAACACCAAACACTTTTTTATATTATTTACTGTCATTTCCATTCAGTCGCATGTGAGGCTGATCATTCCCGAGCGTGGAAAAAAGGGTCCATTACGCCAGGAGCTGTGGTAATTTTCTACTTTAGCGAGCCAGCCGATTGATTTTGTGTTTCTAATTGGCTAAATGAAAACCATCAGCCCTGACGACAAGGAACAGAAATAACTGAGCTAATCAAGTATCACATCCAGTCCAAAACTTCTGGCTTTGATCAGGTTGTTTGCAGACTTTCTGATTGGCTTAATAAGACCCTGATGAATCCAGATGCACCAACAATGCTGATGCAGATGCAACAACAACAGCTGCACTTATTCTGTGTTTGACTGTAAAAATGCGTCTCAATATGAATCCATTTGTCTTTCTGCCATAAACGGCAGGGATTCTGTCATGACGCCTACTGTACGTGCGCTTGCCAGAAATGTTTTCACTCTTAAGGATCACCTAGGTGCTTTTTGGCAAACTTCAGACAAGCATTCATTTTTCTTCCCAGTGAGCAGCGAGTGGTTTCTGTCTTCCTGCCACGAATCTCATTTTTCTCCAGATTCTCTTTGACCGAAGCCAAGCGCAGAAAGGAGCCTGCAGACCCCTGGATGTTGAAACAAGGCTCTTTTTGGCAGGATGATGACATCTTGGAAGATTCACTACTGTCCCAGAGTTTCTCCACTTGTATGGTATGTAGCTGGCGGGGATTCAGTGGAGTCCTGGAGCTTTTCAAATGACTCTGGAAGAATTTCCAGACTGACAGGCGTCAACATCATCCCTTTGGAGATGCTGAAGGACTGCGTTTGATTGTGACGTGACGTGGCTCTCAAACCTGCGTGCTCATGGCTTTTCTCTTGTGGTGAAGGCTCTCCTGTCTGTAACGATCAGACAGGAGAGCTGCCACATTGTGAAAGAGCTGAAGAACAAGAAAATGCATTAACCATTTCAAAAAAAGAGGCATCAAATAATACAATATTTTCTCTGAGACCCGCTGATCTGACCGAAGTCAGTGTGAGAAAATGGCAAGTACGTTTCATTGGCTTTGGTTTATGGCTAAATACCTGAAATACAGTCTGAAGTTACCACAGACTTAAGATATTTACACGTTTTGTTCTACGACATAAGATACATTATTTAATGTCCCACAATATAATTACAAACATGTCCTAAAACGGTGGTTCCTAAATGAGACTGCAGAAGTTAAACATCATCATGGAGACTCATCTGCTCACTAGTCCGTCTTTACAGCCCGACTTTTGTTTTGTTACTATTCTAACTCACAGATCAGATTGTAGATTGATCAATTTATAGAAAATGTGTGTAGTAATTGTGTTGTAAGACGCTTAGTGAAGGTGATGATTGAGCTGTACAACCGCACTGTAGTCTGTTTATATCTTAACATTAGCTTTTTATTTCTAGTGATTTAATTTACATTCTGGAAAACCTCAAAAGTGATGTTCATCTGTGAAGATTTCCTTGCTGAACAAAACATGTAAGCATCATAAACCTGTGTTTGCCACAAAGCTTATTTTCAGCCATCTTCCGAAATCCAATTAAAAAAATCCCGTAGGCTTTTTGTCGGAGGAACCAGGGCGATGCTGATTTCCAAAAAATACATCATCCCTAAACTACTCTATATAGGACAACTGAAACTTGCCCGGTAACTAGGCTTGTCCCAGCCAAGAAACAGCCGGCCGCACAACCCCCTGTGCATTTAGCTCTTGCACTTACATTTTTGAAGAGATAAAATAAATGAGTTAAAAACACATTAATTAGCAAGTAAGTAATTAGCTTTAGAGGCACCAGTAAACAGATTTAGTTAACTGTGAACACAGTAAGAAGCAGCCTGTTAACTTAGCTTAGCATAAAGACTGGAAACAAGGGGGAACTGCTAGCCTGGCACCGAACAGCACCTCTGAAGCTCATTAATTACAACATTCAATCTTGTTTGTTCTGTTAAAACCCTTTTCTTTTTCCGTCTTTTTTTGCCAAAGCCAAACTACCTCGCTGCTGGCATTAGCGTCACATTCACAGAATAAGCATGGGAGTGGCATCGATCTCCTCATTTAACTCGTGAAAATAAAGCCAATAAGAACATTTCCCCAAATGTCCAACGAGTATGCATGAAATGTGTTGCAGAAGCCTCATTATCTGTAAGTTTAAAAACATTTTTACGATGAACATGACAGCAGAAAGAGTCGTTACAGGCCCTATATGACTGTTTGTATGAGTGTGTGTGTGTGTGGTTTCAATTGACCTAAAGCCCCTTTAAAAGCAGCCCTGTGATGCGGCTGCTGTTTGACATAGTTAGGGAAATTCCATCTTATTAGACCTAATTATCATTCTTCAATCTGTTTCTACTTAAATAAGGTCCAGACAGCAATCAGTGTATGCACACACACACTCACACACACACAGACTCTCAAACTCAATGTGGTCTTAATTTTCATTAATGCGGGGACGGTTGGTGGGTTGGCAGGGGAGCGGGCGAGTCTCACGGTACCTGAAACATAAAACATATCTAATCCTGTGATTCCATTAGCACAAGGACATAACACATCATTCTTCTCAGCTCGAAACTACATACAGGTGGTCAAACACACTCAGTGGCTCCGGAGACGTCACGAGGCGCTAATAGTAACGCTCACCGGTCGCCACAGGAGGGCAACAGAGGCCTGTAAAAACAGCATGGTGCCACTTTTTACAAGAGAAGTCTATTTAACCTCTTCAACTACTGGCCAATCATTTAGGAAACAGCGCTGTGGGCTGAAACTAAACAGTTTCCAGTGGGCTTATTCACCCCCTGGCAAGATTTGGAGCACAAGCTCTCTCCTTAATGTGATCCAGCGCTCTCCTCGAACACAAAAAACAAAGCATGAATACATCTTTTTGACACGCTGGTTCCAGCCTGTTGTTCTGGAGGCTCCTCTGCTGCTTCTCAGTCCCAAAGCCTTATAACTCTCGACTTGTCCAACTTGGATCGTACTTTTCCCATTATTCTCCATTACACCGATCCTGCCCAGTATCTCATCAGTACGACTTCACTGCAGAGCTTCGTACATCTTTCCTATGAGGGAGCGGCCTGTCAGATCTGTTAGATTAATGGACTTAACAAAAAAAATCCAGCCCAAAAGCACATTGTATCATTTATTGAGAAAATAATGGTCGAGGTAACAACAAAACTGTATGAGGAACAGATGACTTTAAAATGTTTTTTATGAAGATATAAAATGTCTTTTACAAAGTCGGAACAGGTTATTTGACCAGGTTGGCGCTTTATATATATGGTATATATATAAATAAATAAATGAATCTCCAACAGCCACACAGCTGAGTTGCCGAGTAGGAAAAACTTTAATTTCTGAATGAAACTTCTGTTCAAAAAATATGTATGTAAGTGTCAACAACATCATCGAGCTGTGATCACTGCAGGAAATAAAATCAAATGTTAGCACTCACACAGTCGATTTAGCTGATTTAAAAGGGGACATACACTGTTTGTATTTGGTTCCACCTGCCAATAGACTGATACAAGTCCGAGCAACAACAAAAGCAGCTTATTTAGTCTGTTTATTTGGTTTTACTATGAAGTTGGCAGCAAGAGTAAGTAACGTCTCTGTATGTTTCTCAGTCATACTTGATAACCTTGAGACCTTAAAAAAAGGGAGGAATTCTGAATCAAAGTGGGGTCAGGAGGTGGTGTTTAAAGAATGAATAAAAACTAAATAACAAGTATTATATGACAGCAGATTTAATTCTCAGAGAACAACACTTTTCATTCAGTCATTCATTCTTCTTTGCCTCTGACCAGTAGATTGTCTGTGCACGTTACTGATGCAGTGCGACCCCCGTGATCGCCGTAAAAAGATTTTTACAGTCTCTTTCCTGACTGGAACGGTGGGAATCCTTCTCCTCAGGGTGTCTGAAATTAGTTTAAATATTCTTTCTCTTCATTTCTTCCATCTCTCACTCACAAGTAGTACGACGAGGTTCGACAGCGCATTTGTGAATTGTGACCCAAAGAGGAAACCAGGAGAAGTCAGTGAAAAACAGGAGTCTCGCAGGAAAAGTATGTTCTCAGTGTCGTCATTCAAATCATAACATAACATAATGAGTGCAGAGGTTACAGGGCTACCTGGTGCCGTAAACTTTGCCATAACCACATGAAAGACAGATAGTTGAGGGCCGACGGTCGTATGTCAGCGAGCATTTGTGGCTTTAGGTTTGGCACTAGATGGTGGCTTTTTGGCCAATTGAGCAAGTAGTATCGTTAGCTGTAGCAGCTGTTCAGCCAAACATGTCAATGCACGAGAGGAGAAACGGAAAAAGAAAGGGAAAGCCTCTCAATCCTGTCACTTTAATATACATTATTTCACCCATTTAATCCAGCATTTCCTTATTTTTCACCTTGGCCTCTTTGCCATTTGCAGTTATTTATCGATCAGAAGTGGCTTTGTTTTATTATAAATATTAACATATCCATCCAGAGTTGTGGCTACCACCTCCTGATGGTCCTTGCGTCACCGCCGGTTCTTTGACGGGGTTTTGGTGAGACTGGGCCTTTAGAGGCCCTCCTCTGAATTACATGGGATGAACATAACACTTGCAGGTTTGCAGGATCTTGAAAACAGCATTCAGGAAGTGATGCAATAACAGTTGTGTCGAGTGTGAATCAGACTAACAAGGGCGCTGATAGAAGCTAGTTAGCCGAGCTCGGTAGCCTCCACTTTCCAGGCGAACTTAAAACTTGGGATAAAACTTGCATAATCAATGCCTTGTGGTGCTGTCGGCTACACAGGACAGTCAGTATCCAGGCAGGAGTGCTGGCTGTAAGATGTCAGACAGCTGCTGCACAGAGAAACTCCAGCCAGTCTCCAAAAATAGTTCTTATTTTCTTTTGAAAAATGGCCTCAATACGTTCATTATAGTTTATATTTTGGTACACAGAAAAAGAACAAGACTGGAGGTTCTGTTTGACTTTAAACCTTTGTGCATTATCCATCATTACACATCAAGCAGGCCCCGGGAGAATCTGAGGCCGTTTTTTCGGAGCGTGGAGCCAGGCATGTTGGCAAGAAAGATGTACAGAGATTTATTATAACCAAATAAGACTTGGGTCAGAATTGAAAGAAGATGTGAAAATGGAGTCCAGGTTGAACGTGGCCTGAGTTGTACTTTCAAGGGTCATTTGGACCTTCAGGGCATTGAGCGCAGGCCCTGATCACCCTCCCTGCTGTTCCTCTGCACGCTCCCGCTCCGAAGCTCAACGGGCAGAGCATGGGCACCAGCCGCACTGTGGTTAAGGCTTAGACTCCCACTGTGGCTCCTCAAATTGAAACTGTATGTTTGCTCAGCACCGAAAGGCCGATAATAAAATGTATCCTCCAAATTGCTTATGGTGCATTTGTACCCTGTGAGGCGAGTAGGTGCCTAAAAGTCATTAGCACATGCATCATTCACGTCTCCTGCTGTCTGAGAACAACAGCCACCACTCGGAGCGTTACTGAAATCAAAGACGTCCCGCCGTGCCGCTGGGCTTGTGGGCCAATCAAACGTCCTCCCTCTGGCTTGAATTATGACATGAAGCTTTTTAAGCCAGGGGCATGGAGTCAGTGGAACCATGAGTGCGCATAAAACCAGAGCAGCACTCATACAGGACAAGCATATTCGCATAAATATGAGATAATTACATGACAGCGTCACGACCGCCGGCGACAGCGCATGATGGATGAGCCAGGGAAAGAAAACAGGAACGAGGCGAGCCGAGAAAGAGACAGGGCTACCGGTGTAACACAAACTGTGGACGGAGGGATGGGAGTGAAAGGCAAAACAAAAGATGGATTGAAGGAGGAGGAGGAGAGCGTGGTGGAGGTCTTAAGAGTCTCAGGCCTCAAGAATTACCCCTCTCCTCTTGCCCTTCTTCTATTTCTGCCTTTTAAGGAACTCCATAACTTCAAGTAGATAATGAGTGCCTTGAAGCGGGCCGAGTAAATCAGGCAGGGAACATCGGACGGGGGGCGCACAAGGTGTGTGCGCGAGGGGAGGGGGGCGAGGGTGGATTGAGCGAGGCAGTGGGAAACAGTGGAAGGAAGAGGAAGATTAGGAGTGATAACAAATGAAGCGAGGCAGAGAGAGGATCTGAGCTGAGCGAAGATGCGTGATAAGATCTTGCATTAACTTAAAAGCATACTTTAATGAAACTCCACCAAGAGCTTTGAGAGAGGGAGAAGCAGAGATGGGTCCCATGCAGGTTAGGAAAATACACGTCCGCGGTGGAGGGTTGTTTTTTTGAGCTATGATTTTGTGTTTCTCACTATTCTTAACACTCGCCACATTTCTCCGTTTACAGTTTGATCAGACGCGCTCAGATTGCTGTCTTCGTCACCCCCTCTTTTCGAAATCTGCAATACATTACAACTATTTTAAACTTCTTTCTCTCTCTGTTTTCGAAAGGCGATGAGAGAGGGCGCAGCAAATTCAGAATTTAGGGGGGGACCACGACCTCATCAGCGGGTTCAAATCAACAGCGACTGAGTCAACTTTGACCTTTATTGGAATCATATGTGTCGGAGTGAGGGCCTCGGTATGCTTCACAGTCCGGCCGCCCTTCTTTAGACGACTACTTCATCAGTCAAGTAAAGTCAGTTTTACACAGTTTTAAATCACAATTCACACACAGATTTTCCTCAAAGGAACATGAAAGATACAACAATCTGAATGTTACTGCCTCACAAAAAAAACCTTTAAAAGGAAAAAATAAAGAATCCCTCCAGTGCGAACAGGCCTGCCGAATGACAGCGTAGATGTCATACCTGTCATCACACGACTTTAGACTCCAATTTTGGATGCAACCGATGCGCCTGTACCTCGCGTTAAGTTCTCTGGAAAACAGATGCATCCAAATACCACGAATAAAAATGTCAGGTGACGTAGTATAAAGAGCACCAAAGTCCAAACAGTGGAGGTTGGTGTTGGAGATAAATTGGGTCGAACAATCGGACGTTTTACCTTACGTCTATGTGTGAACACACGCAGTGAATTTAACTTGCATCACATACGTAACAGCATCTTTTCCCAAACATTACCGAGTAGTTTTGGCACCTTAACCTAACCAAAGTGTTCCCCACTCGTTAACCACATGTTTATCTTTGTCACCACCAAAACGAAGGCCACCTGACTACCAATCTGCTCTGTGCAAAGGTTAATGGCAAGGAGTGAAGTATGCACAGAATTTTGAAAGCGTAAAGTTGTGTTATTTGTACGTGGCTTGATGAGACCGAGCAGTTTTATGTGTGTAACCGAGTGCAAACACAATGAAAGCCTTCAAGAAGAGGCGGTCCAAAATTAGGCACTGTTCTCCCAATATGTACCATTCTCCATGTCAAGACTTCAGAGACTCATAAAATATGCAGAACCCTTTGGAGAGTATGCCGGGCAGCCTTCCATCCTCGGGACAACAGGACACAATTAATCCCTGTCAGGAGAGATATTTCCCTAAGATGTTGGTACAGACCAAAAACAGAGCTGAGAGAAGAGAGCGAACATCGGACTATAATCGGGACCAGAAACATGTGTAAGGTAAATGTTTGCTATGTGTTGGCCAAATAAACTTCATCAGGTGATTAATACCTCTATGTTGTGTTTGTCGCCCTGCCACAAGAGGCTAAAAATCATCGAGTGTGTGTGAAACTGAAGCTGAAGTTGCTCCACCCACGCTTCTGCCTCTAGGATCCGAAAACTGATCCAAAACACAACTTACCACACATTTATGTGAAATAATGAGAAAATCGGCACCATTATAAAAAAGCCAGCTTGGCTATCTGTAGCCGCAGACTATAAAAAATCTTGTCTGAGCATCTCTGTGGTAAAATTTCCTACTTTTCAGTCACCCTTCCCTGTCAAAAACGACAACAGTCCGCCTAATGGAAAACAAATAGCACCCGAGCCCCAAATAATAACCTCATGTGACGCCAAGAGAAGAAGAAGAAGTCCCATTCTTTACCCTTATTTCAAGCTCTGTCTCTGTTTTTCTATGTTTCTCTGTATTTTGCTTTCCCATTCGATGGGTTTTCTGTCCCTAAACCGCAGCAGTTGTGGGAAATCAGTCCCAGCTGTCAGCACTTTGATTTGATTGTAGAATGTGTCAATCAAGCCGGGGCACGTTGCGCAAAATCTAATTCTAGTCACTCGTTATTTCAGCCCCCACCGAGCTCTTCGCTGGGGGATTTACTTTGACTGTCACACAGAACGGAGGAACCCAGGGCGATACTGACCAGCTCATCTGATCTTTGTTCCATCCACTCAGCAGACCGAACATAAAAGCGCAGGCTTATTCAAAACAACTTGCTCGGGATCCCTTTGAATATTCTTGCTCCTAGCTGTAAATACTTGCATGGCAGCTGTTGGGTTGTTTCAGCATTCAAGATGGACTCGAGCAGCGAGCGCTGAGAGAAACAGAGACTCAGCCTCGTTGCACACTGTGGGAATCTCTCCTCTGGAGGTTCTGCAGGTTTGAGAAGAAGAGTTCACATCTCTGTCAAACATCAAACTGCTGTCACAAATGGGATGTGAATCAAAACCACTCAAGGCTCATTCATCTGTCCGGTCAGAAAGAGGGGGGGAGGAGGGGGAGAAGCAAAATCCAGACTCTCTCTGTCTCCAAACTCTCCTTACGTGCTCATCCTTGCCAGTCCTTCCAGGCAGACACAGACATGCCTCGCTTGAGTTTGTTTTGGTCCAGTCTTGTCCTATTGTGCTCAAATGTTGAAAGACCAGAAAGGAATTAAAGAAAAGAAATCTCAGACAGCGTGACGGAATGAAGAAATAGCATCATATTACCATGGGGTATTTAAGAGGACCGTAAAAAAGATCGGCCCTGTGTGCTTTCCACTTTCCTGGAACGGGAAAATATTTGGTTCTGCCTTTTTCTATTGAAATGGTGCACTGTGGGAGAGGAAAAGAAAATGGTCCGGCGTGTGTGGGACTCGAGGAAAGCAAAGATAGGAAGCTGTGAACAAATGGGTGTCTGAGGAAATGTGTGTTGTGTCTGTGCAGGTGTGCAAAACACACTGCACGGAGAATAAAGTAGTGGACCCGTGAAAAGTAGTGGACCCGTGAAAGTCTTTGTGTGTGTTATACAGTTTTACAAAACGTCATGTCGTGGAGAACTGAAGGATAATTGGGAAGAGACCAAAATAAGGTACAGTGTTAAATTTTATGATCCATGTATCTGGTAATAGTTTCGTTAAAGGATCATTTTGTTGTCGTTTAAAAATCATCCAAGAAGTTGTGCTTGAAAACAGTTTGGAAAAAGAGCACTTTAAAATTATTATTTATTACTGTAACACTGATTGAACGAACCGTCAGTCCTTCAGACACCAATCAGATCAACAGTAGGAGAGCACCACCACCACCGGCCGTAAATGAAACTCTGAATGAAGCCCAATTGAGAAAAGATTGAAAACATCTTTCAATGAAACACTCTCTGGTTCTGTTCTGATAAGACGGATTCCTGTGTGATCCTGCTGATCCCAGTCCAGTTGCCAAGATGTAATGTTGGCAGTTAACGTTTCTGCAAACCACATATATATCCAAGGTTGACGTGTAGCAAACGTGGCATATCCTGGTCCCATTAAATGCTTATTAGTGAAGAGGATGGTTCGTGTCACACAGTAGATATTTTTACGGAAACCTGTGTACATTTCCATCAGTTTTTGTGGCGAACTGGCTATTTTTCACGGGAAGTCCGACTGTCACAAACCGCGACCATGGCGACCAGAACAGGTATGTTAAACCACACCATGATGCTTTCCTCACCACAAGCAAGTGGTTTTTTGTTCCTAAACCTAACAAGAGCATAAGCACAGCATTGTTATGACAGAGAGATAGAAAATTCAACCTAAACAGATGTTTAGTTTCAAAATAAAGAAATGGTTTTGCGTAAACGTACTCTGCTAAAATGTATTCTGGTGATCAGGTTGCTAATCCAGCTGCCTCAAAAGGTAAACAAACCCCACGAATATGCCAAAAGCAACCATTCAAACCTGTCGCATCCTCTAATCCTTTAAAACAGGTGACAAATACAAACTCTGATTCTTTTACAAAGGCTTTGATTCATTCATTCAAACTGGGAACTGAAGTGTTTTAGCAAGCTTTTCCTGACATAAGGGTAAACAGTGGATTTGTTGAGGTCTATTTTCAGCCATTGACTATTTTAAACTTGGTGATCTAATGAGTACGGCAGCAAACTTCTGTGCCCATGTTCAGCACAGTGAAGTAAGAATATGGCTCATGGTGTTTTCTAAAGAAGTCTATGAAACAGAGGAGGAAGCTTTATCAGGCTTTGGCTGCTCAGACAGTAGCCATCAAAAAGTTACATTTGTAAATGGTTCATTTTACAGACATTAAAATAGACTTACCTTGAGTCTGTAATCTGCAAAAGTCAGCTGTTAAAGACCAGTAGAGAATTTACGGCATCATAATACTTTTTTAATTAGCTGCCGGGGGTCTGTTCAAGATCACATAGTTATCAGAAAGTTAAATGTTTACTGTTTAATGTACTTTTTAAGGTTGAGGTGGGGTTGTGGTGTCCTCAAGATGTTAGGGTTAGGGTCGGCCTCCAGGAAATGATTGTAAGTCAACGTAACGTCTCCTCCTGAGTGACGAAAACAAGTGTGTGACTGTGTGTGTGAGGGAGTCTGTAGTTCTTCCATAATCTCCTGTCTTTTTGTGTCCCGCAGACAGTTTAAAAGCTTTCTATTTACCTTTCGCACCATTCTCCCATTTTCAGGTCGTGGAGGTGTGTGTGTGTGTGTGTGTGTGAGTGAGAGAGAGAGAGAGAGAGGGAGAGAGAGCACTGTAAGTCTTCCCAGTGTGGGTGGACAGCTGGTCCAAAACAGGCGTCTTAGTCTCTAACAAACCGTGACACGTCAAACATGTAATGTAGACCGCGACACGGCAACACGTAAAACGCCTCATTGACTCCCACCCAAGGCCTCGGGGAAAAGAAAAGGAGGAAAAAAAAACCCTTTTCACTCACACACCACTGGAGCCATTAATCAAAAAAATGAATTTTTACGAGGGATGAGAAGGAATATGATTGTCATAAAATGAGCAAAACAAATGCGCGGAGGGAAGTTCCTGGCTTTAACTGCTGGAAGCACCTCGGGATAGCTTGGCTCGGGGAACAAAGGTGCTGAGATAAACCCGGTGTTTGGATGCGTGTTTACCTCGCTCGGCTCAGAACCCCCCCCCACCACCACCACCTGCCCCCGCTGCTTCCCCCCTCTGTTTTGAGTTTGAGCGTCTGTACTTTTGCCAGGATGCATGTCAGTTATCGGACTTATTAGATGCCATCACACGTCTCCTCTATCATCTGTCTGTCATCTGGGCTCTGCTTGCTCTCTCCTTAAAAAGTGGCTCTTTCCATCACTCTCTCAACACGTACACACACAAACATACGTTAGACGCAAAACCTTGGCGAGATTGACAAGAAGAAAGACAGAGAGAGAGAGAGAAGAGCCCAGCAAAGTGTGTGCAGCCAACAGACCAAACTGCACGGACAGACTCACAGTTCTCACAAATCTGTGGTTGAAACGCTTGATTTTTTAAAAGATTTCACTAAAAAAACATAATCAACTGTCGAGACCATTTGTTTTAATAAGCAGGATTAAGATTTGTGGTCAATCTGAGCCGTCAAACATGTTTAGATTTTACTGGATTTGTTGGAGCTTGCAACACAAAACTCAAATCTGAAGTGATTAAAGATGGAAATCTCCGCTGTGTCTAACAATCCCTGACTGTAATCTGCAAAAAATCAGCTGTTAAAGATCAGAAGGGATTTAACAGAATTAAAATACTAGTTTCTGATTGGCTGTCAGGTGTCTGTTTAAATCATGTCATAGGACACCTCAAACATTGTTTTGATTAACATTTAAACCACTCGTCCACATCAGTGTGCAGCTCTTTGTTCTAGACCGGCACATTGTTGGAACCAGTTTTCCTGACCAGGAGCCAGTTCTTTGGCTGTCAAAATACAAAAAAACTGGTTCCAGAGTAGGCACCGGCTCCAAAACCAGCAACTGAACCGCCTTGGTTGGAAAAAAGGGAATGCTGGACTTCACCTCAGCTGATTCGAGCCTCTGAACTTGACCTCTCAGCTGTGTTTGTGTGTTGGCGCCTTTGTGAGAATTTTAATGGAAATATGGAACAAATCAAAAAGCCTGCTTTGAGGTTAATTGGACAAACAGACCGGAGGGGAGGGACAGACGCTGGTGTTCTGGATAGTGACCCTGTTATCTGGCGGACAGCTGCTGGAGCGTTGAGTGCTGAAGGAGACAGCCGTGGGAAGAGCCTGGAGCTTCTGGAGGAGCAATCACCCACAGTTTAAACTTTTAAACTTTTGAGATTAAAAAGTGGATTTTATCCTCCCTTTCTTTAGTCCCTCTGCGTCCCTATCATATTGTAGTTCTCTCTTATTTGATTGTTGAATGGAGAGGAAACGTACTTCACTTTATGAACGTATAGCGATGGAGTGGGAAAAAAAGAAAAGACACTGGAGGGCAATAGAAAGACCCGGAGACTCTGCTGAGTGCTGGTTTCAGGTTTCAGAGTTAAAACTGAACACAAACACCCTCGGTGCCTTCTGTTGCTCGCTAGCTTACGGCTAATGTGGAGTAAGTTATCGTATCTGTTTGGGGAAAATAAACTCTGTGTAACCAGTGTGAAATAGCGGCGAGATGATGTAAAGGAGCGGTTGCCACTCATCTCTCATCATTTAACAAGTGAAAGCAAGGAGGTGTTTTTCTTCGGAAGTCGCAGACCAAAACAGTTTTAACGCTTTTATTGGGTTGAGTTCCAACAGGTGTTGACACTGATAAATTGCCCTGTGAGTCTAATAGGAGTGTGAGCGATGTGTGAAGATTGCTTGCTGTCACATTAAAGAAGAGAATTTGATAAGTTGACGCATTAAATCAAGGTTCGATTCCGTGGGATTGTTTCGGAGGCCAGAATGTACCTTCTGCACGTGCGAGTTCACTGCCTTTTCACGGTCAGGTGAGCCTCCTGTTACACCTGAACACCCACACATGAACATACAAGCCATTCAACCATCAGGTGAATGAACACCCAGCCCCGTTTTGCTTCCCCCTAATTGCTTTTGAAAACATGTCGAGGAGCTGAGAAACATGGGGAATGACAGCTCCCGGTGTTTTCCTAAGGGACTAAGTCAACAAGCACAGACAGTGACATGAAAGCGCTCGCACACCTCTGCGGTTTTGCTCGCTCACACGGACGACCGATTGATTAACTCATAAATCAAACTCGTTGCAGGCTCCCGGGCCCCGGAGCGCCCCTCCACCTCCACCAACCCCCAAAAATGGCAGTGAGAAGCCGAAGCCCAACCCTGCGCCCTCCAGCTAAGTAAGTGGAGGCGGGATGTTCCAGCTCATGGCAGAAACCCAGCAGGAGGGAGAGGCCAGGTGGGGCAGGTACTGTGGGTGCTCTATGGAGTTTTAAAAAAAGAAAATTAAGGTGGGGTCATGGAAAACGACAGGTACAGGATTAGTATGTGCTTTTATAACAACAGGGAGGGATGGAGAAAGAAAACACAGAGGGGCTTTAGAGGGATATAAATGTGTTAAAAAGACAAAGGAGAAGACACTCTGAATCAAACGCTGTGTAGTGCTGCCAAAAAAACGGAGAAGAAACAGGGGAGGGGGGCAGATACGGAGAGAAAGAAGGAGAGAAAACATAGAGGAATGCAGTAAATCCCCGAGCGACCGAACAATCCTCTGGAGAAAGAAAAGAGGAATTTTTATGTGCTGCAGGTGAGCAGAACAGAGAGGGGAGGGAGAGGGAAGAGGAGCCGCGGAGAAGAAGAGAGGAAGGAAGACGGACAGATGGAAAAAGAGGGAGAGAACGCGGGGGTGGCCGAGGGAATTTGAGGAGAGAGCGTGAAAGGGTTTGATTGTAGCGGAGAAGAGGGGACACGTGGGGAGAAAATGAAGCAAAAGTGACACGAAATGACACCGAAAAACGGGCTCCTCGTGCAGTTAGAGAGGACGGCGAACACGGAGGACTCGGTAAGGGAGGACACATATGGAAAAAAGATTGGGAGACAGAGTGTGACAAAAAGAACGGATAAAGAGGGAGAGACGGACGGGGAGGAAGAGGAGGTTCGAGAACGGCTCATCGAGCGCATCTGTGTATCTTAAAGGCACACAACAGGTTTTCTGAGAGTTCGGTCTCATTGGTCAACTTCACCGATGAGATCACACGCACCAAAATCACCATGTGGCACGAAAATCATGCTGAAAGTCGTCTGGGTACAAGAAAGACTACCTTTTATAGACCATACAGTTGTCTTACGTAGGGCCTACTGACTCATATATCGTTACTTCAGAGTTTCATTTGTTATTTTTAGGTGTTTTGGAGGAAAACGTCTATTCCGGGGGCAATAATTTACTGCATTGAAACCAGGAAACACTCTGGTAGTTTTATACCCTTTTTGACTGGAGTTGGCAGACAACTTTAGATCAAGATTGATTGTAAAGACGTCCACAACCTGCTTTCAGGCAAATCATTGTGGTATTTAAAGTGATAGTTTGATGGGTTTTTTTTTGATGTGGAGCTTTATCAGATACTCATCTCTCGTTAGTGTGCTACCTGACTGGCAGGGCTTTGTACTGCTGACACCGTAACAGCAGCAAGATATATTTTACCCACCTACAATAAGTCCTACCGTAAAGATAAATGTATGTTTAACGTACTCTATGTTTTTAACATTATTGGCCCTTTCCGTTGCCGATAAACATAAACAGCCTTTTTCTTGTAAGCTAGCAGATCTGTGCTACTCGATCATTGCAGTAGAGTCACGTAGCCGACAACAGAGGCCATGTTGATACTTCAGGTGGCTCTTCCTTGGATGACGTGTTGTAAATAATGCAATGTGACTTATAGCTGGCAGCACGGCAGACGATGAGCTTGTGCCAAAAAATAGCTCATCATGTGTTGTATGGGAACGGTTTGGACTCGAAATGAGCTTCTGTTTACATCTTCAATTTTAAGTCAGGGTTTAATCACCACTTTGAAACCTGTGTGATATCTTTAATGCATTATTGTGTTTTAATGGTGCAAATGGAGACATTTAATGACTGGCTTTTATTCTACAGGGCATTTCGGAGAAAGGATTGCAATTGTGATTTTATTTTTCTGGCCAGATTGCCCATCCATACGTTGTAATATATTATAATTTTGTAACAATTTAACTACATAAATATTTTGTTTTGTGACTCCCTTTATTACATTAGCTCTGATCCGATATAAGACTTACGTGTTTTACTCACCTTTACATCTCATCAGCAACGTATTTCAGACCAAGCAGTCAACATGTGGGAGATTTCAAAATTATTTTTTGATATTTGATCGTTCCTCACCATAATAACAAGACTCAATTAAACATAAATACCAGTACAGGTTAACATTTTGGACGTCAGTCTTGGGCCTAATTGTTTTCGACTTTGTTTCTGAGAAACCTTTTGTTTCTGTCAGTTTGGTTTGGAGGATGGCTATAAATACTGTGATATATTTAGATACCACTGTGGAGATGAATCAGAGCTGTGACAAATTCAAAATGCTTCATTGTGGCAATTTGGAATAAACCACTGCACCGCAGACACTGAAGTCAGCCACAAGTGATTCAGTGGACTGAACTTATTTCCATCCGTCCACAAAGCATTGTCTGTAGCTTCAGCTCATTGTTAGCTGTGCATGCATCAGAAGTAGCTAATGACCCGTTGCTTCTTGTCGAAATGCTTGGACTTTTCTTGGACTATGACACAGAGGCTTTGACATTTTGACAAACCAGACCTTGGAAGTGCTTTGACTTCAGTCACCTAGCAGTGTCTGTAAGTGATGCAGACTTTTACTGAAATGATAAAAGTCTTCTACCGAATAAATAATCCTTAAGGAGGAACACATCAAAGTCTGCTCACAGGTCTTGGGGAGTACTACTCTATATGTGAAAACATTTGAACAGCGACTTTTGTGGCCTCAGAGGGAGCTGCGCGAAGCCTCATAAACTGCCTCAAGTGATGTCCTGAATCTCCGGCCAAACTGTGAGCGTCGAGTTGCATTGCGGGCGACGTAGGCGCCAGGTTTTGACTAAGAGAAGGAATGCGTGGAATAAAATAATTCTCGGTTCTGCTGCGTCGATTTTGATGGTTGTGTCTCTCGCGAGTGCGAAGCTTAATCGGTGCGCTGTGACTTTTTTTTGTACATTTTGAGAAGGTGCCAGTATCCGACTGTCATTCGACATGATGTATGCGCATGTGATAAAATCAGGCACCGTAGCACTTGACCTCCATCAGGAGAGGAATTTTCCCAAATCAAGGCGTTTTACTACTTTCAGACTGAGAGAAGGTGAAGTGCGGAGAAAACAGATGAGCTCCTCTCCGGGAGAAAATAAAAGCTCTTCGACAAGATGGCCGGCACCATCAACTCCGCTGGAGGTCGTGAGACCTAGATCACAACCTGCCAAGTAGACAACCAGGCCTGTCTAAGCAGCGCAGGCCAACAGCGTCGATGCCTTGTCAATCACAGTATCTCTGCTCCGAACGAAAGGAGTTGCCAGCTGAGTCATACTGAACATGGCTCAGCTATCCTGTTACGTATTAGTTACAGCAATTTGTCTCTGCTTCGCTGACAGAGTGAGAGACGGAAAAGAGAAAGAGAAAGACAAACGGTGAGTGATGGCTGTTAGATCGCTATGCATGACAAGCCTCATTCCAACAAAATTCTGACACATAGAGATAATGATTCACACACGTGCGGCGCGTACAAGCCCACACACGGCAAACAATACGCACACACATAGATAAACGCACACACACACACACACGGACCAGACAAAGCGGCCTTTGTTGACTACTGGCGGCCTCTCTGTCATTGCTTACTGAATGTAAAAAACACACAGCGTCTCGAGTGTGTGTATACGTATGCGTAACGTCTCTGTCAGCGTTAACCCTTTCGCCCACTTAGCGAGAGTCGCGAGGGTGCGCGATGATGCGTCAGCGTTGACACAGTCGACCTCCCATATAAGTCACTTCCTGCCCGGCTAATCGTGCACATTTGTGTGTTTGAGGCCGCTTGTGTGTGTCAGGGCGGGTGTGTGCAGGTGCGTGCAGGTGTGTACCTCGGAGGTGATGGAAGGGAGCAACTCATTGATCCTTTAATATCCGGCCCGGGGCGAGGAGAGGGAGCCAGAGAGCTGCAGAGCACGTGGGAAAAAAGCGTAGTCGAGAGCAATAAAGCCAAACAAGAAAGGAGAGAGAAGATAACAGGTGAGGACGCGATAAAAGAGTGGGCGCACGAGGACAAGGGGCGTGCAAAAAAACGATAAGAGGCAGAGGCGGCATTGAAACAGACACAACAAGAGAGCCGGGGCGGTTGGTGGGATTATGAGGGGTGTGTTTGTACCTGTGTGTTTGTGCTCATGTAAATCCCTCAATGCCACAGGTCAGAGGGATGTGTTTTTTTTTTTTTTCGGGGGGAAGAGGAGCTCCGTGAGATAGTGTGACGAGAAAAGAAAGGCAAAGTGGGAGGAGGGATGATGCAGAGGGAGGTGGGAAGAGGGATGAGAGATGAAAGGAAAAAAGAGAGATCGTAAATTTTCACCAGGACAGACAAATAAAAACTCTCTCATACCCCCGCCTCGCTCGCTCCACTTTCTGTCGCGAATGTGAGCCGGCCTTTGTTTTCCAGAAAACGCCCCGACCCCAAACTCCTCTCCCCTTGTGCCAATCACCCGAAACCATCCCTATAAAACTGAAACCATTGCAAACAAAAATCCCATATGCATTTCTTTTTTGTCTCTCCTCCCAGCGGGCTCCCAAATGACCAATAACACCACGCTCTGTACAAAAAGCCAGTATTTATTCTCTCTCGAGTTACCATACAGTATTTTCACACAGGAGAAAAATAAATAAACATCTTGTTCAATAAATATTATCGAGATATGATCCGTAACCGTTCGCCACATCGTCCAAGGCACATTGCAAAGACATAACAACATGTTTATTTTGAAGAAGGAAACGAAGCCATCTGTAAGTTGCCATGGGAAACGTCTTGATCTCGTGTTATACAAGGCACAGGAAAATAGAACTTAAAGGAACAGTTCGACATTTTGGAATTGGCTTGTTTTCTTTCTGAGAGTTAGATGCAGTCTGTTCGGCATAAAACCGGAGCCAGAGGACAGTTACGTTAGCTTGGCGTAAACACTGTAACTGGATAAAGCGAGGCGTTAAATGAAGTCCAGCTGTAGATACTGTTTGATTTGTTGCTAAAGTTCAAGAGGGCGAAGTTTTATCCAATATGAGCCTTTTCCAAAAAAGAGAGAGTAGAGTTACGGTGTGTAGCAGACTGGGATGGACAGTGAATGACAACCCCCTCACCGCTGAAGAATTTGGGTTTAATTTCTCTCTGCTCTCTCTCTCTTGTTATTAACCTAAATGAACTGAAACCTGCGCTGAGCTCAGCGCATAGTTGGCGACAAGAAAAAGAGGATCACGCTGGCCAGAACACCCAGTCGAGTGAACGACACTGCGGGGAACGGCGGCGGCGGAGAGTGAGTTGAGCTCATTGTAGTTCGGGGGCCAGCATCCGTCTCTTGTCGTTGCCAATCAACACATTCAGTCGTATGTTGTGGCCTGTTTGTGGCCGCAGCCCCGTCGACGAAAGCGGATATTTTTTGAAGGGAAGTCGGGCCAATCTCCAGCCTTGTTCGTGGCCACCAAAAGAGGTATTTTAATCCAAACCATGATGTTTTCCTAACCCTAACCAAGTGGTTTTTGTGTCTAAAACTAAACTGAGCATAAGCACAGCATTATCACGAGAGAGAAATACAAAATTATAGAAATAGAAATTGTAGGAAGGAAAGTTGTAAGTGATCCGTGGTTTTGCAGAAATATGCTGTCATAAAATGTATTTGTAATTATTTTTCACTTTATGAAAAGGACAAACCACCTCAAGCAAGCACATTTCTGCAAAACCACGGATAAGTTAAAGATCTACTCTTCTTTATGTTCCGATTTTTTATTTGTTCAGGCTCAATTTTCTATTTCTCTCTCGACATAACGCTGTGCTTATGCTCTGCTTAGGTTTAGGTAAAAAAAACACTTGGTTAGGGTTCGGAAAATGTTGTGGTTTGGCTTAAAATACCTGTTTCGGTCGCCACAAAAGCACCTGGAGAGGGTTTGGCTCCCCTATGCTACGCTAACTGTCTGCTGGTGCAGATGTTCTCGTCTTACTCTCAGCAAGAAAGCAAATAAGCTTTTTTCCCCAAAATGTGGAACTGTTTCTTTATTCACAGATCACACAGCTGTTGTGTTGTGTAGGAAAATTATTCTATTCTAAGAAAGACTGCGTTAAATATTTCTTGCTACGGAGTGAAGTCGTTAAAAAGTGGTACAAATGAACGAGCACTGAATGAAAAGCAGCATAGAAGTGATGTTAAGGCACTGAATACCACGATGATTGTGTGTGTGTGTGTGTGTGTGTGTGTGTGTGTGTGTGTGTGTGTGTGTGTGTGTGGACCGTATGTGTAGCGCTGTTGTAGAGTTACTGTAACTGACCGACCCACTTCTGATCACTCAGCGATACCCCGTCTGCCCGTTATTTCCAGTGCTCATCGCCCTGACTCACGCCTCCTCCCCTCTTCCTTTCCTTTCTGCCACTTCCTCTCCTCCTCTTCACCCCTCCGGTCATTTCCTCCTCTCCTTTTGTCTTTTCCCTTCTTTCCTTTTCGAGAAGATGTGAATGTTTGCTGATTCACGCATCTGGGGTCACTGAATCAGCGTTCTTTCTCAATGGCTGCTCTGTCCGTCTCCCTGCCTGTCAGTCAGTCAACCCCCATGGTTGTGTGTGTGTGTGTGTGTGTGTGTGTGTGTGTGTCTAACCACCTACAGTGAGTGGTATTTCTGTGTGTCTATGAGCCGTGAAGTCCGGTAACTCAGCCCAGCCTCAGTGTGTCTCGCTGAATGAGCTGCTATGTGCATTAGGCGGGTGACAGTGCTGGTAATGTGTTGGCTTTGTGTGTGTTATATTCCATTAGCACTTCTGGTGACCTGCCAAGCACTCCTTCATTCAGTTATTCCAGTACGGTATGAATGAAACGCGCTAAGCATGAATGTGTTTTTTGTGCTTTTCATCTTGTTCCCGCTCAGATTTTGTGCAAATAATAGATTTCCGATACGTGGCGTCCGAGCGTGCGTGCCGTCTCAGCCTCGGAGCCTCTTCTTCAGGCGGTTGAAGTCCTTCGCCGATCGCCACAGCCAGCTCTGCAGCTCTCGCAATATCCAAAAGCCCTCCACCTTCCTGGCGAAGTCGTTCATCGTCGGCCGCACCGACAGCAGCGAAGAGGACGAGGAGGAGGCGGAGGACAGGAGCGGGGTCAGGGGTGGGGAAAGGAGGGAGGTGCCCCTTTGTAAAGACAGAGGCACGCGCTGGGAGAGGAGGGTGTGCTCCTCACCTGCCCCGAACTGGTAGAGGAGGGAGAGGGTGGACAGGGGAGGTTGGAGGGTGGGGGAGAGGAGGGAGCGAGGAGGCCGACGTTGATGGTGGGAGGTGGAGGAGGAGGAGGTTGTCTCTACGATGAACCCGTCTTCTTTTCTGAGTGTGTCTGGGTGGTACGAGTTCAGGTTGTAGCTGTACTCGTTGGTTTGGAGGGTCGGTTGTCGAAGGGAGATGGAGCCATCTGGGGCCGGGTACGACACCACCACCCTGGTTTCGGGCTGCCTCTCCTTCTCCTCTCCGTCCTCGTCGATACTCAGCAACTTTCTCCTCGTCCCCCATGTCTCCGCCCCTCCGTCTCGCTCCATCTCCTCCTCTCCGTCCTCATCTTCGGTCCATTTCCCGCTCTCGGGCTCTGCCCTCCTCGCTCTCCTCCCTCTTTCTCCTCGTCCCTTCTCCCTCGTTCTGCCAGTCCTTCCTCCAGCTGCGGTCGCCTCCACTCTCCTCCTCTCTTTCCCTCTCCGTTTTTCCACCAGGTCTACATCGACACCGTCCTCCCTCTCTCCTCTGGCCAGCCTCGTCTCACTTCTTCTTTGGTTGTTGCGCTGGCCGCTGACTCTGGACCTGTAAAGGCTCTGACTCATCAGTGGAGCTGGTCTATTGCCCCCTGCCCCCCTCTGAGGGAACTGCAGCTCTCCGGCGCTGCCTATCATGTCTGCAGACTGAGGAGGAAGTGCGTAACCGAGGGTGGTCATCAGGGCGGATATGGAGCCCAGCAGCCCATCCAGGCCTGTGCAGAAGTGCAGCAGGGAGGTTTTGAGGGAGGGGCAGAGGGTGGAGCGGGCCAACTCCCTGACGGCTGCCAGCAGGACGGAGTAGGCCTTCTGGTTCTGTGCGAGCCGAGCCTGGTTCTCCAGGCCGTGCCACAGCTCCAGGCGGGTGGCGGCGCTGGGCAGGGACAGAGCCGTACTGTTGGGTCGTGGAGGGGAGAAGTCTTTCTCGTTGAATGGAGGGCCGAGGTAGGTCAGCTGGAGGAGAAGAAAGGACGAGAAGGGTTAATTACTTACTAGTCTGTGCCATCATTCATCATCACAGAGCCTCAGTGAGGATTGTCGGGCCAAGAAACAGTGAACAGATAATCAGATTTCAGTTTAGAAAGTTCATCTAACCCACTTTGTTTGGAAGTTAACCTGAAAGTCGTGTCATGTCCTGTCATGTCATATCTGTAGTAATCCGTTAGTACACAGGAAAACAAACATCAGGTCAAAGTTACCAGGAATCAGGAAGTCAATCTCCGAAATGTCACGGGTGTTCACAAGAAAGACGTTGCAGCTTGGCTGTGTTTTCTCCTCCGACTTAGTCTGATCTGTCCCGACTGCTCCTAACTCTCTGCAAGACCTCTAATAAGTGTATTTGCTCAAAATTTCAAACTGATTCTTTGAACCTGCGATAGATGATTTATTTTGGCCACCAATGTAGAAACAAGTCCTAAAAACAACATTGATATATTTATATTAGAGTTTTACTCGGGCTGAATTTATCAGTCTGAACCCAACCGAGTCCAAGAGAAGCTTTAACCGAGCCTGAAGACCTACTACTGATTTGACTGAACCGGACCTGAACCTGTATCCACCTATGGAGCAACATATTATTTGTTTGGAGTTGTGTTTCTGTCCACCTGCTGAATGTAAGCCTGATATTCAATCTGTTTTAGCTCTGTTTTTGGTCTCCACCATCTCCTGGGGGAAATATCCGTCTCTTCAGCTGCTATAAGCTCCACTATGTGTGTCTGCTATATAGTGTGGAGCAGGTTGTATACTGTGGGGGTTTTTTTTACGTTTTTTTTCTCCAAAATTGACACTATAAGAGCTGTGAGAGAGAACAGAAACAGTAGAGTCGTGGGCCAGAAGGCTAAACAACAAGCTGAAACTCACTATAAAGCTCCGTAAAGCTCTTAGTATAAAAAATATTGAATGCGTGCTTTAATAGGAACATTTGGAGCAGTGTTTCAAACCGTGATTAGCTTTTCTTTCTTATCGTCACACACAGAAGGACTCACATATATGTCTTTGATTTCCTTGAGCTGGTACTCCAGGTATTTGGTCAGCTCGTACGTGCTCTCTATCGAGCTCCTCTCACTGGCCAGGCTGTGTGAGGTATCCAGTGCCGTTGCCATGGCAGCAGCCAATAGCAAGAAGAGCTGGTGCTGATGGACTGTGGAGAAATTGGAAAAAAAAAAAAAAAAGAAACGAAAGAGCGATTAATATCCAGGCAAAGACATAGTGAGACGTTACTTTAATGACACTCACATCACGGGTGTCCGAGTGATAATTAACACGCTCGGCAGAGGTATTTGTAATCATAACAGCGAGGTGTAATTCATCTCAAGCCGTTATTTTCACAGACATTTTGTGATTATTTGACTTGGATGCCGGGTTTTTTAATGAATTTGATGATTTGAGAGCTCAACGGACAAAAATGACCCCCGAGCAACAGTTTCCAGTCGCGGCACCATCGAATTGTTTATATGATTTTTTTTTTTTTTTTTACAATATTCTGGTTTATTTCTTTGTCTCTATGGCGATGGCCTCGTGTGTTTACATATTGCCAGGTCGGAGTCATCTGACACTGCCAATAAAGCTTTTTCCGTTTCCAATCTAATTTTAGAGGTTTCTGACTGTCGGAGGTTTACTCTGGCTTCAAATAAAACCTCTGTTAATAGCCTCAGACAGTCAGACAAATGGCCCCCGTGTTCAATGCACCAGCCACACACACACACACACACACTCACTGCACACACACACACACACACGTTCATTCCTGACTGATATCCCCAAAAACAAAGACATGTGGCTTTCTTTACAGTCACCAGCATTAATGTGTTTGTATCAGTTGTATGTTTGCTGTGGACCTCGTGTTTATGTTTCCGAGTGTTTGTGTGAGTGTTTGCGAGACTGTTTGCAGACGTAATCCTATATGCGGATTAAATTCGCATCCCCGGGAGTGTATACAATGATTTCGAGTCTGTGTGTGTTTGTGTGTTAGCGTGTGCGAGAGGGACAGAGGGGGAGGCTGTAAGATTGGAAAACCTCTTAGTGCCCCTGTTTCTGGTTTCAAACAGAGAAAATTGGAGCTGAAAGGTGGCTTTCAGCGTAAAGGGACTTGATGTGAGTCCACCTCTCTTTGTCCCGTTCGCTTTCGAGCTCTCTGCCTCTTCGCTTTCTTACTCTCCCTCAACACTTCCGCTGCCCTTTCAGCTCGAGCATGACACACATTTCTTTGACGCCGTCTCTGCTCTCCGTCATCCCTTTTCCGTCCTCTCCCATCATCCTGACGCTCGGACGGTAGGCAGTGATTCATGCTTGCAATGATGGGTAAAACGGGCTGCTGTTCAAAAAGGTGTGAAATATAGGTTGCACAATGTGTGTGACCCCATCCGGATTTTGTCTTTCTCTGACTCACCTCGTGGGCCTCCCGTTGCTTCAACAATTTAAAGCCTTTCTCCTCCGAAACTAGTCACCCTGCCCTCAAACTCTCCTTTCTTCCTCATGTCCCCTCCCACTTTTCCTCCTCTTCTCCTCTCGGCGCTCTTATCTCTTCTCTGCCTCGGGGCCAAAATAACAGCAGCCAATTAACCCCGATTAGCTCCCCTGCTCTCCCTCTATTGCCCCCGTTTTTCTTCTTTTTCTTTCATC
This sequence comes from Lagodon rhomboides, assembly GCA_039737535.1. NCBI lineage: Eukaryota > Metazoa > Chordata > Actinopteri > Spariformes > Sparidae > Lagodon > Lagodon rhomboides. Next base: position 10,522,750 of record CM077794.1, on the reverse strand, counting down.
TATCCGTCACGACGGGGCCCCACAGGCGGAGAAAGAGGTTTTAAGTGAGTGGCTTCAACACTCGATAAACATTTACGCTCGACACGTTTTCAGCGGTTCTAAGAAAACAAGTTCTGACCTAAAACAGTCAACACCTTTTTCCTCTGACTCAACCGCTTACATCTGACGTATTGGTATGCACTCCCAAAAAGGGTTGGGCAGAAACTTAATGATGTTAATTCACTGTCTGCTGTGTCACGCAAATAATAAAAAAGAAACGTGTGGTAATTACAGTAAGCAAGAAATTCTGTGCTCATTTACTCAAGTAGTGTATTTAAGTACAATTTTAAGGTTTCTTTCTTTCTAAGGTATTTTTCTTGAGTATTTCCATTTTCTGCTACTTTATATTTTCACCTTGCGTTGTGGAGGCAAATATTAAACTTTTTCCTCCATTACATTTATTTGCTAACTTTATTTTCTTGGGATCCAAAGATGAATTCATTCATTGTGGGATTTACACTGAACTCTAAGCTGAACTCAGTCCCCCACAATCCTCCAGGTCTCCACACCTAGGTGCGAAGACTGCCCAGGGACCGAGCTTCGAGCTACCAGTGGTCTTTGGGACACCCTGACCAGGCTAACAAAACCCCAGCTCTCTCTTTGCTCTCGGTCTCTTTGGATCCGAGTCCTGGGCTCAACAACCCACAGAACTTAGAACAGCGACGCGAGGTCCTGCCCAGAACCCGAAGTCAGTCAGCACCAGCAGCTGTGACACAAACGCTTGCCAGCTGTCTTCACAAGCAAGAGGAACACAAGTGAGCTGGATCATCACCAAAGTAGTGTATTTAAAAAAAAGTATTTATTTGTTTTTGGCAATCAGATTTAAAAAAGTAAATAAAATCAGAAAAATGCTGTTGATTGGATCAGACAGTCAAGCGATCCAACATGTAACTATATGAATAATTTACTTGTACGTCTACTAATGATACATTTAATATCAGACACTTTAAGACTTTCACTCAAGTACTATTCGTATGAGTTACCAAAGTAATATTTTTACACTTTTGCTCTAGTATGACTTTTGCTGTACTTTTTATAACACTTATTTACACATCATAGAAGAAATATCCAGTAGAGAAATGAAGAATAAATCGTTATAATTGATAGTATTTTTTGTCTTCTTTAACCTTTACCAAAGCACGTGAAGTAATCATAAAGAAAACAAATCATCAGGACACCCTGACAAGTCGGGTTAATCTCTATGATTACATTACACATTGTAATGATGACATGGTAACAACGAGCAACCGTGATGACATATATCTTGAAAGTATACCTACTGTGCATCCAAACCAGCTGAACAAGCTCAAGCTCACTGAAGAGGTTGAGTTTAAATCCCCTGATTTGATTTCTAGTCAAACCATCTTATTACACCTTTAATATGAGACACAACCACGCAGAGAGGAGCATGTTAGTGAGATAAATGGAACTTGTTTATAGACTTTTTAAGAGCAATAAACTCCTTGGATTCAGTGTTTTCTATTACTTATTTTGGAGGGTTAGAAATGTTTTCCATCCGAGTTTCATGGACAAAACCTGAGCAAACAACGCCCCGGCTGCCTGATTTAAAAACCGCCTCCTTCATAGCTCGTAACTCTTCCACTACCTGTTGACCCCGAGTAGTCGGCTACATCAAAGCCTCCTCCCAGACTATTATCTAAAACACTGCGGTTGGGCCGGGCCAACTCCCACATGCTCGCACACACACCTTGAAATCAGTCAACTAGGACAGCCCCCGTCAGCCAAGCCTCCTCCGATCCCCTCAAACCGCAAAAGCCTCATCACCTGTCAGAAGCAATAAGCATCTTTCAGCGACAACTGAACATTTGGAGCTCATCAAGCCACCGGCTCCTCCCTCCAAGCATCCTCCATTAGCATCAAAACACCCCGAAATCAACACGACATCGTTGACTCTCAGAGTAAACAGCCCTGGAGGGAAAGGACACACAGTGTGCGTAAAGAGGTCGCGTTCGGGAGGGATAAACAGGTACTAAAACAAAAAGGGGAAAGAAAATTCTCCCTGGCAAAAATCAGCCCGAACGGTTCCAAACCGTTTCCTTTTGTCTGCAGCCACATGCTCGGAGATGATTGCCAGACGTGAAAGCCTCTTGTTGTTGTGATTGAGGGCTGACATGTCTTAAAGCATCCTGCGCTGTGGCTTGAAACAACCGCTCTTTTGTACGAGTAAACTGAGATAACTGAAACCCGGAGCTGTGTTGTTGTTACATCGTACTATATTGAGTAACTGCACTGTAGTCGGCATGCAGCCTGACTTCAAGGAGAGCCCTGCAGGCTCGGGGCTGTGTACCTGGCAGTGGAAGCACACTCCTCAGGGCAGGGTTGAAACCAGAACATTCTCCGTGGGAGGATTGCATTACGGCAACACAGGGGTTCCCTACAACGGCCGACCGTGACCTGCCTCTGCGCACTCGTGTGTGTGTGACTCTCTACACATACCTATTAGGTTTACGCACACGCACGCACAGGGGAGCTCCATTATTCTCAACAGATCATATTTTTTATCTATGGCGTGTTCGCTGTAAAGTCAGATCTGGCACTCTGGGGTCTGGCTGCCATCTGCATTACAGAGAGCAGCGCGAGGATCAGGCGCCAGAGCTCCTGAGCTCCACTCAGGTCCGAATTAAACATCGGGGTCGGGGTTCAGGGTTCAGAGTTGAATTTCAGGGCGCGAGGTTGTGTCTAGGGGCCTTGTAACACACTTGACATTTTACACTCCAGACGGTGTTTTGGTAAACCAGTGACCCAGCGTTTGTGGGTGTCGTACTAGTATTTCATCTTTCCCAACATGCACCACCATTTGAGGTTTTAAACAAGCACTTAAACAGAATTTGGTATTGTGGGAAAACCATGTGCAAGTTAATCTCTCCAGTCTGGTCCAGGAAAAACTCGCTCCAGTGCCAAAGGAGGTTGCCCTCCATCACTCTAACCACTTGAAAGAGGTCTTCAACAGAGAGGAAACATCAGTATGTAGAAGATGTTATGAATCTGGCCCGAATAAGATGTTTATCGTTTCCAGCGCAGCTTTGATTAGGATGACTGCAGTGTATTGTCGTGGCATATTTTTGGTGAGCAAAAGTCGTAAAGCTCTGACAAGATTTAGCGTTAATCAAAGCTTGCAGTCAGATTTGGGGAAAAAGCTTAAAACATCCGCGGTACAAAATCAACAAGCTGCAGGCTACGTCCCCTGGCTCGAGCCACTGTGCGGAGGGCCTCTGCTACACCCGCAGCACAATATTAAACAACATTAGGGACAAAGGGACTGAAGTATCCTGCTGTGGTCCCTCGAGTGGAGTCTGATATTATATATGTGTGGTGAGTGATGAGCGGAGGTCGAGTGTCATCCACAGGCCATCAAATATTGACGATTTGGATTGGCGTCCAACCTGAACTGCCAACCTTATGCGTCCGTATTTTGTTGCTTTAAGATCTAATCGTTCCCATCGACCTCCTACAATGGCTGAAACTGTAGGACAGAGACATCAGGAATTTCTGACAGCTGTCAAGAACAACAGACGTCATCAAACGGTTGGAAAAACTGCCGCAAAGCAGTTACATCTAAATAAAATCTTATATTATTAACAATAAATTAATTGATCGTTTTGAATAAAATGACTCTGTATGTAGTTTCATTTGTTTGCAAACTAATTTAGTTAGTTAATTTAGGCTCATTAAATGCTGTGACATGACGGTAAAATTGGCCGTTTTTCTTTTTTTCCTGTTCTGCAGAACTCAAGGTCCACTCAATAGCTTTTTCCAGAATTTTTAATCACATCCCACAGTCTTCTTCTGAAGTTCTGCAGTAGGGTTGTAGCATTATATCCTTTTCAATGTTTTCCGTGATATGAAAATTGACGATTATCATAAGCTACCGTGTACATTTACTTATCTGTGGTACTGGATTCCACTGTTTTAGTCTCATTAAAAATACACATTTTTCTTTAGTTTATATCAAGATTTATGTCTTCTAGGACATAATATTTTGTGAAATTATAAAAAGTGTTTGTTCAACCAAAAAACCCTGTGTTTTCTTCACATCAGTATAACGGATAATAACAGCAGTAATTGTGTAATACTGTGATACAGTGAAACCATGATATTTTGCAGCCGTATTCTGCACTTATCACTCGTGCTGACACTTGAGGAACTTCCAACTGATGAAGAATATCGTAGGATATGCTTGTAAAATAAATTCAAACTCAGAAATGTTTAAATTTCTACACCAATAATTTCAACACCAATTCTTTAAACCTTTTGTGGCTCCAGAGGAAGCTGCACGAAATCTGATAGATTGCCTCCAGTGATGTCACTGAGTGGGTAAAGTTGCATTGTGGGTAATGTTCTAAAAAGGAAGACGAAGTTGATATCTCTGGTTCTGCTGTATCAGTTTTGATCATTTGTTTATAAATTGTCCATAATTAGTCCAGGTGAGGTGCCATGAGTGGACTGCATTATCAAAACGTGTTGCCTACATTACCCACAATGCACTTGTGCCACTGAGTGACAACACTGAAGGCAGTTTATCAGATTTTATGCAGCTTCCTCTGGAGCCACAAAGGCTCAATACTACTTTTTTTCTCCACATGTGCAGCAGTGCTCCCCAAGACCTTTATACAAACTTTAACGTGTACAACTGGCGGAGTTACCCTTCAAGTCAGTTTGTCATTCATTACCACGAACAGTCTGAAGCCAGTGAATGTGATGACGGTGATTAGCCATGACACGCTGAGTTATTTTTAACCGTCAAATTCCTCTTGAGCTCTGTTTACTGTGTGTTTTGTCTCTTTAAGTCAAAATAAATTACCCTTAAAACACGAGTTTAGAGAGGTGGTGAGAGAGTCTGTTACCATAACTGTAAGAAATAAAGATCAAGAAATTACACTTAATGAATTGTGAAAAGGCAACCAGATGAAACTGATAAACAACAGATACACATGCCTGACATCTGCGCCGGATTATTAACAACACAATATCGATACCTCGTTTTTTTTTAAATATCGTGCTTATCGTCAACATGTTTATATCGGGACGCTCCAACGTCTCAACTGTCACTTTCCTCTCGCAGGATGTGCTTCGATTCCTCTGACTCATCGTGCATTTTTGTTGTCATCTCACTCATGTGTCAGAGACAGAGCTGCAGGCTCATTGTGGCTTTGTTGACAGAGGAGACCTATCGGAGCCAAACTCAGAGGAGATGTTTGTATCTCGCATAGTTTTTTAATTATTCCGCTGTGCCGTACCTGCTGGCAATTTCGCCTTCTGTCATAACACTTAAGCATAAACACACCTGTGCAGGATGCCTGGGGGGCGAATAAACACACATTAACAGACTGATGTGAGAGGACAGAGCCGCGGCGGAGGTGGACGGAGGCGTTGAGCTGCCGGTGAGGTGAGTTGGTGGGGGGGTTTGACAGTCGGGGGGTCGGGGTCGGTGTTGTGTGTCTGTGTACAGTTAAAGGCCAGATTTATGTACAATCTGCACTCAATCAAATGCACATTCCTCCCCTAACTCAACACACACAAAAACACAAAACGTGCACACACACGAATCCAGATTGTGCACTGGAGCGTAGACCCACGTATGCACTGACTTTATACTGAATAAATACATATAAACAAACCATTGTGTACTCAAGCGCACGCACACACACACACACACACACACTTTTCCCCCATCACTTGTCCCATGAGATTCCTCCCTCTGGAGTTTGTTCAGACTGGATTTCAAATTGATCCTCTTGGCACTGGACACACACACACTGGGGTTGCCAAACAACATCAATGACCCCAAAACAAAGGCGAAAGAAAACACACATTTAAAAAAAAAAAAGAAACCCAATAAAAATTATGTTTATGCCCAGAAAGTCTCTGTGCAACTCGTAAACTCCGCGTCCCCTGTCTCCCTCTTCACCTTATAAGCCAATCCATCCACATGTCTTTTTTTATTTTAATCTGTGGATTCCAGTCGCTCCATGCTTTATCGCCATGTTTGGTTTCAATTTCTTTGTCGCTTCATCTGTCCCCCCGCTCTCCCTAAATCTTCCTGAAACATCAAACTTCCACTTTAAAGCCCCCTTCCTTTTTTCTCCCTAATTACCGCTCCCCTCTCTTCCTTTCGTTAATTGGCTCCACTCGTTCCCTCCATCGACGTCTTTCATTCCCCTCCTTCGTCTTTTTTCAGACCTTCGGTTTTTAATTTACGTCTTAACACCACCCCCCTGCCCTCCTCCTCCTCCTCCCTCGCCGCCGCCGCCCTCACCCCTGGCTACTCCCCATCTCCACCTCCTCGTTTTGTCTTAAAAAAATACCTAAAAGGAGAATCGGACGAGAGCGCGCCGCCGAATTTCAGTCAGGCTTTAAGAAAAAGGAGGAAAACAGCGGTGGAAAGTATTTCATACGGCGGCGATAGTTCGGAGTACTTTTCAGCAGCTGAAACAATTAATCAGCTAATAGTTCAACCATTCTGATCATGAATCAGTTGTTTATGACATTTTCCGGGCAAAAATTGAAAATATTCTCTAGTTCAAACGTGGGGACCTGCTTCTGCTTCTTTGCCTTAATATATAACCTTCACTTGGAAGTCACGTCGAGATTAAAATCTCCTTTAAAAGTGAGTCCTAGCCGAGACAAAACAGCAGCATGAAGGGCAAATCAAATCACAACAGCAGCAGCAAGTACGAAAAATACATTTCACGATACACTGACTAGACAAAGCAACAATATTTCAGGCATATGTAAAGCAGCTGCAGCTGGCAGTGACCACTTCCATTATTCTGCAATTAAATGTATTTAAAGATACAAGCGTCTCGAGTTTAAGCCTGGCCCGCAGATCATCCCCAGGACCAGAGCGGAACCGGCTCGTTTTACCAGCCTCAGATCTGGCAGAAGGTTTGAGCTGAAGCCGTTTGTGCGACCTGAGATTATGACTGAAAAACGTCCGTTTTAATTTACCAAACATAATCTTGTCGATTAAGATGTACCAGTGTTGTATCCTATGGAAATTAAGGGCTGACCTACACACACTTTGATAGTAAACAGGATATTTTTTGGCTTTTGGACTTTTCACTACTTTCTGACGCTCTCGACCAAAAACTTTGAAGAAAGTTGCAGCCTGAAAGATTTTGTTCTAAATCTAGTAAATGGTTTAGTTAAATGCTTTATGCCGACTTTATCTACTTTAGGTGCCTTACTTATGGTCAGATCTTTATTTAATGACTGTATTCATATGTTTTCTATTCGTTTTGTGGCTAAGTGAGCTCCTGAGCTCCACTAATGTCCCGTTCGAGTGCGTGTCGATTTGTGTCGCTGTGACGGTGAGTTTAACACACGTCGTCTGCTGCGAGCTTTCTGACTTATCGGTATTTGTGACTGGGCGTGACTGACTAAAGTTATGCACTTATCAATCTGTTTGAGTATCTCTATAAATGCCACTTTGTACTTCAACTCCGGTACAATTCAAAAAGGTAAATATTGTACTTTTTGACTCCACTGCATTTAGACAGAGAACTTGAGACACATTGTTATGCAGCTATTTAAATAGCAAAAAGTATCTAATAACCACCACAACATGAAGATGCTTTAAAGGAATTTAGCCGATGATATTTCCTGTTGTCTTTCCCTCAACCGTGCAACGTTTGTCCTGCCAGGTCAAAATTGACCCGGTTTGGGTTTGACTGTTTATAAAAACACAAGTGATAAATTATCCCTCAATTCTCTGTTACATCTTTTAGCCAAGCTCGGGTTATTAGTTCACACTTCCTCATGGAACCATCCGTGTTAATTTTAGGGTAATCAGATGAGAGAAAGCCATATTTCTAATGTGAAAAATTTGACCCGAGGACGACTGGAGGGTAAAGTTTTGATTGCAGGACGCTCGCAGGAGTATCGGTACGACTACGATAATGTCTCTGAATCTGTGTCTGTGAGCGAGGGAAGATATTTCGGGGGTCTTGTAGGATAGAGACAGAGGGGAGGAGGAGGAGACGGAGGAAGAGAGGATTTGAAAGGAAGGAGGGAGAGGAAAAGGAGAGAGCGAGGAGGGAGCCGGTGAGGGAGAGTTTTCTGAAGCGAGGGGCCATGTTAATTTGGGAAAAATGTAAACAGCATGTGTAACTGTTCAAAGCGTGACCGACTCATTTTATATCATTCCCCCCCTTCCTCCTCTCTCTCTCCCTCTCTTCCCCTCTGGGTGCTGCTAACTTCTGTCAATCGGGAATCTGCAGTGCATTAACCCCTCTGCCGCCAGTTCCTCTCCCCTTCTCCCTCCCTCTATTTACTTTTATCCGTCCCTACCTCTCTTTGCTCCCTCTCACCCCCGCCACCTCCTCACCCCTCCACACATCCTCCTGACATCCGTGTATATACCGTGAAGAATCGAGGATGGCGCTGAGCGAATCAAAAGATGTGAAAGGTTCAGCTCTTTCCTCTCTTTTCTCTCCCTTCCGTTGTTTCCTCCTGTCGGGCCGGTCGGCGTGTTTGAGCTCACTGGTCCAACACACACACACGCTTTTATCTGAAACACACCGACACTAATTCAACCCTCGCAGCAATAACAGGCCTCGTCTGTGTGTGTGTGTGTGTGTGTGTGTGTGTGTTAGACAGAGAGAAAGGAAGGGAGATGGGTGTTTTCAAAGGGAGGAAAAACATGGATTTGTGCATCTATGTGTGTGTGTTTACCTGTGGAGGTGTGTGTGTATGTGGGTGTGTGTGTGTGTGTGTGTGTGTGTGTGTGTCATCAACAGCTGAGCTTTGTGTTTATAAAATTTGAGTATCAGAGGAACCATCTGAACTCAGCTCTCTGTTTATTGCCCTTCTAAAGTTACACCAAATTTGCTGATGGCCGGACGGTTCGCGTGATGTGACCACCTAGACAGGCTGAGGAGGAGGAGGAGGAGGAGGAGGAGGAGGAGGAGGAGGAGGAGGAGGAGGGAGGGAGGATGGCAGGAGGAAGAAGAGGAGGAGGAGGAGGAGGGAGAGGAAGTTTTTTGTTCATCATTTCACCCCTCTTTCCCTCTTTCTTTCACCTCCCTTTTCCTTGCTTTCATAGACACGGAGCAGCAGCCGCACCAGTCGTCCCAGGGGGAAAAGTGTGTGTGTGTGTGTGTGTGTGTGTGTGTGTGTGTGTGTGTGTGTGTGTGTGTGTGTGTGTGTCCTCTCACACCCTGACTAACGTGAATCATGTACTTTCTCATATCGGTGACAGCTAACTAGACAGGGGCTTTAGCTGTCTCTGACCCCTGAAACCCCTGTCATTTTTTACTGTGAATAAGAGCCCATTCTCTCTCTCTCTCTCTCTCTCTCTCTCTCTCTCTCTCTCTCTCTCCCCCTCTAACACACACACACAAGTTTTCTTCCAGTCTGTTTTTTTTTTTACTCCTTCTCTCTCTCTTTTTGTGCTCCGTTAATCTCTAATCCCTCTCACATTGCCTTCACATTTCTTCGACTATCATAAAAACGCATAAGAAAATCTCTGAAACAAATAAAAGTTTCTTTTGCGTGTAATTGTTTTCTGCGTCTACTATCTCCTCGAAAAACCTTTGACGTTCGCCGAGAGCATCTGCTCTGTCTTCATAAATTTTCCAATGCGAGGAAAGGATTTACAACCTCCTTTCAACTAATTTGGGATGTTTAAAAAGCATGAATAAAAAAAAACATAAATTAAAGAATTTTAACAAGGTTTTAATTAAGTCTTCTTTCCAGTGTTATGACAATAATTGAATGTATTATAAGAGCATGTTTGTTATTAAATTCTCCTGTTTTAGGCCTATGCATAATTAAACCAAAAGTCAAAAAACAGAAAACATACTTCTAAATAGCATTTTCCCAGCTTATTACGGGATTTACAAGGAAAAAAATGTCACTAAATAAAAAGTATTTTCAGATTATTTTTTTAAAGCTCCATAAAAAGTTTTGGATGAATGCAGGCTACTTACCTCCGCAACACTTTTTCATTTTCTCCTTTTTATTCCGTTCAGAAGTTCCTCCACTGACACATTAGAGAGGTGAAATAAACTCGATAATAATGATGACGTCCTCTCACTCTCTCTCTCTCTCGCTCTCTCTTCTCTTTGAAAAAAAAAAAAACTTTTCATCAAGTGTCGGCTCAGTGTAATGTGCCCTCCGGATGATGACGGAGGAAGAAAAAAAAAAGCAGGTGATGTCGATGTGATCGTCCGACTTTGGAGGTATTGGCTGTGATCAGAGACAGTCTATCACATGTCAGAGGAGATGGAGCTGAAATATTGACGGTCCGCTGACTTGTGTGGTCTGTGTGACAGACTGAATGACGGCGGAGCCTTTATGTACCTCCTCCTCCTCCTCCTCCTTCTCCACTTCTTCTCCTTCTCCTCCCCTCCCTGTCTCTCTCCTGCTGTCGTTATCCTCCTCCTCGGGTGCTGGTGATTCACCGCGTTGACGCATCGCAGCTCGACTTGACAGAGCCGCTGAACCACGGGACTTGTCGCAACTCATTTCTCTCTCTCCCTCCTCGTCATCCTCCTGAACGTAATCTGACAGCAGCCGTTTGATCTTTAATCTGCTCCCCCCCTCTAACAAGGTGCGAGTCCGGCTGGATCAGTGGAGAGCCGGCCGGGACGATCCGCAAATCATCCGGAGAATCAAGAATTAAAATCTCCAGCTCTCTTTTATGTTGGCTATTAAATCATTATTTTTCCATTCCTCCACCTCTTATTAAATAATTTAAATTACTTTGGGGTTTTTTTTTTTACGCAAAAGAAGGCCCTAAATAATCTTAAAATGATTTAAAGACAAATAAAATAAAAAATAAAAAAATATGATGGAAGAAAAAACAACAAAAGAAAAGAGCTTAACGATATCAATTAAGATTCAGAAACGAAGTACGATGAATGTGGGATATTTCAGTCAGAGGCCTCCAATAAACTTGTAACATGAGTGATGAGTCCCTATAAGGTAATATTCCCGAGGATGAGGACAAGTGTTTGCCTGCTCCTCGCCGGGTCTTTCTTCTCCTTTCATTACCCGGGTCTTAGAGTTTTTTTTTTATTGACAGTGGGATTACAGTGATCTTCCTCTCTCACCTCCAGCTGTCACTCAGCATACCAACGGCAGCGCACACACATTTACGCACAGAGGCGCACTTGTTGGTCGTGCGCGCACAAGGTAGAGGTGCAATAATTGCTGATACTCAATTTGCTCTGGACCCGACCTACAAATAAATCCTCTGGAGTTGGGGCCTCTTGTTAAATTCTTCCATAATCGCTCAGATACCCTGACTCGTTTGTCTGAAACTCTCCTGAGGCCCCAAAAATCCAAGTTCACTTTGTTTTAGCTGGTTTTGTCCGATTTAAATTGATATTTTGTCTGACACGATAAGAGCCTCAAAATGGGTCCTGATTTAAAATATTGAGGCTCCATTCTGCTTATTAAACTTTTGCGCTTTTACTGTTTAGCCTATTGCATTTTCTTAAATGTATTTGTTAAATCAAATTACAGTTTGAATACTGAGACTCGGAGAAAAAGTTGATTTTGCCCCAATGTTAGGAGGTTAGTCAGGTTACGAGCATCCTATTTGCGTCCACGGTCACATTAAGTCTGCTCTGAACTATGCTAAATCTATTGTTAAATAACCAGCCTGCACTACAAGTTAGTAAAACAAATTATATCAGGTTTTTACTGTCACTAGAGATAAACCACCCCTACACTGATGCACTACATGTAATTATGTTACAATATTTTTTTTTGTTTTGTTTTTTTTTTTTAAATCAACTGAATACAATTGACAATAGCACACAATACAATACAATACAATACAATACAATAGAAACATACCTGGCCCATTTCACCAGATGTGTCGTGTGCCATCCAGCGGTGATACGTCACCACTGCAGTCTGCTCTGCCTCGCGGACTCTGTAACAACTCTCTGTGTTTAAACATTAAAGTTACAATTAGCAACTCCATAGTTCAAAACTAGACAAACATTTGCGCCTTAAATGCATCAGAGACCGTACACTTTCCACTGAAGGCTTTAATAAATGGTTAAAAAGAGAGAGAGAAAAAAAAACCTTCGCCAAACCGGAAGTAAATACAAACAGCCCCCCGATTCTTTCCGGTGACGTAGGGCTAGCTCCCGATGCTACACGCGGGAAACAGGCGAAGCCGCTCATCACATTGACAGTAAGACATTAAGTTTTCAAATTGCATCGTACCGCTTGTTTAGAAACTAATTCAAGGATCTTTGTGAGTAGCAAGGGAGTGTTGGATACATACGTGCGTTTCTTCGCAGCTTCTTCGTTCGCAAAATTAACTCTGAACATCACTTCATTTCTTTACGCCGGCCTAGCTCTGCTGGATCGCTCGATTTGAAGTACGCTGCCTCTCTCCGTGGCGGTGGCGTAGCGCGTGTCGCGTTTTATTATGACTCAGTCAGGACCCAGTGCAGCAGTGTTGTATAAAAGAAGCGCACCCGGTGCAGTTCAAGTTAGCCTAGCTTTGTTTTAGTGGCGCAGCATGGATGTAAGTTATCGTTTCTGTCCAAAAAATAGGGCCACCTGATTGTTACAAACTGATTTATGTCGGAGGAAATTAATATTTGCAATGTTAAACTTCGCTGTGTGGATTTTAACAGCTAACGGTCAGCAACGTAAACTGTTAGCTAGCTCTGCTCGGTGCTTTAAACTGTGTGAGCGCGTCGGCTAGCTCAGCCAGAAATGCCAAATAAATGACAAATAAAACCAAAAGTAAACAGAAAAATACTGGTTTTAGTGTTTAACTTACACCAACACAGGATGGTTTCTCCCTCTCCCCTGAGTCTGACTCAATGTTTGGTTTAGCTACCTTAGTCACTGCGTGTCTGACCACCATGTTGTCATCAGCATCAAACTGTTTCAGGGATAAATGTGACCTTTTATTTCCCAAACTCAAAATGCAGCTTAAAACCCAGTTAATTTTTTTTTTAATGCTTGATATATGTATGTTTGGTTCTATCTAATAGATTTTTCCTCCTGTGCAGAGCATCAGTCATCGCCTGTAGCTGAGATGGGAGACACACTGGAGTTCAACGAGATTTACCAGGAAGTCAAAGGCTCCTGGGTCAGTATCCTCATCAAACACCTCTGCTCTCTAAACTGATGCATAGAGAGGAACCATACAGAACAACAGTTCAAAATAATACAGAACCACAGTCTGATATCAACTTTTAAAATACATAATACTAGCCAAGCAATGATGTTACTCTGTGATTAAAGTTAAAAATACAAACACCAAGTCATGTAATTTAAAAAAACAAAAACAAAGAGTATGCAGCAATAGCCAGAATCTGACATGAGTGACCTTCTTTGCATGTACTAAGATAAGTCCAAAAATACATCAGTGAAGTTTTAAATTAAACCTCTAAAAATCAATGTATCTGTTTCAGCTTTGGACATATTTGTTTCTTTATTGTAAATTGTGTTGAGGGAAAAGATGACATTTCCTTTTTCCTGCGTGATCATTGTTGTTAAGAAGTTTCCTGTGGACGAGGGCAGCAACTAACCATTATATTAATTCTTATTAATTTTGAGTAATATTTTGGTCTATAAAATATCAGTAAATATCAACTACCTTCAAGAAAGCAATTTAACACAAGTTCATGTGTCTGACTGTCTCTGTATGTCTTTCCTTTGTCGCTGCAGAATGACGGGCGGCTGCGTTTCAGCAAACAGAATGTGGTTTATAAGAGCAGCAAGACGGGGAAGGTGGACAGCATCCCGGCTAGTGAGCTCAACCTTGCTCAGTGGAGACGAGTGTGTTTAGGTCACGGCATCAAGCTGGGTACCAGCACCGGACATGTCTACAAATATGACGGCTTCAGGGACACAGTGAGTTTAAAAAAAAAAAAAAGAAAATGATACTATGATACTAAAATGAAACTATGACTAATTATGAAGGACAGTGACTGTTTTTTTTGGTGACTAAGACGAGAAAATAACGTCCTGGGATCATAAACAGCAGCTAAGTATACGCTGCACCCGAGCAGCTAACTTACTACCTAAAATGGCGTCTTTATTTGTCCTTCACATTGCCATCAAAATGAATTTGTTTCAGATTAAAATTTTGAAATATTTGAATATATTATTTAAAAAACTAACTTGCCCACAAAAACACAGTTTAATACAGGTGTTTGCAGTAATATCTTTGCATAACCTGAATGAAATAGGCCCACTTACTTTGTGAGTATGATAACAGACAAATAAGCTTGACTAAAACGACAAAGTTATCGATTTTTAGCTAGACTAGATGGACTGAATTGTTCAATATAATCTGATGACGAACAAGACTAAAATGGCAACATTTTTAATCAACTTAAACTATATGAAAATATGGTTTTATTTGATTAGGCCTTAAATGCTCTGAAATTTAGTCAGCTAAAAACAAAAACAGGATGAGGTTGACGAAATATGATGAACTAACAAGGACGTCATTCGAAGACTAAAACTAAATACAAAAAAATAACATTAGTCTGATGACGTCCTTCTTTTTCCGATTGCGATTCCTCAACAGACTCTAAATCTTTCTCTCTGGTTGTATTTTCCTGTTTGTGGGAAATAATTGTTACCTTACTCGGAGGAGAACAAGGCAACAGTGGAATATTACAGACTGACACACACTGCTGGTTAGCTCAGCGCCATTTTTATGACGAAGGATGTAACGCAAGCAGGGGGACCGCCGATAAACAACTTTCCTTGTCTGACATTTTCACGGAAAAACAATACCATCTTGCGAAAAAGGCCACCGCTTGTGTGTGTGTGTGTTTGTATGTGCGCTGCTAACAAAAGTATGCGAATGAGTCGGCTCTTCTCTCCGACGCTCCTAATGGGATTAATGAGGGAAACCAGTGCTAGCATGTGTGTTCCATAAACAGTGTAATCATCGGCTCATGTGAGTCAGTGTTTATATCAATCCACTGAAACAATTTGGCTCAGAAGACAGACAAGAAAAAAAATTGCGGTCATGTTTGTTTTTTATCACCATAATTTTTTTCCCCCACTGCTCGGAGTGTATGGGGAATGTCAGCACGCAAGTGAAAACTGGGATGGAGGGGATAGAGGAGTGGGTATAATGGGCAGTCTGCGTCTCCTGGGGTTAATCAGCGTATTTTTTTAAAGATGGATCCTCTCGTCCCGGAGCGCAGGGCGTGATGTCATTGTTTATTATCCCACAGCCAGTGTCGGTAATCGGGAGTTGGCTTGAGCTTTAGCCGCTGGCGAGCTGTACAGAAGCTGTGATGCATCTGTCCTTCTGTAGTGTCCTCGAGCAACACATCGAATGTCTGCCAGAGACAATATTACGTAGCTGACCTGTAAGTGACTGCTGGTGGAGCTGTGATTGTGCAGGCTTGTACGTCACTTCTGCTCATGTTAATTACACGTGTAGTTTGTCGCTGGCCAAGGCCATCATTAATATTAAGAGTGTGGCAATAAATGTAAGCAGCTGCTGTTGTGTTTGCATCTTGGTAATAACTCAGCTGTGTATCGAACCGCCAAACTTTTTTCGTAAGAGAGTGAAATGTTTCCACAGCACCAAGTATCAAACTGTCAAGCACTAAAATCCGATAATGGATGTAGAACAGAAAGAATTAGACGATCGGTCACGTGTCAGAAAATGAAGCAGCATCTATTTTGATGATTATGATTAACAATTAATTGTTTAAGTTGGTAATCATACATTTTTTAAAAAAGAAGCCAAATCTGGCATGTTAAACATGAGTACCTGCTGTTTCTATCAGTGAAGATTGTAGGGGTGCACAATATATGGTATCTGCCTGATAAATTATTGGTCTGACGTTTGGAAATGTATATTATTGGCAATTTATTGGTATCTGAAATGAATAGCTGATAATTAATGCAGAAATTATTGAGCTAAATTGGTTTCATTGACTTAACCAAGCTCAGCTACATACTCTGATGCAGTAGGTGGCAGTATACAACTGTAATGTCGGTTTGTCACCAATTAACACAGAGTATTAAGAAGAAGACAAAACAAAAGGAACATTGCAATTTGCATGTACATGGGTTCCACAAGAGGGAGAAAGTCCACAATGTTAACACAACAAATGTTCTCAGAGCTGTGACGTTTTAAATGGTCTTTGCTCTTGACAATTTAGCATTTTTACCTTCATCTGTGCATAAACTGCAGCGTAGAAACATATTTGACTGTGAAATTATCAGATATCTCATCGGTTTCTGGAAAATTCCGTTTTTTTGTTGCTATTTTCTAGGATTTCCTAGACAAAACAATGAATCTAAATGAAACAATCTGGATTGAATGGTCATGTTCAGGGCATGGAAAGCAGCATGTGTGTTTTTCTATTTAACACGTGCCGCATGTAGCCAAGTGCAAAAGGACAAAACATAATAATTAGAAAAGGGAAAAGAAACGATGAATACCTTTTCGTCACTTTAGAAAGAGCCAACTAGCTTTTCTTGGTACAGCGACAGTTTTCACAAATGAGAGGTTGAAAGTTGTTGGGAGAACATGGTTGAAAAATGTTGTAATAAAAGACAGACGGGGTGGTTATGTTGAGAGAGTGTGTGTGTGCGTGCGTCGTGTGTGTGTGTGGTCGTGGGGGGTTTGTGTTTATTATGATTAAATGAGCTGAGCAACAACAAATCTGCCAAAACTGTAATGAGGAGTAGAGAAACACTCAACAGCAGGCCCGATGAGGACAGTGGGAATGAACACACACTCTCACTGACACTCACACACACACACACACACACACACACACATCAACACAAACAGGCCACTTCTACACAAACTCTTTGATTCTGATGCATTTACACATCTGCTCACACATGCTCTCCTATCTAAACAACGCCTTAATCCAGGCTAACAAACACGCCGATGAACCCTGGCGCACGCACGCACACGCACACACATACACACACCGACTCTCTGGGATCTAATTGGCTGTAATAACCTTATGGACAGGCAGATATCCAGGTGCGTAAACTCTGTTTCCCACAGAGTCTCATTCTCTACCCTGAAACACACTCGCACACCACAATCACTTCCACATGTGTGTGTACTACTCGGACAGTGCCTGTGTGTGTGTGTGATTGACCATGTGTTTGTCGCTGTGTGCGAGTGTGGGTCCTCTCCAGTTGTAAGCAGGCCTGGAGGATAAATAAACAGGCTGATTGTCAGCGGTGGTTTGGAGGGGAGGAGGACAAAGAGGGCGGATGGATTACGTTCACCTCCACAGTTCCCAAGAGGCCTCAGCGGCAGGCACGGTTATAATTGCGTTGTGATTAATTAGCCCTCCAGTCCTCACCCTTTTTGGAGCTTGTTTTTCTAAGCTTTGACCCATGCAGTGCCGGTGTGTTACTGACTTGTTAACCTGAAGTCTTCTTCTTTTTCTTGTTTTTACTCTCTCCTCGACCTTTCATCACTTTCTCTCCTGTCAACTTTTGTTTTCTCCTCTACCTCGTGTCTCCCCGCCTCTCTGTTCTCCACTCTTACCTTTTGTCAATCAGGACTTTGAGAAGATCTCTGATTTTTTCAAGACTAACTACAAATTGGAGCTGGCAGAGAAGGACATGTGTGTGAAGGGATGGAACTGGGGAACAGCCAAGTTTTCAGGTAATGAATACAAGAAAGATCTCGGTTCATAGCTTTTTATTTAGAGAATTTGGAAAGTCAACTTGAATTGCACCTCTTAACAACAAAAACTCCTATAATAATAGCATCTCACTGAAAAACTAGATTTTTAAAGATTTGAAAAAAATAAGCTGCTGCTGACATTAGGTTTTCCTGTTTCTCACTCCCTCTCCCATCACAGGGCCGCTGTTATCATTTGATGTAAATGACAACACAGCGTTCGAGGTCCCACTGTCCAACGTGTCCCAGTGCGCCACGGGGAAGAACGAAGTCACTCTGGAGTTTCACCAGAACGATGACACTGAGGTCTCGCTCATGGAGGTCCGATTCTACGTCCCGCCCAGCCAGTCTGATGAACGACAAGACCCTGTTGAGGTGACTCAACCACTTACTTTGCTGTTACTAGTTCTTCTTCTATTGTTTGTTTTTTTTAAATCTTGGTTAATAATAGTCCTAAAAGTGTGTTTTCTCCCTACAGGCCTTTGCTCAGAGCGTGTTGTCTAAGGCTGATGTGATCCAGGCCACAGGAGACGCTGTGTGTATCTTCAAAGAGCTGCAGTGTCTTACGCCCAGAGGAAGGTAGACGATCAACAAAACAGTCTCTCAGTATTTCCTTATTTGTATTCTCCTGTCAATTGAAAACTGACTCCTCTGAAATTGATATAACATGGGAAGCAGGTTAGAGATCAAATCCCTCAACTACAGGGCTGGTATTGGAGCCAGTTTCCTTGCCAAAACTTAAAAAAACAAACACAGCATGTTTTACAAATGTCTGACAATTCACTATCAAACACTATGTGGTTTGCAAATCCAAACACCATTAAGAAACTAATTTATTTCGTTTTACAAATTACAAAACCTACCATGAAGCAGATACACAACATATTTCTAATAAATCATGCTTCACAAACAAATACAGCATGTCCTACAAGTACAAAATGGAATATCCTGCAAAGTTTAAGTAAATATCTCATCGCCTGTGGCTCAATGCTTCCACCAAGTTTCCGTGCTCAGATTTTTCTCACAGATGCCCTCTATAACAGCACGTAGTGCTACGAGTCAATGTAAACATGCTGGGTTGAGCCATAGTGAGTCTTTGTTAATTACTTATCTAAACTTCTCTATCATTTGTCTCTTTTTCCTCACTCAGGTACGACATCCGTATCTATCCGACATTCCTTCACCTCCATGGTAAGACCTTCGATTACAAGATTCCCTACACCACCGTGCTCCGTCTGTTCCTGCTGCCACACAAGGATCAGAGGCAGATGTTTTTTGTTGTAAGTGGACTACTGTTCCTTGTCTATCAGACTTTTTTTTTATTTTGTACACCAATTTAGCTTTTTTTCTCCCTTTTGTTATTCCTGTCGTTCCTTCTCACACTCGGTTTGGTTTTTGTTTCCACAGATCAGTCTGGATCCTCCAATCAAGCAGGGTCAGACACGTTACCACTTCCTCATTCTGCTCTTCTCCAAGGAGGAGGACATCAGCCTCACTCTCAACATGAGCGAGTGAGTATCTTACACCATGGTTTTATGGGCTGCGGGTGTGAGCCTGCTAAATCAGTAATGCATGACCTGTCACCGGTAACACAAGTTCTGTCTGTGTCCAGAATGCACTTCTTATCCACAAGGGGGAAGCAGATAGGTGTCATTTTTATGTGCTTGCAGTGGCTCCAGCAACTTTGACTGCTCCTTGTATTGTTTCTTGTCGTGTTTTATTTAAGATATTAAACCTGTTTTTTCCTCTGTGTGTCTAACAGGGAAGATGTAGAGCGCCGCTTTGAGGGCAAGCTCAGTAAAAACATGTCAGGCTCTCTGTATGAGATGGTCAGCAGGGTGATGAAGGCGCTGGTAAACCGAAAGATCACTGTACCTGGAAACTTCCAGGGGTAAGCACCTAATAAACACATTCAGAACACATTCTATTTCATATTCAAGTAAATCCTGTTAAACGGGCCTCATTCCTCTACAGTCACTCCGGGGCTCAGTGCATCACCTGCTCCTACAAGGCGTCCTCAGGCCTCCTCTACCCTCTGGAGAGGGGCTTCATTTATGTCCACAAGCCCCCCGTACACCTGCGCTTCGAGGAGATCTCCTGTGTGAACTTCGCCCGAGGCACCACCACAACCCGGTCCTTCGACTTTGAGATCGAGACCAAGCAGGGAAATCAGTACACCTTCAGCAGCATTGAGAGGTGAGGACATCGAAATTCCCTGTCTTAGGCGCACCAGAGGAACTTTGTTATTAATACTCCCATAAAGATTATTCTGACATTATCCAGGTTTCTAATCCTTTATGTCAACATGGGAATGTTTTTGATTCCTTTTTTCCATCATTATCTTCCTGATGATATCAATAAAAAAGATTGTGACAGTGTATGAAAGTACACTTGAACAATAAGTAAAATAAGATGCATTTAAATAAGCACATATAACATATTTATGAACACATTTTTGGGACATTTTTCTACCCTGTGAATTACTGCAGCAGGTGAATTACTGCAGCAGGTGAAGAAGTAGTCACTTTGGTTTCTGGATGCCTGCGCTCTGATTTTGCTTCTCCATCTTAGTACAGTGATAAAACATTACAGCAGTAAGCAGCACTCATCCTCTGCATTAGTGCTACCAGACTTTCACTTTCATTCCATATTTAACTGGAGCCCGAGCCCGACCAGTATTGGATTCTAGTGACCGATGTTGATTCCGATAGTAGGGGAACAAAAAATTTTAATACTGATTTTCAAGGTACAGTATGATCCAGATCAAACTGAGGATCTACAACCTTCAAGAGAAGAAGAATCTTCAAGATGTCTTACTGTAATTAAACTGTGCAAACATTTAAAAAGTCAGCAAGCATGAGACCAGAAATATTATGTACCAAAAAACGCTAAAAGTCACATCCATTGTTATTGAGATAGATGTGAGAGCATCTAATATAGATGTTAGGTCATATTAACGCTCTGACCTTGTCCATTCTTTTTTCCCTCCTTTCCTTTAGAGAAGAATATGGCAAACTGTTTGACTTTGTTAATGCCAAGAAGCTCAACATCAAGAACCGAGGGTTCAAAGAGGTAACGTATTATTCATTCTCACATCTCATCCCAGTGTGCAAACAAACATATTACGTGTGTTTTGTCAGACTTCATCCCAGATATTGATGCTTGTTGCCCTTCTCCTGTATGTCTGTCCTTGTACCCCTGTAGAAGAAGGTGGGTATGGTCACGGGCGTCACGTGTGAATTAGACTTGATTTTATCGGTGTGGAGTGATCTCTGCTTGCATGGCGTGCTCCTGTGTGTATGTGTGTGTGTGTGTTACAGAGGATTGTGTCTTATAATCTTGATTTTGTTTGGACATTACCAACACGATTGAACCTGATAAATCCTCATCGATTTATGACTAATCATGGGACATTGGCAGGGAGGGGGGGGTGAAGGAGTGTGACTGATAATTGTTTGCATCGTGCTGACTAATGTGTGGCCCGGGGGCTTTTGGTGTGCTTTAACACTCGACACAGCTGTCATCACGACCGCTGCCTCACACAGACGGAGCTGATTGCATTAATGCTGTATGTTGAAATGTATGAGGTCCCGGTCTGTCTGACAACACAGTCCGATCATCAACTCAGGTTTGCTGGTATAACATGGCCATCTGTTGCCATGGTGACAGGGTCAGCAGCGTGGGTCAGTGAAAATGAATGGGCCTGTTATCCATTTCCTGTTGTTTTTTTGTTAATTTAAGAGCCTCCTTGACTTGCCGCCTGTTTGTCTGCTAGCGACCACGTGGGAGGTGAAGAAGACAGCTTGGTTTTTATAGACAACTACTGTTTACACAGTTTTTGTGTAATGCTAAACTAAACTGCAAAAAGCGGAAGATGAAGAAATTTAAGTGCTGTGAAATTGGCTTTTTTTGTGTTTTCCTGCATTTTATTGACCAAATAATCAAGTATGAAAGTGTTGTTAATTTGCAGCCCTCTGCATGACTGGTAGGTCATGAAAGGCTATGCTGTATCGTCGGTCGTGTTGCTTTGGGTTTTGTTTTTTTACCGTACAGTTTACTTTCAGGGCATGAAAGGTAACATTGACGAGTACAGCGACTCAGACGAAGACCAGCACGATGCCTACCTGGAGAGGATGAAGGCCGAGGGCAAGATCAGAGAGGAGGGCAACGACAGCGACGAATCAGATGCCGAAAGTGGTGTGTACCAGTCTTAGTATGATAGAAGTAGGAAATACATGTTGCGTTCAGGAGATTAGTGGGTTTGATCAGAGGCTGTTTTGTCCCGTCTCTCCCTTCAGATGAGTCGTTTAATCCCGGAGAAGAAGATGATGACATTGCAGAAGAGTGAGTGACTTTTTGTTAATTTTTCTTTCTGTCACCCCGACTTTGTTTCAACCAGCTGAAGTAACTCCTGGTTTCCTGTTCTGTTTTCTCTGTGTCCGTCAATCAGGTACGACAGCAATGCCTCTGCTAGCGACAGTAGTGACGATGGGGACGATAGCGAGGATGAAAGCGCAAAGAAGAAGAAGGCAAAGAAAGCCAAACCGGTTAAGGAGAAGAAAGAAAGGAAACCACGGAAAGAGGTAAGTCAACAGGAAGAAGAAAAATCAGGC
Organism: Lagodon rhomboides; assembly: GCA_039737535.1. Lineage (NCBI taxonomy): Eukaryota > Metazoa > Chordata > Actinopteri > Spariformes > Sparidae > Lagodon > Lagodon rhomboides. The sequence continues at coordinate 10,500,463 of CM077794.1, read as the reverse complement.
TGTGAGGAAGGATGCCCCTGGTATTGAAAGTAGCTGTACAGTGTATATATGAAGTTGTATCACTGCACGTATTTACCCGTTGATTTCCTTCCATTTCTTCCATCGTAGAAGAAGAAGAAGCAGAAGGACACCGGCGGCCCCAAGAGGCCCATGAGTGCCTACATGCTGTGGCTCAACTCTAGCCGCGAGCGCATCAAGTCTGAGAACCCGGGCATCTCCATCACAGAGATATCCAAGAAGGCCGGAGAGATGTGGAGACAACTGGGCAAAGACGAGAAGGAGGTGAGGAGATTGAGAGAGAACAGAGAGAGAGGATGTGTTCAAAGAGTATGGCTGTGACCCTCGAACAATATATGTAAACGCTGTGTGTCGGATCAGTTCAATTAAAATAGATTTGATTTGCTAAACTTTCTTTTTTTAATTTAAAATTCAAAACTTGAGTTTTAACTGTATTTGTTGCACTCATTGTTACTCAGCGTGACACAAAGATTGTGTCTGAGTAACCTAAAAGACTTCACCAAATTGAATCAAGTTATTTGAAGTTTTTTTCATATCAGCACTGTTTGCTTCAAGGATAATAATCTCTGTATTTATTGAATAGTCACTCTTGTCATTATTAGTTATTTGGTCTCAGAGTATTGTGTAAGTTTTGGGATTTTCTTTAGAGTTAAAATTTATACAAGTATCTTGTAATAGGTTATATTTTAGATCAGGTAAAAAGAAATCAAAGTCGACGAAGTGTGTAAAAGGCATTTAGCTGAAATGGCTTATTTGCTCCCCCCAGGTTATGCTTTGTCACGACTGCCAACATGCCCGAATCTTTCACCTTTGTCCAAAGCAAGTCTAGCCTTATGTCTAACGTAAAAAAGACAACATATTGAAATACATTCAATTTTAGAAAGGAGCGAAAAGAATAATGACATCAAACATTTTTATAAGTGCAGTGCCTCAGAGATCCACAGCCAAATGTGACATCACTGAGCTCTTTTCATAAATCAGTGATGTGTGCTGTCCAATAATGTTTGTTTCATTCTTGACTGCCTCTCTCTTATCTTCAGGAGTGGGACGTGAAAGCTGGAGAGGCCAAGAGGGAGTATGATAAAGCAAAGAAGGAGTACAAAGAGAGCGGTGGAGGATCAACCTCCGTTTCCAAGAAGTAAGGCGCGCAACACAAAAAAACACAGATTTTTTTTCCTTGTTGCAAACTGTCTCAGTTATATGCAATTTTTTTCTCCCACCTCTTCACCCGTCAGGGAAAGTAAAAAATCTGGTGGTAAAAAGGATGAGAAGAAGAGGAAGTCTGCAGGGGGTGATAAGGACAAGGAGCGGGGCGGCAACGACAGCTTCAAGAGTAAAGAGTTCATCGAGACAAGTGAGAGTTCATCAGACTCGGACCACAAGAGCAAGTCCAAGAGGAAGAAGGTAAAGGCAGAAATGGTTAATGTGATTATCTGCAGCAAAATCCATTAACATATCCATCCTGTCTGTCTGTGTGACAGCACTCGCTGCAGTGAGTCAGTTTTTATGGATATCAATTGTTTTGTAATAATACATGCATTAGAGAGCTGCATTGTGGCCTGTAATTGTTTCTGATGAGCAGGTTTCCAGATTCTAGTACTGGACAGTACTACCAACAAAGTCAACACCCTCAGTGTGATTCAGATGGTTGTTTGCTTGCAGCATTGACATTAGTGCACTAAAACAATGTGTGGCAGAATTAAACTCTAGTTGAGGACACCAACAGTACGATTTACTGTAGCTGAAAAAAAGCTGTAGAGCTTCTTCGTATCATTTGAAAATAAAATCACCGGCTGCTCACTAAAAAGCTTTTATATATATTTTCTTCCAAAGTGACTTAATGGTATGAGGAAGAAGAGAGAGGACTGTTGAAAGAATGTTAGATTTGGCGAAGGTCTGACAGCTGCAGGGGAAAACCAGACCTAAACTCAAAATAGAAAGTGCTATAGAAATGGTGTCTGCAGGTCCTGTTTAAAAAAGGTATTGGACGAACTGAGAATGAGACTCAAAAATCAAATCCTTCCGGTTTCTCTCTCCTCTCTATCTCTCTCTTCTTTCTGTTCTCTCTTTCTACCAGCAGCGTTATTTGCATTCTTTGTCAGCAGTACATTTTTTTTTTTTTAATAAAGTCCAATTTTGGATTTTTTCACCCACAATTCCGTTGTCATAATGATTAAAACCAACATGCATCAAATGAGGCCTACAGGAAGAAGGAGAGGTCGCAATAAGTGCGTTTACAGGAGGGGATATACGACCAGAGAGCGTATCTCTCAATCTCTCGCATATGTGTTGGAAACACTGTACTTACCTGGCGTGTTTGAGTATGGTCAAGGTGATTTTTCCAAAAATCTGTCTTTAATTTGATTAATAAAAAAAAAGATCTTGAAGTTTTTAAAATTATTACATATAAGTGTCACCATGGCTACATATCTCCACTATATCATGTGGCTAAATGCATTCATATGACGCAGCTACAATTAGACCAATTCTGTATTTTGTTTGTTTTTTTTAAAGCCAAAACTGATATTGCTATTTGAGAGCTAAACAATCCAGTATATACTGTATGTCAACCTAATGTTATCATATGAAATGGGGAATAAAAACCATCTTGTTTTTGTTTGTGTTACACCCACACATCATACTGATCTGTTTTTTTTTCTTTTATATTTCTTTAGCAGGAATCAGACGACGAGGAGGAAGAGGCTATGACCACACCTGCCAGCTCAGAGGAAGAGTCTGACTAAACACACACACTTTTACCCGACATACACACAAAACCAAGGACCAAGCATCTATTATCTCTATGTTGAGATCTCACAAATGGGCTGACGGAGAACAAACGCGTCTTGTGAGGGACTCTGAAAGCCCACGTACTATTTGATACGACAGCTCAGTGAAATGGTGGTATACTGGTGTACCGCTCTTCCCAGAAATCTTGATGGGGGTTTTTTGTTTCATCTCACCCATGGGGATGGTTGATGTAGTTTTATAGCAACGAGGAGAGTAGGAGTTATTAGTTGATGCGAACAGATTCTGTTCCTCCCGAGTAAAGCATTTACAAACAGGAGTCAAGTGTTTGTTTTTTTTTTGTGTTTTGACATGTCATGTTTTCAGGCTTGAATAAATAAATGCATCATTTTTAATAAATCTTCACTTTGCCGTTTGTTTTTTGTGTACTGCTGTTATATACCAAATCCACAAAAAAAAGTTAAGACACTGTAAAACCACCACATAAAAGGGTTCGCCAACTGTATCCACTGTAGTAATGATGATGCTGCTGCTCAAGAAGATTCCCTTTTCGTTACTTTACAGAGTAAGCCCAACAACTGTCACTCTATTCATTGTACTCGGGTAATTCCCATTGGATTCCTGTACACACTGGTGTTGAACATCAGATCCATTAAACAGGCAGGTGGTTTGGGAGTGTGTGTTAACAGGGGGAGGTTAGATGAAGACCCTGGTGATTGTTTACGAGGTTTCAAACGGGGCCAAGGCCTAAGTACGCAGTGGTTTGTAAAAGGCCTGCTTTACCGGGGTCGAACAGGGTGGTTTTTAAGAGCCAAACACTACCGGATGTGTGGTTTACCTCCACTTTGACCGTGTTGGTTTGATAAGATACTCTTCCTGCTGCAGTCAGACTGGCTGTCCTGAGACTAACCCATCGGACTTACTGTCAGTTGCACGTTGTTATATTTCTTTACATTAATTCCTGTCTCATGGAGCCATATGTATTGATTTATGCATAAAGATTTCCCTGTGACCTCAGTTTCCCTGTGTAGAGCATGACTGCACCTTCTTTTCCAAGTCTTGTTCTGAAGCACTGTGGGAAGACAAGAGTCTACAGCCATGTTAGAAGCTCACTGACAGAACTTTGAGCTAAATGCTAACACCAGCACGCTAACATGCTCTCAATGGCAATGCTAATAAGTACTCAGATCTTGCACTGAAGAAAAAGTAGCATTACCCCGGTGTAGAAATACTGTTACAAGTCATGCACTTACATTTTCACTTAAAGGGAAACTACCAATTTTAGTTACGTGTGTCTACAAGACTTGAGTACGACTGCGTAGGTTAAAAAAGTCGTGACGCCTTTCGTGGTTCCCAAAGAAGCTGCGTGTAACCTGATAAGTTGCATCAAGTGAGCTGACTCGGTGGCCAAGTTGCATTGTGGGTAGCGTAGGCTGTGTCCTCTATCGATCTATTTAATTACAACAACTGTCCACAGCCGAAGTTGCGATATTTTTTGTACATTTTGAATTCATGCGATATAGAGCAAAGCCATATTTCTGAATCTCTCCATTTGCACTGTTAAATCACAATATTGCAGTGAATCTCAATTCCGATACCTGAACTTTTTGTATTGGCCAATACTTTGTACCAATCCGACACAGGTGTGTTACAAAACATGCATTTTAGTTGTGTTATGAGCGGAACTACGGACTCTGTATGGATGGTATGGATGTGCTACACAGCTCAGTCGCTGTTAATGAACATTGGCTGCTCGTACTGTAAAAACAAATCCGTTAAGTTGCATACAGGTGTAGTACAGGACGCCCCTGAGAAGGTCCAGTTTCTAATTACACTGAATTTTGATTAAATTATGTGGTGTCGGATTGGTGCTTGGACTCGCGTACTCACTGATGCCCGTTCCAGCATTTTAGGCGTTTCTCATACTGGTATCATTATCGGAACAACCCTGCCTGAGACCCAAGTGACTGAGCGACCATCATTCTCATCCCTAGAGCCAAAACAAAGTCCAGTCGGTGTTTAGTAAATGCAAATGTTACTGTGCCAGAACTGACAGAAGTCTCTCCTTCACGTGGTGTGTGCATGTATGCGGTTGCATGCTGTCATGTCCTTAATGTTTGCGGTTGAAGACGTATTGACCGTGGATGTGTTTACATAGAACCCTTCCTGTTGCATAATGATCACTTTCAGGGTGGTTTCACCTTACACAAAGAAATCCATGCGACGATCTTCCGCTCCCTCCTCGAGTCCGTCCAATCCTACAAATAGTGTCTCGTATTTGTCCGTGTCTAGGTTTCACAGTATCATTGTCCATTACAGGAATCCTGTGATAACCGTTACAGTCACATGCAGTCTGAGAGCTTGTTTGTACGTCCAGAACGTGCATGTGTGTTTATGTGTTTCTTGTCTTGTATTAGGTTACCGTTAATTGACCACAAACATAATGGACCCACTTAAGAAATGACATAGTCTCTTGGCACATACATCTACACACACGCGCGCACACACACACTGTCATTGCTTCATTACATTATCTCCCTGATGTGAGAGGCCGTAATGCTGTCGATGCTTGTGAGTGTATTGAGAAGTGGTCGTATCATATGTCACAGACATTGCAGTTGTCCATAACGCCACAGTTTGTAATTTATTACAGTTCGTTCATACTCAAGCCTCTTATAGGGGCCTGAAAGTATTGAATCAGATGTGTTTTCTCTATACTGTTAATGTACAGAAGTGAACATAATGTTGTTTAATGGAGACATTTATAATGCTTGGAATGGTCGTGACACTTAAAGTTCTGGCAGCTTCTTTCAAGAAAACTCAAAGGGACCTCAGATGAACTTCTATCCGAATTGAATCTGTCCTGTCTGTTTTATCGTAAATTGTTCCTGGATGTTAGCCTAATAATAATCATAATAATAACTAGAATCCATCTTGCATTGGGATCATACCAGCCGTGACAGCAGTAAGTTTACGTTCCAACCACTGAGTCCTACACGAGTACTCGGTGCTCATTGGAAGGACCAGGCTCTTCTTCGAACTCGGCCTTCATTTTAATCTCAGCTACGCACCTGTAAAGTTTTGTGACTATCTTGCACAGTTGTATGCTGACAAAATTGACCTCAGACAGACCGACTAAGTTAAAACAATACCAGTTGTGTTGGAGTGGACGGGAATGATTGGAACTAGGTCACAGTCATCTGCGACTCAAAATAAATGTGGGCCAGAGCTGTAAAAGTGGCCCCTTTACCACTTCCTATCTCCCTGCTCCAAACCATGCCCATCTTCAAGGTCTGCTTCAAGTTTTTGGCTGTATCAGTTGTGATGCCATCGTGCTGACAAAAATCTGTCCTCAGACACGAAGTGAAAACATTAGCAGACGACACTGTCAAGGCTGTTGATTAACTCCCTGACTCCAGTCGGTAGTCCTCTGACACATTTAATGAATACTATTTTAACAAAACTTTTATTTGTGGCTAAGATGTGGCACTTTTTTCATTAGCCAAAATTAATATGAAAACAATCTGTCAGCAATGAACAGAAACATTCTGGATCATAAACAAAAATACAAATTAATATGCAATGACTTGTGCAATGTGGGTCTTGGTCCAAAGAGTACGAGACGTTGCTGTAGAGTTTTACAAATGTGTTTTTCTTTTGGCGCTTCGAGCCTCACAAGCTGAGTGGCAGCTAATTCCATTTTAATCAAGAGAAGGCTGACATCTCTGCGGCCAATATCTCCAAATCGCTGCCAGTCGCACCAAAACCAGTACGAAAAATATAATTTCACTTTATGAAAGAATATGTTAAAAGCTAAGCAGGCTCTTAGAAATGTTTATAACGGATGAGTCAAGAGGTTATAAGAAACATAAGTCTTGACACAGCTTGATCTTTGATGATAATCCCACAAAGTACCAGCTGATGCAACAGTAAGGTACCTTTCTTTTTTAAAGTAACAATCTTTAGGATGTGTGTAACATCTGACAAGAGTGAATAAATGAAAACTTTATTGATATTTATATTGAAGTCTGTCAAAGGGCCTCGCTGTGAAATTAACCAAAACAGACTAACCATAATCTAAACTAAGCACCCAAGAACGTGTTAAAGACCCACTGAAAGGGTGTAAAAAAAAAAATTATCTGGAGCAAATCAAAATGGACGTATCTGATATTGATTTTTGTCCCTAAATAATTGTGTGTGTTTTCAACAGTACACAGCTGGAATCAGCCAGAGATGGTGAGAGAATGGAGGCATGGGACGTGGGGATTTGTGGTTGAGAAGGCAGGAGAGAGAGGGAGGGACGGAGGGACACTTTCACATCCTCCTCTGGTTCATTAGAGTAAAGTAAGGGGAGGTCCAGTTTGTGTTATAAACCAATGAAACAAAAGACAGTGAGCTGGAAGGAGGGAGACAGTGAGGTTTCGCCATCAAACATCTAATGAAGCAGGTGGACGCAGGCCACTCCGAGGAGCGACGACCAGCGTGAAGATTAAGACCACATTTCTGCCTTTAGAGTCAGGAGTGAGTCAGGTTTACCTCCACACGTCCCCTGACGACACCTGTTGAGGCTGGACAGGAGTTTTTCTTTCAGATTCAGGAGGACCCCGATCACTCTGTGACTTGCACTGACGAGCAGCCATGGGCTCCTGGGCATTGGGCTGCGTCACCGACTTCTTCACCTACGAGACGACCAAGTCTGTGGTGGTCAAGAGCTGGTCAGTGGGCATCATCAACCGGATCGTACAGCTGCTCATCATCACATATTTTGTCGGGTCAGTGGCTCATGTTTGAATGACATGTTTGCATGTCCTGTGGGTGACTGTGATTTGAGATTATCTGTTGTCTTCTCTTGTTTAAACCATTGATCTTCCCCAAAGGTCCTCATTCGCCTCTAATGACATCCTCTGCTGAGATTTCTGGAGCCACACCAACACAACGGAAGTGGCTGGAATTTAATTTATGGGGCTTAAACGCTTTGAAAAAAAAATCACATCTTAAAAACTCAACAGCAGTGTGCATCTTCAGAAACGTTGCTGTTTCTCTGGGTCATCCACGGATCACTTTGGTGACAGTTTCCCCTCGGACGACTCTCAGATGAAACTGTTTTGTGAAACTGTCTGTGATTTCCAAATGGCCAGACACCGCAAGTAGTTATTGTTAGAATATGTTTCTGTGTATCTCTTTAACTTTAGACTAAAGAAAAGTGAAGTGAGAGTAAACACTGCGCCTCACACGCTTAACGTCACCTTTATTAAACTGTCCATGAGGATTACTGATGTTGCATGAACGCGTAAGCAGCATTTGATAGTTGCATGTTTTATTTCAAAAGTTTAATCTCTAAGAATATAACTAGAAACTTAAGCTGTTAAATACATTTGGTGTAGAACTGAAGATATGAAATCTCCTCAGTACAACTACAAATGTCTCAGTATTGTACAGAACCTGAGTAAATGTATTTCCTTACTTAAGTTCCGCACAAAATCTAGAACAAAAGGGTAAAAATGCGACAAATGGGGGCAGCAAACTGAATATTTTCTCATCCAGGCGGTTAAGAATAGTCTCTCCGGGATCTGGAAATACATTAAGGACAGCAGAAAGTGTTTTGAAACAACCCTCTGTGTGAAGGTGAAACAGAAATTACTTTTCCTCTTTTATATGAAAGTCAATTTTAAAGGTACAGTACACCCCGAAATTTAGCAAAATACAGATTTATCCATATCTATTCATTGTTTTTGTGTACGTTTTGGTAACGGCAGTCATACAGATTCCTGCATTCTTTCCAATATAATGGAACGAGTCAAAACACATTGAAAAACTCAACAGCATCGTCTCTTTTTACAAACATGACTCAAGATAATCCACAGACCTTGTTGAGAGCAGTTTCATGTAGGAACATATTTCTTCCCATATCACCGCTACTAAGGAGCCGTGCCCTAATCATGGACAGCGAGCTAACTAGCTTAGCTAATGTCACAGCTCAGTTATGTTACAGACGACGCGGTTAATGTTTACATTACAAACCTCTCATCCATGAGTAGATGGTACTTTGAGCACCACAAGCTGAGTGCCATCAGTTATATTCAAGAAAAAAATCTGTACGGCAGATGACTCGACTCACACTTAAACAATCTACAGGTAAGAGGTCAAATATGTATTCTTGATTTGGGGGTGAACTGTCCCTTTAAGTCTGAATTCGATATGAGATGACTTGAAATATGAATCTTTTCTGTTGTGTCCTTTTCTCCTCCAGCTGGGTCTTCATCCACGAGAAAGCTTATCAGGTGATCGACACCGGCATCGAGTCCTCGGTGATGACCAAAGTAAAAGGCTTCGGTTACCATCACGACAAGGTGATGGATGTGGCCGACTACGTCTTCCCCCAGCAGGTGCGTGACCCCGATAACGCACGTTTAATAAAGTGTGACCTTTGACCTTTGGTGCGACCACAGCTTTCAGATAACCATGCTTCTGTCATTGTGAAATGGTTCGACGTTATCTGAGGTGACCTGAACCGTTTACGGTGAAAGGAAGGGTTTGGTTAATCCAGAAACTGCCGTCGTGTGTTTCTTTTTATCGCTATTCTATAGGCACATGATGAACATTATACAGCATCACATCAACATACATTACAGCCCTTAATGTCCGGCTGTGTTTCAGGGCGCTGGCGTGTTCTGCATCATGACCAAACTCATCATCACCGAAAATCAGTTCCAGGGCAGATGTGCAGAGGTGAGGAGACACAACATCAGCTTCATTGGATCTTAATGTTCTTGCTCTGAGCTGTGTTACTGAGTTCTCGGTCCCCTCTCAGATCCTCAGGCAGCTTTCCCCTGATAGTTTCTATATCTGCGTTCATGGCCAAGCGTAACTGGGATTTTGCAGCCAGAGCCACCTGCAAGCTGTCGATCATCCTTTAGACTCAGGACCATCTTTAAAAAGCTTCCATTCAATACGTTTCATTCATGTTTTCCCTCACTTTTAACTATATTTCTTGTATTTTGTTTCATTTGTGTGCCTGATAATTCTTATGTGGAGAAACCTTTTGGAGGCAGGTGAGGAAAGATCCCGAACATTTATCCTGACGATGTACAGGTTTTCCTACATCAGAGCTTTCAGGGCGATCAACTTGGAAAACATAGAAATAGCGATGCAACAATAACATGCTCACTTTGAGCAAGAGTTAAACAGGAACTTTGCTTATTTTCAACCAGCTTTGTATCACTACAGCCCAGTCTAATGCAACAACCATCTTTCCAGCTGTGAAATACTTCCTGTTCTTGTATACATGCTCACATTTGAGTGTGTGTGTGTGTGTTCAGACTAATTTGAAGTTCAGTTGTCGCACAGATGAAGACTGTCACGAGTATTACGGCAGCGTCCTTGCCAACGGTGAGTCTACTGTAACTCCTTTCACATCTTTGTTGTAGATGTCGTCACAGCGTTACACGTAGAAAGCAAACTATTCTCGCGTGCGCTCGTCATTAATAACCCCCAAACTCGAAAAGGCTGCAGAGGCCGAGCTCTCAAACAGTTTTGCATGCAGTAAATCCAGCTCTTCAATGTCCAGTATCAGCTGATGCACCAGTCTCCATCATCCCTGGTGAAAGTTTCTTGTCATGCCGTGTCCAGTCCGCATGTACACTGGTATATTTCAAGCGAAAACGTGTGAACGTGTGTACGAAGTGTATAGACAAAGCTCTGGTTTAAGGAATACCAGTGTATGTGTGGACAGGGCCTAATCCAAAAAAAAAGCAGCAACTGCTCAGGCGCAACCGACTTTGCCTCAGTGTGAATCGGTTGTTTTTGATCATCTATAAAGTCAGGTTGGGTAAACACACAGAGTTTGGAACATTTCAGAGATGCACAAATGGCTGCTCGCTCTCCTCACTCTCTGTCTCACACGGCAGGCGTAATAACAGGCGTTTGCCTCGAACCGACCGATAATAAAACCAAGGGTCAGTGTGAGATTGAAGGATGGTGTCCAGCTGAGAACGATGCTGTAAAGATGTAAGGTTTACACACACACACACACACACACACACACACCAAAACAAAAGGTACCAAATAATCAAACACTGGAAGCCTCAACTGTCATCCTCACCCCTTCCTCCCTGTCAACATCCTCCCCTAGCAAATCGATGGATGTGAGCAACTTCACCATCTTCATCAAAAACAGTATTCGTTTCCCGCTCTTCAATGTCACCAGGTAGGTCACACACACACACACACACACACACACACGCACTCTCTGATTTAAGCAGTTGAAAACGTAACCCCCATTTTGTGTTTATCATAAAACATGAACTCATTCTATCTCAGAGGGAACTTTCCTTCCACAATGACTTCGGATGAGATCAGGAATTGCAAATACCACCCGGACACCAACCCCTTCTGCCCCATCTTTCGCGTGGGTGACGTGCTGAACTACACCGAGCAGGACATGGAGCATATAACAAAAAAGGTGATCCGTCCCCTGTCCTCTCCTCTCCTCTCCTCTCCTCTCCTCTTCTTTCTTCTTAAAATGTCCTTCACTCGTCATCCTCAAGGTTTAAATGTTGCAGCCGCACAAGACACTACACACAACGCGACAGTTTTGTTGACATGCAGGGCGAAAGGAGGAGGGTTGTTCTGTCATGAAAGATAAGCCTGATTGCAATAAGGGAATATTGGAATATAATAGAGAAAAATTCAACTGATTACGATGGAATCGCATTTTCAGCGTCGGGTTTGACTTGGCAAATTTGGGCCGACGACCTGTAGCACGCTGCTTTGACAGTGCTGACCTTTTAGGGGACAGAGAGCTGGAGAGTCTGAATTGTTTGGAAGCTATGCTTATTCTCTAGTTCTAACCAATAATGTTTATTTATCCTTCTCTGCATGCTAACCAGCTAGCCATTTTCCTAAAACCATTCACGGCCACCCAGTGCGGACCACTAGCGGCACAGCTTACTGATGTAACTACAGCTATGCTGAGCAGCAGTTAGCGGTTCTGTTTTGTTTTGTTTGGAGTGTGAATTTGAGAGGTGGCCAATTGTTACATACGGCAAATATGTCTTTCAAAAGAAATATTGTCCTATGTGAACCTATGAGCAAAACATACAGGGCTTATTAGCTTTGAGTTGTTTATTTTCTTACTTTAATACGTTTTTTATTGAACAAAATGGTGTACAATAGTGCACAAAATGACAAGGGGGGGCGTAAACGGCAACAGTAAAGAGAAAACAGGGACAGGCTTTTGCGACTGACTAGCTGCTGCTAGCTCGGCTCGTTTTCTGCTACCGATCCTCTTGAACCAAATATTTTGCCCAAAAACTTACAGGAAAGAGGTGGAGGAAATAGAAAGACGGCTGAATTTACCCTCTTATTTATCTCTTTCAGGGCGGGGAAATAGGAATAAACATCCAGTGGAAGTGTAACCTGGACCAGAACATCGAGAACTGCGTACCTAAGTACTCTTTCACGCGACTCGACAAACCGTTTGAGAAGAACGCCGTCTCCAAAGGCTACAACTTCAGGTAGCGCGTCTGATTCATCCTTCCTGATGTGTCCTCATCCTTTGTGTTGCTTTATCAAAAACTTTTTTTTCTTTTTATTTCCCTTTGAACGCAGATTTGCCAAATATTTCAAGACAGAGAATGGGACTGAATTTCGGACACTCCACAAAGCATTCGCAATCCGCTTTGATGTTATGGTCACTGGAAATGTGAGTTGTGTAGAAACTGTGTTCGCCTGCGTGTGTGTGTGTGTGTTTGTGTACATTCAAAACACATTTTTAGACCTCTTACTAGGCATTTATTGCAACACTGTTCACCGAACATTTATCTAAATGCATCTGATATGATTTTTTTTCGAATAACACAAATTGTTTCCAGCCGCATCTCAGGGGACTGCGTCAAATGTCAGCAAAAATCATGCACACTGTTATTTTATTTTGATTTTATTTAGATTTTTATTCGCACTCACAGATTAAATACAATTAGACGATTAAAAGATAAGAGATGTGTCAGGAGGTGGTCGAGAAGCCATCGGGCTGATACAACAGAAAAAAACAACAAAAATTCATTTTTCTCTCAAATTTCACAAAACATTCAAATTTTTTCTGCCACGACTGTGTTTTTCTGTGAATGTTCACTATATTGAAATAATTCCTGTCAGAACGAATGTGCTCTTCAGCGAACAAGTTGTGCAGAACACTATTACAAAATGTGAAATCCAATTATTATTTTATCTAAACGTTGAGGGAGCACTTCTCTCTGAAGCTCTTTGTACGTTGACGTCACCTACGCTGACTCCATCTCTGCCTGTCTCGCTCCTCTCAGGCAGGAAAGTTTGACATGATCCCAACACTGATCAACTTGGTGGCTGCCTTCACCTCTGTCGGACTGGTAGGACTTTCTGCTCTGGCTAAAGATGATTTAAAAAATGTGTGTGTGTGGTGGGGGGGTTTCTTGTCGCCGTCAGCTTTCATCACACTTTCTCCTGTCTGTGTCGGCAGGGTGCGGTGCTCTGCGACATTATCTTGCTGAACTTCTTGAAAGGGGCGGACCAGTACAAAGCCAAGAAGTTTGAGGAGGTGATGGGTTTTTTAGTTTTTTGAACGATAATACAGTTGCATGCATTTATAGACACTCACAGCAGCCTGACTTTGACCAAGAAATTGAGTCTAAATGAACAGATTTTCATTGTTTTGTCCATCCAGGTGTCAGAGGCTCAGATAGAGGCATCTATGGCTCAGAGCCCGGGCAGCCAGCTGTCACTGAAACGAGGTATCAAGAGCTCGTATGACTCCGGAGCCCTGTCCCTCGACACCACTGACCAAACCATCTGACCGGACACCATCTGAAGAAGTGGACATCCCTCCGTCTCTCTCTCTTTCCTTTTATTGCCCTGCAAGAGATTGAATTCTCCTCTTCAGGTTTTTTAAGATCCTGCTGTCAGCTTTAGTTTGACAAGTCTATGAAACTAGGGAGAAGGAGGACAACAACTTTGCAACTAGAAGTGGGTGCCGGAGGAAAGGAAATAACAACGCCTGGCACACTGGAGCCTCCTGCGTACTCCCCCCTAACAACAACAACGACAAAAAAGATTTAACCCTTCACCATTTAGATGAAGCTTAATTAAAGCTGCACTCATTAAAATCAGAGGGAAACGTCGAGCAGTGAAAATGTTATTTTATTGTCAGCAGTTTCATTTTACGAGACATTTAACGTCGTCTTGACGGCAATAAAAAAAAAAAGCAACCTCCTGTTTGTCAGCCAAAAATATTAAAGCTGAACAAAATCCACCCCCCTCTCATTTCCAGTTAGCTTCGCTCGAACCAACCAGAATTTGAAAAAAAAAAAAAAAACGTGTTCGGTACAAAAGTGCTGAAAATAAAGTTGTTTGCGTAATAAACCTTGGAGCATTTCTCTTTTTCTTGTCCGTCACAAATAAAAGCACAGCGAGAGTCGTCGAACTGTGTAAAGACAGGGTTAATACTGACGTGTGTGTGTGTGTGTGTGTGTGTGTGTGTGTTATGAGAGGGGGGCTGCAGTGGGGGAAATGGGTGTGTGTGGTTTGAGGTTTACAAATGGGGCATTATTAGTCCACTTCTGGGTAATGGCGCACAGTGCAGACTAATGGACTAATGCGGGTCCTCTTCTTTGTTCTCGTCAGTCCAAACAGAATCCAAAAATATCTGTCTGTTTTCTCAGGTTTCCTCCCACATTTTCGTGTCAGGCATTAATGTAATTTCTCTCTGTCACACACATATTGTACACTTTACATTATAGTATCCCCGCTCCTCTCTCTCGTCCCCCAGCCCCCCTTTGTCTCATTAAAACTGTGACCTGGGCACTAATAGATGAGCTGAAGAGCCTCTTAATGGCTCTGACAGTGATTTACGAGGGAAGATAGCTGCTGAAGGGAGGCCACAGAGGAATTGACAGCAGTTAGTCACAAAGTTCGATGTACTAATATCATCACACAGATCCATGTGACGCTTGTAAGGGGAAATGACAGAATATGATACTCATAGCTATAAAGTACTCAGTCTCTTGCTGGTCACTTTGTGTTTTCTCCCAAGTTTTCTGGATGGCATTTGAAGGCAAAGCCTTGTGAGACACAAAGAAGCAGATGATATAATTTATTCAGATGATCCTCATTAAGAATAATAAATACATGTGGTTGGGATAATGAGGCTGGAGGATGTGTGTTTCTAAAGTCCCCCTCCGGTCCAGTATTCAGCAAAACACAAGTGTGACGTGCAAACTCAAAGTCTCCAGCGCACAAACACTGAGAAAAGACTTTACAGTGAAGTACTTGTGTCAGTAAAATATCTGCATACCCATATATTCTGGAGTTTTTGATGAGGAAGAAGCAGTAAGTGCCGTTTTAGGGATTTTAATGACAATATGTGATATGTCAGCCACATTTTTTTGAGTGCCATGATACACGTAAGAAGAGGATCGTTATCTGTTTCATGCAGAGGGTTGTAATGTGGATATCAATGATGACAGAAGAGAAGAAGGATACCACTCGAAACTGAATATGTCATTGAAATACATAAAGTCAGTGTGCTTGGGAAGTGACAAAAAATAAAAGAATGTTTTTTCTATTTTGTGATTTAGTTTAAAATGACCTTAAGATATCGATGATCAAGTATTTACTTTTGAAGTAATCAGATGAAACAAGAGATTAAAAACTGATGTTATTCTTAATTAATTTCTCACAGAAATACTTAATCTTAGTCTCATGTGTTGATCAGAGTTCTGATTAAATTTAGGCTGGGGCCCAGAAGATTTTCTGATTTAGAATTGGGCTGCATCATTCTTAGGTTTGGCTGTTTCAGGGAAAACAGTTCTTATTACATGTCTGTGTTATGTTCTCATGTGCGGGACCCCAGGAAGACTAAAGGCACATCCATGTGCTTGTAATGGGGAAACAAAACATAAACTAAACATAAACATATCTCATTTGTTTAATTGATACAAAAACAAAGTGTAAAAACAACACAGGGAAGATTAAATATACATGAGTGGTACCAGTCTTCTCATCCAGCTCGCAGACAGACAGTGGATAAGCATATTTAACAAACTGTTGAACTGTTCCTTTAATGTTGCTGTAGCTATAGGGTATACTGTCCTATTAGATGACTTTCGGGGTATAAACTTGGTGCTCAGGCGCTCCTCTTCAGCAGACAAATGGCTTCAAAATATGTTTTCAACATTTCAAGAGTTGAGAGGAGAGCTGCAGACGAACAGAAACCGCTGATGGTCTGCAACCGCAACTGATTCAGCTCTAAATTTGTATCTCTTTCCTCCTCTGGGGTTAATTTCCAGGATGGCCGGGCAGGGGCCATTACCAAGAGACGGAGTGATACAGACAGCAGACCAGAGAGTCGAGTCGGAGGAAGACACAATATTTCTGATAAAAGCTGTAAAAGCCGGTGGGCGAATATTCACTCCAGTAATCAAATCGGCTAAACGCTCATGCAGCTGATGCCACACTGGCCGCAATCCAGCCAGGACGGGTGGACAAAGAGGTGAGGAAAAGGTCGACTTGTGACCGGGTTGATCCTCTGTTGCAGCTGGAGAAGTCCGATATGACAGTTTTCCCTGCTGCTGAAGTGCTGCTAAGCAAAGCAGTGCTGCTGGTGAGTAGATGGTTGTAGTTGCAGAGGCTTCAGAATAAAAACATGACAGTGGTCTGGAGAGGGACGAGGCGCATACATAGTCCAGACAGAAATCCAGTCAGCAAACTTTCTGTGTGCTCTGCTGAGCGTTCACTCATCTTAATTCAGCATTTTGTTGTCTTTTAAGTCTTAAAATCACGTCCTTCGCAAGGCAAGTGTGAGAAAATCCCAGAGAGGTGAGATCATGATGCAATTAACATGTTTCAGGGTTTTCAAAAAAGACAAATCTGTGTGAGTAAGAGCTCTTCTTCTTTTGCAGTGTCACTATTTGGGCTTCCTCCCCGTGTTCTTCCTCTTCAGAGCCCGTATCCAGGCAGGGAGAACGGGCCGGCGTGCAGGCGCCAGCTCCTCCATCGCCACCCGCTCCGACTCCAACTCCTGATCTATCAAAGAGTCCTCGTCCGCTGCCGATTCTGAGTCCTCCTCCGAATCTGTAGCATCCTGATCCATCTCTGGAGGCTCTATGGTCATCACCTGCTCTGAGAAATGAACCCGCCGGTTCTCCTCAACTCGCCTCTGGTCCAGGGAGAGATGATTGGAATGAAAAAAGGAAAGACGAACAGAAAAAGGCAGAGAAAGAAGAGGTTAGATGTTTATAGATATTTCATATTTACTTACTATCAAGAAGAAGAAGAAAAAAAAATCTTAACTTTGTGTTTTCTTAAAACAAGAGGGCAATTTTTTCATTTCTATCACAAGGAGGCAGTGTGACACACTCAATCTTACCCTTTTCGTCATTACTTCCATTGAAGCCTCTGAATCCTGGGATATTGAGTGTTTGAGGACGCCCTTGGGTATGGGAGAGAAAGGACTAAAAGACGATGGAGAAAGCGGAGAAGGAGATTTGAGGGTGTACAAAGGCATGACGCTGTCGTGTTGTGAGTCTCCTGTCGTCTCCATCACGGGGCTGCTCGTTAGGCTCAGTGGAGATCTGGACCCCTCTGTGGGACGAGAGACAAGATAATTAAGTATCTAAAGAACATAGTAAGAAGTATGTGATTAGTATCTGATTTTGTAAGGTATACAGCTGTTCCGACCTTTGTTTGCCTCTTCTGCATCACTTATCCTGCCGGTTTGAGGCCTCTCGTCTCTCCTCTCAGCTGACTGGTGCTGTCTCTTCCTGTTGAGCTGGCCTCTGCTCTTCAGCGCTGAGCTGTTCAGAATGTCTGCGGGCTGCAACCACAAACAGATTAACAAGGTTACCAACATGCAAGAGCAAGCAGAGATTTCGGGAAAGTGCTCGTGATTGCTTCCAGCATGTTGATGGTACAGTAAAGTCATTCATTTTGTAAATACAGACCATCGGAGAATCTCTATTAAAATGCATTATAGATCATTTCTAACCCGTGTAAAGGGCCGAGGTGTAAGTTGTTGTCCTGGTCCATTGACTCCAGGCGGCACATCTGATTGGGTGTGTCCGTGCTCCATTGGCTCTGGTTGGTCGGCCTCTCTGTGAACACCCTGCTGTTGTTTTCCTTCTGAAACGTCCATGCTGACAGGTTGGAAAGCATCAGGAGATATTTGTGCCCTGCTGAAATCTGTAACTGGAGATGCCTCAGTGCCTCCGAAGCTCCACTGTCTGTCCACACCTCCCTGGTGGTTCACGGATCACAGATGTTTGGCTGCTGTCATACGGACTTGGTGGGATTTTTGGTTCTTCTGATGGCCTCTGAATGGCCGAGGCGGCTGAGAGGTTCGGGTTGAGGAACTTGGCCCACTCTTGACCCGTGACGATCTCATCCAGCAGGCTGAAGGAGCCCAGGCTGAACTCAAAGTCAGCAGCAGATCTGCCACAAGAGGAAAGACTCTGTAAAGTCGATGCAGTATGTATATATAACCACCTATAACCACCTATAAAATCAGGCGCTCAGTTGTACTTATATCAAACAAAATTGCAAATTTGTCTCTTAGGATTTCACTAGCTGTGCAGCTTAGGACGCCCTCGATGCTTTTACCAATGATTCAGATGATAAGTCATCACAAAAGATCATATATATGTATAAAGTAGCAGAAATGGAAATACTCAAGTACCTCAAAATTGTACTTAGGAACAGTACTTGAGTAAAGTGTACATTTTCGTAATTCATTTTATTGCAAATGAATATCGGTCCCAAATATCAGTTTTCAGTCTCTTTGATTTCTAATAATCGGTATCATGTCAGATCATATAACACGGACCGGCCTGTATTCAGGTGATAGTTACATGTAATGTAAATGCAATGTTATCAAAACCTGATGAGGATTTCGTAACATGAAAGTACGACTGAGGAGGTCTGATGACAGATGCTGTCAGTGGCAGGGTGTGTTTGACACATCAGACCAGAGAGGGAACAAATATCAGACCAAAATAATGTCACGTCTCAGAAATGCCTCGCATATCTTCCCCGTGTTGCCTTAGAGCTGAGCGATAAATCAACAAAACCTGGCTGTGAGTACTCTGAGCCAGTTTCATTCTGACGTCAGTGCTGCCTTGTGTGCATCTCTACATTTTAAGGGACATATTTGTCGGTTGATTACCTCGTATACCCTTCTCTGGTGCCGTCATCTGTGTGTGTCAGGGAGGTTTTACCAAGATCGCTGCTGTCTGGTGAAGGGAGGGTCCTTTCCTCCTCTTTGATTGCCGTGTTGATGAGAGATTCTGCTGTTGACGGCTGGTTTTGAGGTGAAATCTGTCAAGTAGAGGAGCTTCCGTTTTAATCCAAGGTGTTAAAACAACAACAGGAGGGGTCATCAATCAAAATGCACTACTCACTTTATTTCCTTGCTCACTCGTCTGCTCTTCTCTCTGCTCTTCTTTTCCCTTTTTGCCAAAACTCCCCGGCCTTTCCCTCCACCTCTCCTTGATCTTCTGCGTCCATCTCCTGGTTTTATTCTCTGACGATCGCTGTTTTCTTCTAAGGCTGCTGTTTGCTGGGACAATCTGCATGTCTTTACTTTGTGCCAAATCTCCAAATCCTCCGTTGCCCATATGAAACACTTTGTCCTCTTGACTTCCCGTGTCAAGATTTGCCTCTGAGGTCTTCACGGACCACACAAAGGATTTAGGTGTAAAACCCTTCGCGTTCTGGTTCTGATTCTGTCTGACGGCATCTTTGTGCGTTGTCACTGCAGAGCGGCCAAAACTCACCCTCTCCTCATCGGACCTCTCAAAGGAAGTGATATCAGCATCCTTGAGTGATTTAGCAGGAAACAGCTGCTCTGTTGGGGTGACCCCAGGTTGTGTGGACTGTCCCACCACCCTGTTCTCACCCATGTCACCATCAGTGTTGTCTTTCTGGGTGGGGGAGGAAACATGACCCCTGTTCACCTCCCCGCCAGGACCTGATTGTTGTATTTCCTCACCTTTGTGGGCAAAGTTACTGTCCGCAGCAGAGATCCCCATCTTATTTGATGGGACACCATGAGATCCAAAGCCATTTACAGGACTGTTGTTTACATTCTGGATGTTGAAGGCTCCTCTCTCTCCAGCTTGCTCCGCTGTAGGTGCAGGTGTGTTGGGAACAGGTGTGTGCAGGTACGCCTGGCCCTCTCTACCCGGCTGGAGCTTCAGTCTCTGCAGCATGGACTGCAGCAAGGCCTGACTATCTGTTGGGTTACGTGACTGAGACATCTAGGAACTGAACCGTATCAACTCCCAAAGACACAGAAAAGCATGACAACAACTGAGCGCACGTAAATACTAGAGTATAGTCCGCTGACCAGGGATGGATTCCACACAGTCTTATGTAAGGTGTTGCTTTCAAAAGAGACTGGTGACCATGACAGAAGAAATCAGCCGGCTGTGAATCACGTCACCGCTTTGTCCAGTTGTTGTTCTTTAGACATCTGTGGTGGTTGTTTCCTTCTTTTTCATTATTCCAATCTGCTTTCATTATCCTCGTCACAGTTTCTCAACACAGATTTTAACGCAGGTCCATCTCTTGAAGTTTAGTTCCTCAGCTTGGATAGAAATTCTCCTCTTTCTCCGTGTACGCTGCTTCTTCTCATGGATGTTTCTCTGTCATTCTGCCTCCACTCTTCCATAATCCTCAAAAGTCTCAGCAGCAGCCTGACTCTTGCCCTCTCGTGTCTTTTCTCTTTCCCCAAATGTCCGTGGTTTCAGTATAGGGAGGTTGTTTCAGTCACACCTCTTATTTATCACCGGTAAAGGGAGGAGAGACGGCGCACAGGAGCGTTCCTCAGGTCGTCCAAACTGAAGCAGACCAACAAGAAAGACCAGTGAGGTGAGATAATTGTGCATTGACAGTGACTCTCCCTCTCTCTCTCTCTCTCTCTCTCTCTCTCTCTCTCTTTCTCTCTCTCTGGCCATCTTTCTACTCGCCCTCCCTTCCTTCCTATTTCTCTCCCTGGCTCTCTTGCTCACACATGTGCACACACACCCAGTTTCTAACCACTGTGACCGTTGAGCGGTAATTACAGGGCATATTTTAGTGAGCAGCTGCTATTCATACGTCTTCAGAATGAAAGAAATATAGAAATGCCGGCAATGACCCTTGAATAACCTGTTTTAAAAGGAACTATATGTGAACTATTGTCTTTTTTGTGAACTAAAAATAAGGTCTTTACTGTTGTTGAAGGAATAATAGAATTCCCCCAACATGACACTTCACTAGAAAGAAAGTAATGAAAGTAATAATGAATTTTTATCAACATTGTTTATGCCACCAGTTAGTTACCCCCACCACTGAGGTCATGTTTTCAGCTATTCTCATTTGTTTGTTTATTGGTTGGTTGGTTGGTTTGTCAGCAGGATTACACATAAATTACTTCACGGATTTCAACCAAACCTTCATGGAGGATTGATCTCCGCCCAGAATAGACCTCATCAACTTTTGGTGCGGATGCAGATAAAGAGATTAATTTCTTAGGGAATAATACAATACATCTTGATGGGAAAAAAAATCAGCTGTATTAAGGTGTGTGTCATTCTAGTTATCATATATTATATTTCCTACCCACCCTTTATATTCCCCACTAAACGTTTGAACATTTTTTATTTTAAATACAATGTCTATTCATTCAAAATACAACAATAATAATAATAATAATAATAATAATAATAATAATAATTATTATTATTATTATTATTATTATTATTATTATTATTATTATTATTATTATTATTATTATTATTATTATCATAAAGAAAATGAGAATAAAATCCTTTTCATCAGTGTCTTTTTCAAATCAATTATTTTTATTATTTTTTTGGCTGTAAAAAACAAAAATAAAGCCTCGAGATTGAACATACCTGCTAAAATACTAAGTTTTTGATATTGAGTGGTTTTTATGGTGCATTGAAAAAGCTATTAGACTTATATATTATTACTGTTATATAATAATAAACAATAACACAGAGAGTATTTCTCATTAAAGCGCAGATCATTTAAATCATTTATAGTTAGTTTTATGTAGCCTATAAACATTAATTCGAAATAAAAGTAAATAGAAAACAATAACTTCATTTCTTTTTCCACCAAAATAATCTCATGTCAAACATTTTTAATATTCCACGTCCTTTGTATTTCAAACGAAGCTGATTGTAAAGACCACATTTTATTGATAAACATGCAGCTGTAAAAAGATGTCAGTTTAGAATCCCATTGCGCATGCGTGTAGTCTTGACAACGTTCCTTTCACTTCCTGCCCCTGTGATTGGCCAGTAGTGCGGAAGCGGCTAATGGCGGCGTAAACAACGCGAAGATCGGTGAAAGACGCCAAATACAAAGTAAAAATCGAGCTCTAACTAGACGGAGTATGTTTTCAAAACCAAGAGGATTTCTGCTCGGTGCGCAAGCTAGTAAAACCCCACAGGTTCATTATTCGGTGATGTTTAGCATCTAGTTTCGGCTAACTTTTAGCCAAGTTCGCTAAATTAACCAAAAAGTAATATTTAGTTAATTTATAGAAATGGACTGCGTCGTGACGGGAGGAAACGTTAAAGGTAGCAAACACTTCCTGCTTCTTCAACCATATCTCTAACTATTGCATAAGCATTTGATAACAATTAGCTGTGAATCATAATTATGTTGTGTGTTTGTGTGTGTGTGTACCGTCCAGTGCTGGCCAAAGCCATCCATTCTCTGTCCAGGATCGGTGATGAGCTCTATGTTGAGCCTCAGGATGATGGGGTGAGCTGCTCTGATGCTGTCATATAGACCAACACTTCCTCTTGCCATGCATATAGTCTTGTTGCTTCCTGTTGGTGCACTCGTTGAGTGCTGATTTGGGTTTTCTCTCTCTTGTAGCTGGCCCTGCGGTCTGTGAACTCCTCTCGGTCGGCATACGCTTGCTTCCTGTTCGCACCACTCTTCTTCAGCAGGTGCAGACTGTTTATAAACGGCAGTGTGTGTGTTTGTGTGTGTGTGAGAGAGAGTTTTAGTCACTGAACATCACATTTTATGTGTCAAAATTTTTTGTGACATTAAATCCCACTTCCTCTTCTATTTCATGTGCAGGTACACCATCCCCTGTGGGCACGCTTTTCGCTGCAAGATGGCAATAAAGGTGTGCTGAGACAAAGAGATGAGCTACATTTTTCTAATGCTTTCTACAGTTTATCTCACATTCAGTACATTTACACTGACTGTAATCATCTACGTCAGAGCCTTCTTACGTATGAAATACTTCCTCAACATCCCATCAGATGAGCTCACTATTACTTCATCAACACAGACCAACAATAGTTCAGTTCATCAAATTAGCTGAGCTACTCCACAGCCTTTCAGTTAGCCCATGGTTGGAAATAACTGATCCCATTTGCATGATTCAGAGTCTGATTAGTGAGCGAACGTTCGAGTTTCTTTTCTGTACGCAACTTCAAACGCTATCTTTCCTGTCCTGTTGCTACTGTGGTGCGGTCTTGATGTTATCTTTGTGCAGATTCTTTGCAAAACCTCTTCCTTGTTTTAACAGCTGTAGGTGACAGTAATTTCAGGCGGTAGATTATGTGTGGCCAAGCCTGTTAAATTGTCACACATATTATGCAAGAGGAGACTTTTTTTTTTACAGAACAAAGTAAGGTGAATATATCTATAAAATATCCTCAGATGTGATTAAAATAATTCCATGGCATCTTCAGTGTAGAGTTTTATCTTAATTAGGTTATTATTACATCATGTCACAGTTATTCTGGCCAAACTAATTGTGATTATCGATGTTATTCATCGCAATATGCTTAAAAGGGCCACTAGGTAAATGCTTGACTCACCTGACCTTACATTTTGTGTAGTAGCAAATATTTTTTATTGCATCACAGATCGGACAAACATCTTTTTTAGTGAGCATCCTTTTTTAGTTAAAAACAGTCAATAGAATTACTGTTAATGCCAGACTATTTCACTGCATATTTACATAGTCGTGCTCCTGTTCCTTTGCATGTGTTTATTTTGAATCTCTCCTTTGTTCCTCTGTGTGTGACTCAGAGTGTGCAGGCTGTGTTTAGGTCTCTAGCGACTCTGGAGAAGACAGTGGAAAAGTGTCACATCGGGCTGGATGAGAAGAAGAACCGCCTCACCTTCACCCTACACTGCAAACACGGTATCAGCGCTTCACTTCCTTCTCACTTTGCTCTACATGGATGATTTCAAAAGGATTACATCACATTTACACAGTGACACATGTTTAATTTATTGTAGCACATCATGCGTTCATTGCATTATGGTCTAAGTGCTTGTGTATTTAATTTAGTTTGGTATTTCCTCTGCAGGCCTCCTGAAGACGCATAACCTGTCTTTCCAGGACAGTGAAAGTTTACAGGCAGTGTTTGACAAAGACAGCTACGCCAATGTATTCAGATCCCATCCCAGGTGTGTAAAATATTTCCTTCTGATCTGATAGTGTGTCGTTTTCTTTCAGTGTTTGTATTCAGTTTCCTTTTACCTTGGAATTTTTTTGTTGAATGAATTCTTAGACTAGAGTTGGTTGATTGAATAGTAAAATACCACTTCCAAATAGAGCGATATTATGTTGCTGTTGCTGGATAGGAACTTGCACTGAGGTCAAATTTCAGCTCACCACATCTGCAAACTGTTTCACTGGTCCAACCCCATGAGTAGTAGCACATTTTTTTTTTTTTTTTGTCATTTCTCACAGCTCACATTTTATTTCTTCTCACCCTCAGGCTGCTGGTGGACACAGTCGTGCACTTCCCTCCTTCTCTAGAAGAAGTAACCGTGTCAGTGAGTGATGAGCGGATGTGGGTCAGGAACCATGTGGAGGAAGAAGGTGACTTGGTAGTCTGTTTTTTTTTCACCAACATACTCCACATAAATCACTCTTTATTTATACAAATCTCACTTACCTTACATTGACTATTAAAGTAAATTTGGATCAAGAAGATCAACGTTTTATTGTGACTTGTATACTTATTTATTATTAGGATCAAAAAACATGTTTTGACAAACATAGCTCTTGTTGTTAATGACATAGAGAAAAAATGGCAACACAGGAAACAGGCTAGATATGAACCCAGTGGTGCCCTCTTGTGGTAGACAAGCAGAACAACAGAATTGCACTGAGTGGTCTCAGCTGTCTTTAGCCAACAGAGGTAGTTTTTCTAACTCTGCAAGTCTACAGCAATGAAATAAAAGTATATACAGTTTATGATACAAAGTTTGCCTCTGCTTTTGTCGTCTATTCACTCTTACTTTTCTCTTTGTTTCTCTCGCTGCCTGTTTCCCTCCCAGATCGGTCCAAGTCCATGCTGACAGAGCTGTGCTTGGCTTCAGACGAGTTCGAACATTTCGCTGTCACAGCTCAGAACAGCGTCACCTTCTGTCTGAAGGAGTTACGGGTGAGACGGAAGACAAAGGGAGGGATGACCGGGGAAAAGAATAGGTGGATTAGTCAGGAGGGAGAGGATTGGGGAAATGACCAGAGAGGGAGAGAAGTCCTTTGAGGGAAAGGTTACTGAGTGCAATATGACAGTTACTTTCTTCTGTGGGTTGTTCTTTTTTTTACGTTTTAATAAAGATTTGTGCATTGATTTACTTATTAAAGGAGATCTGCTCAGTGACCTTTCATCATCTCTCCTCCAGGGTATGTTAGTGTTTGCAGAGTCCACTGGTCTCCCTATTTCTATGTACTTTGATGAACCGGGCAGGTGAGCAGACTCGCTTACAGATGTTGGATTACCACGTGTGTCGCCACAATGCACTGACACTAAGGTTTGTGTTTGTTTGTTTGTTTGTTTGTTTGTGTGTTTCAGTCCTGTGGTGCTTTCAGTAACAGACAGCGTCCTGGAGGGGAACTTTGTGCTGGCCACACTTTCTGACGACTCCAACCACCGTAAAAACAACTCTAGACGGTAACAATGAAACAAAACTCAATGTGTAAAATGATTTGGAGAAAGCATTGTTATAGGGTGAAATGCATTTGTTCAGCTACTGGCAGAACAAAGAGAATATAAAACTTTTTTCTTTTTACTTTTTTTCTGTCAGTTGTAATGACAGGCAGGAAATTGTAAGCATTCACAGTGCAGAGATGCTGCATGACTGACAAGAACATAAATGAGGACAACTGTTTGAAAGGTGCTTCATTTTAGACATCCCCTGAGTGGAGAGTTAGTTTACTGGCAGAGCCCCATTAAAGCCTCATTAAAATTGGCACATGCAGCAACGTATTCCTCGAAAATGTATCCTAAGATGGAACCTGGTGTCATAAAAGGCATGACTAGCCGTGGTAGTGTGTGTAGCTAAGGTTTCAACACTTCCCCATGGTCATGTCATAAATGCCACACAAATTAGGTAACAGACATGAGCATGGGGTGGATCCTCAAGTCTGCCTTCTTTTTGAGCTGAGTGTGGCATTTCTCAAGCCTCTTTTAAATCATTTGTGATCTCTGTGAAACTGTGAAAAAGAGTAGGGGTATCTGGCTGATTTAACTGCTTCAGAGGTGCTTAGATGGGTCAAAAATATCAAAAACTCGAGCAATATTAGTGGTATGAAAAAGAACGTTATTAGAAGAGTGACAAGTTTCAGCTTGTGGCCTTCATCATGGTCATCTCTGAACAAAAAAAAAACACATTCCTCCAACTTGGCTAGTCAGCCACTTTGGTGGGAGGGACCTCAATTGTCTAAAGTTAAATAACACTTTTGTTCAAGTTTCTGTCTGTACTTGCATTTTCATCCACCTGTTGGTGTGGCTAGTCTGAACGATTAATGCTGAAGGTTTCGTGCCTGATATCAGAACTAATAAGGCCTTCTGGATGAACAGTAAAACAAGCTTTTCTTCATAATACAGTTACAAGTTTAGTAGATAAACTTTATTCAGACATAACTACCAGTGTGCTTCATTTTTTAGTTTATCAATCAGAGGCGATACCTCAGATGTTACTTGTGTCACTGAAAGACTTTTTTTTTCTACTTTCCTCTTTCTCGTGTCATTTTTGCCTTCCAGAGCACAAACACCTCCGCCCCCTCCCGACGATGACTTCATGGATGACGACATGGACTCCTACCTCATCGCCATGGATACCAGTATTGCGCCAGGTCCCCCTGCTACGCGCCCGCCCACACCCCCATTAGCAGTTTCCACATGTTCAAAACAGCCTGCCGCAGCCAATCACAGGTCACGGCTAATCGCGGAGGAGGAGGAAGAGGAAGAGGAGGAAGCTGAAATGGCGGATTCAGCTGGACCGCCTAATAAGAAGGTATGGTTTAGTTTTCACATGAATAAATGAAGTACATAAAAAGCTCAGACAAACATGGAAAAAACTAGTATATAAATATATTACAGGAGGAGAAGCTGTCCATTTACACACGTCTTTTTTTGTTAGCTCATTTAATCCTTTTGTTTACTGAAAACAACGCCACAGAAATTTAAATCTCATTTTCAAAGACATATTGCAGACTGTATGTATTACCCATTGTCATGTTGACGAGGAAGTTCACTCAGTACACAACGAATCTCAGAAAAATTGTACTGATTACAAGATTACAAGAAGAATATTTAGTACAACAGACACGAGAAGGAAGCGAGATGTCTCACTCCTTAGCTGCTTTCATTTTCAGCTCCAGAAACAATTATCTGTTTAATTATTTTTTTACCACTTGGGGAAGTAGATTGCTTAATTTGAAACTCGACATGGCATTTTACTATCCCAGGCTAGTGAGCAATCCGTTTTGTTGAGCCCTTTTGTTTATGTGACAATAAACTTGATCCAAACTGAGTGACTGCGATATTCATTCAGCGTTTTCCCTGTGGAAGGCTTTGGTGCACACATTTGGTGGAGGGTTTGTGCATTTGCCCCCAACAAAAATGTAAAAAATCTTGATTAAAAAAAAAGGAATTTCACATAATTTTGGACCATCATTGTATCTGTTCTTTTGGCTTAGGTAGTGCACAAAACAGTTTGGGTGCTGCGCCTGAGAATAACAATAATAGGTAAAAACCTGTCATCAACATGTGTCTCCTAACTGCTTCGGGTCAAAAGTTTTTGTGTCTAAAAATGTGTCTCATCTTGGCAAATCATGTCAACTCTAGGCTTTAGGTAATAGTTTCATGTAACCTGCAGATATGACTTGTGCTTTAAAACATGTTATCCTAATTTTTCTCCCGTGTTTCCCTTGCAGTTCTGCTCCCTGTTCTTTGGATCGGTTCTTCCTCCGTCTTCTCAGATGAGCACGCAACCGGTGACAAATCAGGAAGTGCTGGCCAGCGACAGTGAGGACGACGAACAATGAAAGAACAGTGGACTGATGGAGAGAAGGGAGAGAGATGGACTGGCTTGAACGTGTGTGTGTGTTTTGTATTACTGTTACACACACGCCAGCTGCAGCACTAAACATTAATGGCACCTGAACCCTTATTTTTACATCTTCACCGGCCTGTGCAAGTGTTCGTACAGGGTTTTCTGTTTTTTATACATGCGCAAAAATATGCAAAGACTGTACCGTACAGAACAGGATGGTTACCGCGAGTGTATTCAAACTTTATACTGAACTATAATGTGAATGGTGGAGTTGAAAATGTGGGATTATGTGAAACTGGACATGAAGCACTTCCTGTTTTTTTTTCTGATCGGTTTGTGATCAAGGTGCAACAAAACACAGCTCCTCAAATAAAATAAAAGAAACATATTTTTCAAAAGTATGTAAACATTATGTATTTATTTACATGTCAAAAAGTTCAAGTAGGACACATTTTTAGGATCTCGGCTCAAACCAGTAAGCCTGAAGCACTAAGTAAAACGCCTCCTCGTCCCTCCAGATCCAGTAACAAAGATTTGTCTTGTCAAAAGTAAGATTCAGAAAAAGAAGCTGAATATCTGAGTGTCTGTGATCCAGACTTTGCAAGATGAGGCTCGTCACTGCTCCCTTTCTCTTTTTGCACCTGGAAACTTTTCCCCCTCGTCTGCGGTTTCCTCCTCTCCTTTTCCAGCTCCTTGTCTCTCTTCTTCCTCAACCTCTCCTCCTCCTTCTCCCTTCGCTCTTGCTCGCGCCGCCTCCTCCTCCTTTCCCTGGAGCTCAGTTTCTCCTCCGCCTCTTCCTCAACCGTCCCTGTTACGTCACTGAAGTCCTGAATGAGGATTTTTGGGACTTGCATTTTGCCCTTTTTCTTCGTCTTCTGGGGCTGCTCGCCTCCTCTCAGTCTGCGGAAGAGACCGAAACGTTTAGGCGGCTCCTGCTGCACCTCGGTCCTCTCTTCAGACAGTGACGAGGTGACTTCTGAAGGTGGAGTTTGGGTCGGGTTTACTTCAGTGAGTTTAACTTCTGGCTGATCAGGAATGGATTCTGATTGGCTAGTTTTCTCTGGCATGGTAAAGAGGTCTTCAGAGAGCCTGCGTCCTAACTTGGACCCGCGAGAGGTGGACGACTTGCGGATGCGGAAGTCTCCAGAGGAGCGGCTGCTGCGAGACCCGGAGGCTTGTGTCAGGCCGCCGTCACCCAGCTCAGTCTGGTCTTTTACAGGTGGAGACTCTTTTTCCTGGAGTTGGGTGTTACTGTCAGTATTGTTTGAGTCCCTCGGTTCAGTAGAAATGAAGACGTCGTCCTCCATTTCTGTGTTTTCTTGAACATTTTCTTTGCGTTCTTCCTCCTCCACAGCACCCTCCGCTGCCTGGACCTCTGGTTGTTCAGGTGGGGGTTGTTCAGGTGGGGGTTGTTCAGGTGGGGGTTGTTCAGATGGGAGTTGTTCAGGTGGGGGTTGTTCAGGTGGGAGTTGTTCAGGTGGGAGTTGTTCAGGTGGGGGTTGTTCAGATGGGAGTTGTTCAGGTGGGGGTTGTTCAGGTGGGGGTTGTTCAGGTGGGAGTTGTTCAGGTGGGGGTTGTTCAGGTGGGGGTTGTTCAGGTGGGGGTTCTTCCGTCGTGCTCACTTCCCCTGAACTATTGGGCTCAGCGGTGAGATTCACTTCTTCAGTCTCAGCTGAAGACGCCTCCTTCTGTGGGGGTGCTATGGAGTCAGTAGTTTCCGTTGGTGTTTCCTCTGCTTGTGTTTGATCATTCTCAGCTTCTGAGTGCGTTTCTTTTTCCTGTGAAGGCTCAGATGCTGCTGCTTCACACTCCTCCTCTGAATATTGAGCAGGTGCCTCACCGGCCTCCGTCACTGTGTCGTTTGAAATTGGCGTTTCTGCCCCGGACTCTGCATCAGCTACTAAACCTCCCTCGGGTTGGATGAGTTCAGCTGAACACAGTATTAATGTCTCTGCTTCTTCCTGTGAATCTATGTGCTGCTCTGACTCTATTTCTACTATTTCAGCCTCCACATGTGCGGCCCCACCTTCCTCCACCTTCTCTTGAGTCTGTGCCAGTTCTTCAGTTTCTGTCTCTGTTTGGGTGTGGGGTTCTTCTTTCACGTCCGTTTCTGCTAATGACTCAGTGCTGTGGTATTTTCCATCAAATGCGTCTCCCTGCGAGCTATTGTCTGTCTCTGTGATCACTTCCTGCTGCTGCCGGTGCGTCTCTGTCTCCGCCGAAGGATCTTTGACAGTTGGAGCTTCGCTGTCGCCGCCCGTGTCTGTGTCCGAACCTGGACTTGTCTCCGTTGTTGCTGAGGCTTCCGCGACTGTGTCCACCTGTTGCACAGTTTCAGTTTCTGTGCTCTCAGCCTGAATCACCTGTTCCTCACTTGGGTCTACGCTCTCCTCCGTCTCCACCTCTGTGTTCGCGTCGGCATCTTTCTGTATCTCCATCTGATTTTCGTCCTCAGCAGCTGCATGGTCACTCTCTGCCTCATGCTCTGGCTCTTTATTTTCATCTTTGACTTCAGTTTCCTGGTCAGTGTCTTCTTGACTCTGCTGTTCCAGATTTTGTGAGTGGTAACAGGAGTCCAGCTCCTCTCCCTGCTGGGAAATATTTTCTGAAGTCTGATCTTCGGCTTCACTTTTGGTTTGTTCTGCCTCCACGTTTATTTCTTTGCTTTCCTCTGTCTCTTTGAGTTCGCCCTCCTTGTCTTCAGTGACTATAGATCCCACTTGTTCAATCTGTTCTGTCACAATGACTGTTTCTTCTACCTGCACTGTTGGTATCTCTTGGATGTCGTCCATCTCCTTTGATTCCTTTTGTTCAGTTTGTCCCGTCAGTTTTGGCTCGCTCTGTTTTTGCTGTTCCTCTGAAAATACGTCCTCCTCCTCCTGAACGCCCTGCACCTTCTTAAAATTAATCTCACCACAGCTCCTGAAGTCTTCCTTCGCTCCCATTGAGAGATGCCTTACAACTCTGCTGCCGGCGCCTTCCCATTCACCTGCGTTGGCCTTTCCCCCTTTCTTCCACCTGTTGCGAAGCAGGGAGGGAGACAGCGAGAGAGTGGACGCTGAGCGAGCGAGAGGGACGGACAAGTTCCCCTTCTCTCTGTCTTTCCTGTCCCGTTCTTCCACGCGCTGCCGAGCCCTCGCCCAAGCCATCCGGTATCCCAGGCAACGACCTCGAGGGTCAAAGGTGGACGAGGGTCTGTCTTTCCTCCACTTTTCTAACTCCTTCTCCGTCTGCTTCTCCAGATCTCTGCCTGACAGCGGCACTGAGCACACCTAAGAACGAAGGAGAAACATTTATCACATTTTTGTTTGACCATAATTTTTTTACTTAAGACAATTAAAGTATTAAAATTGTTTGTTGTTATATTAAGATTCCTGAAGTACCAAACTAAACATAAAGAAATGTGATGACTCGACAGCTCAGTATGATGATAGCACAATTAAGACAAAGTATGTCATAGGCTTGACTTGTGACCTCATATAGACGTTTGTATTGATGGCTGGCAAAATTAAAGGTAAAACATCATATTGTGTTTTAGTAAACTGTTGGGCCACCATGAGATGTTTCAGTCTGCTTGACTGCTTGCTGCCTGCATAGATTTCTGACAAGTGTCTTCAACTCTACTGGACCAAAGAATCACCATTTTGCTTCCCTCCAAGGGGACCCCAAATATTTCAGCAAAAATGCCTTCCTATAGTGCAGATGCATCTACATTTATATGTTTCTAGACTCATGTGTTCGAGTTAAAGAACTGAAATTGTGCTGTTTGATTTCAACTTATATCTAAACCATCTTTAGTTTCTGGCAGGTTGGAGCCTTTAATGACACTGTTACACCTGCTGAGCTCACATGTCAACAGATGTGTGTCAAAGGTGCAATATGTGAGAATTCTAGTTGAAAATGCTCAACATTAACTACATTTATTAACAGAATGTCAAGAAGTTACAGTTTTGACATTATGATATCTATGTACTGAGTTGCAGAGATATCTGCCTCAATTAGAAAACCAGCTAACAGTTGGCAGCAGTTTGCAATTCTTTTAACAGGACTCAAATTTTTACATATTACACCTCCGAGCTCCAGAAAAAAAAAAATAAGTGAAGATGTTCACTGATAAACTACTGTACAAGTTGTCAAGTTTACAAAGCCTTAACTGGCAGCTAGTAAACCGGTGACCGTGGTCAGTGCCCTCATCAACACCAGCCATGTCTTTGCTTCTTACTTCTGCGATGAAGGCGTCTTCTTCATCTTGGACATGCTCCCTGACGCCCCTCAGCCTCTCCAGAGTCTCCATCTGACCCTGACACTGTTTCCTCTGCTCAGCCCGGCCGAGCACCCGACGCACCAGCACCACAGCCACCTGGAGCAGCACCCGCACCCCTGCAGAGCAGAGGACATGATATATTTATGAGTACCACAGGCAACATAATCAATGCCAAATAATAACATAATGTAATATCTAAGAAATTACATATTCTCTTGTCTCCCTCTCAGGAAATAGTTTAACTGGCAGGACCCAAAAGCAGACGATATGGAGGACGTACCATGGCAGAAGAAGAGGTCCCAGACCCGCAGCAGTGTGTTGAAGGGCAGGTGACGTGTGAAGAGACACATCAGCCAGTCAGTGGCGAACATGAGCGGCTCCACGCCGTGGTGCTGCAGGTGTTTGTATGCAGCGTGACACGTCCTTTTCAAGACCCAGGTCAGCATGGCAGCGTCAAACAGGACTCCCTCCTACAGGAGGACACTTAATTAGACAGCTCAAGAAAAACACATGAGCAATAATTTGTTTTGTGTGTCTTTAATTGTGCTGATTATAGGGGAAATAGGCTTTTCCTCGAAAGAAGCATCATATACTTTCCCATGTTTTAATGTTCTGCTGACCTGACTGATTAAAAGACTCTCTAGGTTGCACCAGAAATAACTGGAAGATATGATTTTCCAGATCATAAGTAACAAATTAAATTAAAGAAAAAGTTCTTGGAAATGATCCTTTAAAGTAGGATAACTGAGATCCACACTGTGCACAAAGTTTCTGATTCATCATGGCCGTAATGATGTTTGCAAATTCATGGCATAAATGAAAAAAAGTCTGCCTATCATGTAAATTATAAAATAATACATTTTAAGTGAATAAATAAAATAAATGAATAATAAAATAAGCATCAGGTGCATTTTGCAGGTCCTCACCAGCAGAGGGCTGTAGTATCCAGGCAGGTACTGCTCACTGATCTGCACCAGACACCAGAAGGCCTCCTGCCAACGGCACATAGAAAGACAATACGTCGACATCAGATGCCACAATGGCTCATTTAATGTTGGATGATTGTGAGTGTACAGAATTTTCTTAGTTATCCCTTTTATTGTCAGGCTAGTTATGACTCTGTAGCAGTTCTTGTGTGCCACGGGGACACAAGGCCAAAAAAAGCCAGCATTGTAACAAAAAGATGAAACAGGAATGAGCAAAACTTCAGTGTTTGAAATTGAACAGGAGGGTAAACGGTGTTACTGATCGCTACCTCCGCCGGCATGTTCATCAGCAGCACTGCAGCCACTGGGCCCTGCGCCTGGCAGTAACCCTCTTCTGGTTGGTACTGGGTGTAGGCTTTCAACACCCGGAACAAACCACGCTGCCTAGACACAGACAAAAACACACACACACACACACACATCAGCCACAAACCACAAGTTTAAACCTTCTCATTAAGCTTCGAAAAGAATCACCTTTGTGACAGAAAGACAAAGAAAGCAGGAGTATAAAGGTGCAGAGGTAGCAGCTGAGATAAACTGCAGAATTGTTCTGTAGCCGTCAGCTTGTCAAGAGGAATGATCAGAAGCAAACGTTTCTCACCCATGTCCGTCCTTGGAAAGGAACATTTCATGGAAAGGGAACTGTCGGTCCAGGTCTCTCTCGATCACATCCACCCAGCTCTGCAGAGCCGGCTGCAAGTCCAGAGACTAACAGAGACAAAGGATAGTTTGAGTCAGCCCCCTACAAACACTACATGTTATTTTTAGATATAGAAAAAAGAAAAGGCTTTGCTGCATTATCTGCTGTATCAAGCAGTGAAATAGTTCATATATGGCACCATGATGAGCCTAATTGACGATTAGTGCTGCAACTAACAACTATTTTAATGAATGTATTGTTTAATTAATGGAAAGTTTAGAATAAAAATAGTAATATCCTATTTTAAGATCCCACAGACTTACACAATTTGCTCAGACAATCCAAGACCCTCAAAATCCTTCAGTAACAATTATAAAAACAGAGATAGCATCTAAAAACGATTTGTTTTTGACCATTAGCTAGCTGGGAGTCATAAGAATAGTTCACACAGCCCGAGGTGATGTGGTTAAATGGCATCTTTGTCGAAGCCCTCCGTCTGAGGTTGTCGCAGCTGATTTGAAAGCATTTACAACAGGGGGAGCATTTGGTTTTCTTGCCTCGTAGAGTTTTTCGTTTTGCTTCATCCTGTCAGTCGCTCCACACAGCAGAGGCCAGCACTTGGCTCGGAGCGAGGCCGGGATGCCTTTCTGACACTGAACTTTGACCTGAAGGGACGACGGTGACAGAGACACAGGATCAGCTCAGACGATGAGGTGTGGGTATGAATCAGCCTTTTCTTTCTTACAGCAGATATTTTGAGACAAACACAGGTGGTGTGACATTAATAATGGCTCTGTTCTATTTGAAGTGTCACTGGAAGCCACAACAGTGTTACAATGAGCCAACACGTGCAATGCAAGCACCATGAAACTGAAGCAGATAAATGGAACTCAGCCGTCATTACTGCACTATTCCTTCAGTTTGGAACGGTGCCTTAGACGGTACACACCTTACTGGTCTTCTTCAACAAGATGCGATCCCACTGGACCATGATGTTTATCCATTTAGCCTCCCTCTGCCTGACCAGCTCAGGGGGTGGGCCCACACTCCTGACACGAAACAGCACATCAAACACCAGGTTAAGTATTTCAGTCTTTCAATGTGTCTCATTCATTAACTGCACCGTCCAATACAGTCATTTAACTGGAGACTCGTCATGTCAGAGTGCAGAGTTTCTGCATGCACTTTTTTTTTGTGTTGTCATTATAGAGAGACAGCGCTCTGAAAATCAAGACAGGAAACAGGAAAACCACACGGTTGCAGTTTAAAGTCTCTATGGCAACAGGCCAGGATGTTATCAATGGGGTGAGCACGGCAAGCAGGTAACAGTTTGTTCGGCGGGTCTTATCCTGAGTTGACACTGCTTCATCGAGTCCAGATTCTTTTTGTTTAATTGCTGATTAAATATAATGTGAATATGTAGTCAACTGATCCTGTACCTGAAAGTCAAAATGCTTTCATTTTTTGTCATGTACACTTTTCTTAGTTTGCACTCTTCCTGCCGTGGAGTTCTGCAGAATTATAAAAAAGAATCCACACTGACACAGCGCCACCAGATGGTCTGTCCTGCCTCACAATGAATCCCTCTCCCCACAGCTTAAAGCCAACTTGAACAGCATGCTTCTGAAAAAAACAGAGTGGTACTTTTGGAGTGACCCTGTGAAAAATGACCACTAACGAGTATTTCTTCCCAACAAGCCTAACTGCAGGTTTTATGCACTGTTTTATTGTTTCTCCTCCTTTAAGCTGTCCCACTGCAGCTGTAAAGCTCAAACTTGACTTTCTGTGTAAACAAGGCTTCTTTCACTAATTTGCAGAAACATGTTGCTCTTGTTTGGCCCATGCTTTATATTAAGATTGTGCATTTTTATTATCAAATAAATGGTTTGGAATTTGCAGCTTTCTTATTAAGACCTGTTTACTAATTGTATTTAGACTTCATTTTACTATTATGTCTCCATTTGGCTCTGGCAAACACACATTATGTGGTCTCTTTAGCAATTATGTGCCTTTCTTAAATACTGTATGTTTCAGTAAACTGCACTTATGTCTGTGTCTGTGTGCAGGACAAAGTAGAGGGAGACGTCTGTGTGTTGTGTCAAGGGCTGCGGTCAACCAGGAGATTTCTCTGCTGAGAATGGATAGTTGGCCTTTTATCTTAATTTTACTGTTCTTATCTTATTTTGTTCATTTGTGTCTATGCTTTGGAAGAAAAAGACCACAGTAAACAACAGAGTTTGTTTTGAATCATCTTGTCTGACACTACTGACAGAAACACTGGGAACATATTTCAGTCTTAAAGGTCTGAGGGCTCAAGCACAATACAACACAGAGTAGTGGACCAGATACCGTGGTAAAAAATATAATATTTTTTTTTTTTCCCTGTTTTTTTTCTTGTAAAATACTGAGAAAATTTCACCTCTACAAATCCTTCAAATGAAACAACTTGAATTTAAAATCCCTCTCTGCCATAACCATTGAGATAGACATGAAAGACCTTGAAGCAATTTAGCATTAATTGATAAATCATCTGATTAGAGTGGTGGAAACATGCATGCATACATCTATTTATACCATGTTAAACCAATGTATGAAAACCTCAGCGAGCAGCTATGTTTTGAATTTAATCACAAACACTGACATCTTAAAAAAAATGTTATTCTTAGTAGTAGACTGAAATTTTTAGACCTTGACGTTATGGGTGTCATGATATCTTCATATTCACAATAACCGTGATATTAAAAACGATACACATATGATAATATCATGTGAATAATCCAGCGAAGACGTGAGGCCTTTTCCATCCCTAGTCTATGAGCTCATCTGGATGGCTTTACACTAGTAATTCAGTGTAATTGTTCTATTTGTGTGCTTCCTGTACAGTTATGGTAACAGACTCTCACTCTTCACCTGTCTGAACTCTTTTCTTTGCCAAAAAAGACACAAAACACACAGTAAATTAAATTTAAGATAGATTTGATTGCTTGCATTTTATTTATCAAATTTCTATAGCTCGATGATATCGTTATTGTAAATTTGTTTGCCCATGATAATCATGTAGTGAAAGTCTGATATCCTGACAGCACAACTTGAGGTAGCCATTTCTTGTACCGTATTTGGAGTTTAAATTTTCTATATTTGGCCGGATAGGGCAAATATTTCCAGTCTTATAACCACCTCAGCCTTTATTTGTCTTTCTACCATTTAACCTTTTTAGATAAAAAATGTCAGAGAATGGGGAAGCAGTACACCTGGTGGTTTTGATACCGCAACAGTGCCAGCCTCATTGTCAATATTTGAACAGTACACGTGTATAAAAGTGGAACTGCTCACCCAGCTGTGGATCCATTGGTCACAATGAAGCCAAACCGGTCTGTCTCAGGTTCCAGACCAGCCTCCGACCCTGCATCAGATCCAGAGCTGCCATCCTCTTCACAGAGGCTCTTCAGGGCTGGACTCGATGTACTCAACATCTTACTGAAAGACAAGAGGAGGCTCCTTATTATTCAGTGTGTGACTGTGTGTACTGTCATCGTGATTATGTAAAGCTGATGCATCTGAGACGTGTTCTTACCTCCTACATGTAGATGTATGTAGATCAACGTTCAGTACCTTAACCCCACCCAAAAACACTGCTCTGACTTGAGTATGTTGAGGCTTGTATTGTTAGTAGAAGTGTGCAAAGTAAGAGGAAGAATGTCTTGCTACACTTCATAACATTTTGAAAGGACACGCTTCACTGTAACATCTGCTGGCTCAGGTTTTTCATTTTTCATTTTAAGCATTTTTTGTGAAGGCGTTTACGTTAACTTTCTTCCCTCCCTACAACTAGGCCTATAAATATAATCACAACAAGAAGACAGTTGTTACAGCGCTACAAATATGCTTTTAAATGAAATTACCTTTCACATTTCCGTCATGTTTGATCACTCGGTCTGAAGAGCTGAAGTGTGAGATCCTCCACTGATGAGAGAGGAAGACAAACTTCCTCTCTGACTCTCTCTCTCTCTCTCTCTCTCTCTCTCTCTCAGTGCCTCCCTCTGCACAATGAATGCATCATGCCCTTTAAATAAACTTCCCTTAAGTCAGTAAAATTAACTTTTCGTGGAATATTATTCAGTTGTCGCTGTCATGGAAGTGATGCTCAAATGATTAATCAAACATGACATCAGACTGAGTGATAATATATATATGTGTGTGTGTGTGTGAGTGTGTGTGTGTGTGTGTGTGTGTGCCCTTCCTCTTATTTGGACAACTCGTATGCTGCTTTCGCTTGCTGTGGGAAACACTGCATTTACGCGTGCTCTGAAAGGTTATTTAATCCGAGACTGGGAAGTAACGAGGAGTACTTGAACGCAACATAAATACAATTGCGCAGTTCAGGGACCGACATCTGTCAGCGTGTTGTTGCTCATCGAAAACTTGTGACAGAGGTAAGTCCAGTAAAAGGTCATCATAAATGGGAACTTCTTGCTGTTGACGATTATTTTAGGCTCCGGGAAAATGGTCATTATTGATCTAATTGTGCTGTAACTCGTGTTCTGTCAACTTAACCTAAATTTACTAGCTATTTTGACATTAAACCTGGTCAGCAACGTTGTTATAGTAAATTATGAAGTCGGGATTTACAATTTGGTATTACGAACAAATAAATAACCAAATAAACATGTTTAAGGAGACGCTGTGGGCATATAAGCAGTTTGCTAAGTGTTACGTTAACTAGAGCCAAGTTTTGCTAACCGTTATTTATTTGTAATGAGGCGTTCACGTAATAGCGTACAGACAATTAATTTGCCTTGCTAAATTGCCCATTTAGCGGATATGACACACAAAACAAAACAAAAAACAGAATGGCGAAAATCAAGTAATCGTCGGCGGTGTATAGCTTGAAAAGACAGTACTAATATATTTTACACTCAAGCCAGCTAATTAAAATGACTTAGAAATGCTTTAGTTATAGTAGCTAAGTCTCTCTTGTGAACATACGCTTTCCATCAACACGATGAAAAATATATAATTTAGTATAATATTTCGTTTATATGGCCGGACTGAGCTTCTAGCAATAAAGGGAACAATCTTAGAATAATAGGCATCATTGATTACATCCTAATCGTACAACCGTGACGTGTTTCCGTTCTTCCCACTCTGCCGCCGTGCCGTGAACGTGTCAGCTGCTGATGTAATAGCAGGGATTTGGGGCGCCAGATTACAGGAGGCCTGGCCTCAGCTGCTGTCAGTCTCCATCCCTCACAGTCCAGCAGGAGGATGGACTGATGAGTAGTACAGCATGGAAAACATTAGAAATCTGTAAAGCTTTGGGTATTTTTCTTTAATGCATGTATTATGTGTACTATGTATTTTGGTTTGTGCTTTTTTTTCAGTCTTTAATCTTTGATCAGATAGTTGTACTAAATGCTCGAACATGATCCAATAAAGAGGGAAAATAAAAGTCTCCATCCCTCACTCACTCTTCTGTTGTTTCCAGTAAAGAGCTTTTTTTTCTGTGTTGAAACACATGAGGTTTCCTGTTTTCTTGGGTGAAGATCTTAGTTCCTCCAATTGTTTTCAATGTGCTTTCTCCATGTAGATGTCTGCTGCACTGAGTCTGCGTCTTCTGCACTGTTACTCAAAGCCAGGTACAACTGAAGCAGATGTCATTAAAGTTAAATGTACAAAGTGAGGCATCACTTCACATCACTTTTGTATGTATCTGCAGGTACTTTCGGATACGGTCCTGGTATCATGCGCCCATTCAGTCTCACCACAGGGAGGGAGGGTTATAGTAAGTACAAACCAAGAGCTTTTCATATGTAGGATTAACAGTGTAGTGACCACATGGTTTAAAAGACTTATTTTGCTCTTTTCTTCTCACAGAGTATGTAAATGCTCTAGAGGAGCCGACAGACCTGAGGTCCATCACTGACCGGGCTGCTACAACTCTTCTTTGGACGGAGCTCTTTAGAGGTCACACATTATAATTCCCATACAGATATCCTTTGTCATCCATTGGGTTTAAGGCCTGGTGATTTACTCCAGTTTGACTGACTTTTGTGCTCAGCTGTTTTAGGAAATCAAAAATTATTTCCTAAATGATTCCAAAAATGAAAATATACATCTATGTCCTGTTTCAAAGATTTAAGTCTGCAAGAGACAAAACTATGCATTGGTGGTGTTGGTCCTGTGATGGAATCCAAAAGAATCCTCTTTGATTCTTTGTCAACACCTTCCTGCAGGTTTGGGGATGACAATGAGTTACCTTTTCCGTGAACCTGCCACCATCAACTACCCGTTTGAGAAGGGCCCTCTGTCACCCCGCTTCCGCGGAGAGCACGCCCTCCGCCGCTACCCTAATGGAGAGGAGCGCTGCATCGCCTGTAAGCTGTGTGAGGCCATCTGCCCCGCTCAGGTCAACACAAACACACTTTATTTTATGTTTTATCTTTCTCAATCAGGACTACTTGTTTACTTTAAAGTGTCCTGTCTGACTTTGTTGAACCCAGGCCATCACCATTGAAGCTGAGACTCGAGCTGATGGCAGCAGGAGAACTACACGCTACGACATTGATATGACCAAATGTATCTACTGTGGATTCTGCCAGGAAGCCTGTCCGGTCGATGCCATTGTTGAGGTAAGAATGAGTTTATCCTGTACACGGAAAGATTGCCAACCTAAAAGACAATTGCTAACTTCCACAATGGGGAAAATTAGTTCATGCATGTTTTCAAAACTGAAACATAGAACATTAAACTTTACTATCATCTGTTTGGATTTAGAACTACAGTTGTTTAACACGTATTTTTACCTCAATCCGTCCTTCAGGGTCCAAACTTTGAGTACGCCACAGAGACCCACGAGGAGCTGCTGTACAACAAAGAGAAGCTGCTCAACAACGGAGACAGATGGGAGGCTGAGATAGCAGCCAACATAAAGGCAGACTACTTGTATAGATAAACCCACTGTTGTATCTGTACTCTGCCTGCTAAGATGTGTCATACATGAGAAAATGATATATCTTATTTCCTCCCTATGCATCAAAGAGATTATTAGTAGCTTTACAGAAGTTCCAGTGAAATGAGCAGTGAAACCTCTGAGCCTCAGATTCTGTTGTCAGGAAAAATATAAACACGCACAAATCATATGTCTTGTGTAGTCAAGATGGATAAAATTGCACTTTTATGATGTTGACCATGTATCCTATGCACAGTCTGTGATAGACTTCTTTCTTCTGCACTTTATCTGATGTAATAGTCCAAAAGAGATTAATTATGTAATGTTGCCTATGCTGAAATAAATCAACTAACGGTTCATTTGCCTGTTGTATTGACGCTTTCTCTGAAATAGCCCTTTAATTGAATTGTCGAGAGTAATAATTGCCAAAAATTTTGCTATTTAATTAATAGATGTTGACATTTATGAAGCTAAAACCCCAAATCTCTGGATCCAGCTGTAAAAGTATAGGTAAAACAAAGTTTGGGATATAAGCTATAGACTATCTTCTGATCATCTAGGCCAAGAAATTATTTATTTTTTAAATAGATAATTGAAAAATGTATCAGTAATGATGACATACTTTTTTTTTTAACATGGCAAGAATTTGTTGCATTTGCTTTTATATTTAGATACGTATAAAACATAATGATCCAAACTATACTTTATTAGCTCTAATGCTGAGTGTAAAGGGTTTATCTATGTACATTTTCTACGTAGAAGACGTGCTCTCTTGAGATGACCAGAGATGCTGAATCATGGTCAGGACGCCGTGCTGCATTCACTGAACTCAAATGCGTTTTTTTACCGCTGCGCTGGTCACGTGATAAGGGCGGAAACTGACTCATACTCCACGCTGAATCTCCCGCGAACGCAGCCATTTACCCCTTTTCTCTCTCAGTGGCGAC